>JBBPBP010009779.1:43310081-43392592 GCA_037974735.1 Cicer chorassanicum
TCAACCAATGACACAAACACACTTATTGGACGCACAAGATTGGTTAAAAACCCTAATTTGATTAGAAAAAGCCTATGTAGGACAAAAATGACCTAAAGGTTCAACCAATGACACTAACACACTTATTGGATGCACAAGATCAATTAAAAACTCTAATTGGATTAGAATAACCCTAGGGAGGACGAAAATGACCTAAATGTTCAACCAATGACACAAAATCACTTATTGGATGCACAAGATCGATTAAAAATCCTAATTGGATTAGAATAAACCTAGGGAGGACGAAAATGACCTAAATATTCAACAATTGACAAAAAATCAATTATTGGATGCACAAGATTAGTTAAAAACCCTAATTGAATTAGAATAAGCCTAGGGAGGACGAAAATGACCTAAATGTTCAACCAATGACCCAAAATCACTTATTGGATGCACAAGATTGGTTAAAAACCCTAATTGAATTAGAAAAAGCCTAGGGAGGACGAAAATGACCTAAATGTTCAACCAATGACACAAAATCACTTATTGGATGCACAAGATTGGTTAAAAACCGTAATTGAATTACAATCAGCCTAGGGATGACGAAAATGACCTAAATGTTCAAACAATGACACAAAATCACTTATTGGATGCACAAGATTAGTTAAAAACCCTAATTGGATTAGAATAGGCCTACGGAGGAGGAAAATGATATAAATGATCAACTAATGACACAAAATCACTTATTGGATGAACAAGATTGGTTAATAACCCACATTGGATGAGAATAAGCCTAGGGACGATCAAAATGACCTAAATGTTCAGTTAATGACACAAAATCACTTATTGGATTCACAAGATTGGTTAAAAACCCTAATTGGATTACAATAAGCCTAGGGAGGAAGAAAATGACCTAAATGTTCAACCAATGACACAAAATCACTTATTGGATGCACAAGATTGGTTAAAAACCCTAACTGAATTAGAATAAGCCTAGGGAGGACGAAAATGACCTAAATGTTCATTCAATGACACAAAATCACTTATTGGATGGACAAGATTGGTTAAAAACCCTAATTGAATTAGAATAAGCCTAGGGAGGACGAAAATGACCTAAATGTTCAACCAATGACACAAACACACTTATTGGACGCACAAGATTGGTTAAAAACCCTAATTTAATTAGAATAAGCCTATGTAGGACAAAAATGACCTAAAGGTTCAACCAATGACACTAACACACTTATTGGATGCACAAGATCAATTAAAAACTCTAATTGGATTAGAATAACCCTAGGGAGGACGAAAATGACCTAAATGTTCAACCAATGACACAAAATCACTTATTGGATGCACAAGATCGATTAAAAATCCTAATTGGATTAGAATAAACCTAGGGAGGACGAAAATGACCTAAATATTCAACAATTGACACAAAATCAATTATTGGATGCACAAGATTAGTTAAAAACCCTATAAGAATTAGAATAAGCCTAGGGAGGACGAAAATGACCTAAATGTTCAACCAATGACCCAAAATCACTTATTGGATGCACAAGATTGGTTAAAAACCCTAATTGAATTAGAATAAGCCTAGGGAGGACGAAAATGACCTAAATGTTCAACCAATGACACAAAATCACTTATTGGATGCACAAGATTGGTTAAAAACCGTAATTGAATTACAATAAGCCTAGGGAGGACGAAAATGACCTAAATGTTAAAACAATGACACAAAATCACTTATTGGATGCACAAGATTAGTTAAAAACCCTAATTGGATTAGAATAGGCCTACGGAGGAGGAAAATGATATAAATGATCAACTAATGACACAAAATCACTTATTGGATGAACAAGATTGGTTAATAACCCACATTGGATGAGAATAAGCCTAGGGACGACCAAAATGACCTAAATGTTCAGTTAATGACACAAAATCACTTATTGGATTCACAAGATTGGTTAAAAACCCTAATTGGATTACAATAAGCCTAGGGAGGAAGAAAATGACCTAAATGTTCAACCAATGACACAAAATCACTTATTGGATGCACAAGATTGGTTAAAAACCGTAATTGAATTACAATAAGCCTAGGGAGAACGAAAATGACCTAAATGTTCAAACAATGACACAAAATCACTTATTGGATGCACAAGATTAGTTAAAAACCCTAATTGGATTAGAATAAGCCTAGGGAGGAAGAAAATGACCTAAATGTTCAACCAATGACACAAAATCACTTATTGGATGCACAAGATTGGTTAAAAACCCTAACTGAATTAGAATAAGCCTAGGGAGGACGAAAATGACCTAAATGTTCAACCAATGACACAAAATCACTTATTGGATGGACAAGATTGGTTAAAAACCCTAATTGAATTAGAATAAGCCTAGGGAGGACGAAGATGACCTAAATGTTCAACCAATGACACAAACACACTTATTGGACGCACAAGATTGGTTAAAAACCCTAATTTGATTAGAATAAGCCTATGTAGGACAAAAATGACCTAAAGGTTCAACCAATGACACTAACACACTTATTGGATGCACAAGATCGATTAAAAACTCTAATTGGATTAGAATAACCCTAGGGAGGACGAAAATGACCTAAATGTTCAACCAATGACACAAAATCACTTATTGGATGCACAAGATCGATTAAAAATCCTAATTGGATTAGAATAAACCTAGGGAGGACGAAAATGACCTAAATATTCAACAATTGACACAAAATCAATTATTGGATGCACAAGATTAGTTAAAAACCCTAATTGGATTAGAATAAGCCTAGGGAGGACGAAAATGACCTAAATGTTCAACCAATGACACAAAATCACTTATTGGATGCACAAGATTGGTTAAAAACCCTAATTGGATTAGAATAAGCCTAGGGAGGAAGAAAATGACCTAAATGTTCAACCAATGACACAAAATCACTTATTGGATGCACAAGATTGGTTAAAAACCCTAATTGAATTAGAATAAGCCTAGGAGGACGAAAATGACCTAAATGTTCAACCAATGACACAAAATCACTTATTGGATGCACAAGATTGGTTAAAAACCGTAATTGAATTACAATAAGCCTAAGGATGACGAAAATGACCTAAATGTTCAAACAATGACACAAAATCACTTATTGGATGCACAAGATTAGTTAAAAACCCTAATTGAATTAGAATAAGCCTAGGGAGGACGAAAATGACCTAAATGTTCAACCAATGACACAAAATCACTTATTGGATGCACAAGATTGGTTAAAAACCGTAATTGAATTACAATAAGCCTAGGGATGACGAAAATGACCTAAATGTTCAAACAATGACACAAAATCACTTATTGGATGCACAAGATTAGTTAAAAACCCTAATTGAATTAGAATAAGCCTAGGGAGGACGAAAATGACCTAAATGTTCAACCAATGACACAAAATCACTTATTGGATGCACAAGATTGGTTAAAAACCGTAATTGAATTACAATAAGCCTAGGGATGACGAAAATGACCTAAATGTTCAAACAATGACACAAAATCACTAATTGGATGCACAAGATTAGTTAAAAACCCTAATTGGATTAGAATAGGCCTACGGAGGAGGAAAATGATATAAATGATCAACTAATGACACAAAATCACTTATTGGATGAACAAGATTGGTTAATAACCCACATTGGATGAGAATAAGCCTAGGGACGACCAAAATGACCTAAATGTTCAGTTAATGACACAAAATCACTTATTGGATTCACAAGATTGGTTAAAAACCCTAATTGGATTACAATAAGCCTAGGGAGGAAGAAAATGACCTAAATGTTCAACCAATGACACAAAATCACTTATTGGATGCACAAGATTGGTTAAAAACCCTAATTGGATTAGAATAAGCCTAGGGAGGACGAAAATGACCTAAATGTTCAACCAATGACACAAAATCACTTATTGGATGCACAAGATTGGTTAAAAACCCTAATTTGATTAGAATAAGCCTAGGGAGGACGAAAATGACCTAAATGTTCAACAAATGACACAAAATCACTTATTGGATACACAAGATTGGTTAAAAACCGTAATTGAATTACAATAAGCCTTGGGAGGACGAAAATGACCTAAATGTTCAAACAATGACACAAAATCACTTATTGGATGCACAAGATTAGTTAAAAACCCTAATTGGATTAGAATAAGCCAAGGGAGGAAGAAAATGACCTAAATGTTCAACCAATGACACAAAATCACTTATTGGATGCACAAGATTGGTTAAAAACCCTAACTGAATTAGAATAAGCCTAGGGAGGACGAAAATGACCTAAATGTTCATTCAATGACACAAAATCACTTATTGGATGGACAAGATTGGTTAAAAACCCTAATTGAATTAGAATAAGCCTAGGGAGGACGAAAATGACCTAAATGTTCAACCAATGACACAAACACACTTATTGGACGCACAAGATTGGTTAAAAACCCTAATTTGATTAGAATAAGCCTATGTAGGACAAAAATGACCTAAAGGTTCAACCAATGACACTAACACACTTATTGGATGCACAAGATCAATTAAAAACTCTAATTGGATTAGAATAACCCTAGGGAGGACGAAAATGACCTAAATGTTCAACCAATGACACAAAATCACTTATTGGATGCACAAGATTGGTTAAAAACCCTAACTGAATTAGAATAAGCCTAGGGAGGACGAAAATGACCTAAATGTTCAACCAATGACACAAAATCACTTATTGGATGGACAAGATTGGTTAAAAACCCTAATTGAGTTAGAATAAGCCTAGGGAGGACGAAAATGACCTAAATGTTCAACCAATGACACAAACACACTTATTGGACGCACAAGATTGGTTAAAAACCCTAATTTGATTAGAAAAAGCCTATGTAGGACAAAAATGACCTAAAGGTTCAGCCAATGACACTAACACACTTATTGGATGCACAAGATCAATTAAAAACTCTAATTGGATTAGAATAACCCTAGGGAGGACGAAAATGACCTAAATGTTCAACCAATGACACAAAATCACTTATTGGATGCACAAGATCGATTAAAAATCCTAATTGGATTAGAATAAACCTACGGAGGACGAAAATGACCTAAATATTCAACAATTGACACAAAATCAATTATTGGATGCACCAGATTAGTTAAAAACCTGAATTGAATTAGAATAAGCCTAGGGAGGACGAAAATGACCTAAATGTTCAACCAATGACCCAAAATCACTTATTGGATGAACAAGATTGGTTAATAACCCACATTGGATGAGAATAAGCCTAGGGACGATCAAAATGACCTAAATGTTCAGTTAATGACACAAAATCACTTATTGGATTCACAAGATTGGTTAAAAACCCTAATTGGATTACAATAAGCCTAGGGAGGAAGAAAATGACCTAAATGTTCAACCAATGACACAAAATCACTTATTGGATGCACAAGATTGGTTAAAAACCCTAACTGAATTAGAATAAGCCTAGGGAGGACGAAAATGACCTAAATGTTCATTCAATGACACAAAATCACTTATTGGATGGACAAGATTGGTTAAAAACCCTAATTGAATTAGAATAAGCCTAGGGAGGACGAAAATGACCTAAATGTTCAACCAATGACACAAACACACTTATTGGACGCACAAGATTGGTTAAAAACCCTAATTTAATTAGAATAAGCCTATGTAGGACAAAAATGACCTAAAGGTTCAACCAATGACACTAACACACTTATTGGATGCACAAGATCAATTAAAAACTCTAATTGGATTAGAATAACCCTAGGGAGGACGAAAATGACCTAAATGTTCAACCAATGACACAAAATCACTTATTGGATGCACAAGATCGATTAAAAATCCTAATTGGATTAGAATAAACCTAGGGAGGACGAAAATGACCTAAATATTCAACAATTGACACAAAATCAATTATTGGATGCACAAGATTAGTTAAAAACCCTATAAGAATTAGAATAAGCCTAGGGAGGACGAAAATGACCTAAATGTTCAACCAATGACACAAAATCACTTATTGGATGCACAAGATTGGTTAAAAACCCTAATTGAATTAGAATAAGCCTAGGGAGGACGAAAATGACCTAAATGTTCAACCAATGACACAAAATCACTTATTGGATGCACAAGATTGGTTAAAAACCCTAATTTGATTAGAATAAGCCTAGGGAGGACGAAAATGACCTAAATGTTCAACAAATGACACAAAATCACTTATTGGATACACAAGATTGGTTAAAAACCGTAATTGAATTACAATAAGCCTTGGGAGGACGAAAATGACCTAAATGTTCAAACAATGACACAAAATCACTTATTGGATGCACAAGATTAGTTAAAAACCCTAATTGGATTAGAATAAGCCAAGGGAGGAAGAAAATGACCTAAATGTTCAACCAATGACACAAAATCACTTATTGGATGCACAAGATTGGTTAAAAACCCTAACTGAATTAGAATAAGCCTAGGGAGGACGAAAATGACCTAAATGTTCATTCAATGACACAAAATCACTTATTGGATGGACAAGATTGGTTAAAAACCCTAATTGAATTAGAATAAGCCTAGGGAGGACGAAAATGACCTAAATGTTCAACCAATGACACAAACACACTTATTGGACGCACAAGATTGGTTAAAAACCCTAATTTGATTAGAATAAGCCTATGTAGGACAAAAATGACCTAAAGGTTCAACCAATGACACTAACACACTTATTGGATGCACAAGATCAATTAAAAACTCTAATTGGATTAGAATAACCCTAGGGAGGACGAAAATGACCTAAATGTTCAACCAATGACACAAAATCACTTATTGGATGCACAAGATTGGTTAAAAACCCTAACTGAATTAGAATAAGCCTAGGGAGGACGAAAATGACCTAAATGTTCAACCAATGACACAAAATCACTTATTAGATGGACAAGATTGGTTAAAAACCCTAATTGAATTAGAATAAGCCTAGGGAGGACGAAGATGACCTAAATGTTCAACCAATGACACAAACACACTTATTGGACGCACAAGATTGGTTAAAAACCCTAATTTGATTAGAATAAGCCTATGTAGGACAAAAATGACCTAAAGGTTCAACCAATGACACTAACACACTTATTGGATGCACAAGATCGATTAAAAACTCTAATTGGATTAGAATAACCCTAGGGAGGACGAAAATGACCTAAATGTTCAACCAATGACACAAAATCACTTATTGGATGCACAAGATCGATTAAAAATCCTAATTGGATTAGAATAAACCTAGGGAGGACGAAAATGACCTAAATATTCAGCAATTGACACAAAATCAATTATTGGATGCACAAGATTAGTTAAAAACCCTAATTGAATTAGAATAAGCCAAGGGAGGACGAAAATGACCTAAATGTTCAACCAATGACCCAAAATCACTTATTGGATGCACAAGATTGGTTAAAAACCCTAATTGAATTAGAATAAGCCTAGGGAGGACGAAAATGACCTAAATGTTCAACCAATGACACAAAATCACTTATTGGATGCACAAGATTGGTTAAAAACCCTAATTGGATTAGAATAGGCCTACGGAGGAGGAAAATGATATAAATGATCAACTAATGACACAAAATCACTTATTGGATGAACAAGATTGGTTAATAACCCACATTGGATGAGAATAAGCCTAGGGACGACCAAAATGACCTAAATGTTCAGTTAATGACACAAAATCACTTATTGGATTCACAAGATTGGTTAAAAACCCTAATTGGATTAGAATAAGCCTAGGGAGGACGAAAATGACCTAAATGTTCAACCAATGACACAAAATCACTTATTGGATGCACAAGATTGGTTAAAAACCCTAATTGAATTAGAATAACCCTAGGGAGGACGAAAATAACTTAAATGTTCAACCAATGACACAAAATCACTTATTGGATGCACAAGATCGATTAAAAATCCTAATTAGATTAGAATAAACCTAGGGAGGACGAAAATGACCTAAATGTTCAACCAATGACACAAAATCAATTATTGGATGCACAAGATTAGTTAAAAACCCTAATTGGATTAGAATAAGCCTAGGGAGGACGAAAATGACCTAAATGTTCAACCAATGACCCAAAATCACTTATTGGATGCACAAGATTGGTTAAAAACCCTAATTGAATTAGAATAAGCCTAGGGAGGACGAAAATGACCAAAATGTTCAACCAATGACACAAACACACTTATTGGATGCACAAGATTGGTTAAAAACCCTAATTGGATTAGAATAAGCCTAGGTAGGACGAAAACGACCTAAAGGTTCAACCAATGACAAAGACACACTTATTGGATACAGAAGATCGATTAAAAACCCTAATTGGATTAGAATAAACCTAGGGAGGACGAAAATGACCTAAATGTTCAACCAATGACACAAAATCACTTATTGGATGCACAAGATTGGTTAAAAACCCTAATTGGATTAGAATAGGCCTACGGAGGAGGAAAATGATATAAATGATCAACTAATGACACAAAATCACTTATTGGATGAACAAGATTGGTTAATAACCCACATTGGATGAGAATAAGCCTAGGGACGACCAAAATGACCTAAATGTTCAGTTAATGACACAAAATCACTTATTGGATTCACAAGATTGGTTAAAAACCCTAATTGGATAACAATAAGCCTAGGGAGGACGAAAATGACCTAAATGTTCAACCAATGACACAAAATCACTTATTGGATGCACAAGATTGGTTAAAAACCCTAATTGGATTAGAATAAGCCTAGGGAGGACGAAAATGACCTAAATGTTCAACCAATGACACAAAATCAATTATTGGATGCAAAAGATTGGTTAAAAACCCTAATTGAATTAGAATAAGCCTAGGGAGGACGAAAATGACCTAAATGTTCAACCAATGACACAAAATCACTTATTGGATGCACAAGATTAGTTAAAAACCCTAATTGGATTAGAATAGGCCTACGGAGGAGGAAAATGATATAAATGATCAACTAATGACACAAAATCACTTATTGGATGAACAAGATTGGTTAATAACCCACATTGGATGAGAATAAGCCTAGGGACGACCAAAATGACCTAAATGTTCAGTTAATGACACAAAATCACTTATTGGATTCACAAGATTGGTTAAAAACCCTAATTGGATTACAATAAGCCTAGGGAGGAAGAAAATGACCTAAATGTTCAACCAATGACACAAAATCACTTATTGGATGCACAAGATTGGTTAAAAACCGTAATTGAATTACAATAAGCCTAGGGAGAACGAAAATGACCTAAATGTTCAAACAATGACACAAAATCACTTATTGGATGCACAAGATTAGTTAAAAACCCTAATTGGATTAGAATAAGCCTAGGGAGGAAGAAAATGACCTAAATGTTCAACCAATGACACAAAATCACTTATTGGATGCACAAGATTGGTTAAAAACCCTAATTGAATTAGAATAAGCCTAGGAGGACGAAAATGACCTAAATGTTCAACCAATGACACAAAATCACTTATTGGATGCACAAGATTGGTTAAAAACCGTAATTGAATTACAATAAGCCTAGGGATGACGAAAATGACCTAAATGTTCAAACAATGACACAAAATCACTTATTGGATGCACAAGATTAGTTAAAAACCCTAATTGAATTAGAATAAGCCTAGGGAGGAAGAAAATGACCTAAATGTTCAACCAATGACCCAAAATCACTTATTGGATGCACAAGATTGGTTAAAAACCCTAATTGAATTAGAATAAGCCTAGGGAGGACGAAAATGACCTAAATGTTCAACCAATGACACAAAATCACTTATTGGATGCACAAGATTGGTTAAAAACTGTAATTGAATTACAATAAGCCTAGGGATGACGAAAATGACCTAAATGTTCAAACAATGACACAAAATCACTTATTGGATGCACAAGATTAGTTAAAAACCCTAATTGGATTAGAATAGGCCTACGGAGGAGGAAAATGATATAAATGATCAACTAATGACACAAAATCACTTATTGGATGAACAAGATTGGTTAATAACCCACATTGGATGAGAATAAGCCTAGGGACGATCAAAATGACCTAAATGTTCAGTTAATGACACAAAATCACTTATTGGATTCACAAGATTGGTTAAAAACCCTAATTGGATTACAATAAGCCTAGGGAGGAAGAAAATGACCTAAATGATCAACCAATGACACAAAATCACTTATTGGATGCACAAGATTGGTTAAAAACCCTAACTGAATTAGAATAAGCCTAGGGAGGACGAAAATGACCTAAATGTTCATTCAATGACACAAAATCACTTATTGGATGGACAAGATTGGTTAAAAACCCTAATTGAATTAGAATAAGCCTAGGGAGGACGAAAATGACCTAAATGTTCAACCAATGACACAAACACACTTATTGGACGCACAAGATTGGTTAAAAACCCTAATTTGATTAGAATAAGCCTATGTAGGACAAAAATGACCTAAAGGTTCAACCAATGACACTAACACACTTATTGGATGCACAAGATCAATTAAAAACTCTAATTGGATTAGAATAACCCTAGGGAGGACGAAAATGACCTAAATGTTCAACCAATGACACAAAATCACTTATTGGATGCACAAGATCGATTAAAAATCCTAATTGGATTAGAATAAACCTAGAGAGGACGAAAATGACCTAAATATTCAACAATTGACACAAAATCAATTATTGGATGCACAAGATTAGTTAAAAACCCTAATTGAATTAGAATAAGCCAAGGGAGGACGAAAATGACCTAAATGTTCAACCAATGACCCAAAATCACTTATTGGATGCACAAGATTGGTTAAAAACCCTAATTGAATTAGAATAAGCCTAGGGAGGACGAAAATGACCTAAATGTTCAACCAATGACACAAAATCACTTATTGGATGCACAAGATTGGTTAAAAACCGTAATTGAATTACAATAAGCCTAGGGATGACGAAAATGACCTAAATGTTCAAACAATGACACAAAATCACTTATTGGATGCACAAGATTAGTTAAAAACCCTAATTGGATTAGAATAGGCCTACGGAGGAGGAAAATGATATAAATGATCAACTAATGACACAAAATCACTTATTGGATGAACAAGATTGGTTAATAACCCACATTGGATGAGAATAAGCCTAGGGACGATCAAAATGACCTAAATGTTCAGTTAATGACACAAAATCACTTATTGGATTCACAAGATTGGTTAAAAACCCTAATTGGATTACAATAAGCCTAGGGAGGAAGAAAATGACCTAAATGTTCAACCAATGATACAAAATCACTTATTGGATGCACAAGATTGGTTAAAAACCCTAACTGAATTAGAATAAGCCTAGGGAGGACGAAAATGACCTAAATGTTCATTCAATGACACAAAATCACTTATTGGATGGACAAGATTGGTTAAAAACCCTAATTGAATTAGAATAAGCCTAGGGAGGACGAAAATGACCTAAATGTTCAACCAATGACACAAACACACTTATTGGACGCACAAGATTGGTTAAAAACCCTAATTGAATTAGAATAAGCCTAGGGAGGACGAAAATGACCTAAATGTTCAACCAATGACACAAAATCACTTATTGGATGCACAAGATTGGTTAAAAACCCTAATTGGATTAGAATAAGCCTAGGGAGGAAGAAAATGACCTAAATGTTCAACCAATGACACAAAATCACTTATTGGATGCACAAGATTGGTTAAAACCCCTAATTGGATTAGAATAAGCCTAGGGAGGACGAAATTGACCTAAATGTTCAACCAATTATACAAACGAACTTATTGGATGCACAAGATTGGTTAAAAACTCTAATTGGATTTGAATAAGCCTAGGGAGGACGAAAATGACCTAAATGTTCAACCAATGACACAAAATCACTTATTGGATGCACAAGATTGGTTAAAAACCCTAATTGGATTAGAATAAGCCTAGGGAGGACGAAAATGACATAAATGTTCAACCAATGACACAAAATCACTTATTGGATGCACAAGATTGGTTAAAAACCCTAATTGGATTAGAATAAGCCTTGAGAGGACGAAAATGACCTAAATGTTCAACCAATGACACAAAATCACTTATTGGATGCACAAGATTGATTAAAAACCCTAATTGGATTAGAATAAGCCTAGGGAGGACGAAAATGACCAAAATGTTCAACCAATGACGCAAAATCACTTATTGGATGCACAAGATTGGTTAAAAACCCTGATTGGATTAGAATAAGCCTAGAGAGGACGTAAATGACCTAAATGTTCAACCAATGATACAAAATAACTTATTGGATGCACAAGAATGGTTAAAAACCCTAATTGGATTAGAATAAGCCTAGGGAGGACGAAAATGACCAAAATGTTCAACCAATGACACAAAATCACTTATTGGATGTACAAGATTGGATAAAAACTCTAATTGGACTAGAATAATCCTAGGGAGGACGAAAATGACCTAAATGTTCAACCAATGACACAAAATCACTTATTGGATGCACAAGATTGGTTAAAAACCCTAATTGGATTAGAATAAGCCTAGGGAGGACGAAAATGACCTAAATGTTCAACCAATGACACAAAACCACTTATTTGATGCACAAGATTGGTTACAAACCCTAATGGGATGAGAATAAGCCCAGGGAGGACGAAAATTACCTAAATGTTCAATCATGACACAAAATCACTTATTGGATGCACAAGATTGGTTACAAACGCTAATAGGATGAGAATAAGCCTAGGGAGGACGAAAATGACCTAAATGTTTAGCCAATGACACAAACGTACTTATTGGATGCACAAGATTGGTTAAAAACCCTAATTGGATGAGAATAAGCCTAGGGAGGACGAAAATGACCTAAATGTTCAACCAATGACACAAAATCACTTATTGGATGCACAAGATTGGTTAAAAACCCTAATTGGACGGGAATAAGCTTTAGGAGGACGAAAATGACCTAAATGATCAACCGATGGCACAAAATCACTTATTGGATGCACAAGATTGGTTAAAAACCCTAATTGGACGAGAATAAGCCTAGGGAGGACGAAAATGACCTAAATGTTCAACCAATGACACAAAATCACTTATTGGATGCACAAGATTGGTTAAAAACCCTAATTGGACGAGAATAAGCCTAGGGAGGACGAAAATGACCCAAATGTTCAACCAATGACATAAAATCACTTATTGGATGCACAAGATTGGTTAAAAACCCTAATTGGACGAGAATAAGCCTAGGGAGGACGAAAATGACCTAAATGTTCAACCAATGACACAAAATCACTTATTGGATGCACAAGATTGGTTAAAAACCCTAATTGGACGAGAATAAGCCTAGGGAGGACGAAAATGACCTAAATGTTCAACCAATGGCACAAAATCATTTATTACTTGCACAAGATTGGTTAAAAACCCTAATTGGACGAGAATAAGCCTAGGGAGGACGAAAATGACCTAAATGTTCAACCAATGACACAAAATCACTTATTGGATGCACAAGATTGGTTAAAAACCCTAATTGGACGAGAATAAGCCTTGGCAGGACGAAAATAACCAAAATGTTCAACCAATGACACAAAATCACTTATTGGATGCACAAGATTGGGTAAAAACCCTAATTGGACGAGAATAAGCCTAGGGAGGATGAAAATGACCTAAATATTCAACCAATGACACAAATGTACTTATTGGATGCACAAGATTGGTTAAAAACCCTAATTGGACGAGAATAAGCCTAGGGAGGACGAAAATGACCTAAATGTTCAACCAATGACACAAATTCTTTAATTGGATGCACAAGATTGGTTAAAAACCCTAATTGGACGAGAATAAGCCTTGGGAGGACGAAAATGACCTAAATGTTCAACCAATGACACAAAATCACTGATTGGATGCACAAGATTGGTTAAAAACCCTAATTGGATGAGAATAAGCCTAGGGAGGACGAAAATGACCTAAATGTTCAACCAATGACACAAAATCACTTATTGGATGCACAAGATTGGTTAAAAACCCTAATTGAATTAGAATAAGCCTAGGGAGGACGAAAATGACCTAAATGTTCAACCAATGCCACAGACACACTTATTGGATGCACAAGATTGGTTAAAAACCCTAATTAGATTAGAATAAACCTAGGGAGGACGAAAATGACCTAAATGTTCAACCAATGACACAAAATCACTTATTGGATGCACAAGATTGGTTAAAAACCCTAATTGGATTAGAATAGGCCTACGGAGGAGGAAAATGATATAAATGATCAACTAATGACACAAAATCACTTATTGGATGAACAAGATTGGTTAATAACCAACATTGGATGAGAATAAGCCTAGGGACGACCAAAATGACCTAAATGTTCAGTTAATGACACAAAATCACTTATTGGATTCACAAGATTGGTTAAAAACCCTAATTGGATAACAATAAACCTAGGGAGGACGAAAATGACCTAAATGTTCAACCACTGACACAAAATCACTTATTGGATGCACAAGATTGGTTAAAAACCCTAATTGGATTAGAATAGGCCTACGGAGGAGGAAAATGATATAAATGATCAACTAATGACACAAAATCACTTATTGGATGAACAAGATTGGTTAATAACCCACATTGGATGAGAATAAGCCTAGGGACGACCAAAATGACCTAAATGTTCAGTTAATGACACAAAATCACTTATTGGATTCACAAGATTGGTTAAAAACCCTAATTGGATTACAATAAGCCTAGGGAGGAAGAAAATGACCTAAATGTTCAACCAATGACACAAAATCACTTATTGGATGCACAAGATTGGTTAAAAACCCTAATTGAATTAGAATAAGCCTAGGGAGGACGAAAATGACCTAAATGTTCAACCAATGACACAAAATCACTTATTGGATGCACAAGATCAATTAAAAACTCTAATTGGATTAGAATAACCCTAGGGAGGACGAAAATGACCTAAATGTTCAACCAATGACACAAAATCACTTATTGGATGCACAAGATCGATTAAAAATCCTAATTGGATTAGAATAAACCTAGGGAGGACGAAAATGACCTAAATATTCAACAATTGACACAAAATCAATTATTGGATGCACAAGATTAGTTAAAAACCCTATAAGAATTAGAATAAGCCTAGGGAGGACGAAAATGACCTAAATGTTCAACCAATGACACAAAATCACTTATTGGATGCACAAGATTGGTTAAAAACCCTAATTGAATTAGAATAAGCCTAGGGAGGACGAAAATGACCTAAATGTTCAACCAATGACACAAAATCACTTATTGGATGCACAAGATTGGTTAAAAACCCTAATTTGATTAGAATAAGCCTAGGGAGGACGAAAATGACCTAAATGTTCAACCAATGACACAAAATCACTTATTGGATGCACAAGATTGGTTAAAAACCCTAATTGAATTAGAATAAGCCTAGGGAGGACGAAAATGACCTAAATGTTCAACCAATGGCACAAACACACTTATTGGATGCACAAGATTGGTTAAAAACCCTAATTGGATTAGAATAAGCCTAGGTAGGACGAAAATGACCTAAAGGTTCAACCAATGACATAGACACACTTATTGGATGCACAAGATCGATTAAAAACCCTAATTGGATTAGAATAACCCTAGGGAGGACGAAAATGACCTAAATGTTCAACCAATGACTCAAAATCACTTATTGGATGGACAAGATCATTTAAAAACCCTAATTGGATTAGAATAAACCTAGGGACGACGAAAATGACCTAAATGTTCAGTTAATGACACAAAATCACTAATTGGATTCACAAGATTGGTTAAAAACCCTAATTCGATTACAATAAGCCTAGGGAGGACGAAAATGACCTAAATGTTCAACCAATGACACAAAATCACTTATTGGATGCACAAGATTGGTTAAAAACCCTAATTGGATTAGAATAAGCCTAGGGAGGAAGAAAATGACCTAAATGTTCAACCAATGACACAAAATCACTTATTGGATGCACAAGATTGGTTAAAAACCCTAATTGAGTTAGAATAAGCCTAGGGAGGACGAAAATGACCTAAATGTTCAACCAATGACACAAACACACTTATTGGACGCACAAGATTGGTTAAAAACCCTAATTTGATTAGAAAAAGCCTATGTAGGACAAAAATGACCTAAAGGTTCAACCAATGACACTAACACACTTATTGGATGCACAAGATCAATTAAAAACTCTAATTGGATTAGAATAAGCCTAGGGAGGACGAAAATGACCTAAATGTTCAACCAATGACACAAAATCACTTATTGGATGCACAAGATCGATTAAAAATCCTAATTGAATTACAATAAGCCTAGGGATGACGAAAATGACCTAAATGTTCAAACAATGACACAAAATCACTTATTGGATGCACAAGATTAGTTAAAAACCCTAATTGGATTAGAATAGGCCTACGGAGGAGGAAAATGATATAAATGATCAACTAATGACACAAAATCACTTATTGGATGAACAAGATTGGTTAATAACCCACATTGGATGAGAATAAGCCTAGGGACGATCAAAATGACCTAAATGTTCAGTTAATGACACAAAATCACTTATTGGATTCACAAGATTGGTTAAAAACCCTAATTGGATTACAATAAGCCTAGGGAGGAAGAAAATGACCTAAATGTTCAACCAATGACACAAAATCACTTATTGGATGCACAAGATTGGTTAAAAACCCTAACTGAATTAGAATAAGCCTAGGGAGGACGAAAATGACCTAAATGTTCATTCAATGACACAAAATCACTTATTGGATGGACAAGATTGGTTAAAAACCCTAATTGAATTAGAATAAGCCTAGGGAGGACGAAAATGACCTAAATGTTCAACCAATGACACAAACACACTTATTGGACGCACAAGATTGGTTAAAAACCCTAATTTAATTAGAATAAGCCTATGTAGGACAAAAATGACCTAAAGGTTCAACCAATGACACTAACACACTTATTGGATGCACAAGATCAATTAAAAACTCTAATTGGATTAGAATAACCCTAGGGAGGACGAAAATGACCTAAATGTTCAACCAATGACACAAAATCACTTATTGGATGCACAAGATCGATTAAAAATCCTAATTGGATTAGAATAAACCTAGGGAGGACGAAAATGACCTAAATATTCAACAATTGACACAAAATCAATTATTGGATGCACAAGATTAGTTAAAAACCCTATAAGAATTAGAATAAGCCTAGGGAGGACGAAAATGACCTAAATGTTCAACCAATGACCCAAAATCACTTATTGGATGCACAAGATTGGTTAAAAACCCTAATTGAATTAGAATAAGCCTAGGGAGGACGAAAATGACCTAAATGTTCAACCAATGACACAAAATCACTTATTGGATGCACAAGATTGGTTAAAAACCGTAATTGAATTACAATAAGCCTAGGGAGGACGAAAATGACCTAAATGTTAAAACAATGACACAAAATCACTTATTGGATGCACAAGATTAGTTAAAAACCCTAATTGGATTAGAATAGGCCTACGGAGGAGGAAAATGATATAAATGATCAACTAATGACACAAAATCACTTATTGGATGAACAAGATTGGTTAATAACCCACATTGGATGAGAATAAGCCTAGGGACGACCAAAATGACCTAAATGTTCAGTTAATGACACAAAATCACTTATTGGATTCACAAGATTGGTTAAAAACCCTAATTGGATTACAATAAGCCTAGGGAGGAAGAAAATGACCTAAATGTTCAACCAATGACACAAAATCACTTATTGGATGCACAAGATTGGTTAAAAACCGTAATTGAATTACAATAAGCCTAGGGAGAACGAAAATGACCTAAATGTTCAAACAATGACACAAAATCACTTATTGGATGCACAAGATTAGTTAAAAACCCTAATTGGATTAGAATAAGCCTAGGGAGGAAGAAAATGACCTAAATGTTCAACCAATGACACAAAATCACTTATTGGATGCACAAGATTGGTTAAAAACCCTAACTGAATTAGAATAAGCCTAGGGAGGACGAAAATGACCTAAATGTTCAACCAATGACACAAAATCACTTATTGGATGGACAAGATTGGTTAAAAACCCTAATTGAATTAGAATAAGCCTAGGGAGGACGAAGATGACCTAAATGTTCAACCAATGACACAAACACACTTATTGGACGCACAAGATTGGTTAAAAACCCTAATTTGATTAGAATAAGCCTATGTAGGACAAAAATGACCTAAAGGTTCAACCAATGACACTAACACACTTATTGGATGCACAAGATCGATTAAAAACTCTAATTGGATTAGAATAACCCTAGGGAGGACGAAAATGACCTAAATGTTCAACCAATGACACAAAATCACTTATTGGATGCACAAGATCGATTAAAAATCCTAATTGGATTAGAATAAACCTAGGGAGGACGAAAATGACCTAAATATTCAGCAATTGACACAAAATCAATTATTGGATGCACAAGATTAGTTAAAAACCCTAATTGAATTAGAATAAGCCAAGGGAGGACGAAAATGACCTAAATGTTCAACCAATGACCCAAAATCACTTATTGGATGCACAAGATTGGTTAAAAACCCTAATTGAATTAGAATAAGCCTAGGGAGGACGAAAATGACCTAAATGTTCAACCAATGACACAAAATCACTTATTGGATGCACAAGATTGGTTAAAAACCCTAATTGAATTAGAATAACCCTAGGGAGGACGAAAATAACTTAAATGTTCAACCAATGACACAAAATCACTTATTGGATGCACAAGATCGATTAAAAATCCTAATTAGATTAGAATAAACCTAGGGAGGACGAAAATGACCTAAATGTTCAACCAATGACACAAAATCAATTATTGGATGCACAAGATTAGTTAAAAACCCTAATTGGATTAGAATAAGCCTAGGGAGGACGAAAATGACCTAAATGTTCAACCAATGACCCAAAATCACTTATTGGATGCACAAGATTGGTTAAAAACCCTAATTGGACGAGAATAAGCCTTTGGAGGAGTAAAATGACCTAAATGTTCAACCAATGACACAAATATACTTATTGGATGCACAAGATTGGTTAAAACCCCTAATTGGACGAGAATAAGCCTTGGGAGGACGAAAATGACCAAAATGTTCAACCAATGGCACAGAATCACTTATTGGATGCACAAGATTGGTTAAAAACACTAATTGGATTAGAATAAGCCTAAGTAGGACGAAAACGACCTAAAGGTTCAACCAATGTCAAATACACACTTATTGGATGCACAAGATCGATTAAAAACCCTAATTGGATTAGAATAAGTCTAGGGAGGACGAAAATGACCTAAATGTTCAACCAATGACACAAAATTACTTATTGGATGCAGAAGATCGATTAAAAACCCTAATTGGATTAGAATAAACCTAGGGAGGACGAAAATGACCTAAATGTTCAACCAATGACACAAAATCACTTATTGGATGCACAAGATTGGTTAAAAACCCTAATTGGATTAGAATAGGCCTACGGAGGAGGAAAATGATATAAATGATCAACTAATGACACAAAATCACTTATTGGATGAACAAGATTGGTTAATAACCCACATTGGATGAGAATACGCCTAGGGACGACCAAAATGACCTAAATGTTCAGTTAATGACACAAAATCACTTATTGGATTCACAAGATTGGTTAAAAACCCTAATTGGATAACAATAAGCCTAGGGAGAACGAAAATGACCTAAATGTTCAACCAATGACACAAAATCACTTATTGGATATACAAGATTGGTTAAAAACCCTAATTGAATTAGAATAAGCCTAGGGAGGACGAAAATGACCTAAATGTTCAACCAATGACACAAAATCACTTATTGGATGCACAAGATTGGTTAAAAACCCTAATTGGATTAGAATAGGCCTACGGAGGAGGAAAATGATATAAATGATCAACTAATGACACAAAATCACTTATTGGATGAACAAGATTGGTTAATAACCCACATTGGATTAGAATAAGCCTAGGGACGACGAAAATGACCTAAATGTTCAGTTAATGACACAAAATAACTTATTGGATTCACAAGATTGGTTAAAAACCCTAATTGGATTACAATAAGCCTAGGGAGGACGAAAATGACCTAAATGTTCAACCAATGACACAAAATCACTTATTGGATGCACAAGATTGGTTAAAAACCCTAATTGGATTAGAATAAGCCTAGGGAGGAAGAAAATGACCTAAATGTTCAACCAATGACACAAAATCACTTATTGGATGCACAAGATTGGTTAAAAACCCTAATTGGAAGAGAATAAGCCTAGGGAGGACGAAAATGACCTAAATGTTCAACCAATGACACAAATGTACTTATTGGATGCACAAGATTGGTTAAAAACCCTAATTGGAAGAGAATAAGCCTTGGGAGGACGAAAATGACCTAAATGTTCAACCAATGAGGCAAAATTACTTATTGAATGCACAAGATTGGTTAAAAACCCTAATTGGACGAGAATAAGCCTAGGGAGGACGAAAATGACCTAAATGTTCAACCAATGACACAAAATCACTTATTGGATGCACAAGATTGGTTAAAAACCCTAATTGGACGAGAATAAGCCTAGGGAGGACGAAAATGACCTAAATGTTCAACCAATGACACAAAATCACTTATTGGATGCACAAGATTGGTTAAAAACCCTAATTGGACGAGAATAAGCTTTTGGAGGTCATAAATGACCTAAATGTTCAACTAATGACACAAATGTACTTATTGGATGCACAAGATTGTTAAAAAACCCTAATTGGACGAGAATAAGTATTGGGAGGACGAAATTGACCTAAATGTTCAACCAATGACACAAAATCACTTATTGGATGCACAAGATTGGTTAAAAACCCTAATTGGACGAGAATAAGCCTTGGGAGGACGAAAATGACCTAAATGTTCAACCAATGACACAAATGTACTTATTGGATGCACAAGATTGGTTAAAAACCCTAATTGGACGAGAAAAAGCCTTGGGAGGACGAAAATGACCTAACTGTTCAACCAATGACACAAATGTACTTATTGGATGCACAAGATTGGTTAAAAACCCTAATTGGACGAGAATAAGCCTTGGGAGGACGAAAATGACCTAAATGTTCAACCAATGAAACAAAATCACTTAGTGGATGCACAAGATTGGTTAAAAACCCTAATTGGACGAGAATAAGCATAAGGAGAGCGAAAATGACCTAAATGTTCAATCAATGACATAAAATCACTTATTGGATGCACAAGATTGATAAAAACCCTAATTGGACGAGAATAAGCCTAGGGAGGACGAAAATGACCTAAATGTTCAACCAATGACACAAAATCACTTATTGGATGCACAAGATTGGTTAAAAACCCTAATTGGACGAGAATAAGCCTAGGGAGGACGAAAATGACCTAAATGTTCAACCAATGACACAAAATCACTTATTGGATGCACAAGATTGGTTAAAAACCCTAATTGGACGAGAATAAGCCTTGGGAGGACAAAAATAACCTAAAGGTTCAACCAATGACACAAATGTACTTATTGGATGCACAAGATTGGTTAAAAACCCTAATTGGACGAGAATAAGCCTAGGGAGGACGAAAATGACCTAAATGTTCAACCAATGACACAAAATCACTTATTGGATGCACAAGATTGGTTAAAAACCCTAATTGGACGAGAATAAGCCTTAGGACGACGAAAATGACCTAAATGTTCAACCAATGACACAAAATCACTTATTGGATGCACAAGATTGGTTAAAAACCCTAATTGGACGAGAATAAGCCTTGGGAGGACGAAAATGACCTAAATGTTCAACCAATGACACAAATCACTTATTGGATGCACGAGATTAGTTAAAAACCCTAATTGGACGAGAATAAGCCTAGGGAGGACGAAAATGACCTAAATGTTCAACCAATGACACAAAATCACTTATTGGATGCACAAGATTGGTTAAAAACCCTAATTGGACGAGAATAAGCCTTGGGAGGATGAAAATGACCTAAATGTTCAACCAATGACACAAATGTACTTATTGGATGCACAAGATTGGTTAAAACCCCTAATTGGCCGAGAATAAGCCTAGGGAGGACGAAAATGATCTAAATGTTCAACCAATGACACAAAATCACTTATTGGATGCACAAGATTGGTTAAGAACCCTAATTGGCGAGAATAAGCTTTGTGAGGACGAAAATGACCTAAATGTTCAACCAATGACACAAATGTACTTATTGGATGCACAAGATTGGTTAAAAACCCTAATTGGACGAGAATAAGCCTAGGGAGGACGAAAATGACCTAAATGTTCAACCAATGACACAAAATCACTTATTGGATGCACAAGATTGGTTAAAAACCCTAATTGGACGAGAATAAGCCTTGGGAGGACGAAAATAATCTAAATGTTCATCCAATGACACAAATGTACTTGTTGGATGCACAAGATTGGTTAAAAACCCTAATTAGACGAGAATAAGCCTCAGGAGGACGAAAATGATCTAAATGTTCAACCAATGACACAAAATCACTTATTGGATGCACAAGATTGGTTAAAAACCCTAATTGGACGAGAATAAGCATTGGGAGGACGAAAATTACCTAAATGTTCAACCAATGACACAAATGTACTTATTGGATGCACAAGATTGGTTAAAAACCCTAATTGGACGAGAATAAGCCTAGGGAGGACGAAAATGACCTAAATGTTCAACCAATGACACAAAATCACTTATTGGATGCACAAGATTGGTTAAAAACCCTAATTGGACGAGAATAAGCCTAGGGAGGACGAAAATGACCTAAATGTTCAACTTATGACACAAATGTACTTATTGGATGCACAAGATTGGTTAAAAACCCTAATTGGACGAGAATAAGCCTAGGGAGGACGAAAATGACCTAAATGTTCAACCAATGACACAAATGTACTTATTGGATGCACAAGATTGGTTAAAAACCCTAATTGGACGAGAATAAGCTAAGGGAGGACGAAAATGACCTAAATGTTCAACAAATGACACAAAATCACCTATTGGATGCACAAGATTGGTTAAAAACCCTAATTGGACGAGAATAAGCCTAGGGAGGACGAAAATGACCTAAATGTTCAACCAATGACACAAAATCACTTATTGGATGCACAAGATTGGTTAAAAACCCTAATTGGACGAGAATAAGCCTAGGGAGGACGAAAATGACCTAAATGTTCAACCAATGACACAAATGTACTTTTGGATGCACAAGATTGGTTAAAAACCCTAATTGGACGAGAATAAGCCTAGGGAGGACGAAAATGACCTAAATGTTCAACCAATGACACAAAATCACTTATTGGATGCACAAGATTGGTTAAAAACCCTAATTGGACGAGAATAAGCCTTGGGAGGACGAAAATGACCTAAATGTTCAACCAATGACACAAAATCACTTATTGGATGCACAAGATTGGTTAAAAACCGTAATTGAACGAGAATAAGCCTTGGGAGGACGAAAATGACCTAAATATTCAACCATTGACACAAAATCACTTATTGGATGCACAAGATTGGTTAAAAACCCTAATTGGACGAGAATAAGCCTAGGGAGGACGAAAATGACCTAAATGTTCAATCAATGACACAAAATCACTTATTGGATGCACAAGATTGGTTAAAAACCCTAATTGGAGGAGAATAAGCCTAGGGAGGACGAAAATGACCTAAATGTTCAACCAATGACACAAAATCACTTATTGGATGCACAAGATTGGTTAAAAACCCTAACTGAATTAGAATAAGCCTAGGGAGGACGAAAATGACCTAAATGTTCAACCAATGACACAAAATCACTTATTGGATGGACAAGATTGGTTAAAAACCCTAATTGAGTTAGAATAAGCCTAGGGAGGACGAAAATGACCTAAATGTTCAACCAATGACACAAACACACTTATTGGACGCACAAGATTGGTTAAAAACCCTAATTTGATTAGAAAAAGCCTATGTAGGACAAAAATGACCTAAAGGTTCAACCAATGACACTAACACACTTATTGGATGCACAAGATCAATTAAAAACTCTAATTGGATTAGAATAACCCTAGGGAGGACGAAAATGACCTAAATGTTCAACCAATGACACAAAATCACTTATTGGATGCACAAGATCGATTAAAAATCCTAATTGGATTAGAATAAACCTACGGAGGACGAAAATGACCTAAATATTCAACAATTGACACAAAATCAATTATTGGATGCACCAGATTAGTTAAAAACCTGAATTGAATTAGAATAAGCCTAGGGAGGACGAAAATGACCTAAATGTTCAACCAATGACCCAAAATCACTTATTGGATGCACAAGATTGGTTAAAAACCCTTATTGAATTAGAATAAGCCTAGGGAGGACGAAAATGAGCTAAATGTTCAACCAATGACACAAACACACTTATTGGATGCACAAGAATGGTTAAAAACCCTAATTGGATTAGAATAAGCCTAAGTAAGACGAAAACGACCTAAAGGTTCAACCAATGACAAAGACACACTTATTGGATGCTCAAGATCAATTAAAAACCCTAATTGGATTAGAATAAGCCTAGGGAGGACAAAAATGACCTAAATGTTCAACCAATGACACAAAATCACTTATTGGATTCACAAGATTGGTTAAAAACCCTAATTGGATTACAATAAGCCTAGGGAGGACGAAAATGACCTAAATGTTCAACCAATGACACAAAATCAATTATTGGATGCAAAAGATTGGTTAAAAACCCTAATTGGATTAGAATAAGCCTAGGGAGGACGAAAATGACCTAAATGTTCAACCAATGACACAAAATCACTTATTGGATGCACAAGATTGGTTAAAAACCCTAATTGGATTAGAATAGGCCTACGGAGGAGGAAAATGATATAAATGATCAACTAATGACACAAAATCACTTATTGGATGAACAAGATTGGTTAATAACCCACATTGGATTAGAATAAGCATAGGGATGACGAAAATGACCTAAATGTTCAGTTAATGACACAAAATCACTTATTGGATTCACAAGGTTGGTTAAAAACCCTAATTGGATTCCAATAAGCCTAGGGAGGACGAATATGACTTAAATGTTCAACCAATGACACAAAATCACTTATTGGATGCACAAGATTGGTTAAAAACCCTAATTGGATTAGAATAAGCCTAGGGAGGACGAAAATGACCTAAATGTTCAACCAACGACACAAAATCACTTATTGGATGCACAAGATTGGTTAAAAACCCTAATTGGATTAGAATAAGCCTAGGGAGGACGAAAATGACCTAAATGTTCAACCAATGACACAAAATCACTTATTGGATGCACAAGATTGGTTAAAAACCCTAATTAAATTAGAATAAGCCTAGGGAGGACGAAAATGACCTAAATGTTCAACCAATGCCACAGACCCACTTATTGGATGCACAAGATTGGTTAAAAACCCTAATTAGATTAGAATAAACCTAGGGAGGACGAAAATGACCTAAATGTTCAACCAATGACACAAAATCACTTATTGGATGCACAAGATTGGTTAAAAACCCTAATTGGATTAGAATAGGCCTACGGAGGAGGAAAATGATATAAATGATCAACTAATGACACAAAATCACTAATTGGATGCATAAGAT
Source organism: Cicer chorassanicum (assembly GCA_037974735.1). Taxonomy (NCBI): domain Eukaryota; kingdom Viridiplantae; phylum Streptophyta; class Magnoliopsida; order Fabales; family Fabaceae; genus Cicer; species Cicer chorassanicum. The sequence continues at coordinate 43,335,815 of JBBPBP010009779.1, forward strand.
TGGTTAAAAACCCTAATTGGATTAGAATATTCCTACGGAGGAGGAAAATGATATAAATGATCAACTAATGACACAAAATCACTTATTGGATGAACAAGATTGGTTAATAACCCACATTGGATGAGAATAAGCCTAGGGACGACCAAAATGACCTAAATGTTCAGTTAATGACACAAAATCACTTATTGGATTCACAAGATTGGTTAAAAACCCTAATTGGATTACAATAAGCCTAGGGAGGAAGAAAATGACCTAAATGTTCAACCAATGACACAAAATCACTTATTGGATGCACAAGATTGGTTAAAAACCCTAATTGGATTACAATAAGCCTAGGGAGGACGAAAATGACCTAAATGTTCAACCAATGACACAAAATCAATTATTGGATGCAAAAGATTGGTTAAAAACCCTAATTGGATTAGAATAAGCCTAGGGAGGACGAAAATGACCTAAATGTTCAACCAATGACACAAAATCACTTATTGGATGCACAAGATTGGTTAAAAACCCTAATTGGATTAGAATAGGCCTACGGAGGAGGAAAATGATATAAATGATCAACTAATGACACAAAATCACTTATTGGATGAACAAGATTGGTTAATAACCCACATTGGATTAGAATAAGCATAGGGATGACGAAAATGACCTAAATGTTCAGTTAATGACACAAAATCACTTATTGGATTCACAAGGTTGGTTAAAAACCCTAATTGGATTCCAATAAGCCTAGGGAGGACGAATATGACTTAAATGTTCAACCAATGACACAAAATCACTTATTGGATGCACAAGATTGGTTAAAAACCCTAATTGGATTAGAATAAGCCTAGGGAGGACGAAAATGACCTAAATGTTCAACCAACGACACAAAATCACTTATTGGATGAACAAGATTGGTTAAAAACCCTGATTGAATTAGAATAAGCCTAGGGAGGAAGAAAATGACCTAAATGTTCAACCAATGACACAAAATCACTTATTGGATGCACAAGATTGGTTAAAAACCCTAATTGGATTAAAATAAGCCTAGGGAGGAAGAAAATGACCTAAATGTTCAACCAATGACACAAAATCACTTATTGGATGGACAAGATTGGTTAAAAACCCTAATTGAATTAGAATAAGCCTAGGGAGGACGAAAATGACCTAAATGTTCAACCAATGACACAAACACACTTATTGGACGCACAAGATTGGTTAAAAACCCTAATTTGATTAGAATAAGCCTATGTAGGACAAAAATGACCTAAAGGTTCAACCAATGACACTAACACACTTATTGGATGCACAAAATCGATTAAAAACTCTAATTGGATTAGAATAACCCTAGGGAGGACGAAAATGACCTAAATGTTCAACCAATGACACAAAATCACTTATTGGATGCACAAGATCGATTAAAAATCCTAATTGGATTAGAATAAACCTAGGGAGGATGAAAATGACCTAAATATTCAACAATTGACACAAAATCAATTATTGATTGCACAAGATTAGTTAAAAACCCTAATTGGATTAGAATAAGCCTAGGGAGGACGAAAATGACCTAAATGTTCAACCAATGACCCAAAATCACTTATTGGATGCACAAGATTGGTTAAAAACCCTAATTGAATTAGAATAAGCCTAGGGAGGACGAAAATTACCTAAATGTTCAGCCAATGACACAAACACACTTATTGGATGCACAAGATTGGTTAAAAACCCTAATTGGATTAGAATAAGCCTAAGTAGGACGAAAACGACCTAAAGGTTCAACCAATGACAAAGACACACTTATTAGATGCACAAGATCGATTAAAAACCCTAATTGGATTAGAATAAGCCTAGGGAGGACAAAAATGACCTAAATGTTCAACCAATGACACAAAATCACTTATTGGATTCACAAGATTGGTTAAAAACGCTAATTGGATTACAATAAGCCTAGGGAGGACGAAAATGACCTAAATGTTCAACCAATGACACAAAATCAATTATTGGATGCAAAAGATTGGTTAAAAACCCTAATTGGATTAGAATAAGCCTAGGGAGGACGAAAATGACCTAAATGTTCAACCAATGACACAAAATCACTTATTGGATGCACAAGATTGGTTAAAAACCCTAATTGAATTAGAATAAGCCTAGGGAGGACGAAAATGACCTAAATGTTCAACCAATGACACAAAATCACTTATTGGATGCACAAGATTGGTTAAAAACCCTAATTGGAAGAGAATAAGCCTAGGGAGGACGGAAATGACCTAAATGTTCAACCAATGACACAAACGTACTTATTGGATGCACAAGATTGGTTAAAAACCCTAATTGGATGAGAATAAGCCTAGGGAGGACGAAAGTGACCTAAATATTCAACCATGACACAAAATCACTTATTGGATGCACAAGATTGGTTAAAAACCCTAATTGGATTAGAATAAGCCTAGGGAGGACGAAAATGACCTAAATGTTCAACCAATGACACAAAATCACTTATTGGATGCACAAGATTGGTTAAAAACCCTAATTAAATTAGAATAAGCCTAGGGAGGACGAAAATGACCTAAATGTTCAACCAATGCCACAGACACACTTATTGGATGCACAAGATTGGTTAAAAACCCTAATTAGATTAGAATAAACCTAGGGAGGACGAAAATGACCTAAATGTTCAACCAATGACACAAAATCACTTATTGGATGCACAAGATTGGTTAAAAACCCTAATTGGATTAGAATAGGCCTACGGAGGAGGAAAATGATATAAATGATCAACTAATGACACAAAATCACTAATTGGATGCATAAGATTGGTTAAAAACCCTAATTGGATTAGAATATTCCTACAGAGGAGGAAAATGATATAAATGATCAACTAATGACACAAAATCACTTATTGGATGAACAAGATTGGTTAATAACCCACATTGGATGAGAATAAGCCTAGGGACGACCAAAATGACCTAAATGTTCAGTTAATGACACAAAATCACTTATTGGATTCACAAGATTGGTTAAAAACCCTAATTGGATTACAATAAGCCTAGGGAGGAAGAAAATGACCTAAATGTTCAACCAATGACACAAAATCACTTATTGGATGCACAAGATTGGTTAAAAACCCTAATTGAATTAGAATAAGCCTAGGGAGGACGAAAATGACCTAAATGTTCAACCAATGACACAAAATCACTTATTGGATGCACAAGATCAATTAAAAACTCTAATTGGATTAGAATAACCCTAGGGAGGACGAAAATGACCTAAATGTTCAACCAATGACACAAAATCACTTATTGGATGCACAAGATCGATTAAAAATCCTAATTGGATTAGAATAAACCTAGGGAGGACGAAAATGACCTAAATATTCAACAATTGACACAAAATCAATTATTGGATGCACAAGATTAGTTAAAAACCCTATAAGAATTAGAATAAGCCTAGGGAGGACGAAAATGACCTAAATGTTCAACCAATGACACAAAATCACTTATTGGATGCACAAGATTGGTTAAAAACCCTAATTGAATTAGAATAAGCCTAGGGAGGACGAAAATGACCTAAATGTTCAACCAATGACACAAAATCACTTATTGGATGCACAAGATTGGTTAAAAACCCTAATTTGATTAGAATAAGCCTAGGGAGGACGAAAATGACCTAAATGTTCAACCAATGACACAAAATCACTTATTGGATGCACAAGATTGGTTAAAAACCCTAATTGAATTAGAATAAGCCTAGGGAGGACGAAAATGACCTAAATGTTCAACCAATGACACAAACACACTTATTGGATGCAAAAGATTGGTTAAAAACCCTAGTTGGATTAAAATAAGCCTAAGTAGGACGAAAATGACCTAAAAGTTCAACCAATGACACAGACACACTTATTGGATGCACAAGATCCATTAAAAACCCTAATTGGATTAGAATAAGCCGAGGGAGGATGAAAATGACTTTAATGTTCAACCAATGTCACAAAATCACTTATTGGATGCAGAAGATCGGTTAAAAACCCTAATTGGATAAGAATAAGCCTAGGTAGGACGAAAATGACTTAAAGGTTCAACCAATGACACAGACACACTTATTGGATGCACAAGATCGATTAAAAACCCTAATTGGATTAGAAAAAGCCTAGGTAGGACGAAATTGACCTAAATGTTCCACCAATGACATAAAATCACATATTGGATGCACAAGATTGGTTAAAAACCCTAATTGGATTAGAGTAAGCCTAGGGAGGACGAAAATGACCTAAATGTTCAACCAACGACACAAAATCACTTATTGGATGCACAAGATTGGTTAAAAACCCTAATTGGATTATAATAAGCCTTGGGAGGACGAAAATGACCTAAATGTTCAACCAATGACACAAAATCACTTATTGGATGCACAAGATTGGTTAAAAACCCTAATTGAATTAGAATAAGCCTAGGGAGGACGAAAATGACCTAAATGTTCAACCAATGACACAAACACACTTATTGGATGCACAAGATTGGTTAAAAACCCTAATTGGATTAGAATAAGCCTAGGTAGGACGAAAACGACCTAAATGTTCAACCAATGACACAAAATCACTTATTGGATGCACAAGATTGGTTAAAAACCCTAATTGAATTAGAATAAGCCTAGGGAGGACGAAAATGACCTAAATGTTCAACCAATGACACAAAATCACTTATTGGATGCACAAGATTGGTTAAAAACCCTAATTGGATTAGAATAGGCCTACGGAGGAGGAAAATGATATAAATGATCAACTAATGACACAAAATCACTTATTGGATGAACAAGATTGGTTAATAACCCACAATGGATGAGAATAAGCCAAGGGACGACTAAAATGACCTAAATGTTCAGTTAATGACACAAAATCACTTATTGGATTCACAAGATTGGTTAAAAACCCTAATTGGATAACAATAAGCCTAGGGAGGACGAAAATGACCTAAATGTTCAACCAATGACACAAAATCACTTATTGGATGCACAAGATTGGTTAAAAACCCTAATTGAATTAGAATAAGCCTAGGGAGGACGAAAATGACCTAAATGTTCAACCAATGACACAAAATCACTTATTGGATGCACAAGATTGGTCAAAAACCCTAATTGGATTAGAATAAGCCTAGGGAGGACGAAAATGACCTAAATGTTCAACCAATGACACAAAATCACTTATTGGATGCACAAGATTGGTTAAAAACCCTAATTGAATTACAATAAGCCTAGGGAGGACGAAAATGACCTAAATGTTCAACCAATGACACAAAATCACTTATTGGATGCACAAGATTGGTTAAAAACCCTAATTGAATTAGAATAAGCCTAGGGAGGACGAAAATGACCTAAATGTTCAACCAATGACACAAAATCACTTATTGGATGCACAAGATTGGTTAAAAACCGTAATTGAATTACAATAAGCCTAGGGATGACGAAAATGACCTAAATGTTCAAACAATGACACAAAATCACTTATTGGATGCACAAGATTAGTTAAAAACCCTAATTGAATTAGAATAAGCCTAGGGAGGAAGAAAATGACCTAAATGTTCAACCAATGACCCAAAATCACTTATTGGATGCACAAGATTGGTTAAAAACCCTAATTGAATTAGAATAAGCCTAGGGAGGACGAAAATGACCTAAATGTTCAACCAATGACACAAAATCACTTATTGGATGCACAAGATTGGTTAAAAACCGTAATTGAATTACAATAAGCCTAGGGAGGACGAAAATGACCTAAATGTTAAAACAATGACACAAAATCACTTATTGGATGCACAAGATTAGTTAAAAACCCTAATTGGATTAGAATAGGCCTACGGAGGAGGAAAATGATATAAATGATCAACTAATGACACAAAATCACTTATTGGATGAACAAGATTGGTTAATAACCCACATTGGATGAGAATAAGCCTAGGGACGACCAAAATGACCTAAATGTTCAGTTAATGACACAAAATCACTTATTGGATTCACAAGATTGGTTAAAAACCCTAATTGGATTACAATAAGCCTAGGGAGGAAGAAAATGACCTAAATGTTCAACCAATGACACAAAATCACTTATTGGATGCACAAGATTGGTTAAAAACCGTAATTGAATTACAATAAGCCTAGGGATGACGAAAATGACCTAAATGTTCAAACAATGACACAAAATCACTTATTGGATGCACAAGATTAGTTAAAAACCCTAATTGGATTAGAATAGGCCTACGGAGGAGGAAAATGATATAAATGATCAACTAATGACACAAAATCACTTATTGGATGAACAAGATTGGTTAATAACCCACATTGGATGAGAATAAGCCTAGGGACGATCAAAATGACCTAAATGTTCAGTTAATGACACAAAATCACTTATTGGATTCACAAGATTGGTTAAAAACCCTAATTGGATTACAATAAGCCTAGGGAGGAAGAAAATGACCTAAATGTTCAACCAATGACACAAAATCACTTATTGGATGCACAAGATTGGTTAAAAACCCTAACTGAATTAGAATAAGCCTAGGGAGGACGAAAATGACCTAAATGTTCATTCAATGACACAAAATCACTTATTGGATGGACAAGATTGGTTAAAAACCCTAATTGAATTAGAATAAGCCTAGGGAGGACGAAAATGACCTAAATGTTCAACCAATGACACAAACACACTTATTGGACGCACAAGATTGGTTAAAAACCCTAATTTGATTAGAATAAGCCTATGTAGGACAAAAATGATCTAAAGGTTCAACCAATGACACTAACACACTTATTGGATGCACAAAATCGATTAAAAACTCTAATTGGATTAGAATAACCCTAGGGAGGACGAAAATGACCTAAATGTTCAACCAATGACACAAAATCACTTATTGGATGCACAAGATCGATTAAAAATCCTAATTGGATTAGAATAAACCTAGGGAGGACGAAAATGACCTAAATATTCAACAATTGACACAAAATCAATTATTGATTGCACAAGATTAGTTAAAAACCCTAATTGGATTAGAATAAGCCTAGGGAGGACGAAAATGACCTAAATGTTCAACCAATGACCCAAAATCACTTATTGGATGCACAAGATTGGTTAAAAACCCTAATTGAATTAGAATAAGCCTAGGGAGGACGAAAATTACCTAAATGTTCAGCCAATGACACAAACACACTTATTGGATGCACAAGATTGGTTAAAAACCCTAATTGGATTAGAATAAGCCTAAGTAGGACGAAAACGACCTAAAGGTTCAACCAATGACAAAGACACACTTATTAGATGCACAAGATCGATTAAAAACCCTAATTGGATTAGAATAAGCCTAGGGAGGACAAAAATGACCTAAATGTTCAACCAATGACACAAAATCACTTATTGGATTCACAAGATTGGTTAAAAACGCTAATTGGATTACAATAAGCCTAGGGAGGACGAAAATGACCTAAATGTTCAACCAATGACACAAAATCAATTATTGGATGCAAAAGATTGGTTAAAAACCCTAATTGGATTAGAATAAGCCTAGGGAGGACGAAAATGACCTAAATGTTCAACCAATGACACAAAATCACTTATTGGATGCACAAGATTGGTTAAAAACCCTAATTGAATTAGAATAAGCCTAGGGAGGACGAAAATGACCTAAATGTTCAACCAATGCCACAAACACACTTATTGGATGCACAAGATTGGTTAAAAACCCTAATTAGATTAGAATAAACCTAGGTAGGACGAAAATGACCTAAATGTTCAACCAATGACACAAAATCACTTATTGGATGCACTAGATTGGATAAAAACCGTAATTGAATTACAATAAGCCTAGGGAGGACGAAAATGACCTAAATGTTCAAACAATGATACAAAATCACTTATTGGATGCACAAGATTAGTTAAAAACCCTAATTGGATTAGAATAGGCCTACGGAGGAGGAAAATGATATAAATGATCAACTAATGACACAAAATCACTTATTGGATGAACAAGATTGGTTAATAACCCATATTGGATGAGAATAAGCCTAGGGACGACCAAAATGACCTAAATGTTCAGTTAATGACACAAAATCACTTATTGGATTCACAAGATTGGTTAAAAACCCTAATTGGATTACAATAAGCCTAGGGAGGAAGAAAATGACCTAAATGTTCAACCAATGACACAAAATCACTTATTGGATGCACAAGATTGGTTAAAAACCCTAATTGAATTAGAATAAGCCTAGGGAGGACGAAAATGACCTAAATGTTCAACCAATGACACAAACACACTTATTGGATGCACAAGATTGGTTAAAAACCCTAATTGGATTAGAATAAGCCTAAGTAGGACGAAAACGACCTAAACATTCAACCAATGACCAAGACACACTTATTAAATGCACAAGATCGATTAAAATCCCTAATTGGATTAGAATAAGCCTAGGGAGGACAAAAATGACCTAAATGTTCAACCAATGACACAAAATCACTTATTGGATTCACAAGATTGGTTAAAAACCCTAATTGGATTACAATAAGCCTAGGGAGGACGAAAATGACCTAAATGTTCAACCAATGACACAAAATCAATTATTGGATGCAAAAGATTGGTTAAAAACCCTAATTGGATTAGAATAAGCCTAGGGAGGACGAAAATGACCTAAATGTTCAACCAATGACACAAAATCACTTATTGGATGCACAAGATTGGTTAAAAACCCTAATTGGATTAGAATAAGCCTAGGTAGGACGAAAACGACCTAAATGTTCAACCAATGACACAAAATCACTTATTGGATGCACAAGATTGGTTAAAAACCCTAATTGAATTAGAATAAGCCTAGGGAGGACGAAAATGACCTAAATGTTCAACCAATGACACAAAATCACTTATTGGATGCACAAGATTGGTTAAAAACCCTAATTTGATTAGAATAAGCCTAGGGAGGACGAAAATGACCTAAATGTTCAACCAATGACACAAAATCACTTATTGGATACACAAGATTGGTTAAAAACCGTAATTGAATTACAATAAGCCTTGGGAGGACGAAAATGACCTAAATGTTCAAACAATGACACAAAATCACTTATTGGATGCACAAGATTAGTTAAAAACCCTAATTGGATTAGAATAAGCCAAGGGAGGAAGAAAATGACCTAAATGTTCAACCAATGACACAAAATCACTTATTGGATGCACAAGATTGGTTAAAAACCCTAACTGAATTAGAATAAGCCTAGGGAGGACGAAAATGACCTAAATGTTCATTCAATGACACAAAATCACTTATTGGATGGACAAGATTGGTTAAAAACCCTAATTGAATTAGAATAAGCCTAGGGAGGACGAAAATGACCTAAATGTTCAACCAATGACACAAACACACTTATTGGACGCACAAGATTGGTTAAAAACCCTAATTTGATTAGAATAAGCCTATGTAGGACAAAAATGACCTAAAGGTTCAACCAATGACACTAACACACTTATTGGATGCACAAGATCAATTAAAAACTCTAATTGGATTAGAATAACCCTAGGGAGGACGAAAATGACCTAAATGTTCAACCAATGACACAAAATCACTTATTGGATGCACAAGATCGATTAAAAATCCTAATTGGATTAGAATAAACCTAGGGAGGACGAAAATGACCTAAATATTCAACAATTGACACAAAATCAATTATTGGATGCACAAGATTAGTTAAAAACCCTATAAGAATTAGAATAAGCCTAGGGAGGACGAAAATGACCTAAATGTTCAACCAATGACCCAAAATCACTTATTGGATGCACAAGATTGGTTAAAAACCCTAATTGAATTAGAATAAGCCTAGGGAGGACGAAAATGACCTAAATGTTCAACCAATGACACAAAATCACTTATTGGATGCACAAGATTGGTTAAAAACCGTAATTGAATTACAATAAGCCTAGGGAGGACGAAAATGACCTAAATGTTAAAACAATGACACAAAATCACTTATTGGATGCACAAGATTAGTTAAAAACCCTAATTGGATTAGAATAGGCCTACGGAGGAGGAAAATGATATAAATGATCAACTAATGACACAAAATCACTTATTGGATGAACAAGATTGGTTAATAACCCACATTGGATGAGAATAAGCCTAGGGACGACCAAAATGACCTAAATGTTCAGTTAATGACACAAAATCACTTATTGGATTCACAAGATTGGTTAAAAACCCTAATTGGATAACAATAAGCCTAGGGAGGACGAAAATGACCTAAATGTTCAACCAATGACACAAAATCACTTATTGGATGCACAAGATTGGTTAAAAACCCTAATTGAATTAGAATAAGTCTAGGGAGGACGAAAATGACCTAAATGTTCAACCAATGACACAAAATCACTTATTGGATGCACAAGATTGGTTAAAAACCCTAATTGGATTAGAATAAGCCTAGGGAGGAAGAAAATGACCTAAATGTTCAACCAATGACACAAAATCACTTATTGGATGCACAAGATTGGTTAAAAACCCTAATTGAGTTAGAATAAGCCTAGGGAGGACGAAAATGACCTAAATGTTCAACCAATGACACAAACACACTTATTGGACGCACAAGATTGGTTAAAAACCCTAATTTGATTAGAAAAAGCCTATGTAGGACAAAAATGACCTAAAGGTTCAACCAATGACACTAACACACTTATTGGATGCACAAGATCAATTAAAAACTCTAATTGGATTAGAATAACCCTAGGGAGGACGAAAATGACCTAAATGTTCAACCAATGACACAAAATCACTTATTGGATGCACAAGATCGATTAAAAATCCTAATTGGATTAGAATAAACCTAGGGAGGACGAAAATGACCTAAATATTCAACAATTGACACAAAATCAATTATTGGATGCACAAGATTAGTTAAAAACCCTAGTTGAATTAGAATAAGCCTAAGGAGGACGAAAATAACCTAAATGTTCAACCAATGACCCAAAATCACTTATTGGATGCACAAGATTGGTTAAAAACCCTAATTGAATTAGAATAAGCCTAGGGAGGACGAAAATGACCTAAATGTTCAACCAATGACACAAAATCACTTATTGGATGCACAAGATTGGTTAAAAACCGTAATTGAATTACAATAAGCCTAGGGAGGACGAAAATGACCTAAATGTTAAAACAATGACACAAAATCACTTATTGGATGCACAAGATTAGTTAAAAACCCTAATTGGATTAGAATAGGCCTACGGAGGAGGAAAATGATATAAATGATCAACTAATGACACAAAATCACTTATTGGATGAACAAGATTGGTTAATAACCCACATTGGATGAGAATAAGCCTAGGGACGACCAAAATGACCTAAATGTTCAGTTAATGACACAAAATCACTTATTGGATTCACAAGATTGGTTAAAAACCCTAATTGGATTACAATAAGCCTAGGGAGGAAGAAAATGACCTAAATGTTCAACCAATGACATAAAATCACTTATTGGATGCACAAGATTGGTTAAAAACCCTAATTGAATTAGAATAAGCCTAGGGAGGACGAAAATGACCTAAATGTTCAACCAATGACACAAAATCACTTATTGGATGCACAAGAATGGTTAAAAACCCTAATTTGATTAGAATAAGCCTAGGGAGGACGAAAATGACCTAAAAGTTCAACCAATGCCACAGACACACTTATTGGATGCACAAGATTGGTTAAAAACCCTAATTAGATTAGAATAAACCTAGGGAGGACGAAAATGACCTAAATGTTCAACCAATGACACAAAATCACTTATTGGATGCACAAGATTGGTTAAAAACCCTAATTGGATTAGAATAGGCTTACGGAGGAGGAAAATAATATAAATGATCAACTAATGACACAAAATCACTTATTGGATGCACAAGATTGGTTAAAAACCCTAATTGGATTAGAATAGGCCTACGGAGGAGGAAAATGATATAAATGATCAACTAATGACACAAAATTACTTATTGGATGAACAAGATTGGTTAATAACCCACATTGGATGAGAATAAGCCTAGGGACGACCAAAATGACCTAAATGTTCAGTTAATGACACAAAATCACTTATTGGATTCACAAGATTGGTTAAAAACCCTAATTGGATTACAATAAGCCTAGGGAGGAAGAAAATGACCTAAATGTTCAACCAATGACACAAAATCACTTATTGGATGCACAAGATCCATTAAAAACCCTAATTGGATTAGAATAAGCCTAGGGAGGACGAAAATGACCTAAATGTTCAACCAATGACACAAATTCACTTATTGGATGCACAAGATTGGTTAAAAACCCTAATTGGATTAGAATAAACCTATGGAGGACGAAAATGACCTAAATGTTCAACCAATGACACAAAATCACTTATTGGATGCACAAGATTGGTTAAAAACCCTAATTGGATTAGAATAGGCCTACGGAGGAGGAAAATGATATAAATGATCAACTAATGACACAAAATCACTTATTGGATGAACAAGATTGGTTAATAACCCACATTGGATGAGAATAAGCCTAGGGACGACCAAAATGACCTAAATGTTCAGTTAATGACACAAAATCACTTAATGGATTCACAAGATTGGTTAAAAACCCTAATTGGATTACAATAAGCCTAGGGATGACGAAAATGACCTAAATGTTCAACCAATGACACAAACACACTTATTGGATGCACAAGATTAGTTAAAAACCCTAATTGAATTAGAATAAGCCTAGGGAGGAAGAAAATGACCTAAATGTTCAACCAATGACACAAAATCACTTATTGGATGCACAAGATTGGTTAAAAACTCTAATTGAATTAGAATAAGCCTAGGGAGGACGAAAATGACCTAAATGTTCAACCAATGACACAAAATCACTTATTGGATGCACAAGATTGGTTAAAAACCCTAATTTGATTAGAATAAGCCTAGGGAGGGCGAAAATGACCTAAATGTTCAACCAATGACACAAAATCACTTATTGGATGCACAAGATTGGTTAAAAACCCTAATTGAATTACAATAAGCCTAGGGAGGACGAAAATGACCTAAATGTTCAAACAATGACACAAAATCACTTATTGGATGCACAAGATTAGTTAAAAACCCTAATTGGATTAGAATAAGCCAAGGGAGGAAGAAAATGACCTAAATGTTCAACCAGCGACACAAAATCACTTATTGGATGCACAAGATTGGTTAAAAACCCTAACTGAATTAGAATAAGCCTAGGGAGGACGCAAATGACCTAAATGTTCAACCAATGACACAAAATCACTAATTGGATGCACAAGATCGATTAAAAACCCTAATTGGATTAGAATACACCTAAGGAGGACGATAATGACCTAAATGTTCAACCAGTGACACAAAATCACTAATTGGATGCACAAGATTGGTTAAAAACCCTAATTGGATTAGAATAGGCCTACGGAGGAAGAAAATGACCTAAATGTTCAACCAATGACACAAAATCATTTATTGGATGCACAAGATTGGTTAAAAACCCTAATTGAATTAGAATAAGCCTAGGGAGGACGAAAATGACCTAAATGTTCAACCAATGACACAAACACACTTATTGGATGCACAGGATTGGTTAAAAACCCTAATTTGATTAGAATAAGCCTAGGTAAGACAAAAATGACCTAAAGGTTCAACCAATGACACATACACACTTATTGGATGCACAAGATCGATTAAAAACCATAATTGGATTAGAATAACCCTAGGGAGGACGAAAATGACTTAAATGTTCAACCCATGACACAAAATCACTTATTGGATGCACAAGATCGATTTAAAATCCTAATTGGATTAAAATAAACCAAGGGAGGACGAAAATGACCTAAATGTTCAACCAATGACACAAAATCAATTATTGGATGCACAAGATTAGTTAAAAACCCTAATTGGATTAGAATAAGCCTAAGTAGGTTGAAAACGACCTAAAGGTTCAACCAATGACAAAGACACACTTATTGGATGCACAAGATCCATTAAAAACCCTAATTGGATTAGAATAAGCCTAGGGAGGACGAAAATGACCTAAATGTTCAACCAATGACACAAATTCTCTTATTGGATGCACAAGATTGGTTAAAAACCCTAATTGGATTAGAATAAACCTATGGAGGACGAAAATGACCTAAATGTTCAACCAATGACACAAAATCACTTATTGGATGCACAAGATTGGTTAAAAACCCTAATTGGATTAGAATAGGCCTACGGAGGAGGAAAATGATACAAATGATCAACTAATGACACAAAATCACTTATTGGATGAACAAGATTGGTTAATAACCCACATTGGATGAGAATAAGCCTAGGGACGACCAAAATGACCTAAATGTTCAGTTAATGACACAAAATCACTTAATGGATTCACAAGATTGGTTAAAAACCCTAATTGGATTACAATAAGCCTAGGGATGACGAAAATGACCTAAATGTTCAACCAATGACACAAATCACTTATTGGATGCAAAAGATTGTTTAAAAACCCTAATTGGATTAGAATAAGCCTAGGGAGCACGAAAATGACCTAAATGTTCAACCAATGACACAAAATCACTTATTGGATGCACAAGATTGGTTAAAAACCCTAATTGGATTAGAATAAGCCTATGTAGGACAAAAATGACCTAAAGGTTCAACCAATGACACAGACACACTTATTGGATGCACAAGATCGATTAAAAATCCTAATTGGATTAGAATAAACCTAGGGAGGACGAAAAATGACCTAAATATTCAACCAATGACACAAAATCAATTATTGGATGCACAAGATTAGTTAAAAACCCTAATTGGGTTAGAATATGCCTAGCGAGGAGGAAAATGACCTAAATGTTCAACCAATGACCCAAAATCACTTATTGGATGAACAAGATTGGTTAATAACCCACATTGGATGAGAATAAGCCTAGGGACGACCAAAATGACCTAAATGTTCAGTTAATGACACAAAATCACTTATTGGATTCACAAGATTGGTTAAAAACCCTAATTGGATTACAATAAGCCTAGGGAGGACGAAAATGACCCAAATGTTCAACCAATGACACAAAACCACTTATTGGATGCACAAGATTGGTTAAAAACCCTAATTGAATTACAATAAGCCTATGTAGGACAAAAATGACCTAAAAGTTCAACCAATGACACAAAATCACTTATTGGATGCACAAGATTGGTTAAAAACCCTAATTGGATTAGAATAAGCCTAGGGAGGAAGAAAATGACCTAAATGTTAAACCAATGACACAAAATCACTTATTGGATGCACAAGATTGGTTAAAAACCCTAATTTCATTAGAATAAGCCTATGTAGGACAAAAATGACCTAAAGGTTCAACCAATGACACAGACACACTTATTGGATGCACAAGATCGATTAAAAATCCTAATTGGATTAGAATATACCTAGGGAGGACGAAAATGACCTAAATATTCAACCAATGACACAAAATCAATTATTGGATGCACAAGATTGGTTAAAAACCCTAACTGAATTAGAATAAGCCTAGGGAGGACGAAAATGACCTAAATGTTCAACCAATGACACAAAATCACTTATTGGATGAACAAGATTGGTTAAAAACCCTAATTGAATTAGAATAAGTATAGGGAGGACGAAAATGACCTAAATGTTCAACCAATGACACAAAATCACTTATTGGATGCACAAGATTGATTAAAAACCCTAAATGGATTAGAATAAGCCTAGGGAGGAAGAAAATGACCTAAATGTTCAACCAATGACACAAAATCACTTATTGGATGCACAAGATTGGTTAAAAACCCTAATTGAATTAGAATAAGCCTAGGGAGGACGAAAATTACCTAAATGTTCAACCAATGACACAAAATCACTTATTGGATGCACAAGATTGGTTAAAAACCCTAATTGGATGAGAATAATCCTAGGGAGGACGAAAATGAGGTAAATGTTCAACCAATGACACAAAATCACTTATTGGATGCACAAGATTGGTTATAAACCCTAATTGGAAGAGAATAAGCCTAGGGAGGACGGAAATGACCTAAATGTTCAACCAATGACACAAACGTACTTATTGGATGCAGAAGATTGGTTAAAAACCCTAATTGGATGAGAATAAGCCTAGGGAGGACGAAAATGACCTAAATGTTCAACCAATGACACAAAATCACTTATTGGATGCACAAGATTGGTTAAAAACCCTAATTGAATTAGAATAAGCCTAGGGAGGACGAAAATGACCTAAATGTTCAACCAATGACACAAAATCACTTATTGGATGCACAAGATTGGTTAAAAACCCTAATTTGATTAGAATAAGCCTAGGGAGGACGAAAATGACCTAAATGTTCAACCAATGACACAAAATCACTTATTGGATGCACAAGATTGGTTAAAAACCGTAATTGAATTACAATAAGCCTAGGGAGGACGAAAATGACCTAAATGTTCAAACAATGACACAAAATCACTTATTGGATGCACAAGATTAGTTAAAAACCCTAATTGGATTAGAATAGGCCTACGGAGGAGGAAAATGATATAAATGATCAACTAATGACACAAAATCACTTATTGGATGAACAAGATTGGTTAATAACCCACATTGGATGAGAATAAGCCTAGGGACGACCAAAATGACCTAAATGTTCAGTTAATGACACAAAATCACTTATTGGATTCACAAGATTGGTTAAAAACCCTAATTGGATTACAATAAGCCTAGGGAGGAAGAAAATGACCTAAATGTTCAACCAATGACACAAAATCACTTATTGGATGCACAAGATTGGTTAAAAACCGTAATTGAATTACAATAAGCCTAGGGAGAACGAAAATGACCTAAATGTTCAAACAATGACACAAAATCACTTATTGGATGCACAAGATTAGTTAAAAACCCTAATTGGATTAGAATAAGCCTAGGGAGGAAGAAAATGACCTAAATGTTCAACCAATGACACAAAATCACTTATTGGATGCACAAGATTGGTTAAAAACCCTAACTGAATTAGAATAAGCCTAGGGAGGACGAAAATGACCTAAATGTTCAACCAATGACACAAAATCACTTATTGGATGCACAAGATTGGTTAAAAACCCTAATTGAATTAGAATAAGCCTAGGGAGGACGAAAATGACCTAAATGTTCAACCAATGCCACAGACACACTTATTGGATGCACAAGATTGGTTAAAAACCCTAATTAGATTAGAATAAACCTAGGGAGGACGAAAATGACCTAAATGTTCAACCAATGACACAAAATCACTTATTGGATGCACAAGATTGGTTAAAAACCCTAATTGGATTAGAATAGGCCTACGGAGGAGGAAAATGATATAAATGATCAACTAATGACACAAAATCACTTATTGGATGAACAAGATTGGTTAATAACCCACATTGGATTAGAATAAGCCTAGGGACGACGAAAATGACCTAAATGTTTAGTTAATGACACAAAATCACTTATTGGATTCACAAGATTGGTTAAAAACCCTAATTTGATTACAATAAGCCTAGGGAGGACGAAAATGACCTAAATGTTCAACCAATGACACAAATCACTTATTGGATGCAAAAGATTGTTTAAAAACCAGAATTGGATTAGAATAAGCCTAGGGAGGACGAAAATGACCTAAATGTTCAACCAATGACACAAAATCACTTATTGGATGAACAAGATTGGTTAAAAACCCTAATTGAATTAGAATAAGTATAGGGAGGACGAAAATGACCTAAATGTTCAACCAATGACACAAAATCACTTATTGGATGCACAAGATTGATTAAAAACCCTAAATGGATTAGAATAAGCCTAGGGAGGAAGAAAATGACCTAAATGTTCAACCAATGACACAAAAGCACTTATTGGATGCACAAGATTGGTTAAAAACCCTAATTGAATTAGAATAAGCCTAGGGAGGACGAAAATTACCTAAATGTTCAACCAATGACACAAACACACTTATTGGATGCACAAGATTGGTTAAAAACCCTAATTTGATTAGAATAAGCCTATGTAGGACAAAAATGACCTAAAGGTTCAACCAATGACACAGACACACTTATTGGATGCACAAGATCGATTAAAAATCCTAATTGGATTAGAATAAACCTAGGGAGGACAAAAATGACCTAAATATTCAACCAATGACACAAAATCAATTATTGGATGCACAAGATTAGTTAAAAACCCTAATTGGGTTAGAATATGCCTAGGGAGGAGGAAAATGACCAAAATGTTCAACCAATGACCCAAAATCACTTATTGGATGAACAAGATTGGTTAATAACCCACATTGGATGAGAATAAGCCTAGGGACGACCAAAATGACCTAAATGTTCAGTTAATGACACAAAATCACTTATTGGATTCACAAGATTGGTTAAAAACCCTAATTGGATTACAATAAGCCTAGGGAGGACGAAAATGACCCAAATGTTCAACCAATGACACAAAACCACTTATTGGATGCACAAGATTGGTTAAAAACCCTAATTGAATTACAATAAGCCTATGTAGGACAAAAATGACCTAAAAGTTCAACCAATGACACAAAATCACTTATTGGATGCACAAGATTGGTTAAAAACCCTAATTGGATTAGAATAAGCCTAGGGAGGAAGAAAATGACTTAAATGTTAAACCAATGACACAAAATCACTTATTGGATGCACAAGATTGGTTAAAAACCCTAATTTCATTAGAATAAGCCTATGTAGGACAAAAATGACCTAAAGGTTCAACCAATGACACAGACACACTTATTGGATGCACAAGATCGATTAAAAATCCTAATTGGATTAGAATATACCTAGGGAGGACGAAAATGACCTAAATATTCAACCAATGACACAAAATCAATTATTGGATGCACAAGATTGGTTAAAAACCCTAACTGAATTAGAATAAGCCTAGGGAGGACGAAAATGACCTAAATGTTCAACCAATGACACAAAATCACTTATTGGATGCACAAGATTGGTTAAAAACCCTAATTGAATTACAATAAGCCTGGGGAGGACGAAAATGACGTAAAAGTTCAACCAATGACACAAAATCACTTATTGGATGCACAAGATTGGTTAAAAACCCTAATTGGATTAGAATAAGCCTAGGGAGGAAGAAAATGACCTAAATGTTCAACCAATGACACAAAATCAATTATTGGATGCACAAGATTAGTTAAAAACCCTAATTGGGTTAGAATATGCCTAGGGAGGAGGAAAATGACCTAAATGTTCAACCAATGACCCAAAATCACTTATTGGATGAACAAGATTGGTTAATAACGCACATTGGATGAGAATAAGCCTAGGGACGACCAAAATGACCTAAATGTTCAGTTAATGACACAAAATCACTTATTGGATTCACAAGATTGGTTAAAAACCCTAATTGGATTACAATAAGCCTAGGGAGGACGAAAATGACCCAAATGTTCAACCAATGACACAAAACCACTTATTGGATGCACAAGATTGGTTAAAAACCCTAATTGAATTACAATAAGCCTATGTAGGACAAAAATGACCTAAAAGTTCAACCAATGACACAAAATCACTTATTGGATGCACAAGATTGGTTAAAAACCCTAATTGGATTAGAATAAGCCTAGGGAGGAAGAAAATGACCTAAATGTTAAACCAATGACACAAAATCACTTATTGGATGCACAAGATTGGTTAAAAACCCTAATTTCATTAGAATAAGCCTATGTAGGACAAAAATGACCTAAAGGTTCAACCAATGACACAGACACACTTATTGGATGCACAAGATCGATTAAAAATCCTAATTGGATTAGAATATACCTAGGGAGGTCGAAAATGACCTAAATGTTCAACCAATGACACAAAATCACTTATTGGATGCACAAGATTGGTTAAAAACCCTAATTGAATTACAATAAGCCTATGTAGGACAAAAATGACCTAAAAGTTCAACCAATGACACAAAATCACTTATTGGATGCACAAGATTGGTTAAAAACCCTAATTGGATTAGAATAAGCCTAGGGAGGAAGAAAATGACCTAAATGTTAAACCAATGACACAAAATCACTTATTGGATGCACAAGATTGGTTAAAAACCCTAATTTCATTAGAATAAGCCTATGTAGGACAAAAATGACCTAAAGGTTCAACCAATGACACAGACACACTTATTGGATGCACAAGATCGATTAAAAATCCTAATTGGATTAGAATATACCTAGGGAGGACGAAAATGACCTAAATATTCAACCAATGACACAAAATCAATTATTGGATGCACAAGATTGGTTAAAAACCCTAACTGAATTAGAATAAGCCTAGGGAGGACGAAAATGACCTAAATGTTCAACCAATGACACAAAATCACTTATTGGATGCACAAGATTGGTTAAAAACCCTAATTGAATTACAATAAGCCTGGGGAGGACGAAAATGACGTAAAAGTTCAACCAATGACACAAAATCACTTATTGGATGCACAAGATTGGTTAAAAACCCTAATTGGATTAGAATAAGCCTAGGGAGGAAGAAAATGACCTAAATGTTCAACCAATGACACAAAATCAATTATTGGATGCACAAGATTGGTTAAAAACCCTAACTGAATTAGAATAAGCCTAGGGAGGACGAAAATGACCTAAATGTTCAACCAATGACACAAAATCACTTATTGGATGCACAAGATTGGTTAAAAACCCTAACTGAATTACAATAAGCCTGGGGAGGACGAAAATGACGTAAAAGTTCAACCAATGACACAAAATCACTTATTGGATGCACAAGATCCATTAAAAATCCTAATTTGATTAGAATAAGCCTAGGGAGGAAGAAAATGACCTAAATGTTAAACTAATGACACAAAATCACTTATTGGATGCACAAGATTGGTTAAAAACCCTAATTGAATTAGAATAAACCTAGGGAGGACGAAAATGACCTAAATGTTCATCCAATGACACAAAATCACTTATTGGATGCACAAGATTGGTTAAAAACCCTTATTGGATTAGAATAGGCCTACGGAGGAGGAAAATGATATAAATGATCAACTAATGACACAAAATCACTTATTGGATGAACAAGATTGGTTAATAACCCACATTGGATTAGAATAAGCCCAGGGACGACGAAAATGACCTAAATGTTTAGTTAATGACACAAAATCACTTATTGGATTCACAAGATTGGTTAAAAACCCTAATTTGATTACAATAAGCCTAGGGAGGACGAAAATGACCTAAATGTTCAACCAATGACACAAAATCACTTATTGGATGCACAAGATTGGTTAAAAACCCTAATTGAATTAGAATAAACCTAGGGAGGACGAAAATGACCTAAATGTTCAACCAATGACACAAAATCACTTATTGGATGCACAAGATTGGTTAAAAACCCTAATTGGATTAGAATAGGCCTACGGAGGAGGAAAATGATATAAATGATCAACTAATGACACAAAATCACTTATTGGATGAACAAGATTGGTTAATAACCCACATTGGATTAGAATAAGCCTAGGGACGACGAAAATGACCTAAATGTTTAGTTAATGACACAAAATCACTTATTGGATTCACAAGATTGGTTAAAAACCCTAATTTGATTACAATAAGCCTAGGGAGGACGAAAATGACCTAAATGTTCAACCAATGACACAAATCACTTATTGGATGCAAAAGATTGTTTAAAAACCAGAATTGGATTAGAATAAGCCTAGGGAGGACGAAAATGACCTAAATGTTCAACCAATGACACAAAATCACTTATTGGATGAACAAGATTGGTTAAAAACCCTAATTGAATTAGAATAAGTATAGGGAGGACGAAAATGACCTAAATGTTCAACCAATGACACAAAATCACTTATTGGATGCACAAGATTGATTAAAAACCCTAAATGGATTAGAATAAGCCTAGGGAGGAAGAAAATGACCTAAATGTTCAACCAATGACACAAAATCACTTATTGGATGCACAAGATTGGTTAAAAACCCTAATTGAATTAGAATAAGCCTAGGGAGGACGAAAATTACCTAAATGTTCAACCAATGACACAAAATCACTTATTGGATGCACAAGATTGGTTAAAAACCCTAATTGGATGAGAATAATCCTAGGGAGGACGAAAATGAGGTAAATGTTCAACCAATGACACAAAATCACTTATTGGATGCACAAGATTGGTTAAAAACCCTAATTGGAAGAGAATAAGCCTAGGGAGGACGAAAATGACCTAAATGTTCAACCAATGACACAAAATCACTTATTGGATGCACAAGATTGGTTAAAAACCCTAATTGGACGAGAATAAGCCTAGGGAGGACGAAAATGACCTAAAGATTCAACCAATGACCTAAATCACTTATTGGATGCACAAGATTGGTTAAAAACCCTAATTGGACTAGAATAAGCCTTGGGAGGATGAAAATGTCCTAAATGTTCAACAAATGACACAAATGTACTTATTGGATGGACAAGATTGGTTAAAAACCCTAATTGGACGAGAATAAGCCTTGGGAGGACGAAAATGACCTAAATGTTCAACCAATGACACAAATGTACTTATTGGATGCACAAGATTGGTTAAAAACCCTAATTGGACGAGAATAAGCCTAGGGAGGACGAAAATGACCTAAATGTTCAACCAATGACACAAAAGTACTTATTGGATGCACAAGATTAGTTAAAAACCCTAATTGGACGAGAATAAGCCTTGGGAGGACGAAAATGACCTAAATGTTCAACCAATGACACAAATGTACTTATTGGATGCACAAGATTGGTTAAAAACCCTAATTGGACGAGAATAAGCCTTGGGAGGATGAAAATGACCTAAATGTTCAACCAATGACACAAATGTACTTATTGGATGCAAGAGATTGGTTAAAAACCCTAATTGGACGAGAATAAGCCTTGGGAGGACGAAAATGACCTAAATGTTCAACCAATGACACAAATGTACTTATTGGATGCACAAGATTGGTTAAAAACCCTAATTGGACGAGAATAAGCCTTGGGAGGACGAAAATGACCTAAATGTTCAACCAATGACACAAATGTACTTATTGGATGCACAAGATTGGTTAAAAACCCTAATTGGACGAGAATAAGCCTTGGGAGAACGAAAATGACCTAAATGTTCAACCAATGACACAAAATCACTTATTGTATGCACAAGATTGGTTAAAATCCCTAATTGGAAGAGAATAAGCCTTGTGAGGACGAAAATGACCTAAATGTTCAACCAATGACACAAAATCACTTATTGGATACACAAGATTGGTTAAAAACCCTAATTGGACGAGAATAAACCTTGGGAGGACGAAAATGACTTAAATGTTCAACCAATGACACAAATGTACTTATTGGATGCACAAGATTGGTTAAAAACCCTAATTGGACGAGAATAAGCCTTGGGAGGACGAAAATGACCTAAATGTTCAACCAATGACACAAATGTACTTATTGGATGCACAAGATTGGTTAAAAACCCTAATTGGACGAGAATAAGCCTTGGGAGGACGAAATGAACTAAATGTTCAACCAATGACACAAATGTACTTAATGGATGCACAAGATTGGTTAAAAACCCTAATTGGACGAGAATAAGCCTTGGGAGGAAGAAAATGACCTAAATGTTCAACCAATGACACAAAATCACTTATTGGATGCACAAGATTGGTTAAAAACCCTAATTGGACGAGAATAAGCCTTGGGAGGACGAAAATGACCTAAATGTTCAACCAATGACACAAAATCACTTATTGGATGCACAAGATTGGTTAAAAACCGTAATTGAACGAGAATAAGCCTTGGGAGGACGAAAATGACCTAAATATTCAACCATTGACACAAAATCACTTATTGGATGCACAAGATTGGTTAAAAACCCTAATTGGACGAGAATAAGCCTAGGGAGGACGAAAATGACCTAAATGTTCAATCAATGACACAAAATCACTTATTGGATGCACAAGATTGGTTAAAAACCCTAATTGGAGGAGAATAAGCCTAGGGAGGACGAAAATGACCTAAATGTTCAACCAATGACACAAAATCACTTATTGGATGCACAAGATTGGTTAAAAACCCTAACTGAATTAGAATAAGCCTAGGGAGGACGAAAATGACCTAAATGTTCAACCAATGACACAAAATCACTTATTAGATGGACAAGATTGGTTAAAAACCCTAATTGAATTAGAATAAGCCTAGGGAGGACGAAGATGACCTAAATGTTCAACCAATGACACAAACACACTTATTGGACGCACAAGATTGGTTAAAAACCCTAATTTGATTAGAATAAGCCTATGTAGGACAAAAATGACCTAAAGGTTCAACCAATGACACTAACACACTTATTGGATGCACAAGATCGATTAAAAACTCTAATTGGATTAGAATAACCCTAGGGAGGACGAAAATGACCTAAATGTTCAACCAATGACACAAAATCACTTATTGGATGCACAAGATCGATTAAAAATCCTAATTGGATTAGAATAAACCTAGGGAGGACGAAAATGACCTAAATATTCAACAATTGACACAAAATCAATTATTGGATGCACAAGATTAGTTAAAAACCCTATAAGAATTAGAATAAGCCTAGGGAGGACGAAAATGACCTAAATGTTCAACCAATGACCCAAAATCACTTATTGGATGCACAAGATTGGTTAAAAACCCTAATTGAATTAGAATAAGCCTAGGGAGGACGAAAATGACCTAAATGTTCAACCAATGACACAAAATCACTTATTGGATGCACAAGATTGGTTAAAAACCGTAATTGAATTACAATAAGCCTAGGGAGGACGAAAATGACCTAAATGTTAAAACAATGACACAAAATCACTTATTGGATGCACAAGATTAGTTAAAAACCCTAATTGGATTAGAATAGGCCTACGGAGGAGGAAAATGATATAAATGATCAACTAATGACACAAAATCACTTATTGGATGAACAAGATTGGTTAATAACCCACATTGGATGAGAATAAGCCTAGGGACGACCAAAATGACCTAAATGTTCAGTTAATGACACAAAATCACTTATTGGATTCACAAGATTGGTTAAAAACCCTAATTGGATTACAATAAGCCTAGGGAGGAAGAAAATGACCTAAATGTTCAACCAATGACACAAAATCACTTATTGGATGCACAAGATTGGTTAAAAACCGTAATTGAATTACAATAAGCCTAGGGAGAACGAAAATGACCTAAATGTTCAAACAATGACACAAAATCACTTATTGGATGCACAAGATTAGTTAAAAACCCTAATTGGATTAGAATAAGCCTAGGGAGGAAGAAAATGACCTAAATGTTCAACCAATGACACAAAATCACTTATTGGATGCACAAGATTGGTTAAAAACCCTAATTGAATTAGAATAAGCCTAGGGAGGACGAAAATTACCTAAATGTTCAACCAATGACACAAAATCACTTATTGGATGCACAAGATTGGTTAAAAACCCTAATTGGATTAGAATAAGCCTAGGGAGGAAGAAAATGACCTAAATGTTCAACCAATGACACAAAATCACTTATTGGATGCACAAGATTGGTTAAAAACCCTAATTGAATTAGAATAAGCCTAGGGAGGACGAAAATTACCTAAATGTTCAACCAATGACACAAACACATTTATTTGATGCACAAGATTGGTTAAAAACCCTAATTTGATTAGAATAAGCCTATGTAGGACAAAAATGACCTAAAGGTTCAACCAATGACACAGACACACTTATTGGATGCACAAGATCGATTAAAAATCCTAATTGGATTAGAATAAACCTAGGGAGGACGAAAATGACCTAAATATTCAACCAATGACACAAAATCAATTATTGGATGCACATTATTAGTTAAAAACCCTAATTGGGTTAGAATATGCCTAGGGAGGAGGAAAATGACCTAAATGTTCAACCAATGACCCAAAATCACTTATTGGATGAACAAGATTGGTTAATAACCCACATTGGATGAGAATTAGCCTAGGGACGACCAAAATGACCTAAATGTTCAGTTAATGACACAAAATCACTTATTGGATTCACAAGATTGGTTAAAAACCCTAATTGGATTACAATAAGCCTAGGGAGGACGAAAATGACCCAAATGTTCTA
This sequence comes from Cicer chorassanicum, assembly GCA_037974735.1. Taxonomy (NCBI): domain Eukaryota; kingdom Viridiplantae; phylum Streptophyta; class Magnoliopsida; order Fabales; family Fabaceae; genus Cicer; species Cicer chorassanicum. The sequence continues at coordinate 43,361,974 of JBBPBP010009779.1, forward strand.
CCAATGACACAAAATCACTTATTGGATGCACAAGATTGGTTAAAAACCCTAATTGAATTAGAATAAGCCTATGTAGGACAAAAATGACCTAAATGTTCAACCAATGACACAGACACACTTATTGGATGCACAAGATCGATTAAAAATCCTAATTGGATTAGAATAAACCTAGGGAGGACGAAAATGACCTAAATATTCAACCAATGACACAAAATCAATTATTGGATGCACAAGATTAGTTAAAAACCCTAATTGGGTTAGAATATGCCTAGGGAGGAGGAAAATGACCTAAATGTTCAACCAATGACCCAAAATCACTTATTGGATGAACAAGATTGGTTAATAACCCACATTGGATGAGAATAAGCCTAGGGACGACCAAAATGACCTAAATGTTCAGTTAATGACACAAAATCACTTATTGGATTCACAAGATTGGTTAAAAACCCTAATTGGATTATAATAAGCCTAGGGAGGACAAAAATGACCCAAATGTTCAACCAATGACACAAAATCACTTATTGGATGCACAAGATTGGTTAAAAACCCTAATTGAATTAGAATAAGCCTAGGGAGGACAATAATGACCTAAATGTTCAACCAATGACACAAAATCACTTATTAGATGCACAAGATTGGTTAAAAACCCTAATTGGATTAGAATAAGCCTAGGGAGGAAGAAAATGACCTAAATGTTCAACCAATGACACAAAATCACTTATTGGATGCACAAGATTGGTTAAAAACCCTAATTGAATTAGAATAAGCAAAGGGAGGACGAAAATTACCTAAATGTTCAACCAATGACACAAACACACTTATTGGATGCACAAGATTGGTTAAAAACCCTAATTTGATTAGAATAAGCCTATGTAGGACAAAAATGACCTAAAGGTTCAACCAATGACACAGACACACTTATTGGATGCACAAGATCGATTAAAAATCCTAATTGGATTAGAATAAACCTAGGGAGGACGAAAATGACCTAAATATTCAACAATTGACACAAAATCAATTATTGGATGCACAAGATTAGTTAAAAACCCTAATTGGGTTAGAATATGCCTAGGGAGGAGGAAAATGACCTAAATGTTCAACCAATGACACAAAATCACTTATTGGATGCACAAGATTGGTTAAAAACCCTAATTGAATTACAATAAGCCTGGGGAGGACGAAAATGACGTAAAAGTTCAACCAATGACACAAAATCACTTATTGGATGCACAAGATTGGTTAAAAACCCTAATTGGATTAGAATAAGCCTAGGGAGGAAGAAAATGACCTAAATGTTCAAACAATGACACAAAATCAATTATTGGATGCACAAGATTGGTTAAAAACCCTAACTGAATTAGAATAAGCCTAGGGAGGACGAAAATGACCTAAATGTTCAACCAATGACACAAACACACTTATTGGATGCACAAGATTGGTTAAAAACCCTAATTGAATTACAATAAGCCTGGGGAGGACGAAAATGACGTAAAAGTTCAACCAATGACACAAAATCACTTATTGGATGCACAAGATTGGTTAAAAACCCTAATTGGATTAGAATAAGCCTAGGGAGGAAGAAAATGACCTAAATGTTAAACCAATGACACAAAATCACTTATTGGATGCACAAGATTGGTTAAAACCCTAATTGAATTAGAGTATACCTAGGGAGGACGAAAATGACCTAAATTTTCAACCAATGACACAAAATCAATTATTGGATGCACAAGATTGGTTAAAAACCCTAATTGGATTAGAATAGGCCTACGGAGGAGGAAAATGACCTAAATGTTCAACCAATGACACAAAATCACTTATTGGATGAACAAGATTGGTTAATAACCCACATTGGATGAGAATAAGCCTAGGGACGACCAAAATGACCTAAATGTTCAGTTAATGACACAAAATCACTTATTGGATTCACAAGATTGGTTAAAAACCCTAATTGGATTACAATAAGTCTAAGGAGGACGAAAATGACCCAAATGTTGAACCAATGACACAAAATCACTTATTGGATGCACAAGATTGGTTAAAAACCCTAATTGAATTAGAATAAGCCTAGGAAGAACAAAAATGACCTAAATGTTCAACCAATGACACAAAATCACTTATTGGATGCACAAGATTGGTTAAAAACCCTAATTGGATTAGAATAAGCCTAGGGAGGAAGAAAATGACCTAAATGTTAAACCAATGACACAAAATCACTTATTGGATGCACAAGATTTGTTAAAAACCCTAACTGCATTTGAATAAGCCTATGTAGGACGAAAATGACCTAAATGTTCAACCAATGACACAAACACACTTATTGGTTGCACAAGATTGGTTAAAAACCCTAATTGAATTACAATAAGCCTATGTAGGACAAAAATGACCTAAAAGTTCAACCAATGACACAAAATCACTTATTGGATGCACAAGATTGGTTAAAAACCATAATTGGATTAGAATAAGCCTAGGGAGGACAAAAATGACCTAAATGTTAAACCAATGACACAAAATCACTTATTGGATGAACAAGATTGGTTAAAAACCCTAATTTGATTAGAATAAGCCTATGTAGGACAAAAATGACCTAAAGGTTCAACCAATGACACAGACACACTTATTGGATGCACAAGATCGATTAAAATTCCTAATTGGATTAGAATAAACCTAGGGAGGACGAAAATGACCTAAATATTCAACCAATGACACAAAATCAATTATTGGATGCACAAGATTCGTTAAAAACCCTAATTGGGTTAGAATATGCCTAGGGAGGAGGAAAATGACCTAAATGTTCAACCAATGACCCAAAATCACTTATTGGATGAACAAGATTGGTTAATAACCCACATTGGATGATAATAAGCCTAGGGACGACCAAAATGACCTAAATGTTCAGTTAATGACACAAAATCACTTATTGGATTCACAAGATTGGTTAAAAACCCTAATTGGATTACAATAAGCCTAGGGAGGACAAAAATGACCCAAATGTTCAACCAATGACACAAAATCACTTATTGGATGCACAATATTGGTTAAAAACCCTAATTGAATTAGAATAAGCCTAGGGAGGACCAAAATGACCTAAATGTTCAACCAATGACACAAAATCACTTATTGGATGCACAAGATTGGTTAAAAACCCTAATTGGATTAGAATAGGCCTACGGAGGAGGAAAATGATATAAATGATCAACTAATGACACAAAATCACTTATTGGATGAACAAGATTGGTTAATAACCCACATTGGATTAGAATAAGCCTAGGGACGACGAAAATGACCCAAATGTTCAACCAATGACACAAAATCACTTATTGGATTCACAAGATTGACCCTAATTGGATTACAATAAGCCTAGGGAGGACGAAAATGACCTAAATGTTCAACCAATGACACAAAATCACTTATTGGATGCACAAGATTGGTTAAAAACCCAAATTGGATTAGAATATGCCTAGGGAGGAAGAAAATGACCTAAATGTTCAACCAATGACACAAAATCACTTATTGGATGCACAAGATTGGTTAAAAACCCTAACTGCATTTGAGTAAGCCTATGTAGGACGAAAATGACCTAAATGTTCAACCAATGACACAAACACACTTATTGGATGCACAAGATTGGTTAAAAACCCTAATTCAATTATAATAAGCCTATGTAGGACAAAAATGACCTAAAAGTTCAACCAATGACACAAAATCACTTATTGGATGCACAAGATTGGTTAAAAACCCTAATTGGATTAGAATAAGCCTACGGAGGACAAAAATGACCTAAATGTTAAACCAATGACACAAAATCACTTATTGGATGAACAAGATTGGTTAAAAACCCTAATTTGATTAGAATAAGCCTATGTAGGACAAAAATGACCTAAAGGTTCAACCAATGACACAGACACACTTATTGGATGCACAAGATCGATTAAAAATCCTAATTGGATTAGAATAAACCTAGGGAGGACGAAAATGACCTAAATATTCAACCAATGACATAAAACCAATTATTGGATGCACAAGATTAGTTAAAAACCCTAATTGGGTTAGATTATGCCTAGGGAGGAGGAAAATGACCTAAATGTTCAACCAATGACCCAAAATCACTTATTGGATGAACAAGATTGGTTAATAACCCACATTGGATGAGAATAAGCCTAGGGACGACCAAAATGACCTAAATGTTCAGTTAATGACACAAAATCACTTATTGGATTCACAAGATTGGTTAAAAACCCTAATTGGATTACAATAAGTCTAGGGAGGACGAAAATGACCCAAATGTTCAACCAATGACACAAAATCACTTATTGGATGCACAAGATTGGTTAAAAACCCTAATTGAATTAGAATAAGCCTAGGGAGGACAAAAATGACCTAAATGTTCAACCAATGACACAAAAACACTTATTGGATGCACAAGATTGGTTAAAAACCCTAATTGGATTAGAATAGGCCTACGGAGGAGGAAAATGATATAAATGATCAACTAATGACACAAAATCACTTATTGGATGAACAAGATTGGTTAATAACCCACATTGGATTAGAATAAGCCTAGGGACGACGAAAATGACCTAAATGTTCAGTTAATGACACAAAATAACTTATTGGATTCACAAGATTGGTTAAAAACCCTAATTGGATTACAATAAGCCTAGGGAGGACGAAAATGACCTAAATGTTCAACCAATGACACAAAATCACTTATTGGATGCACAAGATTGGTTAAAAACCCTAATTGGATTAGAATAAGGCTAGGGAGGACGAAAATGACCTGAATGTTCAACCAATGACACAAAATCAATTATTGGATGAACAAGATTGGTTAATAACCCACATTGGATTAGAATAAGCCTAGGGACGACGAAAATGACCTAAATGTTCAGTTAATGACACAAAATCACTTATTGGATTCACAAGATTGGTTAAAAACCCTAATTGGATTACAATAAGCCTAGGGAGGACGAAAATGACCTAAATGTTCAACCAATGACATAAAAATCACTTATTCGATGCACAAGATTGGTGAAAAACCCTAATTGGATTAGAATAAGCCTAGGGAGGACGAAAATGACCTAAATGTTCAACCAATGACACAAATTCACTTATTTGATGAACAAGATTGGTTAAAAACCCTAATTGAATTAGAATAAGTCTAGGGAGGACGAAAATAACCTAAATGTTCAACCAATGATACAAAATCACTTATTGGATGCACAAGATTGGTTAAAAACCCTACTTGGATTAGAATAAGCCTAGGGAGGAAGAAAATGACCTAAATGTTCAACCAATGACACAAAATCACTTATTGGATGCACAAGATTGGTTAAAAACCCTAATTGAATTAGAATAAACCTAGGGAGGACGAATATGACCTAAATGTTCAACCAATGACACAAAATCACTTATTGGATGCACAAGATTGGTTAAAAACCCTAATTGGATTAGAATAGGCCTACGGAGGAGGAAAATGATATAAATGATCAACCAATGACACAAAATCACTTATTGGATGAACAAGATTGGTTAATAACCCACATTGGATTAGAATAAGCCTAGGGACGACGAAAATGACCTAAATGTTCAGTTAATGACACAAAATCACTTATTGGATGCAAAAGATTGGTTAAAAACCCTAATTGGATTAGAATAAGCCTAGGGAGGACGAAAATGACCTAAATGTTCAACCAATGACACAAATCACTTATTGGATGCAAAAGATTGGTTAAAAACCCTAATTGAATTAGAATAAGTCTAGGGAGGACGAAAATGACCTAAATGTTCAACCAATGACACAAAATCACTTATTGGATGCACAAGATTGATTAAAAACCCTAAATGGATTAGAATAAGCCTAGGGAGGAAGAAAATGACCTAAATGTTCAACCAATGACACAAAATAACTTATTGGATGCACAAGATTGGTTAAAAACCCTAATTGAATAGGATAAGCCTAGGGAGGACGAAAATTACCTAAATGTTCAACCAATGACACAAACACACTTATTGGATGCACAAGATTGGTTAAAAACTCTAATTTGATTAGAATAAGCCTATGTAGGACAAAAATGACCTAAAGGTTCAACCAATGACACAGACACACTTATTGGATGCACAAGATCGATTAAAAATCCTAATTGGATTAGAATAAACCTAGGGAGGACGAAAATGACCTAAAAATTCAACCAATGACACAAAATCAATTATTGGATGCACAAGATTGGTTAAAAACCCTAATTGAATTACAATAAGCCTAGGGAGGACGAAAATGGCTTAAATGTTCATCCAATGACACAAAATCACTTATTGGATGCACAAGATTGGTTAAAAACCCTAATTGGATAATAATAAGCCTAGGAAGGAAGAAAATGACCTAAATGTTCAACCAATGACATAAAATCACTTATTGGATGCACAAGATTGGTTAAAAACCCTAACTGAATTAGAATAAGCCTAGGGAGGACGAAAATGACCAAAATGTTCAACCAATGACACAAACACACTTATTAGATGCACAAGATTGGTTAAAAACCCTAATTCGATTAGAATAAGCCTAGGTAGGACGAAAATGACCTAAAGGTTCAACCAATGACACAGACACACTTATTGGATGCAAAAGATCGATTAAAAACCCTAATTGGATTAGAATAAGCCTAGGGAGGACGAAAATGACCAAAATGTTCAACCAATGACACAAAATCACATATTGGATGCACAAGATCGATTAAAAACCCTAATTGGATTAGAATAAACCTAAGGAGTACGAAAATGACCTAAATGTTCAACCAGTGACACAAAATCCCTAATTGGATGCACAAGATTGGTTAAAAACCCTAATTGGATTTGAATAGGCCTACGGAGGAGGAAAATGATATAAAGGATCAACTAATGACAACAAATCACTTATTGGATGAACAAGATTGGTTAATAACCCACATTGGATTAGAATAAGCCTAGGGACGACGAAAATGACCTAAATTTTCAGTTAATGACACAAAATCACTTATTGGATTCACAAGATTGGTTAAAAACCCTAATTGGATTACAATAAGCCTAGGGAGGACGAAAATGACCTAAATGTTCAACCAATGACACAAAATCACTTATTGGATGCACAAGATTGGTTAAAAACCCTAATTGGATTAGAATAAGCCAAGGGAGGAAGAAAATGACCTAAATGTTCTACCAATGACACAAAATCACTTTTTGGATGCACAAGATTGGTTAAAAACCCTAATTGAATTAGAATAAGCCTAGGGAGGACAAAAATGACCTAAATCTTCAACCAATGACCCAAAATCACTTATTGGATGAACTAGATTGCTTAATAACCCACATTGGATGAGAATAAGCCTAGGGACGACCAAAATGACCTAAATGTTCAGTTAATGGCACAAAATCACTTATTGGATTCACCAGATTGGTTAAAAATCCTAATTGGATTACAATAAGCCTAGGGAGAACGAAAATGACCTAAATGTTCTACCAATGACACAATATCACTTATTGGATGCACAAGATTTGTTAAAAACCCTAATTGAATTAGAATAAGCCTAGGGAGGAAGAAAATGACCTAAATGTTTAACCAATGACACAAAATCACTTATTGGATGCACAAGATTGGTTAAAAACCCTAATTGGATTAGAATAAACCTAGGGAGGACGAAAATGACCTAAATGTTCAACCAATGACACAAAATCACTTATTGGATGCACAAGATTGGTTAAAAACCCTAATTGAATTACAATAAGCCTAGGGAGGACAAAAATGACCTAAATGTTCAACCAATGACACAAAATCACTTATTAGATGCACAAGATTGGTTAAAAACCCTAACTAAATTAGAATAAGCCTAGGGAGGACGAAAATGACCTAAATGTTCAACCAATGACACAAACACACTTGTTGGATGCACAGGATTGGTTAAAAACCCTAATTTGATTAGAATAAGCCTAGGTAGGACAAAAATGACCTAAAGGTTCAACCAATGACACATACACACTTATTGGATGCACAAGATCGATTAAAAACCCTAATTGGATTAGAATAACCCTAGGGAGGACGAAAATGACTTAAATATTCAACCCATGACTCAAAATCACTTATTGGATGCACAAGATCGATCAAAAATCCTAATTGGATTAGAATAAACCAAGGGAGGACGAAAATGACCTAAATGTTCAACCAATGACACAAAATCAATTATTGGATGCACAAGATTGGTTAAAAACCCTAATTGAATTAGAATAAGCCTAGGGAGGACGAAAATGACCTAAATGTTCAACCAATGACACAAACACACTAATTGGATGCACAAGATTGGTTAAAAACCCTAATTGGATTAGAATAAGCCTAAGTAGGATGAAAACGACCTAAAGGTTCAACCAATGACAAAGACACACTTATTGGATGCACAAGATCAATTAAAAACCCTAATTGGATTAGAATAAGCCTAGGTAGGACGAAAATGACCTAAATGTTCAACCAATGACACAAATTCACTTATTGGATGCAGAAGATCGATTAAAATCCCTAATTGGATTAGAATAAACCTAGGGAGGACGAAAATGACCTAAATGTTCAACCAATGACACAAAATCATTTATTGGATGCACAAGATTGGTTAAAAACCCTAATTGGATTAGAATAGGCCTACGGAGGAGGAAAATGATATAAATGATCAACTAATGACACAAAATCACTTATTGGATGAACAAGATTGGTTAATAACCCACATTGGATGAGAATAAGCCTAGGGACGTCCAAAATGACCTAAATGTTCAGTTAATGACACAAAATCACTTAATGGATTCACAAGATTGGTTAAAAACCCTAATTGGATTACAATAAGCCTAGGGAGGACGAAAATGACCTAAATGTTCAACCAATGACACAAAATCACTTATTGGATGCACAAGATTGGTTAAAAACCCTAATTGAATTAGAATAAGCCTAGGGAGGAAGAAAATGACCTAAATGTTCAACCAATGACACAAAATCACTTATTAGATGCACAAGATTGGTTAAAAACCCTAACTAAATTAGAATAAGCCTAGGGAGGACGAAAATGACCTAAATGTTCAACCAATGACACAAACACACTTGTTGGATGCACAGGATTGGTTAAAAACCCTAATTTGATTACAATAAGCCTAGGGAGGGCGAAAATGACGTAAAAGTTCAACCAATGACACTAAATCATATTAGAATAAGCCTAGGGAGGACGAAAATGACCTAAATGTTCAACCAATGACACAAACACACTTATTGGATGCACAAGATTGGTTAAAAACCCTAATTGGATTAGAATAAGCCTAGGTAGGACGAAAATGACCTAAAGGTTCAACCAATGACACAGACACACTTATTGGATGCAAAAGATTGATTAAAAACCCTAATTGGATTAGAATAAGCCTAGGGAGGACGAAAATGACCAAAATGTTCAACCAATGACACAAAATCACATATTGGATGCACAAGATCGATTAAAAACCCTAATTGGATTAGAATAAACCTAAGGAGGACGAAAATGACCTAAATGTTCAACCAGTGACACAAAATCACTAATTGGATGCACAAGATTGGTTAAAAAACCTAATTGGATTAGAATAGGCCTACGGAGGAGGAAAATGATATAAATGATCAACTAATGACACAAAATCACTTATTGGATGAACAAGATTGGTTAATAACCAACATTGGATGAGAATAAGCCTAGGGACGACCAAAATGACCTAAATGTTCAGTTAATGACACAAAATCACTTATTGGATTCACAAGATTGGTTAAAAACCCTAATTGGATAACAATAAGCCTAGGGAGGACGAAAATGACCTAAATGTTCAACCAATGACACAAAATCACTTTTTGGATACACAAGATTGGTTAAAAACCCTAATTGAATTACAATAACCCTAGGGAGGACGAAAATGACCTAAATGTTCAACCAATGACACAAAATCACTTATTGGATGCACAAGATTGGTTAAAAACCCTAATTGGATTAGAATAAGCCTAGGGAGGAAGAAAATAACCAAAAAGTTCAACCAATGACACAAAATCAATTATTGGATGCACAAGATTGGTTAAAAACCCTAACTAAATTTGAATAAGCCTAGGGAGGACGAAAATGACCTAAATGTTCAACCAATGACACAAACACACTTATTGGATGCACTAGATTGGTTAAAAACCCTCATTGGATTAGAATAAGCCTAGGGAGGACGAAAATGACCTAAAGGTTCAACCAATGACACAAAATCACATATTGGATGCAAAAGATCGATTAAAAACCCTAATTGGATTAGAATAAGCCTAGGGAGGACGAAAATGACCAAAATGTTCAACCAATGACACAAATTCACATATTGGATGCACAAGATCGATTAAAAACCCTAATTGGATTAGAATAAACCTAAGGAGGACGAAAATGACCTAAATGTTCAACCAGTGACACAAAATCACTAATTGGATGCACAAGATTGGTTAAAAAACCTAATTGGATTAGAATAGGCCTACGGAGGAGGAAAATGATATAAATGATCAACTAATGACACAAAATCACTTATTGGATGAACAAGATTGGTTAATAACCAACATTGGATGAGAATAAGCCTAGGGACGACCAAAATGACCTAAATGTTCAGTTAATGACACAAAATCACTTATTGGATTCACAAGATTGGTTAAAAACCCTAATTGGATAACAATAAGCCTAGGGAGGACGAAAATGACCTAAATGTTCAACCAATGACACAAAATCACTTATTGGATGCACAAGATTGGTTAAAAACCCTAATTGGATTAGAATAAGCCTAGGGAGGACGAAAATGACCTAAATGTTCAACCAATGACACAAAATCACTTATTGGATGAACAAGATTGGTTAAAAACCCTAATTGAATTAGAATAAGTCTAGGGAGGACGAAAATGACCTAAATGTTCAACCAATGACACAAAATCACTTATTGGATGCACAAGATTGGTTAAAAACCCTAATTGGATTAGAATAGGCCTACGGAGGAGGAAAATGATATAAATGATCAACTAATGACACAAAATCACTTATTGGATGAACAAGATTGGTTAATAACCCACATTGGATGAGAATAAGCCTAGGGACGACCAAAATGACCTAAATGTTCAGTTAATGACACAAAATTACTTTTTGGATTCACAAGATTGGTTAAAAACCCTAATTGGATAACAATAAGCCTAGGGAGAACGAAAATGACCTAAATGTTCAACCAATGACACAAAATCACTTATTGGATGAACAAGATTGGTTAAAAACCCTAATTGAATTAGAATAAGTCTAGGGTGGACGAAAATGACCTAAATGTTCAACCAATGACACAAAATCACTTATTGGATGCACAAGATTGGTTTAAAACCCTAATTGGATTAGAATAAGCCTTGGGAGGAAGGAAATGACCAAAATGTTCAACCAATGACACAAAATCAAATATTGGATGCACAAGATTGGTTAAAAACCCTAACTGAATTAGAATAAGCCTAGGGAGGACGAAAATGACCTAAATGTTCAACCAATGACACAAACACACTTATTGGATGCACAAGATTGGTTAAAAACCCTAATTGGATTAGAATAAGCCTAGGTAGGAAGAAAATGACCTTAAGGTTCAACCAATGACACAAACATACTTATTGGATGCAAAAGATCGATTAAAAACCCTAATTGGATTAGAATAAGCCTAGGGAGGAAGAAAATGACCTAAATGTTCAACCAATGACACAAAATCACTTATTGGATGCACAAGATTGGTTTAAAACCCTAATTGAATTAGAATAAACCTAGGGAGGACGAAAATGACCTAAATGTTCAACCAATGACACAAAATCACTAATTGGATGCACAAGATTGGTTAAAAACCCTAATTGGATTAGAATAGGTTTACGGAGGAGGAAAATGATATAAATGATCAACTAATGACACAAAATCACTTATTGGATGAACAAGATTGGTTAATAACCCACATTGGATTAGAATAAGCCTAGGGACGACGAAAATGACCTAAATGTTCAGTTAATGACACAAAATCACTTATTGGATTCACAAGATTGTTTAAAAACCCTAATTGGATTACAATAAGCCTAGGGAGGACGAAAATGACCTAAATGTTCAACCAATGACACAAAATCACTTATTGGATGCACAAGATTGGTTAAAAACCCTAATTGGATTAGAATAAGCCTAGGGAGGACGAAAATGACCTAAATGTTCAACCAATGACACAAAATCACTTATTGGATGAACAAGATTGGTTAAAAACCCTAATTGAATTAGAATAAGTCTAGGGAGGACGAAAATGACCTAAACGTTCAACTAATGACACAAAATCACTTATTGGATGCACAAGATTGGTTAAAAACCCTAATTGGATTAGAATAAGCCTAGGGAGGAAGAAAATGACCTAATTGTTAAACCAATGACACAAAATCACTTATTGGATGCACAAGATTGGTTAAAAACCCTAATTGAATTAGAATAAACCTAGGGAGGACGAAAATGACCTAAATGTTCAACCAATGACACAAAATCACTTATTGGATGCACAAGATTGGTTCAAAACCCTAATTGGATTAGAATAGGCCTATGGAGGAGGAAAATGATATAAATGATCAACTAATGACACAAAATCACTTATTGGAAGAACAAGATTGGTTAATAACCCACATTGGATTAGAATAAGCCTAGGGACGATGAAAATGACCTAAATGTTCAGTTAATGACACAAAATCACTTATTGGATTCACAAGATTGGTTAAAAACCCTAATTGGATTACAATAAGCCTAGGGAGGACGAAAATAACCTAAATGTTCAACCAATGACACAAATCACTTATTGGATGCAAAAGATTGGTTAAAACCCCTAATTGGATTAGAATAAGCCTAGGGAGGACGAAAATGACCTAAATGTTCAACCAATGACACAAAATCACTTATTGGATGCACAAGATTGGTTAAAAACACTAATTGAATTAGAATAAGCTTAGGGAGGACGAAAATTACCTAAATGTTCAACCAATGACACAAACACACTTATTGGATGCACAAGATTGGTTAAAAACCCTAATTTGATTAGAATAAGCCTATGTAGGACAAAAATGACCTAAAGGTTCAACCAATGACACAAACACACTTATTGGATGCACAAGATCGATTAAAAATCCTAATTGGATTAGAATAAACCTAGGGAGGACGAAAATGACCTAAATATTCAACCAATGACACAAAATCAATTATTGGATGCACAAGATTAGTTAAAAACACTAATTGGGTTAGAATATGCCTAGGGAGGAGGAAAATGACCTAAATGTTCAACCAATGACCCAAAATCACTTATTGGATGAACAAGATTGGTTAATAACCCACATTGGATGAGAATAAGCCTAGGGACGACCAAAATGACCTAAATGTTCAGTTAATGACACAAAATCACTTATTGGGTTCACAAGATTGGTTAAAAACCCTAATTGGATTACAATAAGCCTAGGGAGGACGAAAATGACCCAAATGTTCAACCAATGACACAAAATCACTTATTGGATGCACAAGATTGGTTAAAAACCCTAATTGAATTAGAATAAGCTTAGGGAGGACGAAAATTACCTAAATGTTCAACCAATGACACAAACACACTTATTGGATGCACAAGATTGGTTAAAAACCCTAATTTGATTAGAATAAGCCTATGTAGGACAAAAATGACCTAAAGTTTCAACCAATGACACAGATACACTTATTGGATGCACAAGATCGATTAAAAATCCTAATTGGATTAGAATAAACCTAGGGAGGACGAAAATGACCTAAATATTCAACCAATGACCCAAAATCAATTATTGGATGCACAAGATTAGTTAAAAACCCTAATTGGTTTAGAATATGCCTAGGGAGGAGGAAAATGACCTAAATGTTCAACCAATGACCCAAAATCACTTATTGGATGAACAAGATTGGTTAATAACCCACATTGGATGAGAATAAGCCTTGGGACGACCAAAATGACCTAAATGTTCAGTTAATGACACAAAATCACTTATTGGGTTCACAAGATTGGTTAAAAACCCTAATTGGATTACAATAAGCCTAGGGAGGACGAAAATGACCCAAATGTTCAACCAATGACACAAAATCACTTATTGGATGCACAAGATTGGTTAAAAACCCTAATTGAATTAGAATAAGCCTAGGGAGGACAAAAATGACCTAAATGTTCAACCAATGACACAAAATCACTTATTGGATGCACAAGATTGGTTAAAAACCCTAATTGAATTACAATAAGCCTAAGGAGGACGAAAATGACCTAAATGTTCAACCAATGACAAAAAATCACATATTGGATGCACAAGATTGGTTAAAAACCATAATTGGATTAGAATAGGCCTAGGGAGAAAGAAAATGACCTAAATGTTCAACCAATGACATAAAATCACTTATTGGATGCACAAGATTGGTTAAAAACCCTAACTGAATTAGAATAAGCCTAGGGAGGACGAAAAATGACCTAAATGTTCAACCAATGACACAAAATCACTTTTGGATGCTTAAGATTGGTTAAAAACCCTAATTGAATTACAATAAGCCTAGGGAGGACGAAAATGACGAAAAAGTTCAACCAATGACACAAAATCACTTATTGGATGCACAAGATTGGTTAAAAACCCTAATTGGATTAGAATAAGCCTAGGGAGGAAGAAAATCACCTAAATGTTCAACCAATGACACAAAATTAATTATTGGATGCACAAGATTGGTTAAAAACCCACATTGGATGAGAATAAGCCTAGGGATGACCAAAATGACCTAAATGTTCAGTTAATGACACAAAATCACTTATTGGGTTCACAAGATTGGTTAAAAACCCTAACTGGATTACAATAAGCCTAGGGAGGACGAAAATGACCTAAATGTTCAACCAATGACACAAACACACTTATTGGATGCACAAGATTGCTTAAAAACCCTAATTAGATTAGAATCAGCCTAGGTAGGACGAAAATGACCTAAAGGTTCATCCAATCACACAGACACACTTATTGGATGCAAAAGATCGATTAAAAACCCTAATTGGATTAGAGAAAGCCTAGGGAGGACGAAAATGACCAAAATGTTCAACCAATGACAAAAAATCACATATTGGATGCACAAGATCGATTAAAAACCCTAATTGGATTAGAATAAACCTAAGGAGGACGAAAATGACCTAAATGTTCAACCAGTGACACAAAATCACTAATTGGATGCACAAGATTGGTTAAAAACCCTAATTGGATTAGAATAGGCCTACGGAGGAGGAAAATGATATAAATGATCAACTAATGACACAAAATCACTTATTGGATGAACAAGATTGGTTAATAACCCACATTGGATTAGAATAATCCTAGGGAGGACGAAAATGACCTAAATGTTCAGTTAATGACACAAAATCACTTATTGGATGAACAAGATTGGTTAAAAACCCTAATTGGATTACAATAAGCCAAGGGAGGACGAAAATGACCTAAAGGTTCATCCAATCACACAGACACACTTATTGGATGCAAAAGATCGATTAAAAACCGTAATTGGATTAGAGAAAGCCTAGGGAGGACGAAAATGACCAAAATGTTCAACCAATGACAAAAAATCACATATTGGATGCACAAGATCGATTAAAAACCCTAATTGGATTAGAATAAACCTAAGGAGGACGAAAATGACCTAAATGTTCAACCAGTGACACAAAATCACTAATTGGATGCACAAGATTGGTTAAAAACCCTAATTGGATTAGAATAGGCCTACGGAGGATGAAAATGATATAAATGATCAACTAATGACACAAAATCACTTATTGGATGAACAAGATTGGTTAATAACCCACATTGGATTAGAATAATCCTAGGGAGGACGAAAATGACCTAAATGTTCAGTTAATGACACAAAATCACTTATTGGATGAACAAGATTGGTTAAAAACCCTAATTGGATTACAATAAGCCAAGGGAGGACGAAAATGACCTAAATGTTCAACCAATGACACAAAATCACTTATTGGATGCACAAGATTAGTTAAAACCCCTAATTGGATTAGATTAAGCCTAGGGAGGACGAAAATGACCTAAATGTTCAACCAATGACACAAAATCACTTATTGGATGAACAAGATTGGTTAAAAACCCTAATTGAATTAGAATAAGTCTAGGGAGGACGAAAATGACCTAAACGTTCAACCAATGATACAAAATCGCTTATTGGATGCACAAGATTGGTTAAAAACCCTAATTGGATTAGAATAAGCCTAGGGAGGAAGAAAATGACCTAAATGTTCAACCAATGACACAAAATCACTTATTGGATGCACAAGATTGGTTAAAAACCCTAATTGAATTAGAATAAACCTAGGGAGGACGAAAATGACCTAAATGTTCAACCAATGACACAAAAACACTTATTGGATGCCGAAGATTGGTTAAAAACTCTAATTTGATTAGAATAAGCCTATGTAGGACAAAAATGACCTAAAGGTTCAACCAATGACACAGACACACTTATTGGATGCACAAGATCGATTAAAAATCCTAATTGGATTAGAATAAACCTAGGGAGGACAAAAATGACCTAAATATTCAACTAATGACACAAAATCAATTATTGGATGCACAAGATTAGTTAAAAACCCTAATTGGATTAGAATAAGCCTAGGGAGGAGGAAAATGACCTAAATGTTCAACCAATGACCCAAAATCACTTATTGGATGAACAAGATTGGTTAATAACCCACATTGGATGAGAATAAGCCTAGGGACGACCAAAATGACCTAAATGTTCAGTTAATGACACAAAATCACTTATTGGGTTCACAAGATTGGTTAAAAACCCTAATTGGATTACAATAAGCCTAGGGAGGACGAAAATGACCTAAATGTTCAACCAATGACACAAACACACTTATTGGATGCACAAGATTGGTTAAAAACCCTAATTGGATTAGAATCAGCCTAGGTAGGACGAAAATGACCTAAAGGTTCATCCAATCACACAGACACACTTATTGGATGCAAAAGATCGATTAAAAACCCTAATTGGATTAGAGAAAGCCTAGGGAGGACGAAAATGACCAAAATGTTCAACCAATGACAAAAAATCACATATTGGATGCACAAGATCGATTAAAAACCCTAATTGGATTAGAATAAACCTAAGGAGGACGAAAATGACCTAAATGTTCAACCAGTGACACAAAATCACTAATTGGATGCACAAGATTGGTTAAAAACCCTAATTGGATTAGAATAGGCCTACGGAGGAGGAAAATGATATAAATGATCAACTAATGACACAAAATCACTTATTGGATGAACAAGATTGGTTAATAACCCACATTGGATTAGAATAAGCCTAGGGACGACGAAAATGACCTAAATGTTCAGTTAATGACACAAAATAACTTATTGGATTCACAAGATTGGTTAAAAACCCTAATTGGATTACAATAAGCCTAGGGAGGACGAAAATGACCTAAATGTTCAACCAATGACACAAAATCACTTATTGGATGCACAAGATTGGTTAAAAACCCTAATTGGATTAGAATAAGCCTAGGGAGGAAGAAAATGACCTAAATGTTCAACCAATGACACAAATTCACTTATTGGATGCACAAGATTGGTTAAAAATCCTAATTGAATTAGAATAAGCCTAGGGAGGACGAAAATGACCTAAATGTTCAACCAATGACACAAACACACTTATTGGATGCACAAGATTGGTTAAAAACCCTAATTGGATTAGAATAAGCCTAGGTAGGACGAAAATGACCTAAAGGTTCAACCAATGACACAGACACACTTATTGGATGCAAAAGATTGATTAAAAACCCTAATTGGATTAGAATAAGCCTAGGGAGGACGAAAATGACCAAAATGTTCAACCAATGACACAAAATCACATATTGGATGCACAAGATCGATTAAAAACCCTAATTGGATTAGAATAAACCTAAGGAGGACGAAAATGACCTAAATGTTCAACCAGTGACACAAAATCACTAATTGGATGCACAAGATTGGTTAAAAACCCTAATTGGATTAGAATAGGCTTACAGAGGATGAAAATGATATAAATGATCAACTAATGACACAAAATCACTTATTGGATGAACAAGATTGGTTAATAACCCACATTGGATTAGAATAAGCCTAGGGACGACGAAAATGACCTAAATGTTCAGTTAATGACACAAAATCACTTATTGGATTCACAAGATTGGTTAAAAACCCTAATTGGATTACAATAAGCCTAGGGAGGACGAAAATGACCTAAATGTTCAACCAATGACACAAAATCACTTATTGGATGCACAAGATTGGTTAAAAACCCTAATTGGATTAGAATAAGCCAAGGGAGGAAGAAAATGACCTAAATGTTCTACCAATGACACAAAATCACTTTTTGGATGCACAAGATTGGTTAAAAACCCTAATTGAATTAGAATAAGCCTAGGGAGGACAAAAATGACCTAAATCTTCAACCAATGACCCAAAATCACTTATTGGATGAACTAGATTGCTTAATAACCCACATTGGATGAGAATAAGCCTAGGGACGACCAAAATGACCTAAATGTTCAGTTAATGACACAAAATCACTTATTGGATTCACCAGATTGGTTAAAAACCCTAATTGGATTACAATAAGCCTAGGGAGAACGAAAATGACCTAAATGTTCAACCAATGACACAAAATCACTTATTGGATGCACAAGATTGGTTAAAAACCCTAATTGAATTAGAATAAGCCTAGGGAGGAAGAAAATGACCTAAATGTTCAACCAATGACGCAAAATCACTTATTGGATGCACAAGATTGGTTAAAAACCCTAATTGGATTAGAGTAAGCCTAGGGAGGACGAAAATGACCTAAATGTTCAACCAATGACGCAAAATCACTTATAAGATGCACAAGATTGGTTAAAAACCCTAATTGAATTACAATAAGCCTAGGGAGGGCGAAAATGACGTAAAAGTTCAACCAATGACACTAAATCATATATTGGATGCACAAGATTTGTTAAAAACCCTAATTGGATTTGAATAAGCCTAGGGAGGAAAAAAATGACCTAAATGTTCAACCAATGACACAAAATCAATTATTGGATGCACAAGATTGGTTAAAAACCCTAACTGAATTAGAATAAGCCTAGGGAGGACGAAAATGACCTAAATGTTCAACCAATGACACAAACACACTTATTGGATGCACAAGATTGGTTAAAAACCCTAATTGGATTAGAATAAGCCTAGGTAGGACGAAAATGACCTAAAGGTTCAACCAATGACACAGACACACTTATTGGATGCAAAAGATTGATTAAAAACCCTAATTGGATTAGAATAAGCCTAGGGAGGACGAAAATGACCAAAATGTTCAACCAATGACACAAAATCACATATTGGATGCACAAGATCGATTAAAAACCCTAATTGGATTAGAATAAACCTAAGGAGGACGAAAATGACCTAAATGTTCAAACAATGACACAAAATCACTAGTTGGATGCACAAGATTGGTTAAAAACCCTAATTGGATTAGAATAGGCCTACAAAGGAGGAAAATGATATAAATGATCAACTAATGACACAAAATCACTTATTGGATGAACAACATTGGTTCATAACCCACATTGGATTAGAATAATCCTAGGGAGGACGAAAATGACCTAAATGTTCAACCAATGACGCAAAATCACTTATAAGATGCACAAGATTGGTTAAAAACCCTAATTGAATTACAATAAGCCTAGGGAGGGCGAAAATGATGTAAAAGTTCAACCAATGACACTAAATCATATATTGGATGCACAAGATTTGTTAAAAACCCTAATTGGATTTGAATAAGCCTAGGGAGGAAAAAAATGACCTAAATGTTCAACCAATGACACAAAATCAATTATTGGATGCACAAGATTGGTTAAAAACCCTAACTGAATTAGAATAAGCCTAGGGAGGACGAAAATGACCTAAATGTTCAACCAATGACACAAACACACTTATTGGATGCACAAGATTGGTTAAAAACCCTAATTGGATTAGAATAAGCCTAGGTAGGACGAAAATGACCTAAAGGTTCAACCAATGACACAGACACACTTATTGGATGCAAAAGATTGATTAAAAACCCTAATTGGATTAGAATAAGCCTAGGGAGGACGAAAATGACCAAAATGTTCAACCAATGACACAAAATCACATATTGGATGCACAAGATCGATTAAAAACCCTAATTGGATTAGAATAAACCTAAGGAGGACGAAAATGACCTAAATGTTCAAACAATGACACAAAATCACTAGTTGGATGCACAAGATTGGTTAAAAACCCTAATTGGATTAGAATAGGCCTACAAAGGAGGAAAATGATATAAATGATCAACTAATGACACAAAATCACTTATTGGATGAACAACATTGGTTCATAACCCACATTGGATTAGAATAATCCTAGGGAGGACGAAAATGACCTAAATGTTCAACCAATGACGCAAAATCACTTATAAGATGCACAAGATTGGTTAAAAACCCTAATTGAATTACAATAAGCCTAGGGAGGGCGAAAATGACGTAAAAGTTCAACCAATGACACTAAATCATATATTGGATGCACAAGATTTGTTAAAAACCCTAATTGGATTTGAATAAGCCTAGGGAGGAAAAAAATGACCTAAATGTTCAACCAATGACACAAAATCAATTATTGGATGCACAAGATTGGTTAAAAACCCTAACTGAATTAGAATAAGCCTAGGGAGGACGAAAATGACCTAAATGTTCAACCAATGACACAAACACACTTATTGGATGCACAAGATTGGTTAAAAACCCTAATTGGATTAGAATAAGCCTAGGTAGGACGAAAATGACCTAAAGGTTCAACCAATGACACAGACACACTTATTGGATGCAAAAGATTGATTAAAAACCCTAATTGGATTAGAATAAGCCTAGGGAGGACGAAAATGACCAAAATGTTCAACCAATGACACAAAATCACATATTGGATGCACAAGATCGATTAAAAACCCTAATTGGATTAGAATAAACCTAAGGAGGACGAAAATGACCTAAATGTTCAAATAGTGACACAAAATCACTAGTTGGATGCACAAGATTGGTTAAAAACCCTAATTGGATTAGAATAGGCCTACAAAGGAGGAAAATGATATAAATGATCAACTAATGACACAAAATCACTTATTGGATGAACAACATTGGTTCATAACCCACATTGGATTAGAATAATCCTAGGGAGGACGAAAATGACCTAAATGTTCAATTAATGACGCAAAATCACTTATTGGATTCACAAGATTGGTTAAAAACCCTAATTGGATTACAATAAGCCTAGGGAGGACGAAAATGACCTAAATGTTCAACCAATGACACAAAATCACTTATTGGATGCACAAGATTGGTTAAAAACCCTAATTGGATTAGAATAAGCCTAGGGAGGACGAAAATGACCTAAATGTTCAACCAATGACACAAAATCCCTTATTGGATGCACAAGATTGGTTAAAAACCCTAATTGGATTAGAATAAGCCTAGGGAGGAATAAAATGACCTAAATGTTCAACCAATGATACAAAATAACTTATTGGATGCACAAGATTGGTTAAAAACCCTAATTAAATTAGAATAAGCCTAAGGAGGACAAAAATGACCTAAATGTTCAACCAATGACACAAACGCACTTATTGGAAGCACAAGATTGGTTAAAAACCCTAATTGGATTACAATAAGCCTAGGGAGGACGAAAATGACCTAAATGTTCAACCAATGACACAAAATCACTTATTGGATGCACAAGATTGGTTAAAAACCCTAATTGAATTACAATAAGCCTAGGGAGGACGAAAATGACCTAAATGTTCAACCAATGACACAAAATCACTTATTGGATGCACAAGATTGGTCAAAAACCCTAATTGGATTAGAATAAGCCTAGGGAGGACGAAAATGACCTAAATGTTCAACCAATGACACAAAATCACTTATTGGATGCACAAGATTGGTTAAAAACCCTAATTGAATTACAATAAGCCTAGGGAGGACGAAAATGACCTAAATGTTCAACCAAGGACACAAAATCACTTATTGGATGCACAAGATTGGTTAAAAACCCTAATTGGATTAGAATAAGCCTAGGGAGGAAGAAAATGACCAAAATGTTCAACCAATGACACAAAATCAATTATTGGATGCACAAGATTGGTTAAAAACCCTAACTGAATTAGAATAAGCCTAGGGAGGACGAAAATGACCTAAATGTTCAACCAATGACACAAACACACTTATTGGATGCACAAGATTGGTTAAAAACCCTAATTGGATTAGAATAAGCCTAGGTAGGAAGAAAATGACCTAAAGGTTCAACCAATGACACAAACATACTTATTGGATGCAAAAGATCGATTAAAAACCCTAATTGGATTAGAATAAGCCTAGGGAGGACGAAAATGACCAAAATGTTCAACCAATGACACAAAATCACATATTGGATGCACAAGATCGATTAAAAACCCTAATTGGATTAGAATACACCAAAGGAGGACGAAAATGACCAAAATGTTCAACCAGTGACACCAAATCACTAATTGGATGCACAAGATTGGTTAAAAACCCTAATTGGATTAGAATAGGTTTACGGAGGAGGAAAATGATATAAATGATCAACTAATGACACAAAATTACTTATTGGATGAACAAGATTGGTTAATAACCCACATTGGATTAGAATAAGCCTAGGGACGACGAAAATGACCTAAATGTTCAGTTAATGACACAAAATCACTTATTGGATTCACAAGATTGGTTAAAAACCCTAATTGGATTACAATAAGCCTAGGGAGGATGAAAATGACCTAAATGTTCAACCAATGACACAAAATCACTTATTGGATGCACAAGATTGGTTAAAAACCCTAATTGGATTAGAATAAGGCTAGGGAGGACGAAAATGACCTAAATGTTCAACCAATGACACAAAATCACTTATTGGATGAACAAGATTGGTTAAAAACCCTAATTGAATTAGAATAAGTCTAGGGAGGACGAAAATGACCTAAATATTCAACCAATGACACAAAATCACTTATTGGATGCACAAGATTGGTTAAAAACCCTAATTGGATTAGAATAAGCCTAGGGAGGAAGAAAATGACCTAAATGTTCAACCAATGACACAAAATCACTTATTTGATGCACAAGATTGGTTTAAAACCCTAATTGAATTAGAATAAACCTAGGGGGGACGAAAATGACTTAAATGTTCAACCAATGACACAAAATCACTTATTGGATGCACAAGATCGATTAAAAATCCTAATTAGATTAGAATAAACCTAGGGAGGACGAAAATGACCTAAATGTTCAACCAATGACACAAAATCAATTATTGGATGCACAAGATTAGTTAAAAACCCTAATTGGATTAGAATAAGCCTAGGGAGGACGAAAATGACCTAAATGTTCAACCAATGACCCAAAATCACTTATTGGATGCACAAGATTGGTTAAAAACCCTAATTGAATTAGAATAAGCCTAGGGAGGACGAAAATGACCTAAATGTTCAACCAATGACACAAACACACTTATTGGATGCACAAGATTGGTTAAAAACCCTAATTGGATTAGAATCAGCCTAGGTAGGACGAAAATGACCTAAAGGTTCATCCAATCACACAGACACACTTATTGGATGCAAAAGATCGATTAAAAACCCTAATTGGATTAGAGAAAGCCTAGGGAGGACGAAAATGACCAAAATGTTCAACCAATGACAAAAAATCACATATTGGATGCACAAGATCGATTAAAAACCCTAATTGGATTAGAATAAACCTAAGGAGGACGAAAATGACCTAAATGTTAAACCAGTGACACAAAATCACTAATTGGATGCACAAGATTGGTTAAAAACTCTAATTGGATTAGAATAGGCCTACGGAGGAGGAAAATGATATAAATGATCAACTAATGACACAAAATCACTTACTGGATGAACAAGATTGGTTAATAACCCACATTGGATTAGAATAATCCTTGGGAGGACGAAAATGACCTAAATGTTCAACCAATGACACAAAATCACTTATTGGATGCACAAGATTGGTTAAAAACCCTAACTGAATTAGAATAAGCCTAGGGAGGACGAAAAATGACCTAAATGTTCAA
This sequence comes from Cicer chorassanicum, assembly GCA_037974735.1. NCBI lineage: Eukaryota > Viridiplantae > Streptophyta > Magnoliopsida > Fabales > Fabaceae > Cicer > Cicer chorassanicum. The sequence goes on from JBBPBP010009779.1 coordinate 43,386,227, forward strand.
CCAATGACACAAAATCACTTATTGGATGCACAAGATTGGTTAAAAACCCTAATTGGATTAGAATAAGCCTAGGGAGGACGAAAATGACCTAAATGTTCAACCAATGACACAAAATCACTTATTGGATGCTTAAGATTGGTTAAAAACCCTAATTGAATTACAATAAGCCTAGGGAGGACGAAAATGACGTAAAAGTTCAACCAATGACACAAAATCATTTATTGGATGCACAAGATTGGTTAAAAACCCTAATTGGATTAGAATAAGCCTAGGGAGGAAGAAAATCACCTAAATGTTCAACCAATGACACAAAATCAATTATTGGATGCACAAGATTGGTTAAAAACCCTAACTGAATTAGAATAAGCCTAGGGAGGACGAAAATGACCTAAATGTTCAACCAATGACACAAACACACTTATTGGATGCACAAGATTGGTTAAAAACCCTAATTGGATTAGAATAAGCCTAGGTAGGACGAAAATGACCTAAAGGTTCATCCAATCACACAGACACACTTATTGGATGCAAAAGATCGATTACAAACCGTAATTGGATTAGAGAAAGCCTAGGGAGGACGAAAATGACCAAAATGTTCAACCAATGACAAAAAATCACATATTGGATGCACAAGATCGATTAAAAACCCTAATTGGATTAGAATTAACCTAAGGAGGACGAAAATGACCTAAATGTTCAACCAGTGACACAAAATCACTAATTGGATGCACAAGATTGGTTAAAAACCCTAATTGGATTAGAATAGGCCTACGGAGGAGGAAAATGATATAAATGATCAACTAATGACACAAAATCACTTACTGGATGAACAAGATTGGTTAATAACCCACATTGGATTAGAATAATCCTTGGGAGGACGAAAATGACCTAAATGTTCAGTTAATGACACAAAATCACTTATTGGATGAACAAGATTGGTTAAAAACCCTAATTGGATTACAATAAGCCAAGGGAGGACGAAAATGACCTAAATGTTCAACCAATGACACAAAATCACCTATTGGATGCACAAGATTGGTTAAAACCCCTAATTGGATTAGATTAAGCCTAGGGAGGACGAAAATGACCTAAATGTTCAACCAATGACACAAACACACTTATTGGATGCACAAGATTGGTTAAAAACCCTAATTGGATTAGAATCAGCCTAGGTAGGACGAAAATGACCTAAAGGTTCATCCAATCACACAGACACACTTATTGGATGCAAAAGATCGATTAAAAACCCTAATTGGATTAGAGAAAGCCTAGGGAGGACGAAAATGACCAAAATGTTCAACCAATGACAAAAAATCACATATTGGATGCACAAGATCGATTAAAAACCCTAATTGGATTAGAATAAACCTAAGGAGGACGAAAATGACCTAAATGTTAAACCAGTGACACAAAATCACTAATTGGATGCACAAGATTGGTTAAAAACCCTAATTGGATTAGAATAGGCCTACGGAGGAGGAAAATGATATAAATGATCAACTAATGACACAAAATCACTTACTGGATGAACAAGATTGGTTAATAACCCACATTGGATTAGAATAATCCTTGGGAGGACGAAAATGACCTAAATGTTCAGTTAATGACACAAAATCACTTATTGGATGAACAAGATTGGTTAAAAACCCTAATTGGATTACAATAAGCCAAGGGAGGACGAAAATGACCTAAATGTTCAACCAATGACACAAAATCACTTATTGGATGCACAAGATTGGTTAAAACCCCTAATTGGATTAGATTAAGCCTAGGGAGGACGAAAATGACCTAAATGTTCAACCAATGACAGAAAATCACTTATTGGATGAACAGGATTGGTTAAAAACCCTAATTGAATTAGAATAAGTCTAGGGAGGACGAAAATGACCTAAATGTTCAACCAATGATACAAAATCGCTTATTGGATGCAAAAGATTGGTTAAAAACCCTAATTGGATTAGAATAAGCCTAGGGAGGAAGAAAATGACCTAAATGTTCAACCAATGACACAAAATCACTTATTGGATGCACAAGATTGGTTAAAAACCCTAATTGAATTAGAATAAACCTAGGGAGGACGAAAATGACCTAAATGTTCAACCAATGACACAAAAACACTTATTGGATGCCGAAGATTGGTTAAAAACTCTAATTTGATTAGAATAAGCCTATGTAGGACAAAAATGACCTAAAGGTTCAACCAATGACACAGACACACTTATTGGATGCACAAGATCGATTAAAAATCCTAATTGGATTAGAATAAACCTAGGGAGGACGAAAATGACCTAAATATTCAACTAATGACACAAAATCAATTATTGGATGCACAAGATTAGTTAAAAACCCTAATTGGATTAGAATAAGCCTAGGGAGGAGGAAAATGACCTAAATGTTCAACCAATGACGCAAAATCACTTATAAGATGCACAAGATTGGTTAAAAACCCTAATTGAATTACAATAAGCCTAGGGAGGGCGAAAATGACGTAAAAGTTCAACCAATGACTCTAAATCATATATTGGATGCACAAGATTTGTTAAAAACCCTAATTGGATTTGAATAAGCCTAGGGAGGAAAAAAATGACCTAAATGTTCAACCAATGACACAAAATCAATTATTGGATGCACAAGATTGGTTAAAAACCCTAACTGAATTAGAATAAGCCTAGGGAGGACGAAAATGACCTAAATGTTCAACCAATGACACAAACACACTTATTGGATGCACAAGATTGGTTAAAAACCCTAATTGGATTAGAATAAGCCTAGGTAGGATGAAAATGACCTAAAGGTTCAACCAATGACACAGACACACTTATTGGATGCAAAAGATTGATTAAAAACCCTAATTGGATTAGAATAAGCCTAGGGAGGACGAAAATGACCAAAATGTTCAACCAATGACACAAAATCACATATTGGATGCACAAGATCGATTAAAAACCCTAATTGGATTAGAATAAACCTAAGGAGGACGAAAATGACCTAAATGTTCAAACAGTGACACAAAATCACTAGTTGGATGCACAAGATTGGTTAAAAACCCTAATTGGATTAGAATAGGCCTACAAAGGAGGAAAATGATATAAATGATCAACTAATGACACAAAATCACTTATTGGATGAACAACATTGGTTCATAACCCACATTGGATTAGAATAATCCTAGGGAGGACGAAAATGACCTAAATGTTCAATTAATGACGCAAAATCACTTATTGGATTCACAAGATTGGTTAAAAACCCTAATTGGATTACAATAAGCCTAGGGAGGACGAAAATGACCTAAATGTTCAACCAATGACACAAAATCACTTATTGGATGCACAAGATTGGTTAAAAACCCTAATTGGATTAGAATAAGCCTAGGGAGGACGAAATGACCTAAATGTTCAACCAATGACACAAAATCACTTATTGGATGAACAAGATTGGTTAAAAACCCTAATTGAATTAGAATAAGTCTAGGGAGGACGAAAATGACCTAAATGTTCAACTAATGACACAAAATCACTTATTGGATGCACAAGATTGGTTTAAAACCCTAATTGGATTAGAATAAGCCTAGCGAGGAAGAAAATGACCTAATTGTTAAACCAATGACACAAAATCACTTATTGGATGCACAAGATTGGTTAAAAACCCTAATTGAATTAGAATAAACCTAGGGAGGACGAAAATGACCTAAATGTTCAACCAATGACACAAAATCACTTATTGGATGCACAAGATTGGTTCAAAACCCTAATTGGATTAGAATAGGCCTATGGAGGAGGAAAATGATATAAATGATCAACTAATGACACAAAATCACTTATTGGAAGAACAAGATTGGTTAATAACCCACATTGGATTAGAATAAGCCTAGGGACGACGAAAATGACCTAAATGTTCAGTTAATGACACAAAATCACTTATTGGATTCACAAGATTGGTTAAAAACCCTAATTGGATTACAATAAGCCTAGGGAGGACGAAAATGACCTAAATGTTCAACCAATGACACAAATCACTTATTGGATGCAAAAGATTGGTTAAAACCCCTAATTGGATTAGAATAAGCCTAGGGAGGACGAAAATGACCTAAATGTTCAACCAATGACACAAAATCACTTATTGGATGCACAAGATTGGTTAAAAACACTAATTGAATTAGAATAAGCTTAGGGAGGACGAAAATTACCTAAATGTTCAACCAATGACACAAACACACTTATTGGATGCACAAGATTGGTTAAAAACCCTAATTTGATTAGAATAAGCCTATGTAGGACAAAAATGACCTAAAGGTTCAACCAATGACACAGACACACTTATTGGATGCACAAGATCGATTAAAAATCCTAATTGGATTAGAATAAACCTAGGGAGGACGAAAATGACCTAAATATTCGACCAATGACACAAAATCAATTATTGGATGCACAAGATTAGTTAAAAACACTAATTGGGTTAGAATATGCCTAGGGAGGAGGAAAATGACCTAAATGTTCAACCAATGACCCAAAATCACTTATTGGATGAACAAGATTGGTTAATAACCCACATTGGATGAGAATAAGCCTAGGGACGACCAAAATGACCTAAATGTTCAGTTAATGACACAAAATCACTTATTGGGTTCACAAGATTGGTTAAAAACCCTAATTGGATTACAATAAGCCTAGGGAGGACGAAAATGACCCAAATGTTCAACCAATGACACAAAATCACTTATTGGATGCACAAGATTGGTTAAAAACCCTAATTGAATTAGAATAAGCCTAGGGAGGACGAAAATGACCTAAATGTTCAACCAATGACACAAAATCACTTATTGGATGCACAAGATTGGTTAAAAACCCTAATTGGATTAGAATAGGCCTACGGAGGAGGAAAATGATATAAATGATCAACTAATGACACAAAATCACTTATTGGATGAACAAGATTGGTTAATAACCCACATTGGATGACAATAAGCCTAGGGACGACCAAAATGACCTAAATGTTTAGTTAATGACACAAAATCACTTATTGGATTCACAAGATTGGTTAAAAACCCTAATTGGATTACAATAAGCCTAGGGAGGACGAAAATGACCTAAATGTTCAACCAATGACACAAAATCACTTATTGGATGCACAAGATTGGTTAAAAACCCTAATTGGATTAGAATAAGGCTAGGGAGGACGAAAATGACCTAAATGTTCAACCAATGACACAAAATCACTTATTGGATGAACAAGATTGGTTAAAAACACTAATTGAATTAGAATAAGTCTATGGAGGACGAAAATGACCTAAATAATCAACCAATGACACAAAATCACTTATTGGATGCACAAGATTGGTTAAAAACCCTAATTGGATTAGAATAAGCCTAGGGAGGACGAAAATGACCTAAATGTTCAACCAATGACACAAAATCACTTATTGGATGAACAAGATTGGTTAAAAACCCTAATTGAATTAGAATAAGTCTAGGGAGGACGAAAATGACCTAAACGTTCAACCAATGATACAAAATCGCTTATTGGATGCACAAGATTGGTTAAAAACCCTAATTGGATTAGAATAAGCCTAGGGAGGAAGAAAATGACCTAAATGTTCAACCAATGACACAAAATCACTTATTGGATGCACAAGATTGGTTAAAAACCCTAATTGAATTAGAATAAACCTAGGGAGGACGAAAATGACCTAAATGTTCAACCAATGAGACAAAAACACTTATTGGATGCCGAAGATTGGTTAAAAACTCTAATTTGATTAGAATAAGCCTATGTAGGACAAAAATGACCTAAAGGTTCAACCAATGACACAGACACACTTATTGGATGCACAAGATCGATTAAAAATCCTAATTGGATTAGAATAAACCTAGGGAGGACGAAAATGACCTAAATATTCAACTAATGACACAAAATCAATTATTGGATGCACAAGATTAGTTAAAAACCCTAATTGGATTAGAATAAGCCTAGGGAGGAGGAAAATGACCTAAATGTTCAACCAATGACCCAAAATCACTTATTGGATGAACAAGATTGGTTAATAACCCACATTGGATGAGAATAAGCCTAGGGACGACCAAAAAGACCTAAATGTTCTGTTAATGACACAAAATAACTTATTGGATTCACAAGATTGGTTAAAAACCCTAACTGGATTACAATAAGCCTAGGGAGGACGAAAATGACCCAAATGTTCAACCAATGACACAAAATCACTTATTGGATGCACAAGATTGGTTAAAAACCCTAATTGAATTAGAATAAGCTTAGGGAGGACGAAAATTACCTAAATGTTCAACCAATGACACAAACACACTTATTGGATGCACAAGATTGGTTAAAAACCCTAATTTGATTAGAATAAGC
>JBBPBP010009779.1:43396534-43410118 GCA_037974735.1 Cicer chorassanicum
GTTCAACCAGTGACACAAAATCACTAATTGGATGCACAAGATTGGTTAAAAACCCTAATTTGATTTGAATAGGCCTACGGAGGAGGAAAATGATATAAAGGATAAACTAATGACACAAAATCACTTAATGGATGAACAAGATTGGTTAAAAACCCTAATTGGATTACAATAAGCCAAGGGAGGATGAAAATGACCTAAATGTTCAACCAATGACACAAAATCACTTATTGGATGCACAAGATTGGTTAAAACCCCTAATTGGATTAGATTAAGCCTAGGGAGGACGAAAATGACCTAAATGTTCAACCAATGACACAAAATCACCTATTGGATGAACAAGATTGGTTAAAAACCCTAATTGAATTAGAATAAGTCTAGGGAGGACGAAAATGACCTAAATGTTCAACCAATGATACAAAATCACTTATTGGATGCACAAGATTGCTTAAAAACCCTAATTGGATTAGAATAAGCCTAGGGAGGAAGAAAATGACCTAAATGTTCAACCAACGACACAAAATCACTTATTGGATGCACAAGATTGGTTAAAAACCCTAATTGAATTACAATAAACCTAGGGAGGACGAAAAATGACCTAAATGTTCAACCAATGACACAAAATCACTTATTGGATGCACAAGATTGGTTAAAAACTCTAATTTGATTAGAATAAGCCTATGTAGGACAAAAATGACCTAAAGGTTCAACCAATGACACAGACACACTTATTGGATGCACAAGATCGATTAAAAATCCTAATTGGATTAGAATAAACCTAGGGAGGACGAAAATGACCTAAATATTCAACTAATGACACAAAATCAATTATTGGATGCACAAGATTAGTTAAAAACCCTAATTGGATTAGAATAAGCCTAGGGAGGAGGAAAATGACCTAAATGTTCAACCAATGACACAAAATCACTTATTGGATGAACAAGATTGGTTAATAACCCACATTGGATGAGAATAAGCCTAGGGACGACCAAAATGACCTAAATGTTCAGTTAATGACACAAAATCACTTATTGGATTCACAAGATTGGTTAAAAACCCTAATTGGATTACAATAAGCCTAGGGAGGACGAAAATGACCTAAATGTTCAACCAATGACACAAAATCACTTATTGGATGCACAAGATTGGTTAAAAACCCTAATTGAATTAGAATAAGCCTAGGGAGGAAGAAAATGACCTAAATGTTCAACCAATGACACAAAATCACTTATTAGATGCACAAGATTGGTTAAAAACCCTAACTAAATTAGAATAAGCCTAGGGAGGACGAAAATGACCTAAATGTTCAACCAATGACACAAACACACTTGTTGGATGCACAGGATTGGTTAAAAACCCTAATTTGATTACAATAAGCCTAGGGAGGGCGAAAATGACGTAAAAGTTCAACCAATGACACTAAATCATATTAGAATAAGCCTAGGGAGGACGAAAATGACCTAAATGTTCAACCAATGACACAAACACACTTATTGGATGCACAAGATTGGTTAAAAACCCTAATTGGATTAGAATAAGCCTAGGTAGGACGAAAATGACCTAAAGGTTCAACCAATGACACAGACACACTTATTGGATGCAAAAGATTGATTAAAAACCCTAATTGGATTAGAATAAGCCTAGGGAGGACGAAAATGACCAAAATGTTCAACCAATGACACAAAATCACATATTGGATGCACAAGATCGATTAAAAACCCTAATTGGATTAGAATAAACCTAAGGAGGACGAAAATGACCTAAATGTTCAACCAGTGACACAAAATCACTAATTGGATGCACAAGATTGGTTAAAACCCCTAATTGGATTAGAATAGGACTACGGAGGAGGAAAATGATATAAACGATCAACTAATGACACAAAATCACTTATTGGATGAACAAGATTGGTTAATAACCCACATTGGATTAGAATAAGCCTAGGGACGACGAAAATGACCTAAATGTTCAGTTAATGACACAAAATAACTTATTGGATTCACAAGATTGGTTAAAAACCCTAATTGGATTACAATAAGCCTATGGAGGACGAAAATGACCTAAATGTTCAACCAATGACACAAAATCACTTATTGGATGCACAAGATTGGTTAAAAACCCTAATTGGATTAGAATAAGCCTAGGGAGGACGAAAATGACCTAAATGTTCAATCAATGACACAAAATCACTTATTGGATGCACAAGATCGATTAAAAATCCTAATTGGATTAGAATAAATCTAGGGAGGACGAAAATGACCTAAATATTCAACCAATGACACAAAATCAATTATTGGATGCACAAGATTAGTTAAAAACCCTAATTGGATTAGAATAAGCCTAGGGAGGAGGAAAATGACCTAAATGTTCAACCAATGACCCAAAATCACTTATTGGATGAACAAGATTGGTTAATAACCCACATTGGATGAGAATAAGCCTAGGGACGACCAAAATGACCTAAATGTTCAGTTAATGACACAAAATCACTTATTGGATTCACAAGATTGGTTAAAAACCCTAATTGGATTACAATAAGCCTAGGGAGGACGAAAATGTCCCAAATGTTCAACCAATGACACAAAATCACTTATTGGATGCACAAAATTGGTTAAAAACCCTAATTGAATTAGAATAAGCCTAGGGAGGACGAAAATGACCTAAATGTTCAACCAATGACACAAAATCACTTATTGGATGCACAAGATTGGTTAAAAACCCTAATTGAATTACAATAAGCCTAGGGAGGACGAAAATGACCTAAATGTTTAACCAATGACACAAAATCACTTATTGGATGCACAAGATTGGTTAAAACCCCTAATTGGATTAGATTAAGCCTAGGGAGGAAGAAAATGACCTAAATGTTCAACCAATGACACAAAATCACCTATTGGATGAACAAGATTGGTTAAAAACCCTAATTGAATTAGAATAAGTCTAGGGAGGACGAAAATGACCTAAATGTTCAACCAATGATACAAAATCACTTATTGGATGCACAAGATTGCTTAAAAACCCTAATTGGATTAGAATAAGCCTAGGGAGGAAGAAAATGACCTAAATGTTCAACCAACGACACAAAATCACTTATTGGATGCACAAGATTGGTTAAAAACCCTAATTGAATTACAATAAACCTAGGGAGGACGAAAAATGACCTAAATGTTCAACCAATGACACAAAATCACTTATTGGATGCACAAGATTGGTTAAAAACTCTAATTTGATTAGAATAAGCCTATGTAGGACAAAAATGACCTAAAGGTTCAACCAATGACACAGACACACTTATTGGATGCACAAGATCGATTAAAAATCCTAATTGGATTAGAATAAACCTAGGGAGGACGAAAATGACCTAAATATTCAACTAATGACACAAAATCAATTATTGGATGCACAAGATTAGTTAAAAACCCTAATTGGATTAGAATAAGCCTAGGGAGGAGGAAAATGACCTAAATGTTCAACCAATGACCCAAAATCACTTATTGGATGAACAAGATTGGTTAATAACCCACATTGGATGAGAATAAGCCTAGGGACGACCAAAATGACCTAAATGTTCAGTTAATGACACAAAATCACTTATTGGATTCACAAGATTGGTTAAAAACCATAATTGGATTACAATAAGCCTAGGGAGGACGAAAATGACCTAAATGTTCAACCAATGACACAAAATCACTTATTGGATGCACAAGATTGGTTAAAAACCCTAATTGAATTAGAATAACCCTAGGGAGGACGAAAATGACTTAAATGTTCAACCAATGACACAAAATCACTTATTGGATGCACAAGATCGATTAAAAATCCTAAATAGATTAGAATAAACCTAGGGAGGACGAAAATGACCTAAATGTTCAACCAATGACACAATCAATTATTGGATGCACAAGATTAGTTAAAAACCCTAATTGGATTAGAATAAGCCTAGGGAGGACGAAAATGACCTAAATGTTCAACCAATGACCCAAAATCACTTATTGGATGCACAAGATTGGTTAAAAACCCTAATTGAATTAGAATAAGCCTAGGGAGGACGAAAATGACCAAAATGTTCAACCAATGACACAAACACACTTATTGGATGCACAAGATTGGTTAAAAACCCTAATTGGATTAGAATAAGCCTAGGTAGGACGAAAACGACCTAAAGGTTCAACCAATGACAAAGACACACTTATTGGATACAGAAGATCGATTAAAAACCCTAATTGGATTAGAATAAACCTAGGGAGGACGAAAATGACCTAAATGTTCAACCAATGACACAAAATCACTTATTGGATGCACAAGATTGGTTAAAAACCCTAATTGGATTAGAATAGGCCTACGGAGGAGGAAAATGATATAAATGATCAACTAATGACACAAAATCACTTATTGGATGAACAAGATTGGTTAATAACCCACATTGGATGAGAATAAGCCTAGGGACGACCAAAATGACCTAAATGTTCAGTTAATGACACAAAATCACTTATTGGATTCACAAGATTGGTTAAAAACCCTAATTGGATAACAATAAGCCTAGGGAGGACGAAAATGACCTAAATGTTCAACCAATGACACAAAATCACTTATTGGATGCACAAGATTGGTTAAAAACCCTAATTGGATTAGAATAAGCCTAGGGAGGACGAAAATGACCTAAATGTTCAACCAATGACCCAAAATCACTTATTGGATGCACAAGATTGGTTAAAAACCCTAATTGAATTAGAATAAGCCTAGGGAGGACGAAAATGACCTAAATGTTCAACCAATGACACAAACACACTTATTGGATGCACAAGATTGGTTAAAAACCCTAATTGGATTAGAATCAGCCTAGGTAGGACGAAAATGACCTAAAGGTTCATCCAATCACACAGACACACTTATTGGATGCAAAAGATCGATTAAAAACCCTAATTGGATTAGAGAAAGCCTAGGGAGGACGAAAATGACCAAAATGTTCAACCAATGACAAAAAATCACATATTGGATGCACAAGATCGATTAAAAACCCTAATTGGATTAGAATAAACCTAAGGAGGACGAAAATGACCTAAATGTTAAACCAGTGACACAAAATCACTAATTGGATGCACAAGATTGGTTAAAAACCCTAATTGGATTAGAATAGGCCTACGGAGGAGGAAAATGATATAAATGATCAACTAATGACACAAAATCACTTACTGGATGAACAAGATTGGTTAATAACCCACATTGGATTAGAATAATCCTTGGGAGGACGAAAATGACCTAAATGTTCAGTTAATGACACAAAATCACTTATTGGATGAACAAGATTGGTTAAAAACCCTAATTGGATTACAATAAGCCAAGGGAGGACGAAAATGACCTAAATGTTCAACCAATGACACAAAATCACTTATTGGATGCACAAGATTGGTTAAAACCCCTAATTGGATTAGATTAAGCCTAGGGAGGACGAAAATGACCTAAATGTTCAACCAATGACACAAAATCACCTATTGGATGAACAAGATTGGTTAAAAACCCTAATTGAATGAGAATAAGTCTAGGGAGGACGAAAATGACCTAAATGTTCAACCAATGATACAAAATCACTTATTGGATGCACAAGATTGCTTAAAAACCCTAATTGGATTAGAATAAGCCTAGGGAGGAAGAAAATGACCTAAATGTTCAACCAACGACACAAAATCACTTGTTGGATGCACAAGATTGGTTAAAAACCCTAATTGAATTACAATAAACCTAGGGAGGACGAAAATGACCTAAATGTTCAACCAATGACACAAAATCACTTATTGGATGCACAAGATTGGTTAAAAACTCTAATTTGATTAGAATAAGCCTATGTAGGACAAAAATGACCTAAAGGTTCAACCAATGACACAGACACACTTATTGGATGCACAAGATCGATTAAAAATCCTAATTGGATTAGAATAAACCTAGGGAGGACGAAAATGACCTAAATATTCAACTAATGACACAAAATCAATTATTGGATGCACAAGATTAGTTAAAAACCCTAATTGGATTAGAATAAGCCTAGGGAGGAGGAAAATGACCTAAATGTTCAACCAATGACCCAAAATCACTTATTGGATGAACAAGATTGGTTAATAACCCACATTGGATGAGAATAAGCCTAGGGACGACCAAAATGACCTAAATGTTTAGTTAATGACACAAAATCACTTATTGGATTCACAAGATTGGTTAAAAACCCTAATTGGATTACAATAAGCCTAGGGAGGACGAAAATGTCCCAAATGTTCAACCAATGACACAAAATCACTTATTGGATGCACAAAATTGGTTAAAAACCCTAATTGAATTAGAAAAAGCCTAGGGAGGACGAAAATGACCTAAATGTTCAACCAATGACACAAAATCACTTATTGGATGCACAAGATTGGTTAAAAACCCTAATTGAATTACAATAAGCCTAGGGAGGACGAAAATGACCTAAATGTTTAACCAATGACACAAAATCACTTATTGGATGCACAAGATTGGTTAAAACCCCTAATTGGATTAGATTAAGCCTAGGGAGGAAGAAAATGACCTAAATGTTCAACCAATGACACAAAATCACCTATTGGATGAACAAGATTGGTTAAAAACCCTAATTGAATTAGAATAAGTCTAGGGAGGACGAAAATGACCTAAATGTTCAACCAATGATACAAAATCACTTATTGGATGCACAAGATTGCTTAAAAACCCTAATTGGATTAGAATAAGCCTAGGGAGGAAGAAAATGACCTAAATGTTCAACCAACGACACAAAATCACTTATTGGATGCACAAGATTGGTTAAAAACCCTAATTGAATTACAATAAACCTAGGGAGGACGAAAAATGACCTAAATGTTCAACCAATGACACAAAATCACTTATTGGATGCACAAGATTGGTTAAAAACTCTAATTTGATTAGAATAAGCCTATGTAGGACAAAAATGACCTAAAGGTTCAACCAATGACACAGACACACTTATTGGATGCACAAGATCGATTAAAAATCCTAATTGGATTAGAATAAACCTAGGGAGGACGAAAATGACCTAAATATTCAACTAATGACACAAAATCAATTATTGGATGCACAAGATTAGTTAAAAACCCTAATTGGATTAGAATAAGCCTAGGGAGGAGGAAAATGACCTAAATGTTCAACCAATGACCCAAAATCACTTATTGGATGAACAAGATTGGTTAATAACCCACATTGGATGAGAATAAGCCTAGGGACGACCAAAATGACCTAAATGTTCAGTTAATGACACAAAATCACTTATTGGATTCACAAGATTGGTTAAAAACCATAATTGGATTACAATAAGCCTAGGGAGGACGAAAATGACCTAAATGTTCAACCAATGACACAAAATCACTTATTGGATGCACAAGATTGGTTAAAAACCCTAATTGAATTAGAATAACCCTAGGGAGGACGAAAATGACTTAAATGTTCAACAAATGACACAAAATCACTTATTGGATGCACAAGATTGGTTAAAACCCTAATTGAATTAGAATAAGCCATGGGAGGACGAAAATGACCTAAATGTTCAACCAATGACACAAACACACTTATTGGATGCACAAGATTGGTTAAAAACCCTAATTGGATTAGAATAAGCCTAGGGAGGACGAAAATGACCTAAATGTTCAACCAATGACACAAAATCACTTATTGGATGCACAAGATTGGTTAAAAACCATAATTGGATTAGAATAAGCCTAGGGAGGACGAAAATGACCTAAATGTTCAACCAATGACACAAAATCACTTATTGGATGCACAAGATTGGTTAAAAACCCTAATTGGATTAGAATAAGCCTAGGGAGGACGAAAATTACCTAAATGTTCAACCAATGACACAAAATCACTTATTGGATGCACAAGATTGGTTAAAAACCCTAATTGAATTACAATAAGCCTAGGGAGGACGAAAATGACGTAAAAGTTCAACCAATGACACAAAATCACTTATTGGATGCACAAGATTGGTTAAAAACCCTAATTGGATTAGAATAAGCCTAGGGAGGAAGAAAATCACCTAAATGTTCAACCAATGACACAAAATCACTTATTGGATGCACAAGATTGGTTAAAAACCCTAATTGAATTAGAATAAGCTTAGGGAGGACGAAAATTACCTAAATGTTCAACCAATGACACAAACACACTTATTGGATGCACAAGATTGGTTAAAAACCCTAATTTGATTAGAATAAGCCTATGTAGGACAAAAATGACCTAAAGGTTCAACCAATGACACAGATACACTTATTGGATGCACAAGATCGATTAAAAATCCTAATTGGATTAGAATAAACCTAGGGAGGACGAAAATGACCTAAATATTCAACCAATGACACAAAATCAATTATTGGATGCACAAGATTAGTTAAAAACCCTAATTGGGTTAGAATATGCCTAGGGAGGAGGAAAATGACCTAAATGTTCAACCAATGACCCAAAATCACTTATTGGATGAACAAGATTGGTTAATAACCCACATTGGATGAGAATAAGCCTAGGGACGACCAAAATGACCTAAATGTTCAGTTAATGACACAAAATCACTTATTGGATTCACAAGATTGGTTAAAAACCCTAATTGGATTACAATAAGCCTAGGGAGGACGAAAATGACCTAAATGTTCAACCAATGACACAAAATCACTTATTGGATGCACAAGATTGGTTAAAAACCCTAATTGAATTAGAATAAGCCTAGGGAGGACGAAAATGACCTAAATGTTTAACCAATGACACAAAATCACTTATTGGATGCACAAGATTGGTTAAAAACCCTAATTGAATTAGAATAAGCCTAGGGAGGACGAAAATGACCTAAATGTTCAACCAATGACACAAAATCACTTATTGGATGCACAAGATTGGTTAAAAACCGTAATTGAATTACAATAAGCCTAGGGAGGACGAAAATGACCTAAATGTTCAAACAATGACACAAAATCACTTATTGGATGCACAAGATTGGTTAAAAACCCTAATTGGATTAGAATAAGCCAAGGGAGGAAGAAAATGACCTAAATGTTCAACCAATGACACAAAATCACTTATTGGATGCACAAGATTGGTTAAAAACCCTAATTGAATTAGAATAAGCCTAGGGAGGACGAAAATGACCTAAATGTTCAACCAATGACACAAACACACTTATTGGATGCACAAGATTGGTTAAAAACCCTAATTGGATTAGAATCAGCCTAGGTAGGACGAAAATGACCTAAAGGTTCATCCAATCACACAGACACACTTATTGGATGCAAAAGATCGATTAAAAACCCTAATTGGATTAGAGAAAGCCTAGGGAGGACGAAAATGACCAAAATGTTCAACCAATGACAAAAAATCACATATTGGATGCACAAGATCGATTAAAAACCCTAATTGGATTAGAATAAACCTAAGGAGGACGAAAATGACCTAAATGTTAAACCAGTGACACAAAATCACTAATTGGATGCACAAGATTGGTTAAAAACCCTAATTGGATTAGAATAGGCCTACGGAGGAGGAAAATGATATAAATGATCAACTAATGACACAAAATCACTTACTGGATGAACAAGATTGGTTAATAACCCACATTGGATTAGAATAATCCTTGGGAGGACGAAAATGACCTAAATGTTCAGTTAATGACACAAAATCACTTATTGGATGAACAAGATTGGTTAAAAACCCTAATTGGATTACAATAAGCCAAGGGAGGACGAAAATGACCTAAATGTTCAACCAATGACACAAAATCACTTATTGGATGCACAAGATTGGTTAAAACCCCTAATTGGATTAGATTAAGCCTAGGGAGGACGAAAATGACCTAAATGTTCAACCAATGACACAAAATCACCTATTGGATGAACAAGATTGGTTAAAAACCCTAATTGAATTAGAATAAGTCTAGGGAGGACGAAAATGACCTAAATGTTCAACCAATGATACAAAATCACTTATTGGATGCACAAGATTGCTTAAAAACCCTAATTGGATTAGAATAAGCCTAGGGAGGAAGAAAATGACCTAAATGTTCAACCAACGACACAAAATCACTTATTGGATGCACAAGATTGGTTAAAAACCCTAATTGAATTACAATAAACCTAGGGAGGACGAAAATGACCTAAATGTTCAACCAATGACACAAAATCACTTATTGGATGCACAAGATTGGTTAAAAACTCTAATTTGATTAGAATAAGCCTATGTAGGACAAAAATGACCTAAAGGTTCAACCAATGACACAGACACACTTATTGGATGCACAAGATCGATTAAAAATCCTAATTGGATTAGAATAAACCTAGGGAGGACGAAAATGACCTAAATATTCAACTAATGACACAAAATCAATTATTGGATGCAGAAGATTAGTTAAAAACCCTAATTGGATTAGAATAAGCCTAGGGAGGAGGAAAATGACCTAAATGTTCAACCAATGACCCAAAATCACTTATTGGATGAACAAGATTGGTTAATAACCCACATTGGATGAGAATAAGCCTAGGGATGACCAAAATGACCTAAATGTTCAGTTAATGACACAAAATCACTTATTGGATTCACAAGATTGGTTAAAAACCCTAATTGGATTACAATAAGCCTAGGGAGGACGAAAATGACACAAATGTTCAACCAATGACACAAAATCACTTATTGGATGCACAAAATTGGTTAAAAACCCTAATTGAATTAGAATAAGCCTAGGGAGGACGAAAATGACCTAAATGTTCAACCAATGACACAAAATCACTTATTGGATGCACAAGATTGGTTAAAAACCCTAATTGAATTACAATAAGCCTAGGGAGGACGAAAATGACCTAAATGTTTAACCAATGACACAAAATCACTTATTGGATGCACAAGATTGGTTAAAACCCCTAATTGGATTAGATTAAGCCTAGGGAGGAAGAAAATGACCTAAATGTTCAACCAATGACACAAAATCACCTATTGGATGAACAAGATTGGTTAAAAACCCTAATTGAATTAGAATAAGTCTAGGGAGGACGAAAATGACCTAAATGTTCAACCAATGATACAAAATCACTTATTGGATGCACAAGATTGCTTAAAAACCCTAATTGGATTAGAATAAGCCTAGGGAGGAAGAAAATGACCTAAATGTTCAACCAACGACACAAAATCACTTATTGGATGCACAAGATTGGTTAAAAACCCTAATTGAATTACAATAAACCTAGGGAGGACGAAAAATGACCTAAATGTTCAACCAATGACACAAAATCACTTATTGGATGCACAAGATTGGTTAAAAACTCTAATTTGATTAGAATAAGCCTATGTAGGACAAAAATGACCTAAAGGTTCAACCAATGACACAGACAAACTTATTGGATGCACAAGATCGATTAAAAATCCTAATTGGATTAGAATAAACCTAGGGAGGACGAAAATGACCTAAATATTCAACTAATGACACAAAATCAATTATTGGATGCACAAGATTAGTTAAAAACCCTAATTGGATTAGAATAAGCCTAGGGAGGAGGAAAATGACCTAAATGTTCAACCAATGACCCAAAATCACTTATTGGATGAACAAGATTGGTTAATAACCCACATTGGATGAGAATAAGCCTAGGGACGACCAAAATGACCTAAATGTTCAGTTAATGACACAAAATCACTTATTGGATTCACAAGATTGGTTAAAAACCCTAATTGGATTACAATAAGCCTAGGGAGGACGAAAATGTCCCAAATGTTCAACCAATGACACAAAATCACTTATTGGATGCACAAAATTGGTTAAAAACCCTAATTGAATTAGAATAAGCCTAGGGAGGACGAAAATGACCTAAATGTTCAACCAATGACACAAAATCACTTATTGGATGCACAAGATTGGTTAAAAACCCTAATTGAATTACAATAAGCCTAGGGAGGACGAAAATGACCTAAATGTTTAACCAATGACACAAAATCACTTATTGGATGCACAAGATTGGTTAAAACCCCTAATTGGATTAGATTAAGCCTAGGGAGGACGAAAATGACCTAAATGTTACACCAATGACACAAAATCACCTATTGGATGAACAAGATTGGTTAAAAACCCTAATTGAATTAGAATAAGTCTAGGGAGGACGAAAATGACCTAAATGTTCAACCAATGATACAAAATCACTTATTGGATGCACAAGATTGCTTAAAAACCCTAATTGGATTAGAATAAGCCTAGGGAGGAAGAAAATGACCTAAATGTTCAACCAACGACACAAAATCACTTATTGGATGCACAAGATTGGTTAAAAACCCTAATTGAATTACAATAAACCTAGGGAGGACGAAAATGACCTAAATGTTCAACCAATGACACAAAATCACTTATTGGATGCACAAGATTGGTTAAAAACTCTAATTTGATTAGAATAAGCCTATGTAGGACAAAAATGACCTAAAGGTTCAACCAATGACACAGACACACTTATTGGATGCACAAGATCGATTAAAAATCCTAATTGGATTAGAATAAACCTAGGGAGGACGAAAATGACCTAAATATTCAACTAATGACACAAAATCAATTATTGGATGCACAAGATTAGTTAAAAACCCTAATTGGATTAGAATAAGCCTAGGGAGGAGGAAAATGACGTAAATGTTCAACCAATGACCCAAAATCACTTATTGGATGAACAAGATTGGTTAATAACCCACATTGGATGAGAATAAGCCTAGGGACGACCAAAATGACCTAAATGTTCAGTTAATGACACAAAATCACTTATTGGATTCACAAGATTGGTTAAAAACCCTAATTGGATTACAATAAGCCTAGGGAGGACGAAAATGACCCAAATGTTCAACCAATGACACAAAATCACTTATTGGATGCACAAAATTGGTTAAAAACGCTAATTGAATTAGAATAAGCCTAGGGAGGAGGAAAATGACCTAAATGTTCAACCAATGACACAAAATCACTTATTGGATGCACAAGATTGGTTAAAAACCCTAATTGAATTACAATAAGCCTTGGGAGGACGAAAATGACCTAAATGTTTAACCAATGACACAAAATCACTTATTGGATGCACAAGATTGGTTAAAAACCCTAATTGGATTAGAATAAGCCTAGGGAGGAAGAAAATGACCTAAATGTTCAACCAATGACACAAAATCACTTATTGGATGCACAAGATTGGTTAAAAACCCTAATTGATTTAGAATAAGCATAGGGAGGACGAAAATGACCTAAATGTTCAACCAATGACACAAACACACTTATTGGATGCACAAGATCGATTAAAAACTCTAATTGGATTAGAATAACCCCAGGGAGGACGAAAATGACCTAAATATTCAACCAATGACACAAAATAAATTATTGGATGCACAAGATTAGTTAAAAACCCTAATTGGATTAGAATAAGCCTAGGGAGGAGGAAAATGACCTAAATGTTCAACCAATGACCCAAAATCACTTATTGGATGAACAAGATTGGTTAATAACCCACATTGGATGAGAATAAGCCTAGGGACGACCAAAATGACCTAAATGTTCAGTTAATGACACAAAAT
>JBBPBP010009779.1:43422303-43436107 GCA_037974735.1 Cicer chorassanicum
TATTGGATGCACAAGATTGGTTAAAAACCCTAATTGGATTAGAATAAGCCTAGGGAGGAAGAAAATGACCTAAATGTTCAACCAATGACACAAAATCACTTTTTGGATGCACAAGTTTGGTTAAAAACCCTAATTGAATTAAATTAAGCCTAGGGAGGACGAAAATGACCTAAATGTTCAACCAATGACACAAACACACTTATTGGATGCACATGATTGGTTAAAAACCCTAATTTTATTAGAATAAGCCTAGGGAGGACGAAAATGACCTAAATGTTCAACCAATGATCCAAAATCACTTATTGGATGAACTAGATTGGTTAATAACCCACATTGGAGGAGAATAAGCCTAGGGACGACCAAAATGACCTAAATGTTCAGTTAATGACACAAAATCACTTATTGGATTCACAAGATTGGTTAAAAACCCTAATTGGATTACAATAAGCCTAGGGAGAACGAAAATGACCTAAATGTTCAACCAATGACACAAAATCACTTATTGGATGCACAAGATTGGTTAAAAACCCTAATTGAATTAGAATAAGCCTAGGGAGGACGAAAATGACCTAAATGTTTAACCAATGACACAAAATCACTTATTGGATGCACAAGATTGGTTAAAAACCCTAATTGGATTAGAATAAGCCTAGGGAGGACGAAAATGACCTAAATTTTCAACCAATGACACAAAATCACTTATTGGATGCACAAGATTGGTTAAAAACCCTAATTGAATTACAATAAGCCTAGGGAGGACACAAATGACCTAAATGTTCAACCAATGACACAAAATCACTTATTGGATGCACAAGATTGGTTAAAAACCCTAATTGAATTACAATAAGCCTAGGGAGGAAGAAAATGACCTAAATGTTTAACCAATGACACAAAATCACTTATTGGATGCACAAAATTGGTTAAAAACCCTAATTGAATTAGAATAAGCCTAGGGAGGACGAAAATGACCTAAATGTTCAACCAATGACACAAACACACTTATTGGATGCACAAGATTGGTTAAAAACCCTAATTGGATTAGAATCAGCCTAGGTAGGACGAAAATGACCTAAAGGTTCAACCAATGACACAGACACACTTATTGGATGCAAAAGATCGATTAAAAACCCTAATTGGATTAGAATAAGCCTAGGGAGGATGAAAATGACCAAAGTGTTCAACCAATGACACAAAATCACATATTGGATGCACAAGATCGATTAAAAACCCTAATTGGATTAGATTAAACCTAAGGAGGACGAAAATGACCTAAATGTTCAACCAGTAACACAAAATCACTAATTGGATGCACAAGATTGGTTAAAAACCCTAATTGGATTAGAATAAGCCTAGGGAGGAAGAAAATGACCTAAATGTTCAACCAATGACACAAAATCACTTATTGGATGCACAAGATTGGTTAAAAACCCTAATTGAATTAGAATAAGCCTAGGGAGGACGAAAATGACCTAAATGTTCAACCAATGACACAAACACACTTATTGGATGCACAAGATTGGTTAAAAACCCTAATTGGATTAGAATCAGCCTAGGTAGGACGAAAATGACCTAAAGGTTCAACCAATGACACACACACACTTATTGGATGCACAAGATCGATTAAAAACCCTAATTGGATTGGAATAACCCTAGGGAGGACAAAAATGACCTGAATGTTCAACCAATGACACAAAATCACTTATTGGATGCACAAGATCGATTAAAAACCCTAATTGGATTAGAATAAACCTAGGGAGGACGAAAATGACCTAAATGTTCAACCAATGACATAAAATCACTTATTGGATTTACAAGATTGGTTAAAAACCCTAATAGGATTACAATAAGCCTAGGGAGGACGAAAATGACCTAAAGATTCAACCAATGACACACACATACTTATTGGATGCACAAGATCGATCAAAAACCCTAATTGGATTAGAATAAACCTAGGGAGGACGAAAATGACCTAAATGTTCAACCAATGACACAAAATCCCTTATTGGATGCACAAGATTGGTTAAAAACCCTAATTGGATTAGAATAGGCCTACGGAGGAGGAAAATGATATAAATGATCAACTAATGACACAAAATCACTTATTGGATGAACAAGATTGGTTAATAACCCACATTGGATGAGAATACGCCTAGGGACGACCAAAATGACCTAAATGTTCAGTTAATGACACAAAATCACTTATTGGATTCACAAGATTGGTTAAAAACCCTAATTGGATAACAATAAGCCTAGGGAGAACGAAAATGACCTAAATGTTCAACCAATGACACAAAATCACTTATTGGATATACAAGATTGGTTAAAAACCCTAATTGAATTAGAATAAGCCTAGGGAGGACGAAAATGACCTAAATGTTCAACCAATGACACAAAATCACTTATTGGATGCACAAGATTGGTCAAAAACCCTAATTGGATTAGAATAAGCCTAGGGAGGACGAAAATGACCTAAATGTTCAACCAATGACACAAAATCACTTATTGGATGCACAAGATTGGTTAAAAACCCTAATTGAATTACAATAAGCCTAGGGAGGACGAAAATGACCTAAATGTTCAACCAATGACACAAAATCACTTATTGGATGCACAAGATTGGTTAAAAACCCTAATTGGATTAGAATAAGCCTAGGGAGGACGAAAATGACCTAAATGTTCAACCAATGACACAAAATCACTTATTGGATGCACAAGATTGGTTAAAAACGCTAATTGGATTAGAATAAGCCTAGGGAGGAAGAAAATGACCTAAATGTTCAACCAATGACACAAAATCACTTATTGGATGCACAAGATTGGCTAAAAACCCTAATTGAATTAGAATAAGCCTAGGGAGGACGAAAATGACCTAAATGTTCAACCAATGACACAAAATCACTTATTGGATGCACAAGATTGGTTAAAAACCCTAATTGAATTACAATAAGCCTAGGGAGGACGAAAATGACCTAAATGTTCAACCAATGACACAAAATCACTTATTGGATGCACAAGATTGGTTAAAAACCCTAATTGGATTAGAATAAGCCTAGGGAGGACGAAAATGACCTAAATGTTCAACCAATGACACAAAATCACTTATTGGATGCACAAGATTGGTTAAAAACGCTAATTGGATTAGAATAAGCCTAGGGAGGAAGAAAATGACCTAAATGTTCAACCAATGACACAAAATCACTTATTGGATGCACAAGATTGGTTAAAAACCCTAATTGGATTAGAATAAGCCTAGGGAGAACGAAAATGACCTAAATGTTCAACCAATGACACAAAATCACTTATTGGATGCACAAGATTGGTTAAAAACCCTAATTGAATTAGAATAAGCCTAGGGAGGACGAAAATGACCTAAATAATTAACCAATGACACAAAATCACTTATTGGATGCACAAGATTGGTTAAAAACCCTAATTGAATTAGAATAAGCCTAGGGAGGACGAAAATGACCTAAATGTTCAACCAGTGACACAAAATCACTAATTGGATGCACAAGATTGGTTAAAAACCCTAATTGGATTAGAATAGGCCTACAGAGGAGGAAAATGATATAAATGATCAACTAATGACGCAAAATCACTTATTGGATGAACAAGATTGGTTAATAACCCACAATTGGATTAGAATAAGCCTACGGAGGAGGAAAATGACCTAAATGTTCAACCAATGACCCAAAATAGCTTATTGGATGAACAAGATTGGTTAATAACCCACATTGGATGAGAATAAGCCTAGGGACGACCAAAATGACATAAATGTTCAGTTAATGACACAAAATAGGTTAAAAACCCTAATTGGATTACAAAAAGCCTAGGGAGGACAAAAATGACCTAAATGTTCAACCAATGACACAAAATCACTTATTGGATGAACAAGATTGGTTAAAAACCCTAATTGAATTAGAATAAGCCTAGAGAGGACGAAAATGACCTAAATGTTCAACCAATGACACAAAATCACTTATTGGATGCACAAGATTGGTTAGAAACCCTAATTGGATTAGAATAAGCCTAAGGAGGAAGAAAATGACCTAAATGTTCAACCAATGACACAAAATCACTTATTGGATGCACAAGATTGGTTAAAAACCCTAATTGAATTAGAATAAGCCTAGGGAGGACGAAAATGACCTAAATGTTCAACCAATGACACAAACACACTTATTGGATGCACAAGATTGGTTAAAAATCCTAATTTGATTAGAATAAGCCTAGGGAGGACGAAAATGACCTAAATGTTCAACCAATGACACAGACACACTTATTGGATGCAAAAGATCGATTAAAAACCCTAATTGGATTAGAATAACCCTAGGGAGGACGAAAATGACCTAAATGTTCAACTAGTGACACAAAATCACTAATTGGATGCACAAGATTGGTTAAAAACCCTAATTGGATTAGAATAGGCCTACGGAGGAGGAAAATGATATAAATGATCAACTAATGACACAAAATCACTTATTGGATGAACAAGATTGGTTAATAACCCACAATTGGATTAGAATAAGCCTACGGAGGAGGAAAATGACCTAAATGTTCAACCAATGACCCAAAATCACTTATTGGATGAACAAGATTGGTTAATAACCCACATTGGATGAGAATAAGCCTAGGGACGACCAAAATGACATAAATGTTCAGTTAATGACACAAAATAGGTTAAAAACCCTAATTGGA
Source organism: Cicer chorassanicum (assembly GCA_037974735.1). Taxonomy (NCBI): domain Eukaryota; kingdom Viridiplantae; phylum Streptophyta; class Magnoliopsida; order Fabales; family Fabaceae; genus Cicer; species Cicer chorassanicum. The sequence continues at coordinate 43,427,002 of JBBPBP010009779.1, forward strand.
TTACAAAAAGCCTAGGGAGGACGAAAATGACCTAAATGTTCAACCAATGACACATAATCACTTATTGGATGAACAAGATTGGTTAAAAACCCTAATTGAATTAGAATAAGCCTAGAGAGGACGAAAATGACCTAAATGTTCAATCAATGACACAAAATCACTTATTGGATGCACAAGATTGGTTAGAAACCCTAATTGGATTAGAATAAGCCTAGGGAGGAAGAAAATGACCTAAATGTTCAACCAATGACACAAAATCACTTATTGGATGCACAAGATTGGTTAAAAACCCTAATTGAATTAGAATAAGCCTAGGGAGGACGAAAATGACCTAAATGTTCAACCAATGACACAAAAACACTTATTGGATGCACAAGATTGGTTAAAAACCCTAATTGGATTAGAATAAGCCTAGGGAGGACGAAAATGACCTAAATGTTCAACCAATGACACAAAATCACTTATTGGATGCACAAGATTGGTTAAAAACCCTAATTGGATTAGAATAAGCCTAGGGAGGACAAAAATGACCTAAATGTTCAACCAATGACACAAAATCACTTATTGGATGCACAAGATTGGTTAAAAACCCTAATTGGATTAGAATAAGCCTAGGGAGGAAGAAAATGACCTAAATGTTCAACCAATGACACAAAATCACTTATTGGATGCACAAGATTGGTTAAAAACCCTAATTGAATTAGAATAAACCTAGGGAGGACGAAAATGACCTAAATGTTCAACCAATGACACAAAAACACTTATTGGATGCCGAAGATTGGTTAAAAACTCTAATTTGATTAGAATAAGCCTATGTAGGACAAAAATGACCTAAAGGTTCAACCAATGACACAGACACACTTATTGGATGCACAAGATCGATTAAAAATCCTAATTGGATTAGAATAAACCTAGGGAGGACGAAAATGACCTAAATATTCAACTAATGACACAAAATCAATTATTGGATGCACAAGATTAGTTAAAAACCCTAATTGGATTAGAATAAGCCTAGGGAGGAGGAAAATGACCTAAATGTTCAACCAATGACCCAAAATCACTTATTGGATGAACAAGATTGGTTAATAACCCACATTGGATGAGAATAAGCCTAGGGACGACCAAAATGACCTAAATGTTCAGTTAATGACACAAAATCACTTATTGGATTCACAAGATTGGTTAAAAACCCTAATTGGATTACAATAAGCCTAGGGAGGAAGAAAATGACCTAAATGTTCAACCAATGACACAAAATCACTTATTGGATGCACAAGATTGGTTAAAAACCCTAATTGAATTAGAATAAGCCTAGGGAGGACGAAAATGACCTAAATGTTCAACCAATGACACAAAATCACTTATTGGATGCACAAGATCAATTAAAAACTCTAATTGGATTAGAATAACCCTAGGGAGGACGAAAATGACCTAAATGTTCAACCAATGACACAAAATCACTTATTGGATGCACAAGATCGATTAAAAATCCTAATTGGATTAGAATAAACCTAGGGAGGACGAAAATGACCTAAATATTCAACAATTGACACAAAATCAATTATTGGATGCACAAGATTAGTTAAAAACCCTATAAGAATTAGAATAAGCCTAGGGAGGACGAAAATGACCTAAATGTTCAACCAATGACACAAAATCACTTATTGGATGCACAAGATTGGTTAAAAACCCTAATTGAATTAGAATAAGCCTAGGGAGGACGAAAATGACCTAAATGTTCAACCAATGACACAAAATCACTTATTGGATGCACAAGATTGGTTAAAAACCCTAATTTGATTAGAATAAGCCTAGGGAGGACGAAAATGACCTAAATGTTCAACCAATGACACAAAATCACTTATTGGATGCACAAGATTGGTTAAAAACCCTAATTGAATTAGAATAAGCCTAGGGAGGACGAAAATGACCTAAATGTTCAACCAATGACACAAAATCACTTATTGGATGCAAAAGATTGGTTAAAAACCCTAATTGGATGAGAATAAGCCTAGGGAGGACGAAAATGACCTAAATGTTCAACCAATGACACAAAATCACTTATTGGATGCACAAGATTGGTTAAAAACCCTAATTGGATGAGAATAAGCCTAAGGAGGACGAAAATGACCTAAATGTTCAACCAATGACACAAAATCACTTATTGGATGCACCAGATTGGTTAAAAACCCTAATTGGATGGGAATAAGCCTAGGGAGGACGAAAATGACCTAAATGTTCAACCAATGACACAAAATCACTTATTGGATGCACAAGATTGGTTAAAAACCCTAATTGGATTAGAATAAGCCTAGGGAGGACGAAAATGACCTAAATGTTCAACCAATGACACAAAATCACTTATTGGATGCACAAGATTGGTTAAAAACCCTAACTGAATTAGAATAAGCCTAGGGAGGACGAAAATGACCTAAATGTTCAACCAATGACACAAAATCACTTATTGGATGCACAAGATTGGTTAAAAACCCTAATTGAATTAGAATAAGCCTAGGGAGGACGAAAATGACCTAAATGTTTAACCAATGACACAAAATCACTTATTGGATGCACAAGATTGGTTAAAAACCCTAATTGGATTAGAATAAGCCTAGGGAGGACGAAAATGACCTAAATGTTCAACCAATGACACAAAATCACTTATTGGATGCACAAGATTGGTTAAAAACCCTAATTGAATTACAATAAGCCTAGGGAGGACGAAAATGACCTAAATGTTCAACCAATGACACAAAATCACTTATTGGATGCACAAGATTGGTTAAAAACCCTAACTGAATTAGAATAAGCCTAGGGACGATGAAAATGACCTAAATGTTCAACCAATGACACAAACACACTTATTGGATGCACAAGATTGGTTAAAAACCCTAATTGGATTAGAATAAGCCTAGGTAGGACGAAAATGACCTAAAGTTTCAACCAATGACACAGACACACTTATTGGATGCAAAAGATCGATTAAAAACCCTAATTGGATTAGAATAACCCTAGGGAGGACGAAAATGACCTAAATGTTCAACCAGTGACACAAAATCACTAATTGGATGCACAAGATTGGTTAAAAACCCTAATTGGATTAGAATAGGCCTACAGAGGAGGAAAATGATATAAATGATCAACTAATGACACAAAATCACTTATTGGATGAACAAGATTGGTTAATAACCCACAATTGGATTAGAATAAGCCTACGGAGGAGGAAAATGACCTAAATGTTCAACCAATGACCCAAAATCGCTTATTGGATGAACAAGATTGGTTAATAACCCACATTGGATGAGAATAAGCCTAGGGACGACCAAAATGACATAAATGTTCAGTTAATGACACAAAATAGGTTAAAAACCCTAATTGGATTACAAAAAGCCTAGGGAGGACAAAAATGACCTAAATGTTCAACCAATGACACAAAATCACTTATTGGATGAACAAGATTGGTTAAAAACCCTAATTGAATTAGAATAAGCCTAGAGAGGACGAAAATGACCTAAATGTTCAACCAATGACACAAAATCACTTATTGGATGCACAAGATTGGTTAGAAACCCTAATTGGATTAGAATAAGCCTAAGGAGGAAGAAAATGACCTAAATGTTCAACCAATGACACAAAATCACTTATTGGATGCACAAGATTGGTTAAAAACCCTAATTGAATTAGAATAAGCCTAGGGAGGACGAAAATGACCTAAATGTTCAACCAATGACACAAACACACTTATTGGATGCACAAGATTGGTTAAAAATCCTAATTTGATTAGAATAAGCCTAGGGAGGACGAAAATGACCTAAATGTTCAACCAATGACACAGACACACTTATTGGATGCAAAAGATCGATTAAAAACCCTAATTGGATTAGAATAACCCTAGGGAGGACGAAAATGACCTAAATGTTCAACTAGTGACACAAAATCACTAATTGGATGCACAAGATTGGTTAAAAACCCTAATTGGATTAGAATAGGCCTACGGAGGAGGAAAATGATATAAATGATCAACTAATGACACAAAATCACTTATTGGATGAACAAGATTGGTTAATAACCCACAATTGGATTAGAATAAGCCTACGGAGGAGGAAAATGACCTAAATGTTCAACCAATGACCCAAAATCACTTATTGGATGAACAAGATTGGTTAATAACCCACATTGGATGAGAATAAGCCTAGGGACGACCAAAATGACATAAATGTTCAGTTAATGACACAAAATAGGTTAAAAACCCTAATTGGATTACAAAAAGCCTAGGGAGGACGAAAATGACCTAAATGTTCAACCAATGACACATAATCACTTATTGGATGAACAAGATTGGTTAAAAACCCTAATTGAATTAGAATAAGCCTAGAGAGGACGAAAATGACCTAAATGTTCAATCAATGACACAAAATCACTTATTGGATGCACAAGATTGGTTAGAAACCCTAATTGGATTAGAATAAGCCTAGGGAGGAAGAAAATGACCTAAATGTTCAACCAATGACACAAAATCACTTATTGGATGCACAAGATTGGTTAAAAACCCTAATTGAATTAGAATAAGCCTAGGGAGGATGAAAATGACCTAAATGTTCAACCAATGACACAAAATCACTTATTGGATGCACAAGATTGGTTAAAAACCTTAATTGGATTAGAATAAGCCTAGGGAGGAAGAAAATGACTTAAATGTTCAACCAATGACACAAAATCACTTATTGGATGCACAAGATTGGTTAAAAACCCTAATTGAATTACAATAAGCCTAGGGAGGATGAAAATGACCTAAATGTTCAACCAATGACACAAAATCACTTATTGGATGCACAAGATTGGTTAAAAACCCTAACTGAATTAGAATAAGCCTAGGGACGATGAAAATGACCTAAATGTTCAACCAATGACACAAACACACTTATTGGATGCACAAGATTGGTTAAAAACCCTAATTGGATTAGAATAAGCCTAGGTAGGACGAAAATGACCTAAAGGTTCAACCAATGACACAAACACACTTATTGGATGCAAAAGATCGATTAAAAACCCTAATTGGATTAGAATAAGCCTAGGGAGGACGAAAATGACCAAAATGTTCAACCAATGACACAAAATCACATATTGGATGCACAAGATCGATTAAAAACCCTAATTGGATTAGAATAAACCTAAGGAGGACGAAAATGACCTAAATGTTCAACCAGTGACACAAAATCACTAATTGGATGCACAAGATTGGTTAAAAACCCTAATTGGATTAGAATAGGCTTACAGAGCAGGAAAATGATATAAATGATCAACTAATGACACAAAATCACTTATTGGATGAACAAGATTGGTTAATAACCCACATTGGATTAGAATAAGCCTAGGGACGACGAAAATGACCTAAATATTCAACCAATGACACAAAATCCATTATTGGATGCACAAGATTAGTTAAAAACCCTAATTGGATTAGAATAAGCCTAGGGAGGAGGAAAATGACCTAAATTTTCAACCAATGACCCAAAATCACTTATTGGATGAACAAGATTGGTTAATAACCCACATTGGATGAGAATAAGCCTAGGGACGACCAAAATGACCTAAATAATCAGTTAATGACACAAAATCACTTATTGGATTCACAAGATTGGTTAAAAACCCTAATTGGATTACAATAAGCCTAGGGAGGACGAAAATGACCTAAATGTTCAACCAATGACACAAAATCACTTATTGGATGCACAAGATTGGTTAAAAACCCTAATTGAATTACAATAAGCCTAGGGAGGACGAAAATGACCTAAATGTTCAACCAATGACACAAAATCACTTATTGGATGCACAAGATTGGTCAAAAACCCTAATTGGATTAGAATAAGCCTAGGGAGGACGAAAATGACCTAAATGTTCAACCAATGACACAAAATCACTTATTGGATGCACAAGATTGGTTAAAAACCCTAATTGAATTACAATAAGCCTAGGGAGGACGAAAATGACCTAAATGTTCAACCAATGACACAAAATCACTTATTGGATGCACAAGATTGGTTAAAAACCCTAATTGGATTAGAATAAGCCTAGGGAGGACGAAAATGACCTAAATGTTCAACCAATGACACAAAATCACTTATTGGATGCACAAGATTGGTTAAAAACGCTAATTGGATTAGAATAAGCCTAGGGAGGAAGAAAATGACCTAAATGTTCAACCAATGACACAAAATCACTTATTGGATGCACAAGATTGGCTAAAAACCCTAATTGAATTAGAATAAGCCTAGGGAGGACGAAAATGACCTAAATGTTCAACCAATGACACAAAATCACTTATTGGATGCACAAGATTGGTTAAAAACCCTAATTGAATTAGAATAAGCCTAGGGAGGACGAAAATGACCTAAATGTTTAACCAATGACACAAAATCACTTATTGGATGCACAAGATTGGTTAAAAACCCTAATTGGATTAGAATAAGCCTAGGGAGGACGAAAATGACCTAAATTTTCAACCAATGACACAAAATCACTTATTGGATGCACAAGATTGGTTAAAAACCCTAATTGAATTACAATAAGCCTAGGGAGGACACAAATGACCTAAATGTTCAACCAATGACACAAAATCACTTATTGGATGCACAAGATTGGTTAAAAACCCTAATTGGATTAGAATAAGCCTAGGGAGGAAGAAAATGACCTAAATGTTCAACCAATGACACAAAATCACTTATTGGATGCACAAGATTGGTTAAAAACCCTAACTGAATTAGAATAAGCCTAGGGAGGATGAAAATGACCTAAATGTTCAACCAATGACACAAAATCACTTATTGGATGCACAAGATTGGTTAAAAACCCTAATTGGATTAGAATAAGCCTAGGGAGGACGAAAATGACCTAAAGGTTCAACCAATGACACAGACACACTTATTGGATGCAAAAGATCGATTAAAAACCCTAATTGGATTAGAATAACCCTAGGGAGGACGAAAATGACCTAAATGTTCAACCAGTGACACAAAATCACTAATTGGATGCACATGAATGGTTAAAAACCCTAATTGGATTAGAATAGGCCTACGGAGGAGGAAAATGATATAAATGATCAACTAATGACACAAAATCACTTATTGGATGAACAAGATTGGTTAATAACCCACAATTGGATTAGAATAAGCCTACGGAGGAGGAAAATGACCTAAATGTTCAACCAATGACCCAAAATCACTTATTGGATGAACAAGATTGGTTAATAACCCACATTGGATGAGAATAAGCCTAGGGACGACCAAAATGACATAAATGTTCAGTTAATGACACAAAATAGGTTAAAAACCCTAATTGGATTACAATAAGCATAGGGAGGACGAAAATGACCTAAATGTTCAACCAATGACACAAAATCACTTATTGGATGAACAAGATTGGTTAAAAACCCTAATTGAATTAGAATAAGCCTAGAGAGGACGAAAATGACCTAAATGTTCAACCAATGACACAAAATCACTTATTGGATGCACAAGATTGGTTAGAAACCCTAATTGGATTAGAATAAGCCTAGGGAGGAAGAAAATGACCTAAATGTTCAACCAATGACACAAAATCACTTATTGGATGCACAAGATTGGTTAAAAACCCTAATTGGATGAGAATAAGCCTAGGGACGACCAAAATGACATAAATGTTCAGTTAATGACACAAAATAGGTTAAAAACCCTAATTGGATTACAATAAGCATAGGGAGGACGAAAATGACCTAAATGTTCAACCAATGACACAAAATCACTTATTGGATGAACAAGATTGGTTAAAAACCCTAATTGAATTAGAATAAGCCTAGAGAGGACGAAAATGACCTAAATGTTCAACCAATGACACAAAATCACTTATTGGATGCACAAGATTGGTTAGAAACCCTAATTGGATTAGAATAAGCCTAGGGAGGAAGAAAATGACCTAAATGTTCAACCAATGACACAAAATCACTTATTGGATGCACAAGATTGGTTAAAAACCCTAATTGAATTAGAATAAGCCTAGGGAGGATGAAAATGACCTAAATGTTCAACCAATGACACAAAATCACTTATTGGATGCACAAGATTGGTTAAAAACCTTAATTGGATTAGAATAAGCCTAGGGAGGAAGAAAATGACTTAAATGTTCAACCAATGACACAAAATCACTTATTGGATGCACAAGATTGGTTAAAAACCCTAATTGAATTACAATAAGCCTAGGGAGGATGAAAATGACCTAAATGTTCAACCAATGACACAAAATCACTTATTGGATGCACAAGATTGGTTAAAAACCCTAACTGAATTAGAATAAGCCTAGGGACGATGAAAATGACCTAAATGTTCAACCAATGACACAAACACACTTATTGGATGCACAAGATTGGTTAAAAACCCTAATTGGATTAGAATAAGCCTAGGTAGGACGAAAATGACCTAAAGGTTCAACCAATGACACGGACACACTTATTGGATGCAAAAGATCGATTAAAAACCCTAATTGGATTAGAATAACCCTAGGGAGTACGAAAATGACCTAAATGTTCAACCAGTGACACAAAATCACTAATTGGATGCACAAGATTGGTTAAAAACCCTAATTGGATTAGAATAGGCCTACGGAGGAGGAAAATGATATAAATGATCAACTATTGACACAAAATCACTTATTGGATGAACAAGTTTGGTTAATAACCCACATTGGATGAGAATAAGCCTAGGGACGACCAAAATGACATAAATGTTCAGTTAATGACACAAAATAGGTTAAAAACCCTAATTGGATTACAATAAGCCTAGGGAGGACGAAAATGACCTAAATGTTCAACCAATGACACAAAATCACTTATTGGATGCACAAGATTGGTTAGAAACCCTAATTGGATTAGAATAAGCCTAGGGAGGAAGAAAATGACCTAAATGTTCAACCAATGACACAAAATCACTTATTGGATGCACAAGATTGGTTAAAAACCCTAATTGAATTAGAATAAGCCTAGGGAGGACGAAAATGACCTAAATGTTCAACCAATGACACAAAATCACTTATTGGATGCACAAGATTGGTTAAAAACCCTAATTGGATTAGAATA
>JBBPBP010009779.1:43436117-43474718 GCA_037974735.1 Cicer chorassanicum
AATAAGCCTAGGGAGGACGAAAATGACCTAAATGTTTAACCAATGACACAAAATCACTTATTGGATGCACAAGATTGGTTAAAAACCCTAATTGGATTAGAATAAGCCTAGGGAGGACGAAAATGACCTAAATGTTCAACCAATGACACAAACACACTTATTGGATGCACAAGATTGGTTAAAAACCCTAATTGGATTAGAATAAGCCTAGGTAGGACGAAAATGACCTAAAGTTTCAACCAATGACACAGACACACTTATTGGATGCAAAAGATCGATTAAAAACCCTAATTGGATTAGAATAACCCTAGGGAGGACGAAAATGACCTAAATGTTCAACCAGTGACACAAAATCACTAATTGGATGCACAAGATTGGTTAAAAACCCTAATTGGATTAGAATATGCCTACGGAGGAGGAAAATGATATAAATGATCAACTAATGACACAAAATCACTTATTGGATGAACAAGATTGGTTAATAACCCACAATTGGATTAGAATAAGCCTACGGAGGAGGAAAATGACCTAAATGTTCAACCAATGACCCAAAATCACTTATTGGATGAACAAGATTGGTTAATAACCCACATTGGATGAGAATAAGCCTAGGGACGACCAAAATGACATAAATGTTCAGTTAATGACACAAAATAGGTTAAAAACCCTAATTGGATTACAATAAGCATAGGGAGGACGAAAATGACCTAAATGTTCAACCAATGACACAAAATCACTTATTGGATGAACAAGATTGGTTAAAAACCCTAATTGAATTAGAATAAGCCTAGAGAGGACGAAAATGACCTAAATGTTCAACCAATGACACAAAATCACTTATTGGATGCACAAGATTGGTTAGAAACCCTAATTGGATTAGAATAAGCCTAGGGAGGAAGAAAATGACCTAAATGTTCAACCAATGACACAAAATCACTTATTGGATGCACAAGATTGGTTAAAAACCCTAATTGAATTAGAATAAGCCTAGGGAGGATGAAAATGACCTAAATGTTCAACCAATGACACAAAATCACTTATTGGATGCACAAGATTGGTTAAAAACCTTAATTGGATTAGAATAAGCCTAGGGAGGAAGAAAATGACTTAAATGTTCAACCAATGACACAAAATCACTTATTGGATGCACAAGATTGGTTAAAAACCCTAATTGAATTACAATAAGCCTAGGGAGGATGAAAATGACCTAAATGTTCAACCAATGACACAAAATCACTTATTGGATGCACAAGATTGGTTAAAAACCCTAACTGAATTAGAATAAGCCTAGGGACGATGAAAATGACCTAAATGTTCAACCAATGACACAAACACACTTATTGGATGCACAAGATTGGTTAAAAACCCTAATTGGATTAGAATAAGCCTAGGTAGGACGAAAATGACCTAAAGGTTCAACCAATGACACAAACACACTTATTGGATGCACAAGATTGATTAAAAACCCTAATTGGATTAGAATAAGCCTAGGGAGGACGAAAATGACCTAAATATTCAACCAATGACACAAGATCACCTATTGGATGCAAAAGATTGGTTAAAAACCCTAATTAGATTAGAATAAGTCTAGGGAGGACGAAAATGACCTAAATGATCAACCAATGACACAAAATCACTTATTGGATGCCCAAGATTGGTTAAAAACCCTAATTGAATTAGAATAAGCCTAGGGAGGAAGAAAATGACCTAAATGTTCAACCAATGACACAAAATTACTTATTGGATGCACAAGATTGGTTGAAAACCCTAATTGGATTAGAATAGGCCTACGGAGGAGGAAAATGACATAAATGATCAACTAATGACACAAAATCACTTATTGGATGAACAAGATTGGTTAATAACCCACATTGGATTAGAATAAGCCTAGGGACGACGAAAATGTCCTAAATGTTCAGTTAATGACACAAAATCACTTATTGGATTCACAAGATTGGTTAAAAACCCTAATTCGATTACAATAAGCCTAAGGAGGACGAAAATGACCTAAATGTTCAACCAATGACACAAAATCACTTATTGGATGCACAAGATTGGTTAAAAACCCTAATTGGATTAGAATAAGCCTAGGGAGGACGAAAATGACCTAAATGTTCAACCAATGACACAAAATCACTTATTGGATGCACAAGATTGGTTAAAAACCCTAATTGAATTAGAATAAGCTTAGGGAGGAAGAAAATGACCTAAAAGTTCAACCAATGACACAAAATCACTTATTGGATGCACAAGATTGGTTAAAAACCCTAATTGGATTAGAATACGCCTAGGGAGGAAGAAAATGACCTAAATGTTCAACCAATGACACAAAATAACTTATTGGATGCACAAGATTGGTTAAAAACCCTAATTGGATTAGAATAAGCCTAGGGAGGACGAAAATGACCTAAATGTTCAACCAATGACACAAAATCACTTATTGGATGCACAAGATTGGTTAAAAACCCTATTTGGATTAGAATAAGCCTAGGGAGGACGAAAATGACCTAAATGTTCAACCAATGACACAAAATCACTTATTGGATGCACAAGATTGGTTAAAAACCCTAATTGGATTAGAATAAGCCTAGGGAGGACGAAAATGACCTAAATGTTCAACCAATGACACAAACGCACTTATTGGATGCAGAAGATTGGTTAAAAAACCTAATTGGATTAGAATAAGCTTATGGAGGACGAAAATGACCTAAATGTTCAACCAATGACACAAAATCACTTATTGGATGCACAAGATTGGTTAAAAACCCTAATTGGATTAGAATAAGCCTAGGGAGGACGAAAATGACCTAAATGTTCAACCAATGACAGAAAATCACTTATTGGATGCACAAGATTGGTTAAAAACCCTAATTGGATTAGAATAAGCCTAGGGAGGACGAAAATGACCTAAATGTTCAACCAATGACACAAAATCACTTATTGGATGCACAAGATTGGTCAAAAACCCTAATTGGATTAGAATAAGCCTAGGGAGGACGAAAATGACCTAAATGTTCAACCAATGACACAAAATCACTTATTGGATGCACAAGATTGGTTAAAAACCCTAATTGAATTACAATAAGCCTAGGGAGGACGAAAATGACCTAAATGTTCAACCAATGACACAAAATCACTTATTGGATGCACAAGATTGGTTAAAAACCCTAATTGGATTAGAATAAGCCTAGGGAGGACGAAAATGACCTAAATGTTCAACCAATGACACAAAATCACATATTGGATGCACAAGATTGGTTAAAAACCCTAATTGGATTAGAATAAGCCTAGGGAGGAAGAAAATGACCTAAATGTTCAACCAATGACACAAAATCACTTTTTGGATGCACAAGTTTGGTTAAAAACCCTAATTGAATTAAATTAAGCCTAGGGAGGACGAAAATGACCTAAATGTTCAACCAATGACACAAACACACTTATTGGATGCACATGATTGGTTAAAAACCCTAATTTTATTAGAATAAGCCTAGGGAGGACGAAAATGACCTAAATGTTCAACCAATGATCCAAAATCACTTATTGGATGAACTAGATTGGTTAATAACCCACATTGGAGGAGAATAAGCCTAGGGACGACCAAAATGACCTAAATGTTCAGTTAATGACACAAAATCACTTATTGGATTCACAAGATTGGTTAAAAACCCTAATTGGATTACAATAAGCCTAGGGAGAACGAAAATGACCTAAATGTTCAACCAATGACACAAAATCACTTATTGGATGCACAAGATTGGTTAAAAACCCTAATTGAATTAGAATAAGCCTAGGGAGGACGAAAATGACCTAAATGTTTAACCAATGACACAAAATCACTTATTGGATGCACAAGATTGGTTAAAAACCCTAATTGGATTAGAATAAGCCTAGGGAGGACGAAAATGACCTAAATTTTCAACCAATGACACAAAATCACTTATTGGATGCACAAGATTGGTTAAAAACCCTAATTGAATTACAATAAGCCTAGGGAGGACACAAATGACCTAAATGTTCAACCAATGACACAAAATCACTTATTGGATGCACAAGATTGGTTAAAAACCCTAATTGGATTAGAATAAGCCTAGGGAGGAAGAAAATGACCTAAATGTTCAACCAATGACACAAAATCACTTATTGGATGCACAAGATTGGTTAAAAACCCTAACTGAATTAGAATAAGCCTAGGGAGGATGAAAATGACCTAAATGTTCAACCAATGACACAAAATCACTTATTGGATGCACAAGATTGGTTAAAAACCCTAATTGGATTAGAATAAGCCTAGGGAGGACGAAAATGACCTAAAGGTTCAACCAATGACACAGACACACTTATTGGATGCAAAAGATCGATTAAAAACCCTAATTGGATTAGAATAACCCTAGGGAGGACGAAAATGACCTAAATGTTCAACCAGTGACACAAAATCACTAATTGGATGCACATGAATGGTTAAAAACCCTAATTGGATTAGAATAGGCCTACGGAGGAGGAAAATGATATAAATGATCAACTAATGACACAAAATCACTTATTGGATGAACAAGATTGGTTAATAACCCACAATTGGATTAGAATAAGCCTACGGAGGAGGAAAATGACCTAAATGTTCAACCAATGACCCAAAATCACTTATTGGATGAACAAGATTGGTTAATAACCCACATTGGATGAGAATAAGCCTAGGGACGACCAAAATGACATAAATGTTCAGTTAATGACACAAAATAGGTTAAAAACCCTAATTGGATTACAATAAGCATAGGGAGGACGAAAATGACCTAAATGTTCAACCAATGACACAAAATCACTTATTGGATGAACAAGATTGGTTAAAAACCCTAATTGAATTAGAATAAGCCTAGAGAGGACGAAAATGACCTAAATGTTCAACCAATGACACAAAATCACTTATTGGATGCACAAGATTGGTTAGAAACCCTAATTGGATTAGAATAAGCCTAGGGAGGAAGAAAATGACCTAAATGTTCAACCAATGACACAAAATCACTTATTGGATGCACAAGATTGGTTAAAAACCCTAATTGGATGAGAATAAGCCTAGGGACGACCAAAATGACATAAATGTTCAGTTAATGACACAAAATAGGTTAAAAACCCTAATTGGATTACAATAAGCATAGGGAGGACGAAAATGACCTAAATGTTCAACCAATGACACAAAATCACTTATTGGATGAACAAGATTGGTTAAAAACCCTAATTGAATTAGAATAAGCCTAGAGAGGACGAAAATGACCTAAATGTTCAACCAATGACACAAAATCACTTATTGGATGCACAAGATTGGTTAAAAACCCTAATTGAATTAGAATAAGCCTAGGGAGGACGAAAATGACCTAAATGTTCAACCAATGACACAAACACACTTATTGGATGCACAAGATTGGTTAAAAATCCTAATTTGATTAGAATAAGCCTAGGGAGGACGAAAATGACCTAAATGTTCAACCAATGACACAGACACACTTATTGGATGCAAAAGATCGATTAAAAACCCTAATTGGATTAGAATAACCCTAGGGAGGACGAAAATGACCTAAATGTTCAACCAGTGACACAAAATCACTAATTGGATGCACAAGATTGGTTAAAAACCCTAATTGGATTAGAATAGGCCTACAGAGGAGGAAAATGATATAAATGATCAACTAATGACACAAAATCACTTATTGGATGAACAAGATTGGTTAATAACCCACAATTGGATTAGAATAAGCCTACGGAGGAGGAAAATGACCTAAATGTTCAACCAATGACCCAAAATCGCTTATTGGATGAACAAGATTGGTTAATAACCCACATTGGATGAGAATAAGCCTAGGGACGACCAAAATGACATAAATGTTCAGTTAATGACACAAAATAGGTTAAAAACCCTAATTGGATTACAAAAAGCCTAGGGAGGACAAAAATGACCTAAATGTTCAACCAATGACACAAAATCACTTATTGGATGAACAAGATTGGTTAAAAACCCTAATTGAATTAGAATAAGCCTAGAGAGGACGAAAATGACCTAAATGTTCAACCAATGACACAAAATCACTTATTGGATGCACAAGATTGGTTAGAAACCCTAATTGGATTAGAATAAGCCTAAGGAGGAAGAAAATGACCTAAATGTTCAACCAATGACACAAAATCACTTATTGGATGCACAAGATTGGTTAAAAACCCTAATTGAATTAGAATAAGCCTAGGGAGGACGAAAATGACCTAAATGTTCAACCAATGACACAAAATCACTTATTGGATGCACAAGATTGGTTAAAAACCCTAATTGGATTAGAATAAGCCTAGGGAGGAAGAAAATGACCTAAATGTTCAACCAATGACAAAAAATCACTTATTGGATGCACAAGATTGGTTAAAAACCCTAATTGGATTAGAATTAGCCAAGGGAGGAAGAAAATGACCTAAATGTTCAACCAATGACACAAAATCACTTATTGGATGCACAAGATTGGTTAAAAACTCTAATTGGATTAGAATAACCCTAGGGAGGACGAAAATGACCTAAATGTTCAACCAATGACACAAAATCACTTATTGGATGCACAAGATCGATTAAAAATCCTAATTGGATTAGAATAAACCTAGGGAGGACGAAAATGACCTAAATATTCAACAATTGACACAAAATCAATTATTGGATGCACAAGATTAGTTAAAAACCCTATAAGAATTAGAATAAGCCTAGGGAGGACGAAAATGACCTAAATGTTCAACCAATGACACAAAATCACTTATTGGATGCACAAGATTGGTTAAAAACCCTAATTGAATTAGAATAAGCCTAGGGAGGACGAAAATGACCTAAATGTTCAACCAATGACACAAAATCACTTATTGGATGCACAAGATTGGTTAAAAACGCTAATTGGATTAGAATAAGCCTAGGGAGGAAGAAAATGACCTAAATGTTCAACCAATGACACAAAATCACTTATTGGATGCACAAGATTGGCTAAAAACCCTAATTGAATTAGAATAAGCCTAGGGAGGACGAAAATGACCTAAATGTTCAACCAATGACACAAAATCACTTATTGGATGCACAAGATTGGTTAAAAACCCTAATTGAATTACAATAAGCCTAGGGAGGACGAAAATGACCTAAATGTTCAACCAATGACACAAAATCACTTATTGGATGCACAAGATTGGTTAAAAACCCTAATTGGATTAGAATAAGCCTAGGGAGGAAGAAAATGACCTAAATGTTCAACCAATGACACAAAATCACTTATTGGATGCACAAGATTGGTTAAAAACCCTAATTGGATTAAAATTAGCCAAGGGAGGAAGAAAATGACCTAAATTGGACTAGAATAGGCCTACGGAGGAGGAAAATGATATAAATGATCAACTAATGACACAAAATCAATTATTGGATGAACAAGATTGGTTAATAACCCACATTGGATGACAATAAGCCTAGGGACGACCAAAATGACCTAAATGTTTAGTTAATGACACAAAATCACTTATTGGATTCACAAGAATGGTTAAAAACCCTAATTGGATTACAATAAGCCTAGGGAGGACGAAAATGACCTAAATGTTCAACCAATGACACAAAATCACTTATTGGATGCACAAGATTGGTTAAAAACCCTAATTGAATTAGAATATGCCTAGGGAGGACGAAAATGACCTAAATGTTCAACTAATGACACAAAATCACTTATTGGATGCACAAGATTGGTTAAAAACCCTAATTGAATTACAATAAGCCTAGGGAGGACGAAAATGACCTAAATGTTCAACCAATGACACAAAATCACTTATTGGATGCACAAGATTGGTTAAAAACCCTAATTGGATTAGAATAAGCCTAGGGAGGAAGAAAATGACCTAAATGTTCAACCAATGACACAAAATCACTTATTGGATGCACAAGATTGGTTAAAAACCCTAATTGGATTAAAATAGGCCTACGGAGGAGGAAAATGATATAAATGACCAACCAATGACACAAAAATCACTTATTGGATGCACAAGATTGGTTAAAAACCCACATTGGATTAGAATAAGCCTTGGGAGGACGAAAATGACCAAAATGTTCAGTTAATGACACAAAATCACTAATTGGATTTACAAGATTGGTTAAAAACCGTAATTGGATTAGAATAAGCCTAGGGAGGATGAAAATGACCTAAATGTTCAACCAATGACACAAAATCACTTATTGGATGCACAAGATTGGTTAAAAACCCTAATTGGATTAGAATAAGCCTAGGGAGGAAGAAAATGACCTAAATGTTCAACCAATGACACAAAATCACTTATTGGATGCACAAGATCGATTAAAAACCCTAATTGGATTAGAATAACCCTAGGGAGGACGAAAATGACCTAAATGTTCAACCAATGACACAAAATCACTTATTGG
Organism: Cicer chorassanicum; assembly: GCA_037974735.1. Classification (NCBI taxonomy): domain Eukaryota; kingdom Viridiplantae; phylum Streptophyta; class Magnoliopsida; order Fabales; family Fabaceae; genus Cicer; species Cicer chorassanicum. The sequence continues at coordinate 43,444,543 of JBBPBP010009779.1, forward strand.
ATGCACAAGATCATTTAAAACCCTAATTGGATTAGAATAAACCTAAGGAGGACGAAAATGACCTAAATGTTCAACCAATGACACAAAATCATTTATTGGATTCACAAGATTGGTTAAAAACTCTAATTGGATTACAATAAGCCTAGGGAGGACGAAAATGACCTAAATGTTCAACCAATGACACAGACACACTTATTGGATGCACAAGATCGATTAAAAACCCTAATTCGATTAGAATAAGCCTAGGGAGGACGAAAATGACCTAAATGTTCAACCTATGACACAAAATCACTTATTGGATGCAAAAGATCGATTAAAAACCCTAATTGGATTACAATAAACCTAGGGAGGACGAAAATGACCTAAATGTTCAACCAGTGACACAAAATCACTAATTGGAAGCACAAGATTGGTTAAAAACCCTAATTGAATTAGAATAAGCCTAGGGAGGACGAAAATGACCTAAATGTTCAACCAATGACACAAAATCACTTATTGGATGCACAAGATTGGTTAAAAACCCTAATTGGATTAGAATAAGCCTAGGGAGGACGAAAATGACCTAAATGTTCAACCAATGACACAAAATCACTTATTGGATGCACAAGATTGGTTAAAAACCCTAATTGGAAGAGAATAAGCCTAAGGAGAACGAAAATATCCTAAATGTTCAATCAATGACACAAACGTACTTATTGGATGCACAAGATTGGTTAAAAACCCTAATTGGATTAGAATAAGCCTAGGGAGGACGAAAATGACCTTAATGTTCATTCAATGACACAAAATCACTTATTGGATGCACAAGATTGGTTAAAAACCCTAATTGGATAAGAATAATCGTAGGGAGGACGAAAATGACCTAAATGTTCAACCAATGACACAAAATCACTTATTGGATGCACAAGATTGGTTAAAAACCCTAATTGAATTAGAATAAGCCTAGGGAGGACGAAAATGACCTAAATGATCAACCAATGACACAAAATCACTTATTGGATGCACAAGATTGGTTAAAAACCCTAATTGGATTAGAATAAGCCTAGGGAGGAAGAAAATGACCTAAATGTTCAACCAATGACACAAAATCACTTATTGGATGCACAAGATTGGTTAAAAACCCTAATTGAATTAGAATAAGCCTAGGGAGGATGAAAATGACCTAAATGTTCAACCAATGACACAAAATCACTTATTGGATGCACAAGATTGGTTAAAAACCTTAATTGGATTAGAATAAGCCTAGGGAGGAAGAAAATGACTTAAATGTTCAACCAATGACACAAAATCACTTATTGGATGCACAAGATTGGTTAAAAACCCTAATTGAATTACAATAAGCCTAGGGAGGATGAAAATGACCTAAATGTTCAACCAATGACACAAAATCACTTATTGGATGCACAAGATTGGTTAAAAACCCTAACTGAATTAGAATAAGCCTAGGGACGATGAAAATGACCTAAATGTTCAACCAATGACACAAACACACTTATTGGATGCACAAGATTGGTTAAAAACCCTAATTGGATTAGAATAAGCCTAGGTAGGACGAAAATGACCTAAAGGTTCAACCAATGACACAAAATCACATATTGGATGCAAAAGATCGATTAAAAACCCTAATTGGATTAGAATAAGCCTAGGGAGGACGAAAATGACCAAAATGTTCAACCAATGACACAAAATCACATATTGGATGCACAAGATCGATTAAAAACCCTAATTGGATTAGAATAAACCTAAGGTGGACGAAAATGACCTAAATGTTCAACCAGTGACACAAAATCACTAATTGGATCCACAAGATTGGTTAAAACCCCTAATTGGATTAGAATAGGACTACGGAGGAAGAAAATGATATAAATGATCAACTAATGACACAAAATCACTTATTGGATGAACAAGATTGGTTAATAACCCACATTGGATTAGAATAAGCCTAGGGACGACGAAAATGACCTAAATGTTCAGTTAATGACACAAAATCACTTATTGGATTCACAAGATTGGTTAAAAACCCTAATTGGATTACAATAAGCCTAGGGAGGACGAAAATGACCTAAATGTTCAACCAATGACACAAAATCACTTATTGGATGCACAAGATTGGTTAAAAACCCTAATTGGATTAGAATAAGGCTAGGGAGGACGAAAATGACCTAAATGTTCAACCAATGACACAAAATCACTTATTGGATGAACAAGATTGGTTAAAAACACTAATTGAATAAGAATAAGTCTATGGAGGACGAAAATGACCTAAATAATCAACCAATGACACAAAATCACTTATTGGATGCAAAAGATCGATTAAAAACCCTAATTGGATTAGAAAAAGCCTAGGGAGGACGAAAATGACCAAAATGTTCAACCAATGACACAAAATCACATATTGGATGCACAAGATCGATTAAAAACCCTAATTGGATTAGAATACACCAAAGGAGGACGAAAATGACCAAAATGTTCAACCAGTGACACCAAATCACTAATTGGATGCACAAGATTGGTTAAAAACCCTAATTGGATTAGAATAGGTTTACGGAGGAGGAAAATGATATAAATGATCAACTAATGACACAAAATCACTTATTGGATGAACAAGATTGGTTAATAACCCACATTGGATTAGAATAAGCCTAGGGACGACGAAAATGACCTAAATGTTCAGTTAATGACTCAAAATCACTTATTGGATTCACAAGATTGGTTAAAAACCCTAATTGGATTACAATAAGCCAAGGGAGGACGAAAATGACCTAACTGTTCAACCAATGACACAAAATCATTTATTGGATGAACAAGATTGGTTAAAAACACTAATTGAATTAGAATAAGTCTATGGAGGACGAAAATGACCTAAATAATCAACCAATGACACAAAATCACTTATTGGATGCACAAGATTGGTTAAAAACCCTAATTGGATTAGAATAAGCCTAGGGAGGAAGAAAATGACCTAAATGTTCAACCAATGACACAAAATCACTTATTGGATGCACAAGATTGGTTAAAAACCCTAATTGGATTAGAATAAGCCTAGGGAGGACGAAAATGACCTAAATGTTCAACCAATGACACAAACGCACTTATTGGATGCAGAAGATTGGTTAAAAACCCTAATCGGATTAGAATAAGCTTATGGAGGACGAAAATGACCTAAATGTTCAACCAATGACACAAAATCACTTATTGGATGCACAAGATTGGTTAAAAACCGTAATTGGATTAGAATAGGCCTAGGGAGGACGAAAATGTTCTAAATGTTCAACCAATGACACAAACGCACTTATTGGATGCAGAAGATTGGTTAAAAACCCTAATTGGATTAGAATAAGCTTATGGAGGACGAAAATGACCTAAATGTTCAACCAATGACAAAAAATCACTTATTGGATGCACAAGATTGGTTAAAAACCGTAATTGGATTAGAATAGGCCTAGGGAGGACGAAAATGTTCTAAATTTTCAACCAATGACACAAACGCGCTTATTGGATGCAGAAGATTGGTTAAAAACCCTAATTGGATTAGAATAAGCTTAAGGAGGACGAAAATGACCTAAATGTTCAACTAATGACACAAAATCACTTACTGGATGCATAAGATTGGTTAAAAACGTAATTGGATTAGAATAGGCCTAGCGAGGACGAAAATGTTCTAAATGTTCAACCAATGACACAAACGCACTTATTGGATGCAGAAGATTGGTTAAAAACCCTAATTGGATTAGAATGAGCCTATTGAGGACGAAAATGGCCTAAATTTTCAACCAATGACAAAAAATCACTTATTGGATGCACAAGATTGGTTTAAAACCCTAATTGGATTAGAATAAGCCTATTGAGGACGAAAATGACCTAAATGTTCAACCAATGACACAAAATCACTTATTGGATGCACAAGATTGGTTAAAAACCCTAATTGGATTAGAATAAGCCTAGGGAGGACGAAAATGACCTAAATGTTCAACCAATGACACAAAATCACTTATTGGATGCACAAGATTGGTTAAGAACCCTAATTGGATTAGAATAAGCATAGGGAGGAATGAAATGACCTAAATGTTAATCCAATGATACAAAATCACTTATTGCATGCACAAGATTAATTAAAACCCTAATTGGATTAGAATAAACCTAGGGAGGACGAAAATGACCTAAATGTTCAACCAATGACACAAAATCACTTATTGGATGCACAAGATTGGTTAAAAACCCTAATTGGATTAGAATAAGCCTAGGGAAGACGAAAATGACCTAAATGTTCAACCAATGACACAAAATCACTTATTGGATGCACAAGATTGGTTAAAAACCCTAATTGGATTAGAATAAGCCTAGGGAGGACGAAAATGACCTAAATGTTCAACCAATGACACAAAATCACTTATTGGATGCACAAGATTGGTTAAAAACCCTAATTGGATTAGAATAGGCCTACGGAGGAGGAAAATGATATAAATGATCAACTAATGACACAAAATCACTTATTGGATGAACAAGATTGGTTAATAACCCACATTGGATGACAATAAGCCTAGGGACGACCAAAATGACCTAAATGTTTAGTTAATGACACAAAATCACTTATTGGATTCACAAGATTGGTTAAAAACCCTAATTGGATTACAATAAGCCTAGGGAGGACGAAAATGACCTAAATGTTCAACCAATGACACAAAATCACTTATTGGATGCACAAGATTGGTTAAAAACCCTATTTGAATTAGAATAAGCCTAGGGAGGACGAAAATGACCAAAATGTTCAACCAATGACACAAAATCACTTATTGGATGCACAAGATTTGTTAAAAACCCTAATTGGATTAGAATATGCCTAGGGAGGACGAAAATGACCTAAATGTTCAACCAATGACACAAAATCACTTATTGGATGCACAAGATTGGTTAAAAACCCTAATTGAATTACAATAAGCTTAGGGAGGACGAAAATGACCTAAATGTTCAACCAATGACACATACACACTTATTGGATGCACAAGATTAGTTAAAAACCCTAATTGGATTAGAATAAGCCTAGGGAGGAAGAAAATGACCTAAATGTTCAACCAATGACACAAAATCACTTATTGGATGCAGAAGATCGATTAAAAACCCTAATTGGATTAGAATAAACCTAGGGAGGACGAAAATAACCTAAATGTTCAACCAATGACACAATATCACTTATAGGATGCACAAGATTGGTTAAAAACCCTAATTGGACTAGAATAGGCCTACGGAGGAGGAAAATGATATAAATGATCAACTAATGACACAAAATCACTTATTGGATGAACAAGATTGGTTAATAACCCACATTGGATGACAATAAGCCTAGGGACGACCAAAATGACCTAAATGTTTAGTTAATGACACAAAATCACTTATTGGATTCACAAGATTGGTTAAAAACCCTAATTGGATTACAATAAGCCTAGGGAGAACGAAAATGACCTAAATGTTCAACCAATGACACAAAATCACTTATTGGATACACAAGATTGGTTAAAAACCCTAATTGAATTAGAATAAGCCTAGGGAGGACGAAAATGACCAAAATGTTCAACCAATGACACAAAATCACTTATTGGATGCACAAGATTTGTTAAAAACCCTAATTGGATTAGAATATGCCTAAGGAGGATGAAAATGACCTAAATGTTCAACTAATGACACAAAATCACTTATTGGATGCACAAGATTGGTTAAAAACCCTAATTGAATTACAATAAGCCTAGGGAGGACGAAAATGACCTAAATGTTCAACCAATGACACAAAATCACTTATTGGATGCACAAGATTGGTTAAAAACCCTAATTGGATTAGAATAAGCCTAGGGAGGAAGAAAATGACCTAAATGTTCAACCAATGACACAAAATCACTTATTGGATGCACAAGATTGGTTAAAAACCCTAATTGGATTAAAATTAGCCAAGGGAGGAAGAAAATGACCTAAATTGGACTAGAATAGGCCTACGGAGGAGGAAAATGATATAAATGATCAACTAATGACACAAAATCAATTATTGGATGAACAAGATTGGTTAATAACCCACATTGGATGACAATAAGCCTAGGGACGACCAAAATGACCTAAATGTTTAGTTAATGACACAAAATCACTTATTGGATTCACAAGAATGGTTAAAAACCCTAATTGGATTACAATAAGCCTAGGGAGGACGAAAATGACCTAAATGTTCAACCAATGACACAAAATCACTTATTGGATGCACAAGATTGGTTAAAAACCCTAATTGAATTAGAATATGCCTAGGGAGGACGAAAATGACCTAAATGTTCAACTAATGACACAAAATCACTTATTGGATGCACAAGATTGGTTAAAAACCCTAATTGAATTACAATAAGCCTAGGGAGGACGAAAATGACCTAAATGTTCAACCAATGACACAAAATCACTTATTGGATGCACAAGATTGGTTAAAAACCCTAATTGGATTAGAATAAGCCTAGGGAGGAAGAAAATGACCTAAATGTTCAACCAATGACACAAAATCACTTATTGGATGCACAAGATTGGTTAAAAACCCTAATTGGATTAAAATAGGCCTACGGAGGAGGAAAATGATATAAATGACCAACCAATGACACAAAAATCACTTATTGGATGCACAAGATTGGTTAAAAACCCACATTGGATTAGAATAAGCCTTGGGAGGACGAAAATGACCAAAATGTTCAGTTAATGACACAAAATCACTAATTGGATTCACAAGATTGGTTAAAAACCGTAATTGGATTAGAATAAGCCTAGGGAGGACGAAAATGACCTAAATGTTCAACCAATGACACAAAATCACTTATTGGATGCACAAGATTGGTTAAAAACCCTAATTGGATTAGAATAAACCTAGGGAGGACGAAAATGACCTAAATGTTAATCCAATGACATAAACGCACTTATTGGATGCACAAGATTGGCTAAAAACCCTAATTGGATTAGAATAAGCCTAGGGAGGACGTAAGTGACCTAAATGTTCAACCAATGACACATAATCACTTATTGGGTGCACAAGATTGGTTGCAAATCCAAATTGAATTAGAATAAGCCTAGGGAGGAATTTAATGACCTAAATGTTAATCCAATGACACAAAATCACTTATTGGATGCACAAGATTAGTTTAAAACCCTAATTGGATTAAAATAAACCTAGGGAGGACGAAAATGACCTAAATGTGAATCCAATGACACAAAATCACTTATTGGATGCACAAGATTGGTTAAAAACCCTAATTGGATTAGAATAAACCAATGGAGGACGAGAATGACCTAAATGTTCAACCAATGACACAAAATCACTTATTGGATGCACAAGATTGGTTAAAAACCCTAATTGGATTAGAATAAGCCTAGGGAGGACGAAAATGACCTAAATGTTCAACCAATGACACAAAATCACTTATTGGATGCACAAGATTGGTTAAAAACCCTAACTGAATTAGAATAAGCCTAGGGAGGACGAAAATGACCTAAATGTTCAACCAATGACACAAACACACTTATTGGATGCACAAGATTGGTTAAAAACCCTAATTGGATTAGAATCAGCCTAGGTAAGACGAAAATGACCTAAAGGTTCAACCAATGACACAGATACACTTATTGGATGCAAAAGATCGATTAAAAACCCTAATTGGATTAGAATAAGCCTAAGTAGGACGAAAACGACCTAAAGGTTCAACCAATGACAAAGACACACTTATTGGATTCACAAGATCGATTAAAAACCCTAATTTGATTAGAATAAGCCTAGGGAGGACGAAAATGACCTAAATGTTCAACCAATGACACAAAATCACTTATTGGATGCAGAAGATCGATTAAAAACCCTAATTGGATTAGAATAAACCTAGGGAGGACGAAAATGACCTAAATGTTCAACCAATGACACAAAATGACTTATTGGATGCACAAGATTGGTTAAAAACCCTAATTGGATTAGAATAGGCCTACGGAGGAGGAAAATGATATAAATGATCAACTAATGACACAAAATCACTTATTGGATGAACAAGATTGGTTAATAACCCACATTGGATGACAATAAGCCTAGGGACGACCAAAATGACCTAAATGTTTAGTTAATGACACAAAATCACTTATTGGATTCACAAGATTGGTTAAAAACCCTAATTGGATTACAATAAGCCTAGGGAGGACGAAAATGACCTAAATGTTCAACCAATGACACAAAATCACTTATTGGATGCACAAGATTGGTTAAAAACCCTATTTGAATTAGAATAAGCCTAGGGAGGACGAAAATGACCAAAATGTTCAACCAATGACACAAAATCACTTATTGGATGCACAAGATTTGTTAAAAACCCTAATTGGATTAGAATATGCCTAGGGAGGACGAAAATGACCTAAATGTTCAACCAATGACACAAAATCACTTATTGGATGCACAAGATTGGTTAAAAACCCTAATTGAATTACAATAAGCTTAGGGAGGACGAAAATGACCTAAATGTTCAACCAATGACACATACACACTTATTGGATGCACAAGATTAGTTAAAAACCCTAATTGGATTAGAATAAGCCTAGGGAGGAAGAAAATGACCTAAATGTTCAACCAATGACACAAAATCACTTATTGGATGCAGAAGATCGATTAAAAACCCTAATTGGATTAGAATAAACCTAGGGAGGACGAAAATAACCTAAATGTTCAACCAATGACACAATATCACTTATAGGATGCACAAGATTGGTTAAAAACCCTAATTGGACTAGAATAGGCCTACGGAGGAGGAAAATGATATAAATGATCAACTAATGACACAAAATCACTTATTGGATGAACAAGATTGGTTAATAACCCACATTGGATGACAATAAGCCTAGGGACGACCAAAATGACCTAAATGTTTAGTTAATGACACAAAATCACTTATTGGATTCACAAGATTGGTTAAAAACCCTAATTGGATTACAATAAGCCTAGGGAGAACGAAAATGACCTAAATGTTCAACCAATGACACAAAATCACTTATTGGATACACAAGATTGGTTAAAAACCCTAATTGAATTAGAATAAGCCTAGGGAGGACGAAAATGACCAAAATGTTCAACCAATGACACAAAATCACTTATTGGATGCACAAGATTTGTTAAAAACCCTAATTGGATTAGAATATGCCTAAGGAGGATGAAAATGACCTAAATGTTCAACTAATGACACAAAATCACTTATTGGATGCACAAGATTGGTTAAAAACCCTAATTGAATTACAATAAGCCTAGGGAGGACGAAAATGACCTAAATGTTCAACCAATGACACAAAATCACTTATTGGATGCACAAGATTGGTTAAAAACCCTAATTGGATTAGAATAAGCCTAGGGAGGAAGAAAATGACCTAAATGTTCAACCAATGACACAAAATCACTTATTGGATGCACAAGATTGGTTAAAAACCCTAATTGGATTAAAATAGGCCTACGGAGGAGGAAAATGATATAAATGACCAACCAATGACACAAAAATCACTTATTGGATGCACAAGATTGGTTAAAAACCCACATTGGATTAGAATAAGCCTTGGGAGGACGAAAATGACCAAAATGTTCAGTTAATGACACAAAATCACTAATTGGATTTACAAGATTGGTTAAAAACCGTAATTGGATTAGAATAAGCCTAGGGAGGATGAAAATGACCTAAATGTTCAACCAATGACACAAAATCACTTATTGGATGCACAAGATTGGTTAAAAACCCTAATTGGATTAGAATAAGCCTAGGGAGGAAGAAAATGACCTAAATGTTCAACCAATGACACAAAATCACTTATTGGATGCACAAGATCGATTAAAAACCCTAATTGGATTAGAATAACCCTAGGGAGGACGAAAATGACCTAAATGTTCAACCAATGACACAAAATCACTTATTGGATGCACAAGATCATTTAAAACCCTAATTGGATTAGAATAAACCTAAGGAGGACGAAAATGACCTAAATGTTCAACCAATGACACAAAATCACTTATTGGATTCACAAGATTGGTTAAAAACTCTAATTGGATTACAATAAGCCTAGGGAGGACGAAAATGACCTAAATGTTCAACTAATGACACAGACACACTTATTGGATGCAAAAGATCGATTAAAAACCCTAATTCGATTAGAATAAGCCTAGGGAGGACGAAAATGACCTAAATGTTCAACCAATGACACAAAATCACTTATTGGATGCACAAGATCGATTAAAAACCCTAATTGGATTACAATAAACCTAGGGAGGACGAAAATGACCTAAATGTTCAACCAATGACACAAAATCACTAATTGGATTCACAAGATTGGTTAAAAACCGTAATTGGATTAGAATAAGCCTAGGGAGGACGAAAATGACCTAAATGTTCAACCAGTGACACAAAGTCACTTATTGGAAGCACAATATCTGTTAAAAACCCTAATTGAATTAGAATAGGCATACGGAGGAGGAAAATGATATAAATGATCAACTAATGACACAAAATCACTTATTGGATGAACAAGATTGGTTAATAACCCACATTGGATTAGAATAAGCCTAGGGAGGACGAAAATGACCTAAATGATCAACCAATGACACAAAATCACTTATTGGATGCACAAGATTGGTTAAAAACCCTAATTGGATTAGAATAAGCCTAGGGAGGAAGAAAATGACCTAAATGTTCAACCAATGACACAAAATCACTTATTGGATGCACAAGATTGGTTAAAAACCCTAATTGAATTAGAATAAGCCTAAGGAGGACGAAAATGACCTAAATGTTCAACCAATGACACAAACTTACTTATTGGATGCACAAGATTGGTTAAAAACCCTAATTGGATTAGAATAAGCCTAGGTAGGACGAAAATGACCTAAAGGTTCAACCAATGACACACACACACTTATTGGATGCACAAGATCGATTAAAAACCATAATTGGATTAGAATAACCCTAGGGAGGACGAAAATGACCTAAATGTTCAACCAATGACACAAAATCACTTATTGGATGCCCAAGATTGGTTAAAAACCCTAATTGGATTAGAATAAGCCTAGGGAGGAAGAAAATGACCTAAATGTTCAACCAATGACACAAAATCACTTATTGGATGCACAAGATTGGTTAAAAACCCTAATTGGATTAGAATAAGCCTAGGGAGAACGAAAATGACCTAAATGTTCAACCAATGACACAAAATCACTTATTGGATGCACAAGATTGGTTAAAAACCCTAATTGAATTAGAATAAGCCTAGGGAGGACGAAAATGACCTAAATGTTTAACCAATGACACAAAATCACTTATTGGATGCACAAGATTGGTTAAAAACCCTAATTGAATTAGAATAAGCCTAGGGAGGACGAAAATGACCTAAATGTTCAACCAATGACACAAAATCACTTATTGGATGCACAAGATTGGTTAAAAACGCTAATTGGATTAGAATAAGCCTAGGGAGGACGAAAATGACCTAAATGTTCAACCAATGACACAAAATCACTTATTGGATGCACAAGATTGGTTAAAAACCCTAATTGAATTAGAATAAGCCTAGGGAGGACGAAAATGACCTAAATGATCAACCAATGACACAAAATCACTTATTGGATGCACAAGATTGGTTAAAAACCCTAATTGGATTAGAATAAGCCTAGGGAGGAAGAAAATGACCTAAATGTTCAACCAATGACACAAAATCACTTATTGGATGCACAAGATTGGTTAAAAACCCTAACTGAATTAGAATAAGCCTAGGGAGGATGAAAATGACCTAAATGTTCAACCAATGACACAAAATCACTTATTGGATGCACAAGATTGGTTAAAAACCCTAATTGGATTAGAATAAGCCTAGGGAGGACGAAAATGACCTAAAGGTTCAACCAATGACACAGACACACTTATTGGATGCAAAAGATCGATTAAAAACCCTAATTGGATTAGAATAACCCTAGGGAGGACGAAAATGACCTAAATGTTCAACCAGTGACACAAAATCACTAATTGGATGCACATGAATGGTTAAAAACCCTAATTGGATTAGAATAGGCCTACGGAGGAGGAAAATGATATAAATGATCAACTAATGACACAAAATCACTTATTGGATGAACAAGATTGGTTAATAACCCACAATTGGATTAGAATAAGCCTACGGAGGAGGAAAATGACCTAAATGTTCAACCAATGACCCAAAATCACTTATTGGATGAACAAGATTGGTTAATAACCCACATTGGATGAGAATAAGCCTAGGGACGACCAAAATGACATAAATGTTCAGTTAATGACACAAAATTGGTTAAAAACCCTAATTGGATTACAATAAGCCTAGGGAGGACGAAAATGACCTAAATGTTCAACCAATGACACAAAATCACTTATTGGATGAACAAGATTGGTTAAAAACCCTAATTGAATTAGAATAAGCCTAGAGAGGACGAAAAAGACCTAAATGTTCAACCAATGACACAAAATCACTTATTGGATGCACAAGATTGGTTAAAAACCCTAATTGGATTAGAATAAGCCTAGGTAGGAAGAAAATGACCTAAATGTTCAACCAATGACACAAAATCACTTATTGGATGCACAAGATTGGTTAAAAACCCTAATTGAATTAGAATAAGCCTAGGGAGGACGAAAATGACCTAAATGTTCAACCAATGACACAAAATCACTTATTGGATGCACAAGATTGGTTAAAAACCCTAATTGGATTAGAATAAGCCTAGGGAGGAAGAAAATGACCTAAATGTTCAACCAATGACAAAAAATCACTTATTGGATGCACAAGATTGGTTAAAAACCCTAATTGGATTAGAATTAGCCAAGGGAGGAAGAAAATGACCTAAATGTTCAACCAATGACACAAAATCACTTATTGGATGCACAAGATTGGTTAAAAACTCTAATTGGATTAGAATAACCCTAGGGAGGACGAAAATGACCTAAATGTTCAACCAATGACACAAAATCACTTATTGGATGCACAAGATCGATTAAAAATCCTAATTGGATTAGAATAAACCTAGGGAGGACAAAAATGACCTAAATGTTCAACCAATGACACAAACACACTTATTGGATGCACAAGATTGGTTAATAACCCACATTGGATTAGAATAAGCCTTGGGATGACGAAAATGACCTAAATGTTCAGTTAATGACACAAAATCACTTATTGGATTCAAAAGATTGGTTAAAAACCCTAATTGGATTACAATAAGCCTAGGGAGGACGAAAATGACCTAAATGTTCAACTAATGACACAAAATCACTTATTGGATGCACAAGATTGGTTAAAAACCCTAATTGGATTAGAATAAGCTTAGGGAGGACGAAAATGACCTAAATGATCAACTAATGACACAAAATCACTTATTGGATGAACAAGATTGGTTAATAACCAACATTGGATTAGAATAAGCCTAGGGACGACGAAAATGACCTAAATGTTCAGTTAATGACACAAAATCACTTTTTGGATGCACAAGATTGGTTAAAAACCCTAATCGAATTACAATAAGCCTAGGGAGGACGAAAATGACTTAAATGTTCAACCAATGACACAAAATCACTTATTGGATGCACAAGATTGGTTAAAAACCCTAATTGGATTAGAATAAGCTTAGGGAGGACGAAAATGACCTAAATGTTCAACCAATGACACAAAATCACTTATTGGATGCACAAGATTGGTTAAAAACCCTAATTGAATTAGAATAAGCCTAGGGAGGACGAGAATGACCTAAATGTTCAACCAATGACACAAACACACTTATTGGATGCACAAGATTGGTTAAAAACCCTAAGTTGATTAGAATAAGCCTATGTAGGACAAAAATGACCTAAAGGTTCAACAAATGACACAGACACACTTATTGGATGCACAAGATCGATTAAAAACTCTAATTGGATTAGAATAACCCTAGGGAGGACGAAAATGACCTAAATGTTCAACCAATGACACAAAATCACTTATTGGATGCACAAGATCGATTAAAAATCCTAATTGGATTAGAATAAACCTAGGGAGGACGAAAATGACCAAAATGTTCAACCAATGACACAAAATCACATATTGGATGCACAAGATCGATTAAAAACCCTAATTGGATTAGAATAAACCTAAGGAGGACGAAAATGACCTAAATGTTCAACCAGTGACACAAAATCACTAATTGGATGAACAAGATTGGTTAAAAACCCTAATTGAATTAGAATAAGCCTAGGGAGGACGAAAATGACCTAAATGTTCAACCAATGACCCAAAATCACTTATTGGACGCACAAGATTGGTTAAAAACCCTAATTGAATTAGAATAAGCCTAGGTAGGACAAAAATGACCTAAAGGTTCAACCAATGACACATACACACTTATTGGATGCACAAGATCGATTAAAAACCCTAATTGGATTAGAATAAGCCTAGGGAGGACGAAAATGACCTAAATTTTCAACCAATGACACAAAATCACTTATTGGATGCATAAGATCGATTATAAATCCTAATTGGATTAGAATAAACTTAGGGAGGACGAAAATGACCTAAATGTTCAACCAATGACACAAAATCAATTATTGGATGCACAAGATTGGTTAAAAACCCTAATTGGATTAGAATATGCCTAGGGAGGAAGAAAATGACCTAAATGTTCAACCAATGACACAAAATCACTTATTGGATGCACAAGATCGATTAAAAACTCTAACTGAATTAGAATAAGCCTAGGTAGGACGAAAATGACCAAAATGTTCAACCAATGATACAAAATCACATATTGGATGCACAAGATCGATTAAAAACCCTAATTGGATTAGAATAAACCTAAGGAGGACGAAAATGACCTAAATGTTCAACCAGTGACACAGACACACTTATTGGATGCAAAAGATCGATTAAAAACCCTAATTGGATTAGAATATGCCAAGGGAGGACGAAAATGACCAAAATGTTCAACCAATGATACAAAATCACATATTGGATGCACAAGATCGATTAAAAACCCTAATTGGATTAGAATAAACCTAAGGAGGACGAAAATGACCTAAATGTTCAACCAGTGACACAAAATCACTAATTGGATGCCTAAGATTGGTTAAAAACCCTAATTGGATTAGAATAGGCTTATGGAGGAGGAAAATGATATAAATGATCAACTAATGACACAAAATCACTTATTGGATGAACAAGATTGGTTACTAACCCACATTGGATTAGAATAAGCCTAGGGACGACGAAAATGACCTAAATGTTCAGTTAATGACACAAAATCACTTATTGGATTCACAAGATTGGTTAAAAACCCTAATTGGATTACAATAAGCCTAGGGAGGACGAAAATGACCTAGATGTTCAACCAATGACACAAAGTCACTTATTGGATGCACAAGATTGGTTAAAAACCCTAATTGGATTAGAATAAGCCAAGGGAGGAAGAAAATGACCTAAATGTTCAACCAATGACACAAAATCACTTATTGGAGGCACAAGATTGGTTAAAAACCCTAATTGAATTAGAATAAGCCTAGGGAGGACGAAAATGACCTAAATGTTCAACCAATGACACAAACACCCTTATTGGATGCACAAGATTGGTTAAAAACCCTAATTTGATTAGAATAAGCCTATGTAGGACAAAAATGACCTAAAGGTTCAACAAATGACACAGACCCCCTTATTGGATGCACAAGATCGATTAAAAACTCTAATTGGATTAGAATAACCCTAGGGAGGACGAAAATGACCTAAATGTTCAACCAATGACACAAAATCACTTATTGTATGAACAAGATCGATTAAAAATCTTAATTGGATTAGAATAAACCTAGGGAGGACGAAAATAACCTAAATATTCAACCAATGACACAAAATCAATTATTGGACGCACAAGATTAGTTAAAAACCCTAATTGGATTAGAATAAGCCTAGGGAGGACGAAAATGACCTAAATGTTCAACCAATGACCCAAAATCACTTATTGGATGAACAAGATTGGTTAAAAACCCTAATTGAATTAGAATAAGCCTAGGTAGGACAAAAATGACCTAAAGGTTCAACCAATGACACATACACACTTATTGGATGCACAAGATCGATTAAAAACCCTAATTGGATTAGAATAAGCCTAGGGAGGACGAAAATGACCTAAATGTTCAACCAATGACACAAAATCACTTATTGGATGCACAAGATTGGTTAAAAACCCTAATTGGATTAGAATTAGCCAAGGGAGGAAGAAAATGACCTAAATGTTCAACCAATGACACAAAATCACTTATTGGATGCACAAGATTGGTTAAAAACTCTAATTGGATTAGAATAACCCTAGGGAGGACGAAAATGACCTAAATGTTCAACCAATGACACAAAATCACTTATTGGATGCACAAGATCGATTAAAAATCCTAATTGGATTAGAATAAACCTAGGGAGGACAAAAATGACCTAAATGTTCAACCAATGACACAAACACACTTATTGGATGCACAAGATTGGTTAATAACCCACATTGGATTAGAATAAGCCTAGGGATGACGAAAATGACCTAAATGTTCAGTTAATGACACAAAATCACTTATTGGATTCAAAAGATTGGTTAAAAACCCTAATTGGATTACAATAAGCCTAGGGAGGACGAAAATGACCTAAATGTTCAACCAATGACACAAAATCATTTATTGGATGCACAAGATTGGTTAAAAACCCTAATTGGATTAGAATAAGCTTAGGGAGGACGAAAATGACCTAAATGATCAACTAATGACACAAAATCACTTATTGGATGAACAAGATTGGTTAATAACCAACATTGGATTAGAATAAGCCTAGGGACGACGAAAATGACCTAAATGTTCAGTTAATGACACAAAATCACTTTTTGGATGCACAAGATTGGTTAAAAACCCTAATTGAATTACAATAAGCCTAGGGAGGACGAAAATGACCTAAATGTTCAACCAATGACACAAAATCACTTATTGGATGCACAAGATTGGTTAAAAACCCTAATTGGATTAGAATAAGCTTAGGGAGGACGAAAATGACCTAAATGTTCAACCAATGACACAAAGTCACTTATTGGATGCACAAGATTGGTTAAAAACCCTAATTGAATTAGAATAAGCCTAGGGAGGACGAGAATGACCTAAATGTTCAACCAATGACACAAATACACTTATTGGATGCACAAGATTGGTTAAAAACCCTAATTTGATTAGAATAAGCCTATGTAGGACAAAAATGACCTAAAGGTTCAACAAATGACACAGACACACTTATTGGATGCACAAGATCGATTAAAAACTCTAATTGGATTAGAATAACCCTAGGGAGGACGAAAATGACCTAAATGTTCAACCAATGACACAAAATCACTTATTGGATGCACAAGATCGATTAAAAATCCTAATTGGTTTAGAATAAACCTAGGGAGGACGAAAATGACCAAAATGTTCAACCAATGACACAAAATCACATATTGGATGCACAAGATCGATTAAAAACCCTAATTGGATTAGAATAAACCTAAGGAGGACGAAAATGACCTAAATGTTCAACCAGTGACACAAAATCACTAATTGGATGCACAAGATTGGTTAAAAACCCTAATTGGATTAGAATAGGCCTACGGAGGAGGAAAATGATATAAATGATCAACTAATGACACAAAATCACTTATTGGACGAACAAGATTGGTTAATAACCCACAACTGGATTAGAATAAGCCTACGGAGGAGGAAAATGACCTAAATGTTCAACCAATGACCCAAAATCACTTATTGGATGAACAAGATTGGTTAATAACCCACATTGGATGAGAATAAGCCTAGGGACGACCAAAATGACCTAAATGTTCAGTTAATGACACAAAATTGGTTAAAAACCCTAATTGGATTACAATAAGCCTAGGGAGGACGAAAATGACCTAAATGTTCAACCAATGACACAAAATCACTTGTTGGATGAACAAGATTGGTTAAAAATCCTAATTGAATTAGAATAAGCCTAGGGAGGACGAAAATGACCTAAATGTTCAACCAATGACACAAAATCACTTATTGGATGCACAAGATTGGTTAAAAACCCTAATTGGATTAGAATAAGCCTAGGGAGGAAGAAAATGACCTAAATGTTCAACCAATGACACAAAATCACTTATTGGATGCACAAGATTGGTTAAAAACCCTAATTGAATTAGAATAAGCCTAGGGAGGACGGAAATGACCTAAATGTTCAACCAATGACCCAAAATCACTTATTGGACGCACAAGATTGGTTAAAAACCCTAATTGAATTAGAATAAGCCTAGGTAGGACAAAAATGACCTAAAGGTTCAACCAATGACACATACACACTTATTGGATGCATAAGATCGATTAAAAACCCTAATTGGATTAGAATAAGCCTAGGGAGGACGAAAATGACCTAAATTTTCAACCAATGACACAAAATCACTTATTGGATGCATAAGATCGATTATAAATCCTAATTGGATTAGAATAAACTTAGGGAGGACGAAAATGACCTAAATGTTCAACCAATGACACAAAATCAATTATTGGATGCACAAGATTGGTTAAAAACCCTAATTGGATTAGAATATGCCTAGGGAGGAAGAAAATGACCTAAATGTTCAACCAATGACACAAAATCACTTATTGGATGCACAAGATTGGTTAAAAACCCTAATTGGACTAGAATAGGCCTACGGAGGAGGAAAATGATATAAATGATCAACTAAAGACACAAAACCACTTATTGGATGAACAAGATTGGTTCATAACCCACATTGGATTAGAATAAGCCTAGGGACGACGAAAATGACCTAAATGTTCAGTTAATGACACAAAATTACTTATTGGATGCACAAGATTGGTTAAAAATCCTAATTGGATTAGAATAAGCCTAGGGAGGACGAAAATGACCTAAATGTTCAACCAATGACACAAAATCACTTATTGGATGCACAAGATTGGTTAAAAACCCTAATTGGACTAGAATAGGCCTACGGAGGAGGAAAATGATATAAATGATCAACTAAAGACACAAAATAACTTATTGGATGAACAAGATTGGTTCATAACCCACATTGGATTAGAATAAGCCTAGGGATGACGAAAATGACCTAAATGTTTAGTTAATGACACAAAATCACTTATTGGATTCACAAGATTGTTTAAAACCCTAATTGGATTACAATAAGCCTAGGGACGACGAAAATGACGTAAATGTTCAACCAATGACACAAAATCACTTATTGGATGCACAAGATTGGTGAAAAACCCTAATGGGATTAGAATAAGCCTAGGGAGGACGAAAATGACCTAAATGTTCAACCAATGACACAAAATCACTTATAGGATGCAGAAGATTGTTTAAAAACCCTAATTGAATAAGAATAAGTCAAAGGATGACGAAAATGACCTGAATGTTTAACCAATGACACAAAATCACGTATTGGATGCTCAAGATTAGAATAAGTCGAAGGATGATGAAAATGACCAAAATGTTCAACCAATTACACAAAGCACTTATTGGATGCACAAGATTGGCTAAAAACCATAATTGAATTAGGATAGGTCGAAGGATGACAAAAATGACCTAAATGTTCAACCAATGACAAGAAATCACTTATTGGATGCACAAATTGGTTTAAAACCCAAATTAGATTAGAATAAGCTTAGGGAGGACGAAAATGACCTAAATGTTCAACCAATGACACAAAATCACTTAATGGATGCACAAGATTGGTTAAAAACCCTTATTGAATTAGAATAAGCCGAAGGATGACGAAAATGACCTAAATGTTAAACTAATGACACAAAATCACTTATTGGATGCACAAGATTGGTTGAAAACCCTAATTGAATTAGAATAAGTCGAAGGATGACGAAAATGTCTTAAATGTGTAACAAATGACACAAAATCACTTATTGGATGCACGAGATTGGTTAAAAACCCTAATTTGATTAGAATAAACCTAGGGAGGACGATAATGACCTAAACGTTTAGCCATCGACACAAAATCACTTATAGGATGCAGAAGGTTGTTTAAAAACCCTAATTGAATTAGAATAAGTCAAAGGATGACGAAAATGACCTAAATGTTTAACCAATGACACAAAATCACTTATTGGATGCACAAGATTGGTTAAAAACCCTTATTGAATTAGAATAAGTCGAAGGATGACGAAAATGACCTAAATGTTCAACCAATTACACAAACTCACTTATTGGATGCACAAGATTGGCTAAAAACCATAATTGAATTAGGATAGGTCGGAGGATGACCAAAATGACCTAAATGTTCAACCAATGACACAAAATCACTTATTGGATGCACAACATCGGTGAAAAACCCTAATTGGATTAGAATAACCCTACGGAGGACGAAAATGACCTAAATGTTCAACCAATGATACAAAATCACTTATTGGATGCACAAGATCGATTAAAAATCCTAATTGGATTAGAATAAACCTAGGGAGGACGAAAATGACCTAAATGTTCAACCAATGACACAAAATCAATTATTGGATGCACAAGATTAGTTAAAAACCCTAATTCGATTAGAATAAGCCTAGGGAGGATGAAAATGACCAAAAAGTTCAACCAATGACCCAAAATCACTTATTGGATGCACAAGATTGGTTAAAAACCCTAATTGATTTAGAATAAGCCTAGGGAGGACGAAAATGACCTAAATGTTCAACCAATGACACAAACACACTTATTGGATGCACAAGATTGGTTAAAAACCCTAATTGGATTAGAATAAGCCTAAGTAGGACGATAACGACCTAAAGGTTCAACCAATGACAAAGACACACTTATTGGATGCACAAGATCGATTAAAAACCCTAATTGGATTAGAATAAGCCTAGGGAGGACGAAAATGGCCTAAATGTTCAACCAACAACACCAAATCACTTATTGGATGCATAAGATCGATTAAAAACCCTAATTGGATTAGAATAAACCTAGGTAGGACGAAAATGACCTAAATGTTCAACCAATGACACAAAATCACTTATTGGATGCACAAGATTGGTTAAAAACCCTAATTGGACTAGAATAGGCCTACGAAGGAGGAAAATGATATAAATGATCAACTAAAGACACAAAATCACTTATAGGATGAACAAGATTGGTTCATAACCCACATTGGATTAGAATAAGCCTAGGGACGACGAAAATGACCTAAATGTTCAATTAATGACACAAAATGACTTATTGGATGCACAAGATTGGTTAAAAATCCTAATTGGATTAGAATAAGCCTAGGGAGGACGAAAATGACCTAAATGTTCAACCAATGACACAAAATCACTAATTGGATGCACAAGATTGGTTAAAAATCCTAATTGGATTAGAATAGGCCTACGGAGGAGGAAAATGATATAAATAATCAACTAATGACACAAAATCACTTATTGGATAAACAAGATTGGTTAATAACCCACATTGGATTAGAATAAGCCTAGGGACGACGAAAATGACCTAAATGTTCAGTTAATGACACAAAATCACTTATTGGATTCACAAGATTGGTTAAAAACCCTAGTTGGATTACAATAAGCCTAGGGAGGACGAAAAATGAAGTAAATGTTCAACCAATGACACAAAATCACTTATTGGATGCACAAGATTGGTTAAAAACCCTAATTGGATTAGAATAAGCCTAGGGAGGACGAAAATGACCTAAATGTTCAACCAATGACACAAAATCACTTAATGGAGGAACAAGATTGGTTAAAAACCCTAATTGAATTAGAATAAGCCTAAGGAGGACGAAAATGACCAAGATGTTCAACCAATGACACAAAATCACTTATTGGATGCACAAGATTGGTTAAAAATCCTAATTGGATTAGAATAAGCCAAGGGATGAAGAAAATGACCTAAATGTTCAACCAATGACACAAAATCACTTATTGGATGCACAAAATTGGTTAAAAACCCTAATTGGATTAGAATAAGCCAAGGGATGAAGAAAATGACCTAAATGTTCAACCAATGACACAAAATCACTTATTGGATGCACAAGATTGGTTAAAAATCCTAATTGGATTAGAATAAGCCTAGGGAGGACGAAAATGACCTAAATGTTCAACCAATGACACAAAATGACTTATTGGATGCACAAGATTGGTTAAAAATCCTAATTGGATTAGAATAAGCCTAGGGAGGACGAAAATGACCTAAATGTTCAACCAATGACACAAAATCACTAATTAGATGCACAAGATTGGTTAAAAATCCTAATTGGATTAGAATAGGCCTACGGAGGAGGAAAATGATATAAATAATCAACTAATGACACAAAATCACTTATTGGATAAACAAGATTGGTTAATAACCCACATTGGATTAGAATAAGCCTAGGGACGACGAAAATGACCTAAATGTTCAGTTAATGACACAAAATCACTTATTGGATTCACAAGATTGGTTAAAAACCCTAGTTGGATTACAATAAGCCTAGGGAGGACGAAAAATGAAGTAAATGTTCAACCAATGACACAAAATCACTTATTGGATGCACAAGATTGGTTAAAAACCCTAATTGGATTAGAATAAGCCTAGGGAGGACGAAAATGACCTAAATGTTCAACCAATGACACAAAATCACTTATTGGAGGAACAAGATTGGTTAAAAACCCTAATTGAATTAGAATAAGCCTAAGGAGGACGAAAATGACCTAGATGTTCAACCAATGACACAAAATCACTTATTGGATGCACAAGATTGGTTAAAAATCCTAATTGGATTAGAATAAGCCAAGGGATGAAGAAAATGACCTAAATGTTCAACCAATGACACAAAATCACTTATTGGATGCACAAAATTGGTTAAAAACCCTAATTGGATTAGAATAAGCCAAGGGATGAAGAAAATGACCTAAATGTTCAACCAATGACACAAAATCACTTATTGGATGCACAAGATTGGTTAAAAACCCTAATTGAATTAGAATAAGCCTAGGGAGGACGAAAATGACTTAAATGTTGAACCAATGACACAAACACACTTATTGGATGCACAAGATTGGTTAAAAACCCTAATTGAATTAGAATAAGCCTAGGTAGGACAAAAATGACCTAAAGGTTCAACCAATGACACATACACACTTATTGGATGCACAAGATCGATTAAAAACCCTAATTGGATTAGAATAAGCCTAGGGAGGACGAAAATGACCTAAATGTTCAACCAATGACACAAAATCACTTATTGGATGCACAAGATTGGTTAAAAACCCTAATTGGATTAGAATAAGCTTAGGGAGGACGAAAATGACCTAAATGTTCATCCAATGACACAAAATCACTTATTGGATGCACAAGATTGGTTAAAAACCCTAATGGATTAGAATAAGCTTAGGGAGGACGAAAATGACCTAAATGTTCAACCAATGACACAAAATCACATATTGGATGCCCAAGATTGGTTAAAAACCCTAATTGGATTAAAATAAACCTAGGGAGGACGAAAATGACCTAAATGTTCTACCAATGACATAAAATGGCAGAAAATCACATATTGGATGCACTAGATTGGTTAAAAACCCTAATTGGATTAGAATAAGCCTAGGGAGGACGAAAATGACCTAAATGTGCAACCAATGACACAAAATCACATATTGGATGCACAAGATTGGTTAAAAACCCTAATTAGATTAGAATAAGCTTATGGAGAACGAAAATGACCTAAATGTTCATCCAATGACACAAAATCACTTATTGGATGCACAAGATTGGTTAAAAACCCTAATTGGATTAGAATAAGCCTAGGGAGGACGAAAATGACATAAATGTGCAACCAACGACACAAAATCACATATTGGATGCCCAAGATTGGTTAAAAACCCTAATTGGATTAAAATAAACCTAGGGAGGACGAAAATGACCTAAATGTTCTACCAATGACATAAAATGGCAGAAAATCACATATTGGATGCACTAGATTGGTTAAAAACCCTAATTGGATTAGAATAAGCCTAGGGAGGACGAAAATGACCTAAATGTGCAACCAATGACACAAAATCACATATTGGATGCACAAGATTGGTTAAAAACCCTAATTAGATTAGAATAAGTTTATGGAGAACGAAAATGACCTAAATGTTCATCCAATGACACAAAATCACTTATTGGATGCACAAGATTGGTTCAAAAACCTAATTGGATTAGAATAAGACTAGGGAGGACGAAAATGACCTAAATGTGCAACCAATGACACAAAATCAGATATTGGATGCCCAAGATTGGTTAAAAACCCTAATTGGATTAAAATAAACCTAGGGAGGACGAAAATGACCTAAATGTTCTACCAATGACATAAAATGGCAGAAAATCACATATTGGATGCACTAGATTGGTTAAAAACCCTTATTGGATTAGAAAAAGCCTAGGGAGGACGAAAATGACCTAAATGTTCAACCAATGACACAAAATCACTTATTGGATGCATAAGATTGGTTAAAAACCCTAATTGGATTAGAATAAGCCTAGGGAGGACGAAAATGACCTAAATGTGCAACCAATGACACAAAATGACACAAAATCACATATTGGATGCACAAGATTGGTTAAAAACCCTAATTGGATTAGAATAAGCCTAGGGAGGACGAAAATGACCTAAATGTTCAACCAATGACACAAAATCACTTATTGGATGCACAAGATTGGTTAAAAACCATAATTGGATTAGAATAAGCCTAGGGAGGACGAAAATGACCTAAATGTTCAACCAATGACACAAAATCACTTATTGGAGGAACAAGATTGGTTAAAAACCCTAATTGAATTAGAATAAGCCTAAGGAGGACGAAAATGACCTAGATGTTCAACCAATGACACAAAATCACTTATTGGATGCACAAGATTGGTTAAAAATCCTAATTGGATTAGAATAAGCCAAGGGATGAAGAAAATGACCTAAATGTTCAACCAATGACACAAAATCACTTATTGGATGCACAAAATTGGTTAAAAACCCTAATTGGATTAGAATAAGCCAAGGGATGAAGAAAATGACCTAAATGTTCAACCAATGACACAAAATCACTTATTGGATGCACAAGATTGGTTAAAAATCCTAATTGGATTAGAATAAGCCTAGGGAGGACGAAAATGACCTAAATGTTCAACCAATGACACAAAATGACTTATTGGATGCACAAGATTGGTTAAAAATCCTAATTGGATTAGAATAAGCCTAGGGAGGACGAAAATGACCTAAATGTTCAACCAATGACACAAAATCACTAATTAGATGCACAAGATTGGTTAAAAATCCTAATTGGATTAGAATAGGCCTACGGAGGAGGAAAATGATATAAATAATCAACTAATGACACAAAATCACTTATTGGATAAACAAGATTGGTTAATAACCCACATTGGATTAGAATAAGCCTAGGGACGACGAAAATGACCTAAATGTTCAGTTAATGACACAAAATCACTTATTGGATTCACAAGATTGGTTAAAAACCCTAGTTGGATTACAATAAGCCTAGGGAGGACGAAAAATGAAGTAAATGTTCAACCAATGACACAAAATCACTTATTGGATGCACAAGATTGGTTAAAAACCATAATTGGATTAGAATAAGCCTAGGGAGGACGAAAATGACCTAAATGTTCAACCAATGACACAAAATCACTTATTGGAGGAACAAGATTGGTTAAAAACCCTAATTGAATTAGAATAAGCCTAAGGAGGACGAAAATGACCTAGATGTTCAACCAATGACACAAAATCACTTATTGGATGCACAAGATTGGTTAAAAATCCTAATTGGATTAGAATAAGCCAAGGGATGAAGAAAATGACCTAAATGTTCAACCAATGACACAAAATCACTTATTGGATGCACAAAATTGGTTAAAAACCCTAATTGGATTAGAATAAGCCAAGGGATGAAGAAAATGACCTAAATGTTCAACCAATGACACAAAATCACTTATTGGATGCACAAGATTGGTTAAAAATCCTAATTGGATTAGAATAAGCCTAGGGAGGACGAAAATGACCTAAATGTTCAACCAATGACACAAAATGACTTATTGGATGCACAAGATTGGTTAAAAATCCTAATTGGATTAGAATAAGCCTAGGGAGGACGAAAATGACCTAAATGTTCAACCAATGACACAAAATCACTAATTAGATGCACAAGATTGGTTAAAAATCCTAATTGGATTAGAATAGGCCTACGGAGGAGGAAAATGATATAAATAATCAACTAATGACACAAAATCACTTATTGGATAAACAAGATTGGTTAATAACCCACATTGGATTAGAATAAGCCTAGGGACGACGAAAATGACCTAAATGTTCAGTTAATGACACAAAATCACTTATTGGATTCACAAGATTGGTTAAAAACCCTAGTTGGATTACAATAAGCCTAGGGAGGACGAAAAATGAAGTAAATGTTCAACCAATGACACAAAATCACTTATTGGATGCACAAGATTGGTTAAAAACCCTAATTGGATTAGAATAAGCCTAGGGAGGACGAAAATGACCTAAATGTTCAACCAATGACACAAAATCACTTATTGGATGCACAAGATTGGTTAAAAACCCTAACTGAATTAGAATAAGCCTAGGGAGGACGAAAATGACCTAAATGTTCAACCAATGACACAAAATCACTTATTAGATGGACAAGATTGGTTAAAAACCCTAATTGAATTAGAATAAGCCTAGGGAGGACGAAGATGACCTAAATGTTCAACCAATGACACAAACACACTTATTGGACGCACAAGATTGGTTAAAAACCCTAATTTGATTAGAATAAGCCTATGTAGGACAAAAATGACCTAAAGGTTCAACCAATGACACTAACACACTTATTGGATGCACAAGATCGATTAAAAACTCTAATTGGATTAGAATAACCCTAGGGAGGACGAAAATGACCTAAATGTTCAACCAATGACACAAAATCACTTATTGGATGCACAAGATCGATTAAAAATCCTAATTGGATTAGAATAAACCTAGGGAGGACAAAAATGACCTAAATGTTCAACCAATGACACAAACACACTTATTGGATGCACAAGATTGGTTAATAACCCACATTGGATTAGAATAAGCCTAGGGATGACGAAAATGACCTAAATGTTCAGTTAATGACACAAAATCACTTATTGGATTCAAAAGATTGGTTAAAAACCCTAATTGGATTACAATAAGCCTAGGGAGGACGAAAATGACCTAAATGTTCAACTAATGACACAAAATCACTTATTGGATGCACAAGATTGGTTAAAAACCCTAATTGGATTAGAATAAGCTTAGGGAGGACGAAAATGACCTAAATGATCAACTAATGACACAAAATCACTTATTGGATGAACAAGATTGGTTAATAACCAACATTGGATTAGAATAAGCCTAGGGACGACGAAAATGACCTAAATGTTCAGTTAATGACACAAAATCACTTTTTGGATGCACAAGATTGGTTAAAAACCCTAATTGAATTACAATAAGCCTAGGGAGGACGAAAATGACCTAAATGTTCAACCAATGACACAAAATCACTTATTGGATGCACAAGATTGGTTAAAAACCCTAATTGGATTAGAATAAGCTTAGGGAGGACGAAAATGACCTAAATGTTCAACCAATGACACAAAATCACTTATTGGATGCACAAGATTGGTTAAAAACCCTAATTGAATTAGAATAAGCCTAGGGAGGACGAGAATGACCTAAATGTTCAACCAATGACACAAACACACTTATTGGATGCACAAGATTGGTTAAAAACCCTAAGTTGATTAGAATAAGCCTATGTAGGACAAAAATGACCTAAAGGTTCAACAAATGACACAGACACACTTATTGGATGCACAAGATCGATTAAAAACTCTAATTGGATTAGAATAACCCTAGGGAGGACGAAAATGACCTAAATGTTCAACCAATGACACAAAATCACTTATTGGATGCACAAGATCGATTAAAAATCCTAATTGGATTAGAATAAACCTAGGGAGGACGAAAATGACCTAAATATTCAACAATTGACACAAAATCAATTATTGGATGCACAAGATTAGTTAAAAACCCTAATTGGATTAGAATAAGCCTAGGGAGGACGAAAATGACCTAAATGTTCAACCAATGACACAAAATCACTTATTGGATGCACAAGATTGGTTAAAAACCCTAATTGAATTAGAATAAGCCTAGGTAGGACAAAAATGACCTAAAGGTTCAACCAATGACACATACACACTTATTGGATGCACAAGATCGATTAAAAACCCTAATTGGATTAGAATAAGCCTAGGGAGGACGAAAATGACCTAAATGTTCAACCAATGACACAAAATCACTTATTGGATGCATAAGATCGATTAAAAATCCTAATTGGATTAGAATAAACCTAGGGAAGATGAAAATGACCTAAATGTTCAACCAATGACGCAAAATCAATTATTGGATGCACAAGATTAGTTAAAAACCCTAATTGGATTAGAATAAGCCTAGGGAGGACGAAAATGACCTAAATGTTCAACCAATGACCCAAAATCACTTATTGGATGCACAAGATTGGTTAAAAACCCTAATTGAATTAGAATAAGCCTAGGGAGGACGAAAATGACCAAAATGTTCAACCAATGACACAAACACACTTATTGGATGCACAAGATTGGTTAAAAACCCTAATTGGATTAGAATAAGCCTAGGTAGGACGAAAACGACCTAAAGGTTCAACCAATGACAAAGACACACTTATTGGATGCACAAGATCGATTAAAAACCCTAATTGGATTAGAATAACCCTAGGGAGGACGAAAATGACTTAAATGTTCAACCAATGACACAAAATCACTTATTGGATGCACAAGATCGATTAAAAATCCTAATTGGATTAGAATAAACCTAGGGAGGACGAAAATGACCTAAATGTTCAACCAATGACACAAAATCAATTATTGGATGCACAAGATTAGTTAAAAACCCTAATTCGATTAGAATAAGCCTAGGGAGGATGAAAATGACCAAAAAGTTCAACCAATGACCCAAAATCACTTATTGGATGCACAAGATTGGTTAAAAACCCTAATTGATTTAGAATAAGCCTAGGGAGGACGAAAATGACCTAAATGTTCAACCAATGACACAAACACACTTATTGGATGCACAAGATTGGTTAAAAACCCTAATTGGATTAGAATAAGCCTAAGTAGGACGATAACGACCTAAAGGTTCAACCAATGACAAAGACACACTTATTGGATGCACAAGATCGATTAAAAACCCTAATTGGATTAGAATAAGCCTAGGGAGGACGAAAATGGCCTAAATGTTCAACCAACAACACCAAATCACTTATTGGATGCATAAGATCGATTAAAAACCCTAATTGGATTAGAATAAACCTAGGTAGGACGAAAATGACCTAAATGTTCAACCAATGACACAAAATCACTTATTGGATGCACAAGATTGGTTAAAAACCCTAATTGGACTAGAATAGGCCTACGAAGGAGGAAAATGATATAAATGATCAACTAAAGACACAAAATCACTTATAGGATGAACAAGATTGGTTCATAACCCACATTGGATTAGAATAAGCCTAGGGACGACGAAAATGACCTAAATGTTCAATTAATGACACAAAATGACTTATTGGATGCACAAGATTGGTTAAAAATCCTAATTGGATTAGAATAAGCCTAGGGAGGACGAAAATGACCTAAATGTTCAACCAATGACACAAAATCACTAATTGGATGCACAAGATTGGTTAAAAATCCTAATTGGATTAGAATAGGCCTACGGAGGAGGAAAATGATATAAATAATCAACTAATGACACAAAATCACTTATTGGATAAACAAGATTGGTTAAAAACCCACATTGGATTAGAATAAGCCTAGGGACGACGAAAATGACCTAAATGTTCAGTTAATGACACAAAATCACTTATTGGATTCACAAGATTGGTTAAAAACCCTAGTTGGATTACAATAAGCCTAGGGAGGACGAAAAATGAAGTAAATGTTCAACCAATGACACAAAATCACTTATTGGATGCACAAGATTGGTTAAAAACCCTAATTGGATTAGAATAAGCCTAGGGAGGACGAAA
>JBBPBP010009779.1:43483559-43510768 GCA_037974735.1 Cicer chorassanicum
CGAAGGATGACGAAAATGACCTAAATGTTAAACTAATGACACAAAATCACTTATTGGATGCACAAGATTGGTTGAAAACCCTAATTGAATTAGAATAAGTCGAAGGATGACGAAAATGTCTTAAATGTGTAACAAATGACACAAAATCACTTATTGGATGCACGAGATTGGTTAAAAACCCTAATTTGATTAGAATAAACCTAGGGAGGACGAAAATGACCTAAACGTTCAGCCAACGACACAAAATCACTTATAGGATGCAGAAGGTTGTTTAAAAACCCTAATTGAATTAGCATAAGTCAAAGGATGACGAAAATGACCTAAATGTTTAACCAATGACACAAAATCACTTATTGGATGCACAAGATTGGTTAAAAACCCTTATTGAATTAGAATAAGTCGAAGGATGACGAAAATGACCTAAATGTTCAACCAATTACACAAACTCACTTATTGGATGCACAAGATTGGCTAAAAACCATAATTGAATTAGGATAGGTCGAAGGATGACCAAAATGACCTAAATGTTCAACCAATGACACAAAATCACTTATTGGATGCACAACATCGATTAAAAACCCTAATTGGATTAGAATAACCCTAGGGTGGACGAAAATGACCTAAATGTTCAACCAATGATACAAAATCGCTTATTGGATGCACAAGATCGATTAAAAATCCTAATTGGATTAGAATAAACCTAGGGAGGACGAAAATGACCTAAATGTTCAACCAATGACACAAAATCAATTATTGGATGCACAAGATTAGTTAAAAACCCTAATTGGATTAGAATAAGCCTAGGGAGGACGAAAATGACCTAAAAGTTCAACCAATGACCCAAAATCACTTATTGGATGCACAAGATTGGTTAAAAACCCTAATTGATTTAGAATAAGCCTAGGGAGGACGAAAATGACCTAAATGTTCAACCAATGACACAAACACACTTATTGGATGCACAAGATTGGTTAAAAACCCTAATTGGATTAGAATAAGCCTAAGTAGGACGAAAACGACCTAAAGGTTCAACCAATGACAAAGACACACTTATTGGATGCACAAGATCGATTAAAAACCCTAATTGGATTAGAATAAGCCTAGGGAGGACGAAAATGACCTAAATGTTCAACCAATGACACAAAATCACTTATTGGATGCACAAGATTGGTTAAAAACCCTAATTGGATTAGAATAGGCCTACGGAGAAGGAAAATGATATAAATGATCAACTAATAACACAAAATCACTTATTGGATGAACAAGATTGGTTAATAACCCACATTGGATTAGAATAAGCCTAGGGACGACGAAAATGACCTAAATGTTCAGTTAATGACACAAAATCACTTATTGGATTCACAAGATTGGTTAAAAACCCTAATTGGATTAGAATAAGCCTAGGGAGGACGAAAATGACCTAAATGTTCAACCAATGACACAAAATCACTTATTGGATGCACAAGATTGGTTAAAAACCCTAATTGAATTAGAATAACCCTAGGGAGGACGAAAATAACTTAAATGTTCAACCAATGACACAAAATCACTTATTGGATGCACAAGATCGATTAAAAATCCTAATTAGATTAGAATAAACCTAGGGAGGACGAAAATGACCTAAATGTTCAACCAATGACACAAAATCAATTATTGGATGCACAAGATTAGTTAAAAACCCTAATTGGATTAGAATAAGCCTAGGGAGGACGAAAATGACCTAAATGTTCAACCAATGACCCAAAATCACTTATTGGATGCACAAGATTGGTTAAAAACCCTAATTGAATTAGAATAAGCCTAGGGAGGACGAAAATTACCTAAATGTTCAGCCAATGACACAAACACACTTATTGGATGCACAAGATTGGTTAAAAACCCTAATTGGATTAGAATAAGCCTAAGTAGGACGAAAACGACCTAAAGGTTCAACCAATGACAAAGACACACTTATTAGATGCACAAGATCGATTAAAAACCCTAATTGGATTAGAATAAGCCTAGGGAGGACAAAAATGACCTAAATGTTCAACCAATGACACAAAATCACTTATTGGATTCACAAGATTGGTTAAAAACGCTAATTGGATTACAATAAGCCTAGGGAGGACGAAAATGACCTAAATGTTCAACCAATGACACAAAATCAATTATTGGATGCAAAAGATTGGTTAAAAACCCTAATTGGATTAGAATAAGCCTAGGGAGGACGAAAATGACCTAAATGTTCAACCAATGACACAAAATCACTTATTGGATGCACAAGATTGGTTAAAAACCCTAATTGAATTAGAATAAGCCTAGGGAGGACGAAAATGACCTAAATGTTCAACCAATGACACAAACACACTTATTGGATGCACAAGATTGGTTAAAAACCCTAATTGGATTAGAATAAGCCTAAGTAGGACGAAAACGACCTAAACATTCAACCAATGACCAAGACACACTTATTAAATGCACAAGATCGATTAAAATCCCTAATTGGATTAGAATAAGCCTAGGGAGGACAAAAATGACCTAAATGTTCAACCAATGACACAAAATCACTTATTGGATTCACAAGATTGGTTAAAAACCCTAATTGGATTACAATAAGCCTAGGGAGGACGAAAATGACCTAAATGTTCAACCAATGACACAAAATCAATTATTGGATGCAAAAGATTGGTTAAAAACCCTAATTGGATTAGAATAAGCCTAGGGAGGACGAAAATGACCTAAATGTTCAACCAATGACACAAAATCACTTATTGGATGCACAAGATTGGTTAAAAACCCTAATTGGACGAGAATAAGCCTTGGGAGGACGAAAATGACCTTAATTTCAACCAATGACACAAAATCACTTATTGGATGCACAAGATTGGTTAAAAACCCTAATTGGACGAGAATAAGCCTAGGGAGGACGAAAATGACCTAAATGTTCAACCAATGACACAAAATCACTTATTGGATGCACAAGATTGGTTAAAAACCCTAATTGGACAAGAATAAGTGTTAGGAGGACGAAAATGACCTAATCATGCAACCAATGGCACAAAATCACTTATTGGATGCACAACATTTTGTTAAAAACCCTAATTGGACGAGAATAAGCTTTTGGAGGACATAAATGACCTAAATGTTCAACCAATGACACAAATGTACTTATTGGATGCACAAGATTGGTTAAAAACCCTAATTGGACGAGAATAAGTCTTGGGAGGATGAAAATGACCTAAATGTTCAGCCAATGACACAAAATCACTTATTGGATGCACAAGATTGGTTAAAAACCCTAATTGGACGAGAATAAGCCTAGGGAGGACGAAAATGACCTAAATGTTCAACCAATGACACAAAATCACTTATTGGATGCACAAGATTGGTTAACAACCCTAATTGGACGAGAATGAGCTTAGGGAGGACGAAAATGACCTAAATGTTCAACCAATGACACAAAATCACTTATTGGATGCACAAGATTGGTTAAAAACCCTAATTGGACGAGAATAAGCCTAGGGAGGACGAAAATGACCTAAATGTTCAACCAATGACACAAAATCACTTATTGGATGCACAAGATTGGTTAAAAACCCTAATTGGACGAGAATAAGCTTTTGGAGGTCATAAATGACCTAAATGTTCAACTAATGACACAAATGTACTTATTGGATGCACAAGATTGTTAAAAAACCCTAATTGGACGAGAATAAGTATTGGGAGGACGAAATTGACCTAAATGTTCAACCAATGACACAAAATCACTTATTGGATGCACAAGATTGGTTAAAAACCCTAATTGGACGAGAATAAGCCTTGGGAGGACGAAAATGACCTAAATGTTCAACCAATGACACAAATGTACTTATTGGATGCACAAGATTGGTTAAAAACCCTAATTTGACGAGAATAAGCCAAGGGAGGACGAAAATGACCTAAATGTTCAACCAATGACACAAAATCACTTATTGGATGCACAAGATTGGTTAAAAACCCTAATTGGACGAGAATAAGCCTATGGAGGACGAAAATGACCTAAATGTTCAACCAATGAAACAAATGTACTTATTGGATGCACAAGATTGGTTAAAAACCCTAATTGGACGAGAATAAGCCTTGGGAGGACGAAAATGACCTAAATGTTCTACCAATGACACAAAATCACTTATTGGATGCACAAGATTGGTTAAAAACCCTAATTGGACGAGAATAAGCCTTGGGAGGACGAAAATGACCTAAATGTTCAACCAATGACACAAAATAACTTATTGGATGCACAAGATTGGTTAAAAACCCTAATTGGACGAGAATAAGCCGTGGGAGGACGAAAATGACCTAAATGTTCAACCAATGACACAAATGTACTTATTGGATGCACAAGATTGGTTAAAAACCCTAATTGGACGAGAATAAGCCTTGGGAGGACGAAAATGACCAAAATGTTCAACCAATGGCACAGAATCACTTATTGGATGCACAAGATTGGTTAAAAACCCTAATTGGATTAGAATAAGCCTAAGTAGGACGAAAACGACCTAAAGGTTCAACCAATGACAAAGACACACTTATTGGATGCACAAGATCGATTAAAAACCCTAATTGGATTAGAATAAGCCTAGGGAGGACGAAAATGACCTAAATGTTCAACCAATAACACAAAATCACTTATTGGATGCATAAGATCGATTAAAAACCCTAATTGGATTAGAATAAACCTAGGGTGGACGAAAATGACCTAAATGTTCAACCAAAGACACAAAATCACTTATTGGATGCACAAGATTGGTTAAAAACCCTAATTGGACTAGAATAGGCCTACGGAGGAGGAAAATGATATAAATGATCAACTAAAGACACAAAATCACTTATTGGATGAACAAGATTGGTTCATAACCCAAATTGGATTAGAATAAGCCTAGGGACGACGAAAATGACCTAAATATTCAGTTAATGACACAAAATGACTTATTGGATGCACAAGATTGGTTAAAAATCCTAATTGGATTAGAATAAGCCTAGGGAGGCAAAAATGACCTAAATGTTCAACCAATGACACAAAATCACTTATTGGATGCACAAGATTAGTTAAAAACCCTAATTGGATTAGAATTGGCCTATGGAGGAGGAAAATGATATAAATGATCAACTAAAGACACAAAATCAATTATTGGATGAACAAGATTGGTTCATAACCCACATTGGATTGGAATAAGCCTAGGGACGACGAAAATGACCTAAATGTTCAGTTAATGACACCAAATCACTTATTGGATTCACAAGATTGTTTAAAACCTTAATTGGATTACAATAAGCCTAGGGACGACAAAAATGACGTAAATGTTCAACCAATGATACAAAATCACTTATTGGATGCGCAAGATTGGAGAAAAACCCTAATTGGATTAGAATAAGCCTAGGGAGGACGAAAATTACCTAAATGCTCAACCAATGACACAAAATCACTTATCGGATGCATAAGATTGTTTAAAAACACTAATTGAATTAGAATAAGTCAAAGGATGACAAAAATGACCTAAATGTTTAACCAATGACACAAAATCACGTATTGGATGCACAAGATTGGTTAAAAACCCTTATTGAATTATAATAAGTCGAAGGATGACGAAAATGACCTAAATGTTCAACCAATTACACAAACGCACCTATTGGATGCACAACATTGGCTAAAAACCATAATTGAATTAGGATAGGTCGAAGGATGACGAAAATGACCTAAATGTTCAACGAATGACACAAAATCACTTATTGGATGCACAAGATCGATTAAAAACACTAATTGGATTAAAATAAACCTAGGGAGGACAAAAATGAGCTAAATGTTCAACCAATGACACAAAATCACTTATTGGATGCACAAGATTGGGTTAAAACCCTAATTGAATTAGAATAGGCCTACGAAGGAGGAAAATGACCTAAATGTTCAACCAATGACACAAACACACTTATTGGATGCACAAGATTGGTTAAAAACCCTAATTGGATTAGAATAAGCCTATGTAGGATGAAAATGACCTAAAGGTTCAACCAATGACACAGATACACTTATAGGATGCACAAGATTGATTAAAAACCCTAATTGTATTAGAATAAGCCTAGGGAGGACGAAAATGACCTAAATGTTCAACCAATGACACAAAATCACTTATTGGATGCACAACATGGATTAAAAACCCTAATTGGATTAGAATAAACCTTGGGAGGACGAAAATGACCTAAATGTTCAACCAATGACACAAAATCACTTATTGGTTTCACAAGATTGGTTAAAAACTCTAATTGGATTACAATAAGCCTAGGGAGGACGAAAATGACCTAAATGTTCAACCAATGAAACAAAATCACTTATTGGATGCACAAGATTGGTTAAAAACCCTAATTGGATTAGAATAAGCCTAGGGAGGACGAAAATGACCTAAATGTTCAACCAATGACACAAAATCACTTATTGGATGCACAAGATTGGTTAAAAACCCTAATTGAATTAGAATAAGCCTAGGTAGGACAAAAATGACCTAAAGGTTCAACCAATGACACATACACACTTATTGGATGCACAAGATCGATTAAAAACCCTAATTGGATTAGAATAAGCCTAGGGAGGACGAAAATGACCTAAATGTACAACCAATAACACAAAATCACCTATTGGATGCATAAGATCGATTAAAAACCCTAATTGGATTAGAATAAACCTAGGGTGGACGAAAATGACCTAAATGTTCAACCAATGACACAAAATCGCTTATTGGATGCACAAGATTGGTTAAAAACCCTAATTGGACTATAATAGGCCTACGGAGGAGGAAAATGATTTAAATGATCAACTAAAGACACAAAATCACTTATTGGATGAACAAGATTGGTTCATAACCCACATTGGATTAGAATAAGCCTAGGGACGACGAAACTGACCTAAATGTTCAGTTAATGACACAAAATCACTTATTGGATTCACAAGATTGGTTAAAAACCCTAGTTGGATTACAATAAGCCTAGGGAGGACGAAAATGAAGTAAATGTTCAACCAATGACACAAAATCACTTATTGGATGCACAAGATTGGTTAAAAACCCTAATTGGATTAGAATAAGCCTAGGGAGGACGAAAATGACCTAAATGTTCAACCAATGACACAAAATCACTTATTGGAGGAACAAGATTGGTTAAAAACCCTAATTGAATTAGAATAAGCCTAAGGAGGACGAAAATGACCTAGATGTTCAACCAATGACACAAAATCACTTATTGGATGCACAAGATTGGTTAAAAATCCTAATTGGATTAGAATAAGCCAAGGGATGAAGAAAATGACCTAAATGTTCAACCAATGACACAAAATCACTTATTGGATGCACAAAATTGGTTAAAAACCCTAATTGGATTAGAATAAGCCAAGGGATGAAGAAAATGACCTAAATGTTCAACCAATGACACAAAATCACTTATTGGATGCACAAGATTGGTTAAAAACCCTAATTGAATTAGAATAAGCCTAGGGAGGACGAAAATGACTTAAATGTGGAACCAATGACACAAACACATTTATTGGATGCACAAGATTGGTTAAAAACCCTAATTGAATTAGAATAAGCCTAGGTAGGACAAAAATGACCTAAAGGTTCAACCAATGACACATACACACTTATTGGATGCACAAGATCGATTAAAAACCCTAATTCGATTAGAATAAGCCTAGGGAGGACGAAAATGACCTAAATGTTCAACCAATGACACAAAATCACTTATTGGATGCATAAGATCGATTAAAAATCCTAATTGGATTAGAATAAACCTAGGGAGGACGAAAATGACCTAAATGTTCAACCAATGACGCAAAATCAATTATTGGATGCACAAGATTAGTTAAAAACCCTAATTGGATTAGAATAAGCCTAGGGAGGACGAAAATGACCTAAATGTTCAACCAATGACCCAAAATCACTTATTGGATACACAAGATTGGTTAAAAACCCTAATTGAATTAGAATAAGCCTAGGGAGGACGAAAATGGCATAAATGTTCAACCAATGACACAAACACACTTATTGGATGCACAAGATTGGTTAAAAACCGTAATTGAATTAGAATAAGCCTAGGGAGGACGAAAATGACTTAAATGTTGAACCAATGACACAAACACACTTATTGGATGCACAAGATTGGTTAAAAACCCTAATTGTATTAGAATAAGCCTAAGTAGGACGAAAACGACCAAAAGGTTCAACCGATGACAAAGACACACTTATTGGATGCACAAGATCGATTAAAAACCCTAATTGGATTAGAATAAGCCTAGGGAGGACGAAATGACCTAAATGTTCAACCAATGACACAAAATCATTTATTGGATGCACAAGATTGGTTAAAAACCCTAATTGGATTAGAATAGGCCTACGGAGGAGGAAAATGATATAAATGATCAACTAATTACACAAAATCACTTAATGGATGAACAAGATTGGTTAATAACCCACATTGGATGAGAATAAGCCTAGGGACGACCAAAATAAACTAAATGTTCAATTAATGACACAAAATCACTTATTGGATTCACAAGATTGGTTAAAAACCCTAATTGGATTACAATAAACCTAGGGAGGACGAAAATGACCTAAATGTTCAACCAATGACACAAAATCACTTATTGGATGCACAAGATTGGTTAAAAACCCTAATTGAATTAGAATAAGCCTAGGGAGGACGAAAATGACCTAAATGTTCAACCAATGACACAAAATCACTTATTGGATGCACAAGATGGGTTAAAAACCCTAATTGGATTAGAATAAGCCTAGGGAGGACGAAAATGACCTAAATGTTCAACCAATGACACAAAATCACTTATTGGATGCACAAGATTGGTTAAAAACCCTAATTGAATTAGAATAAGCCTAGGTAGGACAAAAATGACCTAAAGGTTCAACCAATGACACATACACACTTATTGGATGCACAAGATCGATTAAAAACCCTAATTGGATTAGAATAAGCCTAGGGAGGACGAAAATGACCTAAATGTACAACCAATAACACAAAATCACCTATTGGATGCATAAGATCGATTAAAAACCCTAATTGGATTAGAATAAACCTAGGGTGGACGAAAATGACCTAAATGTTCAACCAATGACACAAAATCGCTTATTGGATGCACAAGATTGGTTAAAAACCCTAATTGGACTATAATAGGCCTACGGAGGAGGAAAATGATTTAAATGATCAACTAAAGACACAAAATCACTTATTGGATGAACAAGATTGGTTCATAACCCACATTGGATTAGAATAAGCCTAGGGACGACGAAACTGACCTAAATGTTCAGTTAATGACACAAAATCACTTATTGGATTCACAAGATTGGTTAAAAACCCTAGTTGGATTACAATAAGCCTAGGGAGGACGAAAATGAAGTAAATGTTCAACCAATGACACAAAATCACTTATTGGATGCACAAGATTGGTTAAAAACCCTAATTGGATTAGAATAAGCCTAGGGAGGACGAAAATGACCTAAATGTTCAACCAATGACACAAAATCACTTATTGGAGGAACAAGATTGGTTAAAAACCCTAATTGAATTAGAATAAGCCTAAGGAGGACGAAAATGACCTAGATGTTCAACCAATGACACAAAATCACTTATTGGATGCACAAGATTGGTTAAAAATCCTAATTGGATTAGAATAAGCCAAGGGATGAAGAAAATGACCTAAATGTTCAACCAATGACACAAAATCACTTATTGGATGCACAAAATTGGTTAAAAACCCTAATTGGATTAGAATAAGCCAAGGGATGAAGAAAATGACCTAAATGTTCAACCAATGACACAAAATCACTTATTGGATGCACAAGATTGGTTAAAAACCCTAATTGAATTAGAATAAGCCTAGGGAGGACGAAAATGACTTAAATGTGGAACCAATGACACAAACACATTTATTGGATGCACAAGATTGGTTAAAAACCCTAATTGAATTAGAATAAGCCTAGGTAGGACAAAAATGACCTAAAGGTTCAACCAATGACACATACACACTTATTGGATGCACAAGATCGATTAAAAACCCTAATTGGATTAGAATAAGCCTAGGGAGGACGAAAATGACCTAAATGTTCAACCAATGACACAAAATCACTTATTGGATGCACAAGATTGGTTAAAAACCCTAATTGGATTAGAATAAGCCTAAGGAGGACGAAAATGACCTAAATGTTCAACCAATGACATAAAATCACTTATTGGATGCACAAGATTGGTTAGAAACCCTAATTGGATGAGAATAAGCTTTTAAAGGTCGAAAATGACCTAAATGTTCAACCAATGACACAAAATCACTTATTGGATGCACAAGATTGGTTAAAAACCCTAATTGGATGAGAATAAGCCTAGGGAGGACGAAAATGACCTAAATGTTCAACCAATGACACAAAATCACTTATTGGATGCACAAGATTGGTTAAAAACCCTAATTGGATTACAACAAGCCTAAGGAGGACGAAAATGACCTAAATGTTCAACCAATGACATAAAATCACTTATTGGATGCACAAGATTGGTTAAAAACCCTAATTGGATGAGAATAAGCATTTGGAGGACAAAAATGACCTAAATGTTCAACCAATGACACAAAATCACTTATTGGATGCACAAGATTGGTTAAAAACCCTAATTGGATGAGAATAAGCCTAGGGAGGACGAAAATGACCTAAATGTTCAACCAATGACACAAAATCACTTATTGGATGCACAAGATTGGTTAAAAACCCTAATTGGGTGAGAATAAGCCTAGGGAGGACGAAAATGACCTAAATGATCAACCAATTACACAAAATCACTTATTGGATGCACAAGATTGGTTAAAAACCCTAATTGGATGAGAATAAGCCTAGGGAGGACGAAAATGACCTAAATGTTCAACCAATGACACAAAATCACTTATTGGATGCACAAGATTGGTTAAAAACCCTAATTGGACGAGAATAAGCCTAGGAAGGACGAAAATGACCTAAATGTTCAACCAATGACACAAAATCACTTATTGGATGCACGAGCTTGGTTAAAAACCCTAATTGGAGGAGAATAAGCCTAGGGAGGACGAAAAATGACCTAAATGTTCAACCAATGACACAAAATCACTTATTGGATGCACAAGATTGGTTAAAAACCCTAATTGGACGAGAATAAGCCTAGGGAGGACGAAAATGACCTAAATGTTCAACCAATGACACAAACGTACTTATTGGATGCACAAGATTGGTTAAAAACCCTAATTGGACGAGAATAAGCCTTGGGAGGAAGAAAATGACCTAAATGTTCAACCAATGACACAAAATCACTTATTGGATGCACAAGATTGGTTAAAAACCGTAATTGGACGAGAATAAGCCTTGGGAGGACGAAAATGACCTAAATGTTCAACCAATGACACAAATAAACTTATTGGATGCACAAGATTGGTTAATAATCCTAATTGGACGAGAATAAGCCTAGGGAGGACGAAAATGACCTAAATGTTGAACCAATCACACAAAATCACTTATTGGATGCACAAGATTGGTTAAAAACCCTAATTGGACGAGAATAAGCTTTTGGAGGACATAAATGACCTAAATGTTCAACCAATGACACAAATGTACTTATTGGATGCACAAGATTGGTTAAAAACCCTAATTGGACGAGAATAACCCTTGGGAGGACGAAAATGGCCTAAATGTTCAACCAATGACACGAATGTACTTATTGGATACACAAGATTGTTTAAAAACCCTAATTGGACGAGAATAAGCCTAGGGAGGACGAAAATGACTTAAATGTTAAACCAATGACACAAAATCACTTATTGGATGCACAAGATTAGTTAAAAACCCTAATTAAACGAGAATAAGCCTAGGGAGGATGAAAATGACCTAAATGTTCAACCAATGACACAAAATCACTTATTTGATGCACAAGATTGGTTAAAAACCCTAATTGGACGAGAATAAGCCTTGGGAGGACGAAAATGACCTAAATGTTCAACCAATGACACAAATGTACTTATTGGATGCACAAGATTGGTTAAAAACCCTAATTGGATTAGAATAAGCCTAGGGAGGACGAAAATGACCTAAATGTTCAACCAATGACACAAAATCACTTATTGGATGCACAAGATTGGTTAAAAACCCTAATTGAATTAGAATAAGCCTAGGTAGGACAAAAATGACCTAAAGGTTCAACCAATGACACATACACACTTATTGGATGCACAAGATCGATTAGAAACCCTAATTGGATTAGAATAATCCTAGGGAGGACGAAAATGACCTAAATGTTCAACCAATGATACAAAATCGCTTATTGGATGCACAAGATCGATTAAAAATCCTAATTGGATTAGAATAAACCTAGGGAGGACGAAAATGACCTAAATGTTCAACCAATGACACAAAATCAATTATTGGATGCACAAGATTAGTTAAAAACCCTAATTGGATTAGAATAAGCCTAGGGAGGACGAGAATGACCTAAAAGTTCAACCAATGACCCAAAATCACTTATTGGATGCACAAGATTGGTTAAAAACCCTAATTGATTTAGAATAAGCCTAGGGAGGACGAAAATGACCTAAATGTTCAACCAATGACACAAAATCACTTATTGGATGCACAAGATTGGTTAAAAACCCTAATTGGACTAGAATAGGCCTACGGAGGAGGAAAATGATATAAATGATCAACTAAAGACACAAAATCACTTATTGGATGAACAAGATTGGTTCATAACCCACATTGGATTAGAATAAGCCTAGGGACGACGAAAATGACCTAAATGTTCAGTTAATGACACAAAATCACTTATTGGATTCACAAGATTGTTGAAAACCCTAATTGGATTACCATAAGCCTAGGGACGACGAAAATGACGTAAATGTTCAACCAATGACACAAAATCACTTATTGGATGCACAAGATTGGTGAAAAACCCTAATTGAATTAGAATAAGTCAAAGGATGACGAAAATGACCTGAATGTTTAACCAATGACACAAAATCACGTATTGGATGCACAAGATTAGAATAAGTCGAAGGATGATGAAAATGACCAAAATGTTCAACCAATTACACAAACGCACTTATTGGATGCACAAGATTGGCTAAAAACCATAATTGAATTAGGATAGGTCGAAGGATGACGAAAATGACCTAAATGTTCAACCAATGACAAGAAATCACTTATTGGATGCACAAATTGGTTTAAAACCCAAATTAGATTAGAATAAGCTTAGGGAGGACGAAAATGACCTAAATGTTCAACCAATGACACAAAATCACTTAATGGATGCACAAGATTGGTTAAAAACCCTTATTGAATTAGAATAAGTCGAAGGATGACGAAAATGACCTAAATGTTAAACTAATGACACAAAATCACTTATTGGATGCACAAGATTGGTTGAAAACCCTAATTGAATTAGAATAAGACGAAGGATGACGAAAATGTCTTAAATGTGTAACAAATGACACAAAATCACTTATTGGATGCACGAGATTGGTTAAAAACCCTAATTTGATTAGAATAAACCTAGGGAGGACGAAAATGACCTAAACGTTCAGCCAACGACACAAAATCACTTATAGGATGCAGAAGGTTGTTTAAAAACCCTAATTGAATTAGCATAAGTCAAAGGATGACGAAAATGATATAAATGTTTAACCAATGACACAAAATCACTTATTGGATGCACAAGATTGGTTAAAAACCCTTATTGAATTAGAATAAGTCGAAGGATGACGAAAATGACCTAAATGTTCAACCAATTACAGAAACTCACTTATTGGATGCACAAGATTGGCTAAAAACCATAATTGAATTAGGATAGGTCGAAGGATGACCAAAATGACTTAAATGTTCAACAAATGACACAAAATCACTTATTGGATGCACAACATCGATTAAAAACCCTAATTGGATTAGAATAACCCTAGGGAGGACGAAAATGACCTAAATGTTCAACCAATGATACAAAATCGCTTATTGGATGCACAAGATCGATTAAAAATCCTAATTGGATTAGAATAAACCTAGAGAGGACGAAAATGACCTAAATGTTCAACCAATGACACAAAATCAATTATTGGATGCACAAGATTAGTTAAAAACCCTAATTGGATTAGAATAAGCCTAAGGAGGACGAAAATGACCGAAAAGTTCAACCAATGACCCAAAATCACTTATTGCATGCACAACATTGGTTAAAAACCCTAATTGATTTAGAATAAGCCTAGGGAGGACGAAAATGACCTAAATGTTCAACCAATGACACAAACACACTTATTGGATGCACAAGATTGGTTAAAAACCCTAACTAGATTAGAATAAGCCTAAGTAGGACGAAAACGACCTAAAGGTTCAACCATTGACAAAGACACACTTATTGGATGCACAAGATCGATTAAAAACCCTAATTGGATTAGAATAAGCCTAACGAGGACGAAAATGACCTAAATGTTCAACCAAT
The DNA here is from genome assembly GCA_037974735.1 of Cicer chorassanicum. NCBI lineage: Eukaryota > Viridiplantae > Streptophyta > Magnoliopsida > Fabales > Fabaceae > Cicer > Cicer chorassanicum. The sequence continues at coordinate 43,498,071 of JBBPBP010009779.1, forward strand.
AACACAAAATCACTTATTGGATGCATAAGATCGATTAAAAACCCTAATTGGATTAGAATAAGCCTAAGGAGGACGAAAATGACCTAAAAGTTCAACCAATGACCCAAAATCACTTATTGGATGCACAAGATTGGTTAAAAACCCTAATTGATTTAGAATAAGCCTAGGGAGGACGAAAATGACCTAAATGTTCAACCAATGACACAAACACACTTATTGGATGCACAAGATTGGTTAAAAACCCTAACTAGATTAGAATAAGCCTAAGTAGGACGAAAACGACCTATAGGTTCAACCAATGACAAAGACACACTTATTGGATGCACAAGATCGATTAAAAACCCTAATTGGATTAGAATAAGCCTAGCGAGGACGAAAATGACCTAAATGTTCAACCAATAACACAAAATCACTTATTGGATGCATATGATCGATTAAAAACCCTAATTGGATTAGAATAAACCTAGGGTGGACGAAAATGATCTAAATGTTCAACCAATGACACAAAATCACTTATTGGATGCACAAGATTGGTTAAAAACCCTAATTGGACTAGAATAGGCCTACGGAGGAGGAAAATGATATAAATGATCAACTAAAGACACAAAATCATTTATTGGATGAACAAGATTGGTTCATAACCCACATTGGATTAGAATAAGCCTAGGGACGACGAAAATGACCTAAATATTCAGTTAATGACACAAAATGACTTATTGGATGCACAAGATTGGTTAAAAATCCTAATTGGATTAGAATAAGCCTAGGGAGGACGAAAATGACCTAAATGTTCAACCAATGACACAAAATCACTTATTGGATGCACAAGATTGGTTAAAAACCCTAATTGGATTAGAATTGGCCTACGGAGGAGGAAAATGATATAAATGATCAACTAAAGACACAAAATCAATTATTGGATGAACAAGATTGGTTCATAACCCACATTGGATTAGAATAAGCCTAGGGACGACGAAAATGACCTAAATGTTCAGTTAATGACACCAAATCACTTATTGGATTCACAAGATTGTTTAAAACCTTAATTGGATTACAATAAGCCTAGGGACGACAAAAATGACGTAAATGTTCAACCAATGATACAAAATCACTTATTGGATGCGCAAGATTGGAGAAACACCCTAATTGGATTAGAGTAAGCCTACGGAGGACGAAAATTACCTAAATGCTCAACCAAAGACACAAAATCACTTATAGGATGCAGAAGATTGTTTAAAAACACTAATTGAATTAGAATAAGTCAAAGGATGACGAAAATGACCTAAATGTTTAACCAATGACACAAAATCACGTATTGGATGCACAAGATTGGTTAAAAACCCTTATTGAATTATAATAAGTCGAAGGATGACGAAAATGACCTAAATGTTCAACCAATTACACAAACGCACCTATTGGATGCACAACATTGGCTAAAAACCATAATTGAATTAGGATAGGTCGAAGGATGACGAAAATGACCTAAATGTTCAACGAATGACACAAAATCACTTATTGGATGCACAAGATCGATTAAAAACACTAATTGGATTAAAATACACCTAGGGAGGACAAAAATGAGCTAAATGTTCAACCAATGACACAAAATCACTTATTGGATGCACAAGATTGGCTAAAAACCCTAATTGAATTAGAATAGGCCTACGAAGGAGGAAAACGACCTAAATGTTCAACCAATGACACAAACACACTTATTGGATGCACAAGATTGGTTAAAAACCCTAATTGGATTAGAATAAGCCTAGGTAGGATGAAAATGACCTAAAGGTTCAACCAATGACACAGATACACTTATTGGATGCACAAGATTGATTAAAAACCCTAATTGTATTAGAATAAGCCTAGGGAGGACGAAAATGACCTAAATGTTCAACCAATGACACAAAATCACTTATTGGATGCACAAGATGGATTAAAAACCCTAATTGGATTAGAATAAACCTTGGGAGGACGAAAATGACCTAAATGTTCAACCAATGACACAAAATCACTTATTGGTTTCACAAGATTGGTTAAAAACTCTAATTGGATTACAATAAGCCTAGGGAGGACGAAAATGACCTAAATGTTCAACCAATGAAACAAAATCACTTATTGGATGCACAAGATTGGTTAAAAACCCTAATTGGATTAGAATAAGCCTAGGGAGGACGAAAATGACCTAAATGTTCAACCAATGACACAAAATCACTTATTGGATGCACAAGATTGGTTAAAAACCCTAATTGAATTAGAATAAGCCTAGGTAGGACAAAAATGACCTAAAGGTTCAACCAATGACACATACACACTTATTGGATGCACAAGATCGATTAAAAACCCTAATTGGATTAGAATAACCCTAGGGAGGACGAAAATGACCTAAATGTTCAACCAATGATACAAAATCGCTTATTGGATGCACAAGATCGATTAAAAATCCTAATTGGATTAGAATAAACCTAGGGAGGACGAAAATGACCTAAATGTTCAACCAATGACCCAAAATCAATTATTGGATGCACAAGATTAGTTAAAAACCCTAATTGGATTAGAATAAGCCTAAGGAGGACGAAAATGACCTAAAAGTTCAACCAATGACCCAAAATCACTTATTGGATGCACAAGATTGGTTAAAAACCCTAATTGATTTAGAATAAATCTAGGGAGGACGAAAATGACCTAAATGTTCAACCAATGACACAAACACACTTATTGGATGCACAAGATTGGTTAAAAACCCTAATTGCATTAGAATAAGCCTAAGTAGGACGAAAACGACCTAAAGGTTCAACCAATGACAAAGACACACTTATTGGATGCACAAGATCGTTTAAAAACCCTAATTGGATTAGAATAAGCCTAGCGAGGACGAAAATGACCTAAATGTTCAACCAATAACACAAAATCACTTATTGGATGCATAAGATCGATTAAAAACCCTAATTGGATTAGAATAAACCTAGGGTGGACGAAAATGACCTAAATGTTCAACCAATGACACAAAATCACTTATTGGATGCACAAGATTGGTTAAAAACCCTAATTGGACTAGAATAGGCCTACGGAGGAGGAAAATGATATAAATGATCAACTAAAGACACAAAATCACTTATTGGATGAACAAGATTGGTTCATAACCCACATTGGATTAGAATAAGCCTAGGGACGTCGAAAATGACCTAAATATTCAGTTAATGACACAAAATGACTTATTGGATGCACAAGATTGGTTAAAAATCCTAATTGGATTAGAATAAGCCTAGGGAGGACGAAAATGACCTAAATGTTCAACCAATGACACAAAATCACTTATTGGATGCACAAGATTGGTTAAAAACCCTAATTGGATTAGAATTGGCCTACGGAGGAGGAAAATGATATAAATGATCAACTAAAGACACAAAATCAATTATTGGATGAACAAGATTGGTTCATAACCCACATTGGATTAGAATAAGCCTAGGGACGACGAAAATGACCTAAATGTTCAGTTAATGACACCAAATCACTTATTGGATTCACAAGATTGTTTAAAACCTTATTTGGATTACAATAAGCCTAGGGACGACAAAAATGACGTAAATGTTCAACCAATGATACAAAATCACTTATTGGATGCGCAAGATTGGAGAAAAACCCTAATTGGATTAGAATAAGCCTAGGGAGGACGAAAATTACCTAAATGCTCAACCAATGACACAAAATCACTTATAGGATGCAGAAGATTGTTTAAAAACACTAATTGAATTAGAATAAGTCAAAGGATGACGAAAATGACCTAAATGTTTAACCAATGACACAAAATCACGTATTGGATGCACAAGATTGGTTAAAAACCCTTATTGAATTATAATAAGTCGAAGGATGATGAAAATGACCAAAATGTTCAACCAATTACACAAACGCACTTATTGGATGCACAAGATTGGCTAAAAACCATAATTGAATTAGGATAGGTCGAAGGATGACGAAAATGACCTAAATGTTCAACCAATGACAAGAAATCACTTATTGGATGCACAAATTGGTTTAAAACCCAAATTAGATTAGAATAAGCTTAGGGAGGACGAAATGACCTAAATGTTCAACCAATGACACAAAATCACTTAATGGATGCACAAGATTGGTTAAAAACCCTTATTGAATTAGAATAAGTCGAAGGATAACGAAAATGACCTAAATGTTAAACTAATGACACAAAATCACTTATTGGATGCACAAGATTGGTTGAAAACCCTAATTGAATTAGAATAAGTCGAAGGATGACGAAAATGTCTTAAATGTGTAACAAATGACACAAAATCACTTATTGGATGCACGAGATTGGTTAAAAACCCTAATTTGATTAGAATAAACCTAGGGAGGACGAAAATGACCTAAAAGTTCAGCCAACGACACAAAATCACTTATAGGATGCAGAAGGTTGTTTAAAAACCCTAATTGAATTAGAATAAGTCAAAGGATGACGAAAATGACCTAAATGTTTAACCAATGACACAAAATCACTTATTGGATGCACAAGATTGGTTAAAAACCCTTATTGAATTAGAATAAGTCGAAGGATGACGAAAATGACCTAAATGTTCAACCAATTACACAAACTCACTTATTGGATGCACAAGATTGGCTAAAAACCATAATTGAATTAGGATAGGTCGAAGGATGACCAAAATGACCTAAATGTTCAACCAATGACACAAAATCACTTATTGGATGCACAACATCGATTAAAAACCCTAATTGGATTAGAATAAACCTAGGGAGGACAAAAATGAGCTAAATGTTCAACCAATGACACAAAATCACTTATTGGATGCACAAGATTGGTTAAAAACCCTAATTGGATTAGAATTGGCCTATGGAGGAGGAAAATGATATAAATGATCAACTAAAGACACAAAATCAATTATTGGATGAACAAGATTGGTTCATAACCCACATTGGATTAGAATAAGCCTAGGGACGACGAAAATGACCTAAATGTTCAGTTAATGACACCAAATCACTTATTGGATTCACAAGATTGTTTAAAACCTTAATTGGATTACAATAAGCCTAGGGACGACAAAAATGACGTAAATGTTCAACCAATGATACAAAATCACTTATTGGATGCGCAAGATTGGAGAAAAACCCTAATTGGATTAGAATAAGCCTAGGGAGGACGAAAATTACCTAAATGCTCAACCAATGACACAAAATCACTTATAGGATGCAGAAGATTGTTTAAAAACCCTAATTGAAATAGAATAAGTCAAAGGATGACGAAAATGACCTAAATGTTTAACCAATGACACAAAATCACGTATTGGATGCACAAGATTGGTTAAAAACCCTTATTGAATTATAATAAGTCGAAGGATGACGAAAATGACCTAAATGTTCAACCAATTACACAAACGATCCTATTGGATGCACAACATTGGCTAAAAACCATAATTGAATTAGGATAGGTCGAAGGATGACGAAAATGACCTAAATGTTCAACGAATGACACAAAATCACTTATTGGATGCACAAGATCGATTAAAAACACTAATTGGATTAAAATAAACCTAGGAAGGACAAATATGAGCTAAATGTTCAACCAATGACACAAAATCACTTATTGGATGCACAAGATTGGCTAAAAACCCTAATTGAATTAGAATAGGCCTACGAAGGAGGAAAATGACCTAAATGTTCAACCAATGACACAAACACACTTATTGGATGCACAAGATTGGTTAAAAACCCTAATTGGATTAGAATAAGCCTAGGTAGGATGAAAATGACCTAAAGGTTCAACCAATGACAAAGATACACTTATTGGATGCACAAGATTGATTAAAAACCCTAATTGTATTAGAATAAGCCTAGGGAGGACGAAAATGACCTAAATGTTCAACCAATGACACAAAATCACTTATTGGATGCACAAGATGGATTAAAAACCCTAATTGGATTAGAATAAACCTTGGGAGGACGAAAATGACCTAAATGTTCAACCAATGACACAAAATCACTTATTGGTTTCACAAGATTAGTTAAAAACTCTAATTGGATTACAATAAGCCTAGGGAGGACGAAAATGACCTAAATGTTCAACCAATGAAACAAAATCAATTATTGGATGCACAAGATTGGTTAAAAACCCTAATTTGATTAGAATAAGCCTAGGGAGGACGAAAATGAACTAATTGTTCAACCAATGAAACAAAATCACTTATTGGATGCACAAGATTGGTTAAAAACCTTAATTGGATTAGAATATGCCAAGGGGGGACGAAAACGACCTAAATGTTCAACCAATGACAAAATCACATATTGGATGCACAAGATTGGTAAAAAACCCTAATTGGATAATAGTAACTCTAAGGAGGACGAAAATGACCAAAATGTTCAATAAATGACACAAACGCACTTATTGGATGCACAAGATTGGTTAAAAAACCCTAATTAAATTAGAATAAGCCTAGGGAGGGCGAAAATGACCAAAATGTTCAACGAATGACACAAAATCACTTATTGGATGCACAGATTGGTTGAAAACCCTAATTGAATTAGAATAAGTCGAAGGATGACGAAAATGTCTTAAATGTGTAACAAATGACACAAAATCACTTATTGGATGCACGAGATTGGTTAAAAACCCTAATTTGATTAGAATAAACCTAGGGAGGACGAAAATGACCTAAATGTTCAGCCAATGACACAAAATCACTTGTAGGATGCAGAAGATTGTTTAAAAATTCTAATTGAATTAGAATAAGTCAAAGGATGACGAAAATGACCTAAATGTTTAACCAATGACATAAAATCACTTATTGGATGCACAAGATTGGTTAAAAACCTTTATTGAATTAGAATAAGTCGAAGGATGACGAAAATGACCTCAATGTTCAACCAATTACACAAACGCACTTATTGGATGCACAAGATTGGCTAAAAACCATAATTGAATTAGGATAGGTCGAAGGATGACGAAAATGACCTAAATGTTCAACCAATGACACAAAATCACTTATTGGATGCACAAGATCGATTAAAAACCCAATTGGATTAGAATAAACCTAGGGAGGACAAAAATGAGCTAAATGTTCAACCAATGACACAAAATCACTTATTGGATGAACAAGACTGGTTAATAACCCACATTCGATTAGAATAAGCCTAGGGACGACGAAGATAACCTAAATGTTCAACCAATGACACAAACACACTTATTGGATGCACAAGATTGGTTAAAAACCCTTATTGAATTAGAATAAGTCGAAGGATGACGAAAATGACCTAAATGTTAAACCAATGACACAAAATAACTTATTGAATGCACAAGATTGGTTAAAAACCCTAATTGAATTAGAATAAGTCGAAGGATGACGAAAATGTCCTAAATGTGTAAGAAATGACACAAAATCACTTATTGGATGCAAGAGAATGGTTAAAAACCCTAATTTGATTAGAATAAACCTAGGGAGGACGAAAATGACCTAAACGTTCAGCCAATTACACAAAATAACTTATAGGATGCAGAAGATTGGTTAAAAACCCTAAGTGAATTAGAATAAGTCAAAGGATGACGAAACGACCTAAATGTTTAACCAATGACACAAAATCACTTATTGAATGCACAAGATTGGTTAAAAACCCCTAATTAAATTAGAATAAGCCTAAGGAGGGCGAAAATGACCAAAATGTTCAACCAATGACACAAAATCTTTTATTGGATGCACAGATTGGTTAAAAACCCTTATTGAATTAGAATAAGTCGAAGGATGACGAAAATGACCTAAATGTTAAACCAATGACACAAAATCACTTATTGGATGCACAAGATTGGTTGAAAACCCAAATTGAATTAGAATAAGTCGAAGGATGACGAAAATGTCTTAAATGTGTAACAAATGACACAAAATCACTTATTGGATGCACGAGATTGGTTAAAAACCCTAATTTGATTAGAATAAACCTAGGGAGGACGAAAATGACCTAAATGTTCAGCCAATGACACAAAATCACTTATAGGATGCAGAAGATTGTATAAAAACCCTAATTGAATTAGAATAAGTCAAAGGATGACGAAAATGACCTAAATGTTTAACCAATGACACAAAATCACTTATTGGATGCACAAGATTGGTTAAAAACCTTTATTGAATTAGAATAAGTCGAAGGATGATGAAAATGACCTAAATGTTCAACCAATTACACAAACGCACTTATTGGATGCACAAGATTGGCTAAAAACCATAATTGAATTAGGATAGGTCGAAGGATGACGAAAATGACCTAAATGCTCAACCAATGTCACAAAATCACTTATTGGATGCACAAGATCGATTAAAAACACTAATTGGATTAAAATAAACCTAGGGAGGACAAAAATGAGCTAAATGTTCAACCAATGACACAAAATCACTTATTGGATGCACAAGATTGGTTAAAAACCCTAATTGAATTAGAATTGGCTTACGAAGGAGGAAAATGACCTAAATGTTCAACCAATGACACAAACACACTTATTGGATGCACAAGATTGGCTAAAAACCATAATTGAATTAGGATAGGTCGAAGGATGACGAAAATGACCTAAATGTTCAACCAATGTCACAAAATCACTTATTGGATGCACAAGATCGATTAAAAACACTAATTGGATTAAAATAAACCTAGGGAGGACAAAAATGAGCTAAATGTTCAACCAATGACACAAAATCACTTATTGGATGCACAAGATTGGTTAAAAACCCTAATTGAATTAGAATAGGCTTACGAAGGAGGAAAATGACCTAAATGTTCAACCAATGACACAAACACACTTATTGGATGCACAAGATTGGTTAAAAACCCTAATTGGATTAGAATAAGCCTAGGTAGGACGAAAATGACCTAAAGGTTCAACCAATGACACAGACACACTTATTGGATGCACAAGATTGATTAAAAACCCTAATTGGATTACAATAAGCCTAGGGATGACGAAAATGAACTAAATGTTAAACCAATGACACAAAATCACTTATTGGATGCACAAGATTGGTTAAAAACCCTAATTGAATTAGAATAAGTGGAAGGATGACGAAAATGTCCTAAATGTGTAACAAATGAGACAAAATCACTTATTGGATGCAAGAGATTGGTTAAAAACCCTAATTTGATTAGAATAAACCTAGGGAGGACGAAAATGACCTAAATGTTCAGCCAATTACACAAAATAACTTATAGAATGCACAAGATTGGTTAAAAACCCTAAGTGAATTAGAATAAGTCAAAGGTTGTCGAAACGACCTAAATGTTTAACCAATGACACAAAATCACTTATTGGATGCACAAGATTGGTTAAAAACCCTTATTGAATTAGAATAAGTCGAAGGATGACGAAAATGACCTAAATGTTCAACCAATTACACAACCGCACTTATTGGATGCACAAGATTGGTTAAAAAACCCTAGTTAAATTAGAATAAGCCTAAGGAGGGCGAAAATGACCAAAATGTTCAACCAATGACACAAAATCACTTATTGGATGCACAGATTGGTTAAAAACCCTTATTGAATTAGAATAAGTCGAAGGATGACGAAAATGACCTAAATGTTAAACCAATGACACAAAATCACTTATTGGATGCACAAGATTGGTTGAAAACCCAAATTGAATTAGAATAAGTCGAAGGATGACGAAAATGTCTTAAATGTGTAACAAATGACACAAAATCATTTATTGGATGCACGAGATTGGTTAAAAACCCTAATTTGATTAGAATAAACCTAGGGAGGACGAAAATGACCTAAATGTTCAGCTTATGACACAAAATCACTTATAGGATGCAGAAGATCGTATAAAAACCCTAATTGAATTAGAATAAGTCAAAGGATGACGAAAATGACCTAAATGTTTAACCAATGACACAAAATCACTTATTGGATGCACAACATTGGTTAAAAACCATTATTGAATTAGAATAAGTCGAAGGATGACGAAAATGACCTAAATGTTCAACCAATTACACAAACGCACTTATTGGATGCACAAGATTGGCTAAAAACCATAATTGAATTAGGATATGTCGAAGGATGACGAAAATGACCTAAATGTTCAACCAATGTCAAAAAATCACTTATTGGATGCACAAGATCGATTAAAAACACTAATTGGATTAAAATAAACCTAGGGAGGACAAAAATGAGCTAAATGTTCAACCAATGACACAAAATCACTTATTGGATGCACAAGATTGGTTAAAAACCCTAATTGAATTAGAATAGGCTTACGAAGGAGGAAAATGACTTAATGTTCAACCAATGACACAAACACACTTATTGGATGCACAAGATTGGTTAAAAACCCTAATTGGATTAGAATAAGCCTAGGTAGGACGAAAATGACCTAAAGGTTCAACCAATGACACAGACACACTTATTGGATGCACAAGATTGATTAAAAACCCTAATTGGATTACAATAAGTCTAGGGATGACGAAAATGACCTAAATGTTAAACCAATGACACCAAATCACTTATTGGATGCACAAGATTGGTTAAAAACCCTAATTGAATTAGAATAAGTGGAAGGATGACGAAAATGTCCTAAATGTGTAACAAATGAGACAAAATTACTTATTGGATGCACGAGATTGGTTAAAATCCCTAATATGATTAGAATAAGCCTTGGGAGGACGAAAATGACCTAAATGTTCAACCAATGACACAAAATCACTTATTGGATGCACAAGATTGGATAAAAACCCTAATTGGATTAGAATAAGCTTACGGAGGAGGAAAATGATATAAATGATCAACCAATGACACAAAGTCACTTATTGGATGCACAAGATCGATTAAAAACCCTAATTGGATTAGAATAAGCCTAGGGAGGACGAAAATGACTTAAATGTTCAACCAATGGCACAAAATCACTTATTTGATGCACAAGATTGGTTAAAAACCCTAATTGAATTAGAAGAAGCGTAGAGAGGACGAAAATGACCTAAATGTTCAACCAATGACACAAACACACTTATTGGATGCACAAGATTGGTTAAAAACCCTAATTGGCTTAGAATAAGCCTAGGTAGGACGAAAATGACCTAAAGGTTCAACCAATGACACAACCACAGTTATTGGATGCACAAGATCGATTAAAAACACTAATTGCATTACAATAAGCCTAGGGAGGACGAAAATGACCTAAATGTTCAACCAATGACACAAAATCACTTATTGGATGCACAAGACCGATTAAAAACCCTAATTGGATTAGAATAAACCTAGGGAGGACGAAAATGACCTAAATGTTCAACAAATGACCCAAAATCACTTATTGGATGCACAAGATTGGTTAAAAACCCTAATTGGATTACAATAAGCCTTTGGACGACAAAAATGACCTAAATGATCAACCAATGACACAAAATCACTTATTGGACGCACAAGATTGGTTAAAAACCCTAATCTGATTTGAATAACCCTAGGGAGGACGAAAATGACCTAAATGTTCAACCAATGACACAAACACACTGATTGGATGCACAAGATTGGATAAAAACCCTAATTGGATTAGAGTAAGGCTAGGTAGGACGAAAATGACCTAAATGTTCCACCAATGAGACAAAGTCACTTATTGGATGCACAAGATTGGTTAAAAACCCTAATTGGATTACAATAAGCCTAGGGAGGACGAAAATGACTTAAATGTTCAACCAATGACACAAAATCACTTATTGGATGCACAAGATTGGATAAAAACCCTAATTGGATTAGAATAAGCTTACGGAGGAGGAAAATGATATAAATGATCAACCATTGACACAACGTCACTTATTGGATACACAAGTTCGATTAAAAACCCTAATTGGATTAGAATAAGCCTAGGGAGGACGAAAATGACTGAAATGTTCAACCAATGGCACAAAATCACTTATTTGATGCACAAGATTGGTTAAAAACCCTAATTGAATTAGAAGAAGCGTAGAGAGGACGAAAATGACCTAAATGTTCAACCAATGACACAAACACACTTATTGGATGCACAAGATTGGTTAAAAACCCTAATTGGCTTAGAATAAGCCTAGGTAGGACGAAAATGACCTAAAGGTTCAACCAATGACACAACCACAGTTATTTGATGCACAAGATCGATTAAAAACACTAATTGGATTACAATAAGCCTAGGGAGGACGAAAATGACCTAAATGTTCAACCAATGACACAAAATCACTTATTGGATGCACAGGACCGATTAAAAACCCTAACTGGATTAGAATAAACCTAGGGAGGACGAAAATGACCTAAATGTTCAACGAATGACACAAAATCACTTATTGGATGCCAAGATTGGTTAAAAACCCTAATTGAATTAGAATAGGCTTACAAAGGAGGAAAATGACCTAAATGTTCAACCAATGACACAAACACACTTATTGGATGCACAAGATTGGTTAAAAACCCTAATTGAATTAGAATAAGCCTAGGTAGGACGAAAATGACCTAAAGGTTCATCCAATGACACAGACACACTTATTGGATGCACAAGATTGATTAAAAACCCTAATTGGATTACAATAAGCCTAGGGATGACGAAAATGACCTAAATGTTAAACCAATGACACCAAATCACTTATTGGATGCACAAGATTGGTTAAAAACCCTAATTGAATTAGAATAAGTGGAAGGATGACGAAAATGTCCTAAATGTGTAACAAATGAGACAAAAT
>JBBPBP010009779.1:43517813-43569152 GCA_037974735.1 Cicer chorassanicum
TTTTTTTTGAATAAATAAATATACCATAATATAAGAAAATATAATAACTAGTGTAAAACTAAAATACTTTGAAGTGATCACAACATCAATCAGGTATGAATGTAAGGTTTAGGTTTTTCTTGATGAAGTCAAACCTATCTTCAGGTAGTGGTTTGGTGAATATGTCAGCCCATTGGTGTTCAGTGTCTATAAATTGAATGGTTAGTACCCCTTTTTGAACAAAGTCCCTAATGAAGTGGTGTTTGATCTCTATGTGTTTAGCTCTAGAATGTAAGATAGGATTTTTGGCTAGACAAATGGCAGAAGTGTTATCGCAATAGATGGGAATGTTGGATTCTAGGATGTTGTAGTCTTCAAGTTGATGTTTTATCTAGGATGTTGTAGCCTCTGATGTTGACATTGCAAGGGTGTTTTGTCTCTTACTTGACCATGAAATTAAATTGTTACCTAAAAATGTGCAGTTGCCACTAGTGCTCTTTCTCTCAAGTTTATCTCCAGCATAATCAGAATCACAGTATCCACTAAGTTATTTATTTTTTTTTTTTTTTGTGCCTGAATCATCTTTTTCAAGTGAACAAGTAGGGTGCATTGGTGTAGCCATAGGTTTACAATCACTCATCTTAAACTTCCTAAGAAGCTCTTTGGTATATTGGTTTGATGAATGTATATACCTTTTTGACTTTGCTGAATTTGTACCCCTGAGAAGAACTTAAGTTCTCCCATCATACTCATTTGAAATTCAAGCTGCATCAATTTAGAAAATTCTTGACAAAGAGTGCCATTAGTAGATCCAAAAATAATGTCATCAACATAAATTTGAATAATAAGAATGTTATCTAAAGAGTGTATTTTCAACTTGTCATCTTTCAAAGTTATTTTTAAATAAGAAGTTACTAAGTCTATCATACCACGCCCTATGTGCTTGTTTTAGACCATACAAGGATTTCCTAAGTTTAAAAACATGATTTTGAAATTCAGAACTTTCAAAACCTGGGTGTTGTTTAACATAAACTTCTTCACTTATATAATAATTTAGAAAATCACTTTTAACATCCATTTGAAATAATGTAATGTTATTATTTGCAGCAAAAGAAAGTAGGATACGAATAGCTTCTAACCTGGCCACTGGAGCAAATGTCTCAGTGTAATCAATGCCCTCTTGCTGACTGTAGCCTTGTGCGACAAGTCTTGCCTTATTTCTGACCACTTCACCTTTTTCATTTAACTTGTTTCTGAAAACCCACTTGGTTCCAATAATGTTCTTCGCTGGTCTAGGTACTAGATCCTCAACATCATTCCTCTTAAATTCTTGAGAACTTGCAACATACTTATCTAGCTTTGATTTTTATGATCAAGCTTCTTGTTATCACAGTAAACATAATATCAGAAAATAATTAAATTTAAAGAAAGATATCACCTGTATGTTAACAGTTTCAGTTTCACTATGAAAACCATGTTCTTCTTTTGTGGTTTTCAGATTCTGAGTTTGCATATTCTCTGATTAGAGAGTCTGGATGAAGGAATTTGAACTCCCATCCAGGTTTACAGTCTTCATGAATTTGATTGGAGTGTTCAAAGAAGTCTCCTGATTCTGACTTTTAATCTGCCACTTCTATTTCTGCTGATGTATCGGGTTTCTCTGATGGTAATTCTGATTCTTATGGTAGTTCCAGTTCTGTTGATATGTGTGATTTCTCTGCCAGTTTTGAGTATGTTGATACTCCAAATATTTCTGATGTTTCTGATTCATCGTATGGTTCTGGTTCTGATAATTATTGTGTTGACCATTCCTTCTTCCAACAGAGTCAGTTGGCTTCTGTTTGGTAGAGCTTGGAACATAGACCTTTTTGCCTTCATATATTGCAAGCATCCATTGACCAGGCACCATGACTGGTGTTTCAATTTGATTGCTTAGAACATCTACAACATAAACAATTTTATCTTTTGGTACCCAAATTTGGTTGGGTCCTGGTTTGTTAGATCTTAAAGATTTCTTGTCTTTCCATGTGGTTAGCATAGGACAAGATATTTTATTGTGACCTTTCTTATAGCAAATAATACATAAATCATCAGACGGAATAAACTTAGATTCAATTACTTTTTCTTGAAATCCTATTCCTCTTTTACCATTCCTACTAACCCCATAAATCATAGATGCATACTTGCTTCTTTCCATACCATTGTCAATAAAATCTTGAAATACTTCTTCATGCTTATTAGAGTTACATGTGGTATTTTCAATTGATGTTGAACTATAATTACTTTTCAGAGTTAGATTTTCAGCCTTATGTTCAGCAATATCAGTTTTCAGATTTGCATTTTCTGTTTTAAGTTCAATAATATCAGTTTTCATATTTGCATTCTCTATTTTAAGTTTAGTAATATCAATTTTCAGATTTGTATTTTCTGTTTTAAATTCAGTATTTTCATTCTTTAAAACGTTAATATTTTCAGTTAGATTTGTATTTTCTTTCTTAAGTGTTTTCAGTTTTAAAGACAATTTGTGATTAATATTTAAAAAATCATTTATAGCAGTAATTAAATCAGATCGAGTAAATTCAGAAAATACCTCACTTTCTTCATCTGTTGATTCACTTTCAGAGTTAGAATCTGTGTTGGATCGAGAGGTAGAGTTGGTATGAGCCATCATACCCAAATCTACTTGTTCATCATCAGAGGATTCCTCAGAATCATCCCATGTAGCCATCAAACTCTTCTTCTTGGGTATGGAATCTTTCCTTTTTCCTTTCTCCATATTTGGACATTCTGACTTGATATGTCCAGGTTCATTGCATCCATAGCAGATAATGCTTTTATCATCATTTCCTTTGTTGGATTGCTTGGAATATCGTTGGGGAAATTTCTTCTTTCTGTTGTGCCACATCTTTCGAACTTTTCTGGTTATGAAAGCAATCTACTCTTCCTCTGAGTTCAGATTCTGATTATCTGAATCACTATCCTCTGAATCTGATGTTGCCTTTAGAACCTTCTTCTGCTTAGATTTCAAGGCCAGAGTCTTGTTCTTCTTCTTGGGCTCATCTTCTTCAAGCTCAATTTCATGTGATCTGAGAGAGCTGATTAATTCTTCCAGCTTTAGAGTATTCAGATCTTTTGCTTCCTGAATGGCAGTGATCTTAGGTCTCCACTTACTTGTCAGACTCCTAAGAATTTTCTTCACATGATCAGCAGTAGTATAACTCTTCTCAAGTACCTTTAATCCTGATACCAGGGTCTGGAATCTGGAAAACATTGTTTCAATGTCTTCATCTTCTTCCATCTTGAACAACTCATACTTTTTGACTAGGAGGTTGGCCTTTGCTTCTTGAACTTGCTTGCTTCCTTCATAGGTTAGTATCAGACTATCATAAATACTCTTTGCTGTGTCTTTGTTGGTGCACTTGTCAAACTCGTTGAAGGTGATTGCATTTATCATGAATGTTCTGGACTTATGATGCATCTTGTACATCTTCTTCTGATCAGCATTCATCTCCTTTCTTGGAATTTCAATACCATTAGTATTCTTGGGAGCAATATAACCATCTTCCACCAAGTACCAAAGTTCAGGATCTTGTGAAATATAGAAACTTCTCAGCCTGTCTTTCCAATACTCAAAACGTTCTCCATCAAACAGAGGTGGTCTGTTGATATCTCCTCCAACAGCTTCTTCACAGAATCCAGACATATTGAACCCTTGGATCTTTTCTCAAACACTGTAAAGTGCTCAGCCTTGAGACCGAGCTCTGATGCCAATTGAAGGTGCGAACACGAGAAGGGGGGGTTGAATTGTGTTTGCACAAAGTTGATACCTTTTTAATAATTTATAAATAATTAAAAATTAGTTTGGATTTGGTTACTTACTTGGAGTAGAAGCAATCGAATTTAGAAGCAGCAAGCAATGAAAGCATAAATAATTTGACGGGTAGAATTATCCTGGTTCACCACTAACTTGGCTACATCCAGTCCCCTCATTCAGAAGGCTTTCATCCACTAATTCAAAAACCTTGAATTACAAAGCACCTGACCCTCCAAGTCAGTCTTCCCAAACAGCCTGACAATCCCAGACTTTTGAGGAACTAACCACCTTGACCCTACAAGCCAAGTCTTCTCCTAACAACCTGATGACCCCAGATTGAAGAAGGAACTAAACCACTATCGGGTTGGATACAAGAGATTGAAACTTGAGTAGTTGCTTCAAACAAAGCTGATAATAACAATAACTCTCACACTTTAAGAAAAGAACACTCAAAAGATATTTCTAACTTGAACAAGTGTTTCTCTCTTTGAACTCTAAGATGAATTTGGAATCTTGAGCTTGAGTTCTTCTACTTTTTGATGCTTTTCTCCTTCAGCCTTGAGTGTCTATTTATAGTGAAAAATTGGGCTTCAACTTAGTCCTTATTTAATTCTGAATTGTATCTTGTTTAGATTGAGTTTGCAAATTCTTCAAATTGATTATGTTCCTATTTTGTGTAGATTGACTTTGTAAATTCTTCAGAATGATTCTGTTACAATTTTGTGTAGATTGACATTGTAAATTCTTCATATCAAATATTCTTCAAATCTTCTTCAAATCTTCATTAAATGTTAATCAAATCTTCTTCAAATCTTCACTAAATCTTCTTCAAATCTTAATCAAATCTTCTTCAAATCTTCTTCAAATCTTCTTCAAATATTCTTCAAATCTTCTTCAAATATTTTTCAAATCTTCTTCAAATCTTCTTCAAATATTCTTCAAATCTTCTTCAAATCTTCTTCAAATATTTTTCAAATCTTCTTCAAATATAAATATGAATCAAATCTTATTTTAGATTTTTCATCCATTATAAATTTGAATCAAATCTTATTTTAGATTTTCTTCAATTATAAATTTGAATCAAATCTTATTTAAGATTTTCTTCAATTATAAATTTGAATCAAATCTTATTTTAGATTTTCATCAATTATAATTTTGAATCAAATCTTATTTAAGATTTTTCTTCAATTATAAATTTGAATCAAATCTTATTTTAGATTTTCTTCAAAAACATTAATCTTCTTTCATACTCTTTGAAGTCAAATATATTGTTCTCATAAAATACTTTTGTTAACATCAAAACTCTAAATGTAAAACCAACTTGGTTCCAACACCTAAATGTTCAACCAATGACAAAATCACATATTGGATGCACAAGATTGGTAAAAAAACCCTAATTGCATTAGAGTAAGCCTAGAGAGGGCGAAAATGACCAAAATGTTCAACCAATGACACAAACGCACTTATTGGATGCACAAGAATGGTTAAAAACCCTAATTGGATTATAATAAGCCTAGGGAGGACGAAAATGACCTAACTGTTCAACCAATGACACAAAATCACTTATTGGATGAACAAATTGGTTTAAAACGCAAATTAGATTAGAAAAAGCTTAGGGAGGACGAAAATGACCTAAATGTTCAACCAATGACACAAAATCACTTAATGGATGCACAAGATTGGTTAAAAACCCTTATTGAATTAGAATAAGTCGAAGGATGACGAAAATGACGTAAATGTTAAACCGATGACACAAAATCACTTATTGGATGCAGAAGATTGGTTGAAAACCCTAATTGAAATAGAATAAGTCGAAGGATGACGAAAATGTCTTAAATGTGTAACAAATGACACAAAATCACTTATTGGATGCACGAGATTAGTTAAAAACCCTAATTTGATTAGAATAAACCTAGGGAGGACGAAAATGACCTAAATGTTCAGCCAATGACACAAAATCACTTATAGGATGTAGAAGATTGTTTAAAAACCCTAATTGAATTAGAATAAGTCAATGGATGACGAAAATGACCTAAATGTTTAACCAATGACACAAAATCACTTATTGGATGCACGAGATTGGTTAAAAACCCTTATTGAATTAGAATAAGTCGAAGGATGACAAAAATGACCTAAATGTTCAACCAATTACACAAACGCACTTATTGGATGCACAAGATTGGTTAAAAACCATAATTGAATTAGGATAGGTCGAAGGATGACGAAAATGACCTAAATGTTCAACCAATGGCACAAAATCACTTATTGGATGCAAAAGATTGGTTAAAAACCCTTATTGAAGGAGAATAAGCTTAGGGAGGATGAAAATGACCTAATTGTTCGACTAATGACACAAAATCACTTAATGGATGCACAAGATTGGTTAAATACCCTAATTGGATGAGAATAAGCACAGGGAGGACGAAATTGACCTAAATGTTCAACCAATGACACAAAATCACTTATTGGATGCACAAGATTGGTTAAAAACCCTAATTTGATGAGAATAATTGTAGGGAGGACAAAAATGACCTAAATGTTCAACCAATGACACAAAATCACTTATTGGATGCACAATATTGGTTAAAAACCCTTATTGGATGAGAATAAGCTTAGGGAGGACGAATATAATCTAAATGTTTAACCAATGACACAAAATCACTTATTGGATGCACAAGATTGGTTAAAAACCCTAATTGAAGGAGAATAAGCATAGGGAGGATGAAAATGACCTAATTGTTCAACTAATGACACAAATTCACTTATTGGATGCACAAGATTGGTCAAAAACCCTAATTGAGTTAGAATAAGTCGAACGATGAGGAAAATGACCTAAACGTTTATCAAATGACACAAAATCACTTATTGGATGCACAAGATTGGTTAAAAACCCTAATTGGATTACAATAAGCCTAGGTAGGACGAAAAAGACCTAAATGTTCAACCAATGACACAAAATCACTTATTAGATGCACAAGATTGGTAAAAATCCCTAATTGGATTAGAATAAGCCTAGGGAGGACGAAAATGACCCAAATGATCAACCAATGTCACAAAATCACTTATTGGATGCACAAGATTGGTTAAAAACCCTAATTGGATGAAAATTAGCTTAGGGAGGATGAAAATGACCTAAATGTTCAATAAATGACACAAAATCACTTATTCGATGCACAAGATTGGTTAAAAACCCTAATTGGAAGAGAATAAGCTTAGGGAGGACGAAAATAACCTAAAAGTTCAACCAATGACACAAAATCACTTATTGGATGCACAAGATTGGTTAAAAACCCGAATTGGATGAGAATAAATTTATGGAGGATGAAAATGACCTAATTGTTCAATTAATAACACAAATTCACTTATTGGATGCACAAGATTGGTTAAAAACCCTAATTGGTCGAGAATAAGCTTAGGGAGGACGAAAATGACCTAAATGTTCAACCAATGCTACAAAATCACTTATTGGATGCACAAGATTGGTTAAAAACCCTAATTGGATGAGAATAAGCTTAGGGAGCACGTAAATGACCTAAAGGTTCAACCAATGACACAAAATCACTTAATGGATGCACATGATTGGTTAAAAACCCTTATTTAATTAGAATAAGTCGAAGGATGACGAAAATGAAGTAAATGTTCAACCAATTACACAAACGCACTTAGTGGATGCACAAGATTGGCTAAAAACCATAACTGAATTGGGATAGGTCGAAGGATGACGAAAATGACCTAAATGTTCAACCAATGACACAAAATCACTTATTGGATGCACAAGATTGGTTAAAAACCCTAATTGGATTAGAATAAGCCTAGGGAGGACGAAAATGACCTAAATGTTCAACCAATGACACAAAATCACTTATTGGATGCACAAGTTTGGTTAAAAACCCTTATTGGATGAGAATAAGCTTAGGGAGGACGAATATAATCTAAATGTTTAACCAATGACACAAAATCACTTATTGGATGCACAAGATTGGTTAAAAACCCTAATTGAAGGAGAATAAGCATAGGGAGGATGAAAATGACCTAATTGTTCAACTAATGACACAAATTCACTTATTGGATGCACAAGATTGGTCAAAAACCCTAATTGAGTTAGAATAAGTCGAACGATGAGGAAAATGACCTAAACGTTTATCAAATGACACAAAATCACTTATTGGATGCACAAGATTGGTTAAAAACCCTAATTGGATTACAATAAGCCTAGGTAGGACGAAAAAGACCTAAATGTTCAACCAATGACACAAAATCACTTATTAGATGCACATGATTGGTAAAAATCCCTAATTGGATTAGAATAAGCCTAGGGAGGACGAAAATGACCCAAATGATCAACCAATGTCACAAAATCACTTATTGGATGCACAAGATTGGTAAAAAACCCTAATTGGATGAAAATTAGCTTAGGGAGGATGAAAATGACCTAAATGTTCAATAAATGACACAAAATCACTTATTCGATGCACAAGATTGGTTAAAAACCCTAATTGGAAGAGAATAAGCTTAGGGAGGACGAAAATAACCTAAATGTTCAACCAATGACACAAAATCACTTATTGGATGCACAAGATTGGTTAAAAACCCGAATTGGATGAGAATAAATTTATGGAGGATGAAAATGACCTAATTGTTCAATTAATAACACAAATTCACTTATTGGATGCACAAGATTGGTTAAAAACCCTAATTGGTCGAGAATAAGCTTAGGGAGGACGAAAATGACCTAAATGTTCAACCAATGCTACAAAATCACTTATTGGATGCACAAGATTGGTTAAAAACCCTAATTGGATGAGAATAAGCTTAGGGAGCACGAAAATGACCTAAAGGTTCAACCAATGACACAAAATCACTTATTGGATGCACATGATTGGTTAAAAACCCTTATTGAATTAGAATAAGTCGAAGGATGACGAAAATGAAGTAAATGTTCAACCAATTACACAAACGCACTTAGTGGATGCACAAGATTGGCTAAAAACCATAACTGAATTGGGATAGGTCGAAGGATGACGAAAATGACCTAAATGTTCAACCAATGACACAAAATCACTTATTGGATGCACAAGATTGGTTAAAAACCCTAATTAAAGGAGAATAAGCTTAGGGAGGATGAAAATGACCTAATTGTTCGTTTAATGACACAAAATCACTTATTGGATGCACAAGATTGGTTAAATACCCTAATTGGATGAGAATAAGCAACGGGAGGACGAAATTCACCTAAATGTTCAACCAATGACACAAAATCACTTATTGGATGCACAAGATTGGTTAAAAACCCTAATTGGATGAGAATAAGACTAGGGAGGACGAAAATGACCTAAATGTTCAACCAATGACACAAAATCACTTATTGGATGCACAAGTTTGGTTAAAAACCCTTATTGGATGAGAATAAGCTTAGGGAGGACGAAAATAACCTAAATGTTTAACAAATGACACAAAATCACTTATTGGATGCACAAGATTGGTTAAAAACCCTAATTGAAGGAGAATAAGCTTAGGGATGATGAAAATGACCCAATTGTTCAACAAATGACACAAATTCACTTATTGGATGCACAAGATTGGTCAAAAACCCTAATTGAGTTAGAATAAGTCGAAGGATCAGGAAAATGACCTAAATGTTTATCAAATGACACAAAATCACTTATTGGATGCACAAGATTGGTTAAAAACCCTAATTGGATTACAATAAGCCTAGGTAGGGCGAAAAAGACCTAAATGTTCAACCAATGACACAAAATCACTTATTAGATGCACAAGATTGGTTAAAATCACTAATTGGATTAGAATAAGCCTAGGGAGGACGAAAATGACCCAAATGATCAACCAATGTCACAAGCGCACATATCGGATGCACAAGATTAGTTAAAACCCCTAATTGAAATAGAATAAGTCGAAGGATGACGAAAATGACCTGAATGTTCAACCAATGACACAAAATTACTTATTAGATGCACAAGAATGGTTAAAAACCCTAATTGGACGAAAATAAGCCTATGAAGGATGAAAATGACCTAAATGTTAAACCAATGACACAAAATCGTTAATTGGATGCACAAGATTTGTTAAAAACCCTAATTGGACAAGAATAAGCCTAGGGAGGACGAAACTGACCTAAATGTTCAACCAATGACACAAAATCACTTATTGGATGCACAAGATTGGTTAATAACCCAAATTGGATGAAAATTAGCTTAGGGAGGATGAAAATGACCTAAATGTTCAATAAATGACACAAAATCACTTATTGGATGCACAAGATTGGTTAAAAACCCTAATTGGATGAAAATTAGCTTAGGGACGATGAAAATGACCTAAATGCTCAATAAATGACACAAAATCACTTATTCGATGCACAAGATTGGTTAAAAAACCCTAATTGGATGAGAATAAATTTATGGAGGATGAAAATGACCTAATTGTTCAATTAATGACACAAAATCACTTATTGGATGCACAAGATTGGTTAAAAACCCTAATTGGACGAGAATAAGTTTAGGGAGCACGAAAATGACCTAAAGGTTCAACCAATGACACAAAATCACTTATTGGATGCACATGATTGGTTAAAAACCCTTATTGAATTAGAATAAGTCGAAGGATGACGAAAATGAAGTAAATGTTCAACCAATTACACAAACGCACTTAGTGGATGCACAAGATTGGCTAAAAACCATAACTGAATTAGGATAGGTCGAAGGATGACGAAAATGACCTAAATGTTCAACCAATGACACAAAATCACTTATTGGATGCACAAGATTGGTTAAAAACCCTAATTAAAGGAGAATAAGCTTAGGGAGGATGAAAATGACCTAATTGTTCGTTTAATGACACAAAATCACTTATTGGATGCACAAGATTGGTTAAATACCCTAATTGGATGAGAATAAGCAACGGGAGGACGAAATTCACCTAAATGTTCAACCAATGACACAAAATCACTTATTGGATGCACAAGATTGGTTAAAAACCCTAATTGGATGAGAATAAGACTAGGGAGGACGAAAATGACCTAAATGTTCAACCAATGACACAAAATCACTTATTGGATGCACAAGTTTGGTTAAAAACCCTTATTGGATGAGAATAAGCTTAGGGAGGACGAAAATAACCTAAATGTTTAACAAATGACACAAAATCACTTATTGGATGCACAAGATTGGTTAAAAACCCTAATTGAAGGAGAATAAGCTTAGGGATGATGAAAATGACCCAATTGTTCAACAAATGACACAAATTCACTTATTGGATGCACAAGATTGGTCAAAAACCCTAATTGAGTTAGAATAAGTCGAAGGATCAGGAAAATGACCTAAATGTTTATCAAATGACACAAAATCACTTATTGGATGCACAAGATTGGTTAAAAACCCTAATTGGATTACAATAAGCCTAGGTAGGGCGAAAAAGACCTAAATGTTCAACCAATGACACAAAATCACTTATTAGATGCACAAGATTGGTTAAAATCACTAATTGGATTAGAATAAGCCTAGGGAGCACGAAAATGACCCAAATGATCAACCAATGTCACAAGCGCACATATCGGATGCACAAGATTAGTTAAAACCCCTAATTGAAATAGAATAAGTCGAAGGATGACGAAAATGACCTGAATGTTCAACCAATGACACAAAATTACTTATTAGATGCACAAGAATGGTTAAAAACCCTAATTGGACGAAAATAAGCCTATGAAGGATGAAAATGACCTAAATGTTAAACCAATGACACAAAATCGTTAATTGGATGCACAAGATTTGTTAAAAACCCTAATTGGACGAGAATAAGCCTAGGGAGGACGAAACTGACCTAAATGTTCAACCAATGACACAAAATCACTTATTGGATGCACAAGATTGGTTAATAACCCAAATTGGATGAAAATTAGCTTAGGGAGGATGAAAATGACCTAAATGTTCAATAAATGACACAAAATCACTTATTGGATGCACAAGATTGGTTAAAAACCCTAATTGGATGAAAATTAGCTTAGGGACGATGAAAATGACCTAAATGCTCAATAAATGACACAAAATCACTTATTCGATGCACAAGATTGGTTAAAAAACCCTAATTGGATGAGAATAAATTTATGGAGGATGAAAATGACCTAATTGTTCAATTAATGACACAAAATCACTTATTGGATGCACAAGATTGGTTAAAAACCCTAATTGGACGAGAATAAGTTTAGGGAGCACGAAAATGACCTAAAGGTTCAACCAATGACACAAAATCACTTATTGGATGCACATGATTGGTTAAAAACCCTTATTGAATTAGAATAAGTCGAAGGATGACGAAAATGAAGTAAATGTTCAACCAACTACACAAACGCACTTAGTGGATGCACAAGATTGGCTAAAAACCATAACTGAATTGGGATAGGTCGAAGGATGACGAAAATGACCTAAATGTTCAACTAATGACACAAAAATCACTTATTTGATGCACAAGATTTGGTAAAAACCCTAATTAAAGGAGAATAAGCTTAGGGAGGATGAAAATGACCTAATTGTTTGTTTAATGACACAAAATCACTTATTGGATGCACAAGATTGGTTAAATACCCTAATTGGATGAGAATAAGCACAGGCAGGACGAAATTCACCTAAATGTTCAACCAATGACACAAAATCACTTATTGGATGCCCAAGATTGGTTAAAAACCCTAATTGGATGAGAATAAGCCTAGGGAGGACGAAAATGACCTAAATATTCAACCAATGACACAAAATCACTTATTGGATGCACAAGTTTGGTTAAAAACCCTTATTGGATGAGAATAAGCTTAGGGAGGACGAAAATAACCTAAATGTTTAACAAATGACACAAAATCACTTATTGGATGCACAAGATTGGTTAAAAACCCTAATTGAAGTAGAATAAGCTTAGGGAGGATGAAAATGACCCAATTGTTCAACAAATGACACAAATTCACTTATTGGATGCACATGATTGGTCAAAAACCCTAATTGAGTTAGAATAAGTCGAAGGATGAGGAAAATGACCTAAACGTTTATCAAATGACACAAAATCACTTATTGGATGCACAAGATCTGTTAAAAACCCTAATTGGATTACAATAAGCCTAGGTAGGGCGAAAAAGACCTAAATGTTCAACCAATGACACAAAATCACTTATTAGATGCACAAGATTGGTTAAAATCCCTAATTGGATTAGAATAAGCCTAGGGAGGACGAAAATGACCCAAATGATCAACCAATGTCACAAGCGCACATATCGGATGCACAAGATTGGTTAAAAACCCTAATTGAAATAGAATAAGTCGAAGGATGACGAAAATGACCTGAATGTTCAACCAATGACACAAAATTACTTATTGGATGCACAAGATTGGTTAAAAACCCTAATTGAAGGAGAATAAGCATAGGGAGGATGAAAATGACCTAATTGTTCAACTAATGACACAAATTCACTTATTGGATGCACAAGATTGGTCAAAAACCCTAATTGAGTTAGAATAAGTCGAACGATGAGGAAAATGACCTAAACGTTTATCAAATGACACAAAATCACTTTTTGGATGCACAAGATTGGTTAAAAACCATAATTGGATTACAATAAGCCTAGGTAGGACGAAAAAGACCTAAATGTTCAACCAATGACACAAAATCACTTATTAGATGCACAAGATTGGTAAAAATCCCTAATTGGATTAGAATAAGCCTAGGGAGGACGAAAATGACCCAAATGATCAACCAATGTCACAAAATCACTTATTGGATGCACAAGATTGGTTAAAAACCCTAATTGGATGAAAATTAGCTTAGGGAGGATGAAAATGACCTAAATGTTCAATAAATGACACAAAATCACTTATTCGATGCACAAGATTGGTTAAAAACCCTAATTGGAAGAGAATAAGCTTAGGGAGGACGAAAATAACCTAAAAGTTCAACCAATGACACAAAATCACTTATTGGATGCACAAGATTGGTTAAAAACCCGAATTGGATGAGAATAAATTTATGGAGGATGAAAATGACCTAATTGTTCAATTAATAACACAAATTCACTTATTGGATGCACAAGATTGGTTAAAAACCCTAATTGGTCGAGAATAAGCTTAGGGAGGACGAAAATGACCTAAATGTTCAACCAATGCTACAAAATCACTTATTGGATGCACAAGATTGGTTAAAAACCCTAATTGGATGAGAATAAGCTTAGGGAGCACGAAAATGACCTAAAGGTTCAACCAATGACACAAAATCACTTATTGGATGCACATGATTGGTTAAAAACCCTTATTGAATTAGAATAAGTCGAAGGATGACGAAAATGAAGTAAATGTTCAACCAACTACACAAACGCACTTAGTGGATGCACAAGATTGGCTAAAAACCATAACTGAATTGGGATAGGTCGAAGGATGACGAAAATGACCTAAATGTTCAACTAATGACACAAAAATCACTTATTTGATGCACAAGATTTGGTAAAAACCCTAATTAAAGGAGAATAAGCTTAGGGAGGATGAAAATGACCTAATTGTTTGTTTAATGACACAAAATCACTTATTGGATGCACAAGATTGGTTAAATACCCTAATTGGATGAGAATAAGCACAGGCAGGACGAAATTCACCTAAATGTTCAACCAATGACACAAAATCACTTATTGGATGCCCAAGATTGGTTAAAAACCCTAATTGGATGAGAATAAGCCTAGGGAGGACGAAAATGACCTAAATATTCAACCAATGACACAAAATCACTTATTGGATGCACAAGTTTGGTTAAAAACCCTTATTGGATGAGAATAAGCTTAGGGAGGACGAAAATAACCTAAATGTTTAACAAATGACACAAAATCACTTATTGGATGCACAAGATTGGTTAAAAACCCTAATTGAAGTAGAATAAGCTTAGGGAGGATGAAAATGACCCAATTGTTCAACAAATGACACAAATTCACTTATTGGATGCACAAGATTGGTCAAAAACCCTAATTGAGTTAGAATAAGTCGAAGGATGAGGAAAATGACCTAAACGTTTATCAAATGACACAAAATCACTTATTGGATGCACAAGATCTGTTAAAAACCCTAATTGGATTACAATAAGCCTAGGTAGGGCGAAAAAGACCTAAATGTTCAACCAATGACACAAAATCACTTATTAGATGCACAAGATTGGTTAAAATCCCTAATTGGATTAGAATAAGCCTAGGGAGGACGAAAATGACCCAAATGATCAACCAATGTCACAAGCGCACATATCGGATGCACAAGATTGGTTAAAAACCCTAATTGAAATAGAATAAGTCGAAGGATGACGAAAATGACCTGAATGTTCAACCAATGACACAAAATTACTTATTAGATGCACAAGAATGGTTAAAAACCCTAATTGGACGAAAATAAGCCTATGAAGGATGAAAATGACCTAAATGTTAAACCAATGACACAAAATCACTAATTGGATGCACAAGATTTGTTAAAAACCCTAATTGGATGAGAATAAGCCTAGGGAGGACGAAACTGACCTAAATGTTCAACCAATGACACAAAATCACTTATTGGATGCACAAGATTGGTTAATAACCCAAATTGGATGAAAATCAGCTTAGGGAGGATGAAAATGACCTAAATGTTCAATAAATGACACAAAATCACTTATTGGATGCACAAGATTGGTTAAAAACCCTAATTGGATGAAAATTAGCTTAGGGAGGATGAAAATGACCTAAATGCTCAATAAATGACACAAAATCACTTATTCGATGCACAAGATTGGTTAAAAACCCTAATTGGAAGAGAATAAGCTTAGGGAGGACGAAAATAACCTAAATGTTCAACCAATGACACAAAATCACTTATTGGATGCACAAGATTGGTTAAAAACCCTAATTGGATGAGAATAAATTTATGGAGGATGAAAATGACCTAATTGTTCAATTAATGACACAAAATCACTTATTGGATGCACAAGATTGGTTAAAAACACTAATTGGATGAGAATAAGCTTAGGGAGCACGAAAATGACCTAAAGGTTCAACCAATGACACAAAATCACTTACTGGATGCACATGATTGGTTAAAAACCCTTATTGAATTAGAATAAGTCGAAGGATGACGAAAATGAAGTAAATGTTCAACCAATTACACAAACGCACTTAGTGGATGCACAAGATTGGCTAAAAACCATAACTGAATTAGGATAGGTCGAAGGATGACGAAAATGACCTAAATGTTCAACCAATGACACAAAATCACTTATTGGATGCACAAGATTGGTTAAAAACCCTAATTAAAGGAGAATAAGCTTAGGGAGGATGAAAATGACCTAATTGTTCGACTAATGACACAAAATCACTTATTGGATGCACAAGATTGGTTAAATACCATAATTGGATGAGAATAAGCACAGGGAGGACGAAATTCACCTAAATGTTGAACCAATGACACAAAATCACTTATTGGATGCACAAGATTGGTTAAAAACCCTAATTGGATGAGAATAAGCTTAGGGAGGACGAAAATAACCTAAATGTTTAACCAATGACACAAAATCACTTATTGGATGCACAAGATTGGTTAAAAACCCGAATTGAAGGAGAATAAGCTTAGGGAGGATGAAAATGACCCAATTGTTCAACAAATGACACAAATTCACTTATTGGATGCACAAGATTGGTCAAAAACCCTAATTGAGTTAGAATAAGTCGAAGGATGAGGAAAATGACCTAAACGTTTATCAAAAGACACAAAATCACTTATTGGATGCACAAGATTGGTTAAAAACCCTAATTGGATTACAATAAGCCTAGGTAGGGCGAAAAAGACCTAAATGTTCAACCAATGACACAAAATCACTTATTAGATGCACAAGATTGGTTAAAATCCCTAATTGGATTAGAATAAGCCTAGGGAGGACGAAAATGACCCAAATGATCAAGCAATGTCACAAGCGCACATATCAGATGCACAAGATTGGTTAAAAACCCTAATTGAAATAGAATAAGTCGAAGGATGACGAAAATGACCTGAATGTTCAAGCAATGACACAAAATTACTTATTAGATGCACAAGAATGGTTAAAAACCCTAATTGGACGAAAATAAGCCTATGAAGGATGAAAATGACCTAAATGTTAAACCAATGACACAAAATCACTAATTGGATGCACAAGATAGGTTAAATACCATAATTGGATGAGAATAAGCACAGGGAGGACGAAAATAACCTAAATGTTCAACCAATGACACAGAATCAGTTATTGGATGCACAAGATTGGTTAAAAACCCTAATTGGATGAGAATAAACTTATGGAGGATGAAAATGACCTAATTGTTCAATTAATGACAAAATTCACTTATTGGATGCACAAGATTGGTTAAAAACCCTAATTGGACGAGAATAAGCTTATGGAGGACGAAAATGACCTAAATGTTCAACCAATGACACAAAATCACTTATTGGATGCACAAGATTGATTAAAAACCCTAATTGGATGAGAATAAGCTTAGGGAGCACGAAAATGACCTAAATGTTCAACCAATGACACCAAATCACTTATTGGATGCACAAGATTGATTAAAAACCCTAATTGGATTAGAATAAGCCTAAGGAGGACGAAAATGACCCAAATGATCAACCAATGACAGTAACGCACATATCGGATGCACAAGATTGGTTAAAAACCCTTATTGAAATAGAATAAGTTAAAGGATGACGAAAATGAACTAAATGTTCAACCAATGACACAAAATCACTTATTGGATGCACAAGATTGGTTAAAAAGCTAATTGAATTACAATAAGCCTAGGGAGGACGAAAATGACCTAAATGTTCAACCAATGACACAAACACACTTATTGGATGCACAAGATTGGTTAAAAACCCTAATTGAATTAGAATAAGCCTAGGTAGGACGAAAATGACCTAAAGGTTCAACCAATGACACAAAATCACTTATTGGATGCACAAGATGGATTAAAAACCCTAATTGGATTAGAATAAACCTAAGGAGGACAAAAATGACCTAAATGTTCAACCAATGACACAAAATCACTTATTGGATTCACAACATAGGTTAAAAACCCTAATTGGATTACAATAAGCCTTGGGAGGACGAAAATGACCTAAATGTTCAACCAACGATACAAAATCAATTATTGGATGCACAAGATTGGTTAAAAAGCTAATTGAATTACAATAAGCCTAGGGAGGGCGAAAATGACCTAAATGTTCAACCAATGGCACAAATGTACTTATTGGATGCACAAGATTGGTTAAAAACCCTAATTGGATGAGAATAAGCTTAGGGAGGACGAAAATAACCTAAATGTTTAACCAATGACACAAAATCACTTATTGGATGCACAAGATTGGTTAAAAACCCTAATTGAAGGAGAATAAGCTTAGGGAGGATGAAAATGACCCAATTGTTCAACAAATGACACAAATTCACTTATTGGATGCACAAGATTGGTCAAAAACCCTAATTGAGTTAGAATAAGTCGAAGGATGAGGAAAATGACCTAAACGTTTATCAAATGACACAAAATCACATATTGGATGCACAAGATTGGTTAAAAACCCTAATTGGATTACAATAAGCCTAGGTAGGGCGAAAAAGACCTAAATGTTCAACCAATGACACAAAATCACTTATTAGATGCACAAGATTGGTTAAAATCCCTAATTGGATTAGAATAAGCCTAGAGAGGACGAAAATGACCCAAATGATCAAGCAATGTCACAAGCGCACATATCGGATGCACAAGATTGGTTAAAAACCCTAATTGAAATAGAATAAGTCGAAGGATGACGAAAATGACCTGAATGTTCAAGCAATGACACAAAATTACTTATTAGATGCACAAGAATGGTTAAAAACCCTAATTGGACGAAAATAAGCCTATGAAGGATGAAAATGACCTAAATGTTAAACCAATGACACAAAATCACTAATTGGATGCACAAGATAGGTTAAATACCATAATTGGATGAGAATAAGCACAGGGAGGACGAAAATAACCTAAATGTTCAACCAATGACACAGAATCACTTATTGGATGCACAAGATTGGTTAAAAAACCTTAATTGGATGAGAATAAACTTATGGAGGATGAAAATGACCTAATTGTTCAATTAATGACAAAATTCACTTATTGGATGCACAAGATTGGTTAAAAACCCTAATTGGACGAGAATAAGCTTATGGAGGACGAAAATGACCTAAATGTTCAACCAATGACACAAAATCACTTATTGGATGCACAAGATTGATTAAAAACCCTAATTGGATGAGAATAAGCTTAGGGAGCACGAAAATGACCTAAATGTTCAACCAATGACACCAAATCACTTATTGGATGCACAAGATTGATTAAAAACCCTAATTGGATTAGAATAAGCCTAAGGAGGACGAAAATGACCCAAATGATCAACCAATGACACAAACGCACATATCGGATGCACAAGATTGGTTAAAAACCCTTATTGAAATAGAATAAGTTAAAGGATGACCAAAATGAACTAAATGTTCAACCAATGACACAAAATCACTTATTGGATGCACAAGATTTGTTAAAAACCCTAATTGGACGAGAATAAGCTTAGGGAGGACGAAAAATGACCTAAATGTTCAACCAATGACACAAAATCACTTATTAGATGCACAAGATTGGTTAAAAACCCTTATTGGATGAGAATAAGCCTAGGGAGGACGAAAATGACCTAAATGTTCAACCAATGACATAAAATCACTTATTGGATGCACAAGATTGGTTAAATACCCTAATTGGATGAGAATAAGCCTAAGGAGGACGAAAATGACCTAAATGTTCAACCAATGACATAAAATCACTCATTGGATGCACAAGATTCGTGAAAAACCCTAATTGGATTAGAATAAGCCTAGGGAGGACGAAAATGACCTAAATGTTCAACCAATGACACAAAATCACTTATTGGATGCACAAGATTGGTTAAAAACCCAAATTGAATTAGAATAAGTCTAGGGAGGACGAAAATGACCTAAATGTTCAACCAATGACACAAAATCACTTATTGGATGCACAAGATTGGTTAAAAAGCTAATTGAATTACAATAAGCCTAGGGAGGACGAAAATGACCTAAATGTTCAACCAATGACACAAACACACTTATTGGATGCACAAGATTGGTTAAAAACCCTAATTGAATTAGAATAAGCCTAGGTAGGACGAAAATGACCTAAAGGTTCAACCAATGACACAAAATCACTTATTGGATGCACAAGATGGATTAAAAACCCTAATTGGATTAGAATAAACCTAAGGAGGACAAAAATGACCTAAATGTTCAACCAATGACACAAAATCACTTATTGGATTCACAACATAGGTTAAAAACCCTAATTGGATTACAATAAGCCTTGGGAGGACGAAAATGACCTAAATGTTCAACCAACGATACAAAATCAATTATTGGATGCACAAGATTGGTTAAAAACCCTAATTTGATTAGAATAAGCCTAGGGAGGACGAAAATGACCTAAATGTTTAACCAATGAAACAAAATCACTTATTGGATGCACAAGATTGGTTAAAAACCTTAATTGGATTAGAATACGCCTAGTGTAACATCCTCAAAATTATTATTTAAAAATAATTAGAACCTATCAATATTATTCAATATTAAATTATGTGTGATAATTATTTTCCTTGTTCCATTTTTGTAGTTGATAAAGTTATTAGTAAGAATTATTTAAATGGGGAGTTTAAATATAATATATATATATATATATATATATATATATATATATATATATATATATGTATATATATTTACGTAGAGATATATTATATGTAGATGTGTTTTCCTAGTGCAAGAAGAATTTGGGCTAAGGGTTCGAGGCTTAGTGTGACCCAACCCACTTGAATGAGTATAAATTTGGGCTATGTGTTTGTGGTTTGGTTTTTATGATCAATGTTAAAAAAAAAAAAATGACATTTCATCCCTCTTATTCTTCATTTAGGCCCAACATTATCTAACCAACAATTTCCACTTTAAATTTCCCTATGTCCACAATTTCTGTATACTCACTAATAAGAAACAAAAAGAATTCCGAAACCCTAGCCACCATCACCTTCACACCTCATTTTTTTCGTGTATTCAAGCTTGAAACTTCTTTTCCTTGTGAACAACTCCGTGGGGCTTAAAGCTTTGTACTAGGAAGAAAAACGGCCAAGGTAAGGGCTTTTCCCCACACAAATTAGAGTTAGGCCGTTGGTTGGATGACATGAAATAAATAATCGTGATTTCTTCTATTTTAAAATGAATAAATGTAGACTAATGGAGTAAAATGATAAAACCCCAATTTTTATTGAGATTGAATTGTAATATATGATTTCTATAGAGTAAAGTAAGAAATTTTATGCTATGTGTGATAAAATTGTAGTGTTACGATGAATATGAAATAAAGTTTGAATTTTTACCTTATATGTGATAAAGTTTTAACTTTTATTATGTATATGAATTGGAGTTTGAATTTTCTTGTCATATATGTTAAAGTGTTAATTTTTATGTCCTATATGATATAAAGTTTCTATTTTTATGTGTATGTGGTGAAAGTCATAATTTTTATGATTATTTGTCTATGATTATGTGATACTCATGATAAGGATGTGTTGTATGTGTTCTTAGTGATATGTGAATAAGAGATGATTTTGAAGAGTAATTTTGAATGCATATGACATGATCCTTAGTGGGCTGTGTGGGAGTATATATATGTTTGATACTATATCATCATGTCATGACATATGCATCTTCGTGGGAGTTGCCTTAGTGGCAGGTTTGATTTCCCCATTGGTATGGGTGACCTTTCTGTGTGGAAGTTGCCTTAGTGGCAGGTTGATATCCGGATCATATAGTTTTAGGAGCATGCACTATGCATATGTTTGATATACATTTTACCGGTTTGCGCATTTTTTCTTTTAAATTAGAAGTTTTTACTTTTATATGTTTTGTGTTATTCTTTCATATGTTTAGCTTTGGTTTGATGTGGATGATGGAATAAAACTGACCCTTACAACAACATTTTAGGTACTAATGAGTCCGAGGAGATTCAAGAGTAGTTAATGAGTATTGATGTGCGGCGAACGTGGGGTAAAAATGGGTTTTTCGAGACAATTTTGTAATAATAGAGTTGTCGCAATGTTTCTAAGTCCTTTTAATCTTTTGTCACAAACTTTTAAAATGTATTGGAATTTTAGAAATACGGAAGTGTTTCCCTTCCGTTAGGAATAATTGCCTTTACTTGTTTTAAATTTTGAATAAATATTTTCTTAATGATATTAAATAACGTGTTTCATACTAATTATTTAAATGAATAAATGTTAAGTATTCAAAAAAAAAAAATTAGTAAACTTTCTAAACAATAAGTATTTTTTTTAAGTAACGTTTTGGATTAAAAATCCGGGGCGTTACATTATGGTATCAGAGCAATGATTCTCGGACTTTTGGGGATGGGACGCTTCGTGTATGTCGAATGTATTGTAACGTTGCTTGTGTTAATTGTTTGTTTTTTCTAATTATTGGATGTTGCTGATTTTTTTTAAATTCCTATTATGTGTCACTAATTATGTTAATTGTTTGATTTTCTTTCCTATTATGTATCATTAATTATGTTGATTGTTTGGTTTTCTTTCCTATTAAGTACATAAATTCCTATTATGTATCATTAATTGTTTCCGTTAATTTTCTGATTTAATATATGCCTTAAATTCCTACGAATTGAAAAATAGTTTTAATTGAATTCAATATAATAATTGCTTTTGATTTTAATAATGTTTTGAATTTAATATTATGACGTTACAAATTTATTACTCATGATTGAATATTTTTTTTTGTATGTCATGAATTTAATACTCGTGTTTTAATGACATCGTGAATTTTTTACTTGTGATTTGAATTTTTTTTAATAATCGTGTGTATGTTATGAATTTAATACTTATGATTTAAAAACGCTATGAATTTAATATTGTGACGTTACGAATTTACTAATCATGATTTTAATTTTTATTGTGTGTATGTTATTAATTTAATACTCGCGATTTAAATTTTTAATATTTTATTACTTATTTAATTTGACGTTATGTAACAATTGTTTGTACATTTATGACATTATCAACTAATTGTCACAAATTGAATTTTTTTTTAATTTTATAATCATAAAATGATTAGTTTTATTTTTCTATAATGTGGAGTTATTGTGTATTGATTTGGATTGACTTTTTGAAAATATACAATAATTAATTGGTTTCCACTTTAATGACAGTTATTAATTAGACCAGTCGAATTATAATGATTATGAACATTTTTTAATTATTTAATTTTTGTGTGATAATTTAAATTTTTGTAATAAAGACAACGTTTTAAATCTCTAACTTGTATAAAATTTTAGGATTCCTGTAACAGAAATGAAGGGTAATACCGTAAAAAGTTGTATTAGTGGGATTCTGGCTAAGGAAAGACTTGGTTATTAAGTGGTCCATTGACCCACCTCTCTTTCCTGGGAAGCCCTCTAGTACACGACTTACTGTGTGCCCCAAACCTATTCTCCCCATGATAGAAGGAAAAGGTAATACCGTAAAAAGTTGTACTAGTGGGATTCTGGCTAAGGAAAGACTTGATTATTAAGTGGTCCGTTGACCCACCTCTCTTTCCTGGGAAGCCCTCTAGTGCACGACTTGCTGTGTGACCTAAACCTACTATATAGACGTGAATAAAATATTTATTTACAATCGTAAGGTTATAATTAGAATGTCTACCTAGTTTCGAGGACGAAACTATTTTTAAGGGGGTGAGTATTGTAACATCCTCAAAATTATTATTTAAAAATAATTAGAACCTATCAATATTATTCAATATTAAATTATGTGTGATAATTATTTTCCTTGTTCCATTTTTGTAGTTGATAAAGTTATTAGTAAGAATTATTTAAATGGGGAGTTTAAATATAATATATATATATATATATATATATATATATATATTTATTTACGTAGAGATATATTATATGTAGATGTGTTTTCCTAGTGCAAGAAGAATTTGGGCTAAGGGTTCGAGGCTTAGTGTGACCCAACCCACTTGAATGAGTATAAATTTGGGCTATGTGTTTGTGGTTTGGTTTTTATGATCAAGGTTAAAAAAAAAAGTGACATTTCATCCCTTTTATTCTTCATTTAGGCCCATCATTGTCTAACCAACAATTTCCACTTTAAATTTCCCTAAGTCCACAATTTCTGTATACTCACTAATAAGAAACAAAAAGAATTCCGAAACCCTAGCCACCATCACCTTCACACCTCATTTTCTTCGTGTATCCAAGCTTGAAACTTCTTTTCCTTGTGAACAACTCCGTGGGGCTTAAAGCTTTGTACTAGGAAGAAAAGCGGCCAAGGTAAGGGCTTTTCCCCACACAAATTAGAGTTAGGCCGTTGGTTGGATGACATGAAATAAATAATCGTGATTTCTTCTATTTTAAAATGAATAAATGTAGACTAATGGAGTAAAATGATAAAACCCCAATTTTTATTGAGATTGAATTGTAATATATGATTTCTATAGAGTAAAGTATGAAATTTTATGCTATGTGTGATAAAATTGTAGTGTTACGATGAATATGAAATAAAGTTTGAATTTTTACCTTATATGTGATAAAGTTTTAACTTTCATTATGTATATGAATTGGAGTTTGAATTTTCTTGTCATATATGTTAAAGTGTTAATTTTTATGTCCTATATGATATAAAGTTTCTATTTTTATGTGTATGTGGTGAAAGTCATAATTTTTATGATTATTTGTCTATGATTATGTGATACTCATGATAAGGATGTGTTGTATGTATTCTTAGTGATATGTGAATAAGAGATGATTTTGAAAAGTAATTTTGAATGCATATGACATGATCCTTAGTGGGCTGTGTGGGAGTATATATATATGTTTGATACTATTTCATCATGTCATGACATATGCATCTTCGTGGGAGTTGCCTTAGTGGCAGGTTTGATTTCCCCATTGGTATGGGTGACCTTTCTGTGTGGAAGTTGCCTTAGTGGCAGGTTGATATCCGGATCATATAGTTTTAGGAGCATGCACTATGCATATGTTTGATATACATTTTACCGGTTTGCGCATTTTTTCTTTTAAATTAGAAGTTTTTACTTTTATATGTTTTGTGTTATTCTTTCATATGTTTAGCTTTGGTTTGATGTGGATGATGGAATAAAACTGACCCTTACAACAACATTTTAGGTACTAATGAGTCCGAGGAGATTCAAGAGTAGTTAATGAGTATTGATGTGCGGCGAACGTGGGGTAAAAATGGGTTTTTCGAGACAATTTTGTAATAATAGAGTTGTCGCAATGTTTCTAAGTCCTTTTAATCTTTTGTCACAAACTTTTAAAATGTATTGGAATTTTAGAAATACGGAAGTGTTTCCCTTCCGTTAGGAATAATTGCCTTTACTTGTTTTAAATTTTGAATAAATATTTTCTTAATGATATTAAATAACGTGTTTCATACTAATTATTTAAATGAATAAATGTTAAGTATTCAAAAAAAAAATTTAGTAAACTTTCTAAACAATAAGTATTTTTTTTTAAGTAACGTTTTGGATTAAAAATCCGGGGCGTTACACCTAGGGAGGACCAAAACGACCTAAATGTTCAACCAATGACAAAATCACATATTGGATGCACCAGATTGGTAAAAAACCCTAATTGGATTAGAGTAAGCCTAGAGAGGGCGAAAATGACCAAAATGTTCAACCAATGACACAAACGCACTTATTGGATGCACAAGAATGGTTAAAAACCCTAATTGGATTAGAATAAGCCTAGGGAGGACGAAAATAACCTAACTGTTCAACCAATGACACAAAATCACTTATTGGATGAACAAATTGGTTTAAAAGCCAAATTAGATTAGAATAAGCTTAGGGAGGACGAAAATGACCTAAATGTTCAACCAATGACACAAAATCACTTAATGGATGCACAAGATTGGTTAAAAACCCTTATTGAATTAGAATAAGTCGAAGGATGACGAAAATGACCTAAATGTTAAACCAATGACACAAAATCAGTTATTGGATGCAGAAGATTGGTTGAAAACCCTAATTGAATTAGAATAAGTCGAAGGATGACGAAAATGTCTTAAATGTGTAACAAATGACACAAAATCACTTATTGGATGCACCTGATTGGTTAAAAACCCTAATTTGATTAGAATAAACCTACAGAGGACGAAAATGACCTAAATGTTCAGCCAATGACACAAAATCACTTATAGGATGTAGAAGATTGTTTAAAAACCCTAATTGAATTAGAATAAGTAAAAGGATGACGAAAATGACCTAAATGTTTAACCAATGACACAAAATCACTTATTGGATGCACAAGATTGGTTAAAAACCCTTATTGGATGAGAATAAGCCTAGGGAGGACGAAAATGACCTAAATGTTCAACCAATGACACAAAATCACTTATTGGATGCACAAGATTGGTTAAATACCCTAATTGGATGAGAATAAGCCTAAGGAGAACGAAAATGACATAAATGTTCAACCAATGACATAAAATCACTCATTGGATGCACAAGATTGGTGAAAAACCCTAATTGGATTAGAATAAGCCTAGGGAGGACGAAAATGACCTAAATGTTCAACCAATGACACAAACTCACTTATTGGATGCACAAGATTGGTTAAAAACCCAAATTGAATTAGAATAAGCCTAGGGAGGACGAAAATGGCCTAAATGTTCAACCAATGACACAAAATCACTTTTTGGATGCACAAGATTGGTTAAAAACCTAATTGAATTACAATAAGCCTAGGGAGGACGAAAATGACCTAAATGTTCAACCAATGAGACAAACACACTTATTGGATGCACAAGATTGGTTAAAAACCCTAATTGAATTAGAATAAGCCTAGGTAGGACGAAAATGACCTAAAGATTCAACCAATGACACAAAATCACTTATTGGACGCACAAGATGGATTAAAAACCCTAATTGGATTAGAATAAACCTAAGGAGGACAAAAATGACCTAAATGTTCAACAAATGACACAAAATCACTTATTGGATTCACAAGATAGGTTAAAAACCCTAATTGGATTACAATAAGCCTTGGGAGGACGAAAATGACCTAAATGTTCAGCCAATGATACAAAATCAATTATTGGATGCACAAGATTGGTTAAAAACCCTAATTTGATTAGAATAAGCCTAGGGAGGACGAAAATGACCTAAATGTTTAACCAATGAAACAAAATCACTTATTGCACGCACAAGATTGGTTAAAAACCTTAATTGGATTAGAATACGCCTAGGGAGGACCAAAACGACCTAAATGTTCAACCAATAACAAAATCACATATTGGATGCACAAGATTGGTAAAAAACCCTAATTGGATTAGAGTAAGCCTAGAGAGGGCGAAAATGACCAAAATGTTCAACCAATGACACAAACGCACTTATTGGATGCACAAGAATGGTTAAAAACTCTAATTGGATTAGAATAAGCCTAGGGAGGACGAAAATGACCTAACTGTTCAACCAATGACACAAAATCACTTATTGGATGAACAAATTGGTTAAAAAGCCAAATTAGATTAGAATAAGCTTAGGGAGGACGAAAATGACCTAAATGTTCAACCAATGACACAAAATCACTTAATGGATGCACAAGATTGGTTAAAAACCCTTATTGAATTAGAATAAGTCGAAGGATGACGAAAATGACCTAAATGTTAAACCAATGACACAAAATCAGTTATTGGATGCAGAAGATTGGTTGAAAACCCTAATTTAATTAGAATAAGTCGAAGGATGACCAAAATGTCTTAAATGTGTAACAAATGACACAAAATCACTTATTGGATGCACCTGATTGGTTAAAAACCCTAATTTGATTAGAATAAACCTACGGAGGACGAAAATGACCTAAATGTTCAGCCAATGACACAAAATCACTTATAGGATGTAGAAGATTGTTTAAAAACCCTAATTGAATTAGAATAAGTAAAAGAATTACGAAAATGACCTAAATGTTTAACCAATGACACAAAATCACTTATTGGATGCACAAGATTGGTTAAAAACCCTTATTGGATGAGAATAAGCCTAGGGAGGACGAAAATGACCTAAATGTTCAACCAATGACACAAAATCACTTATTCGATGCACAAGATTGGTTAAATACCCTAATTGGATGAGAATAAGCCTAAGGAGGACGAAAATAACATAAATGTTCAACCAATGACATAAAATCACTCATTGGATGCACAAGATTGGTGAAAAACCCTAATTGGATTAGAATAAGCTTAGGGAGGACGAAAATGACCTAAATGTTCAACCAATGACACAAAATCACTTATTGGATGCACAAGATTGGTTAAAAACCCAAATTGAATTAGAATAAGCCTAGGGAGGACGAAAATGACCTAAATGTTCAACCAATGACACAAAATCACTTTTTGGATGCACAAGATTGGTTAAAAACCTAATTGAATTACAATAAGCCTAGGGAGGACGAAAATGACCTAAATGTTCAACCAATGACACAAACACATTTATTGGATGCACAAGATTGGTTAAAAACCCTAATTGAATTAGAATAAGCCTAGGTAGGACGAAAATGACCTAAAGGTTCAACCAATGACACAAAATCACTTATTGGATGCACAAAATGGATTAAAAACCCTAATTGGATTAGAATAAACCTAAGGAGGACAAAAATGACCTAAATGTTCAACCAATGACACAAAATCACTTATTGGATTCACAAGATAGGTTAAAAACCCTAATTGGATTACAATAAGCCTTGGGAGGACGAAAATGACATAAATGTTCAACCAATGATACAAAATCAATTATTGGATGCACAAGATTGGTTAAAAACCCTAATTTGATTAGAATAAGCCTAGGGAGGACGAAAATGACCTAAATCTTTAACCAATGAAACAAAATCACTTATTGGATGCACAAGATTGGTTAAAAACCTTAATTGGATTAGAATACGCCTAGGGAGGACCAAAACGACCTAAATGTTCAACCAATGACAAAATCACTCATTCGATGCACAAGATTGGTGAAAAATCCTAATTGGATTAGAATAAGCCTAGGGAGGACGAAAATGACCTAAAAGTTCAACCAATGACACAAAATCACTTATTGGATGCACAAGATTGGTTAAAAACCCAAATTGAATTAGAATAAGCCTAGGGAGGACGAAAATGACCTAAATGTTCAACCAATGACACAAAATCACTTATTGGATGCACAAGATTGGTTAAAAACCTAATTGAATTACAATAAGCCTAAGGAGGACGAAAATGACCTAAATGTTCAACCAATGACACAAACACACTTATTGGATGCACAAGATTGGTTAAAAACCCTAATTGAATTAGAATAAGCCTAGGTAGGACGAAAATGACCTAAAGGTTCAACCAATGACACAAAATCACTTATTGGATGCACAAAATGGATTAAAAACCCTAATTGGATTAGAATAAACCTAAGGAGGACAAAAATGACCTAAATGTTCAACCAATGACACAAAATCACTTATTGGATTCACAAGATAGGTTAAAAACCCTAATTGGATTACAATAAGCCTTGGGAGGACGAAAATGACCTAAATGTTCAACCAATGATACAAAATCAATTATTGGATGCACAAGATTGGTTAAAAACCCTAATTTGATTAGAATAAGCCTAGGGAGGACGAAAATGACCTAAATCTTTAACCAATGAAACAAAATCACTTATTGGATGCACAAGATTGGTTAAAAACCTTAATTGGATTAGAATACGCCTAGGGAGGACCAAAACGACCTAAATGTTCAACCAATGACAAAATCACATATTGGATGCACAAGATTGGTAAAAAAACCCTAATTGGATTAGAGTAAGCCTAGAGAGTGCGAAAATGACCAAAATGTTCAACCAATGACACAAACGCACTTATTGGATGCACAAGAATGGTTAAAAACCCTAATTGGATTAGAATAAGCCTAGGGAGGACCAAAATGACCTAACTTTTCAACCAATGACACAAAATCACTTATTGGATGAACAAATTGGTTTAAAAGCCAAATTAGATTAGAATAAGCTTAGGGAGGACGAAAATGACCTAAATGTTCAACCAATGACACAAAATCACTTAATGGATGCACAAGATTGGTTAAAAACCTTTATTGAATTAGAATAAGTCGAAGGATGACGAAAATGATCTAAATGTTAAACCAATGACACAAAATCACTTATTGGATGCAGAAGATTGGTTGAAAACCCTAATTGAATTAGAATAAGTCGAAGGATGACGAAAATGTCTTAAATGTGTAACAAATGACACAAAATCACTTATTGGATGCACGAGATTGGTTAAAAACCCTAATTTGATTAGAATAAACCTACGGAGGACGAAAATGACCTAAATGTTCAGCCAATGACACAAAATCACTTATAGGATGTAGAAAATTGTTTTAAAATCCTAATTGAATTAGAATAAGTAAAAGGATGACGAAAATGACCTAAATGTTTAACCAATGACTCAAAATCACTTATCGGATGCACAAGATTGGCTAAAAACCATAAGTGAATTAGGATAGGTCGAAGAATGACGAAAATGACCTAAATATTCAACCAATGACACAAAATCACTTATTGGATGCAAAAGATTGGTTAAAAACCCTAATTGAAGGAGAATAAGCTTAGAGAGGATGAAAATGACCTAATTGTTCGACTAATGACACAAAATCACTTATTGGATGCACAAGATTGGTTAAATACCCTAATTGGATGAGAATAAGCACAGGGAGGACGAAATTGACCTAAATGTTCAACCAATGACACAAAATTTCTTATTGGATGCACAAGATTGGTTAAAAACCCTAATTGGATGAGAATAAGCCTAGGGAGGACGAAAATGACCTAAATGTTCAACCAATGACACAAAATCACTTATTGGATGCACAAGATTGGTTAAAAACCCTTATTGGATGAGAATAAGCTTAGGGAGGACGAAAATAACCTAAATGTTTAACCAATGACACAAAATCACTTATTGGATGCACAAGATTGGTTAAAAACCCTAATTGAAGGAGAATAAGATTAGGGAGGATGAAAATGACCTAATTGTTCAACTAATGACACAAATTCACTTATTGGATGCACAAGATTGGTCAAAAACCCTAATTGAGTTAGAATAAGTCGAAGGATGAGGAAAATGACCTAAACGTTTATCAAATGACACAAAATCACTTATTCGATGCACAAGATTGGTTAAAAACCCTAATTGGATTACAATAAGCCTAGGTAGGGCGAAAAAGACCTAAATGTTCAACCAATGACACAAAATCACTTATTACATGCACAAGATTGGTTAAAATCCCTAATTGGATTAGAATAAGCCTAGGGAGGACGAAAATGACCCAAATGATCAACCAATGTCACAAACGCACATATCGGATGCACAAGATTGGTTAAAAACCCTAATTGAAATAGAATAAGTCGAAGGATGACGAAAATGTACCTGAATGTTCAACCAATGACACAAAATTACTTATTAGATGCACAAGAATGGTTAAAAACCCTAATTGGACGAAAATAAGCCTATGAAGGACGAAAATGACATAAATGTTAGACCAATGACACAAAATCACTAATTGGATGCACAAGATTGGTTAAAAACCCTAATTGGACGAGAATAAGCCTAGGGAGGACGAAACTGACCTAAATGTTCAACCAATGACACAAAATCACTTATTGGATGCACAAGATTGGTTAAAAACCCAAATTGGATGAAAATTAGTTTAGCGAGGATGAAAATGACCTAAATCTTCAATAAATGACACAAAATCACTTATTGGATGCACAAGATTGGTTAAAAACCCTAATTGGATTAGAATAAGCTTACGGAGGACGAAAATAACCTAAATGTTAAACCAATGACACAAAATCACTTATTGGATGCACAAGATTGGTTAAAAACCCTAATTGGATGAGAATAAACTTATGGAGGATGAAAATGACCTAATTGTTCAATTAATGACACAAATTCACTTATTGGATGCACAAGATTGGTTAAAAACCCTAATTGGACGAGAATAAGCTTAGGGAGGATGAAAATGACCTAAATGTTCAACCAATGACACAAAATCACTTATTGGATGCAAAAGATTGGTTAAAAACCCTAATTGGATTAGAATAAACCTAAGGAGGACAAAAATGACCTAAATGTTCAACCAATGACACAAAATCACTTATTGGATTCACAAGATAGGTTAAAAACCCTAATTGGATTACAATAAGCCTTGGGAGGATGAAAATGACCTAAATGTTCA
Organism: Cicer chorassanicum; assembly: GCA_037974735.1. Classification (NCBI taxonomy): domain Eukaryota; kingdom Viridiplantae; phylum Streptophyta; class Magnoliopsida; order Fabales; family Fabaceae; genus Cicer; species Cicer chorassanicum. The sequence goes on from JBBPBP010009779.1 coordinate 43,550,010, forward strand.
ACCAATGATACAAAATCAATTATTGGATGCACAAGAATGGTTAAAAACCCTAATTTGATTAGAATAAGCCTAGGGAGAACGAAAATGACCTAAATGTTTAACCAATGAAACAAAATCACTTATTGGATGCACAAGATTGGTTAAAAACCTTAATTGGATTAGAATACGCCTAGGGAGGACCAAAACGACCTAAATGTTCAACCAATGACAAAATCACATATTGGATGCACAAGATTTGTAAAAAACCCTAATTGGATTAGAGTAAGCCTAGAGAGGGCGAAAATGACCAAAATGTTCAACCAATGACACAAACGCACTTATTGGATGCACAAGAATGGTTAAAAACCCTAATTGGATTAGAATAAGCCTAGGGAGGACGAAAATGACCTAACTGTTCAACCAATGACACAAAATCACTTATTGGATGAACAAATTGGTTTAAAAGCCAAATTAGATTAGAATAAGCTTAGGGAGGACGAAAATGACCTAAATGTTCAACCAATGACACAAAATAACTTAATGGATGCACAAGATTGGTTAAAAACCCTTATTGAATTAGATTAAGTCGAAGGATGACGAAAATGACCTAAATGTTAAACCAATGACACAAAATCACTTATTGGATGCAAAAGATTGGTTGAAAACCCAAATTGAATTAGAATAAGCCTAGGGAGGACGAAAATGACCTAAATGTTCAACCAATGACACAAAATCACTTATTGGATGCACAAGATTGGTTAAAAACCTAATTGAATTACAATAAGCCTAGGGAGGACGAAAATGACCTAAATGTTCAACCAATGACACAAACACACTTATTGGATGCACAAGATTGGTTAAAAACCCTAATTGAATTAGAATAAGCCTAGGTAGGACGAAAATGACCTAAAGGTTCAACCAATGACACAAAATCACTTATTGGATGCACAAGATGGATTAAAAACCCTAATTGGATTAGAATAAACCTAAGGAGGACAAAAATGACCTAAATGTTCAACCAATGACACAAAATCACTTATTGGATTCACAAGATAGGTTAAAAACCCTAATTGGATTACAATAAGCCTTGGGAGGACGAAAATGACCTAAATGTTCAACCAATGATACAAAATCAATTATTGGATGCACAAGATTGGTTAAAAACCCTAATTTGATTAGAATAAGCCTAGGGAGGACGAAAATGACCTAAATCTTTAACCAATGAAACAAAATCACTTATTGGATGCACAAGATTGGTTAAAAACCTTAATTGGATTAGAATACGCCTAGGGAGGACCAAAACGACCTAAATGTTCAACCAATGACAAAATCACTCATTCGATGCACAAGATTGGTGAAAAATCCTAATTGGATTAGAATAAGCCTAGGGAGGACGAAAATGACCTAAAAGTTCAACCAATGACACAAAATCACTTATTGGATGCACAAGATTGGTTAAAAACCCAAATTGAATTAGAATAAGCCTAGGGAGGACGAAAATGACCTAAATGTTCAACCAATGACACAAAATCACTTATTGGATGCACAAGATTGGTTAAAAACCTAATTGAATTACAATAAGCCTAAGGAGGACGAAAATGACCTAAATGTTCAACCAATGACACAAACACACTTATTGGATGCACAAGATTGGTTAAAAACCCTAATTGAATTAGAATAAGCCTAGGTAGGACGAAAATGACCTAAAGGTTCAACCAATGACACAAAATCACTTATTGGATGCACAAAATGGATTAAAAACCCTAATTGGATTAGAATAAACCTAAGGAGGACAAAAATGACCTAAATGTTCAACCAATGACACAAAATCACTTATTGGATTCACAAGATAGGTTAAAAACCCTAATTGGATTACAATAAGCCTTGGGAGGACGAAAATGACCTAAATGTTCAACCAATGATACAAAATCAATTATTGGATGCACAAGATTGGTTAAAAACCCTAATTTGATTAGAATAAGCCTAGGGAGGACGAAAATGACCTAAATCTTTAACCAATGAAACAAAATCACTTATTGGATGCACAAGATTGGTTAAAAACCTTAATTGGATTAGAATACGCCTAGGGAGGACCAAAACGACCTAAATGTTCAACCAATGACAAAATCACATATTGGATGCACAAGATTTGTAAAAAACCCTAATTGGATTAGAGTAAGCCTAGAGAGGGCGAAAATGACCAAAATGTTCAACCAATGACACAAACGCACTTATTGGATGCACAAGAATGGTTAAAAACCCTAATTGGATTAGAATAAGCCTAGGGAGGACGAAAATGACCTAACTGTTCAACCAATGACACAAAATCACTTATTGGATGAACAAATTGGTTTAAAAGCCAAATTAGATTAGAATAAGCTTAGGGAGGACGAAAATGACCTAAATGTTCAACCAATGACACAAAATCACTTATTGGATGCACAAGATTGGTTGAAAACCCTTATTGAATTAGAATAAGTCAAAGGATGACGAAAATGACCTAAATGTTAAATCAATGACACAAAATCACTTATTGGATGCAGAAGATTGGTTGAAAACCCTAATTGAATTAGAATAAGTCGAAGGATGACGAAAATGTCTTAAATGTGTAACAAATGACACAAAATCACTTATTGGATGCACGAGATTGGTTAAAAACCCTAATTTGATTAGAATAAACCTAGGGAGGACGAAAATGACCTAAATGTTCTGCCAATGACACAAAATCACTTATAGGATGTAGAAGATTGTTTAAAAACCCTAATTGAATTAGAATAAGTAAAAGGATGACGAAAATGACCTAAATGTTTAACCAATGACACAAAATCATTTATTGGATGCACAAGAATGGCTAAAAACCATAATTGAATTAGGATAGGTCGAAGGATGACGAAAATGACCTAAATGTTCAACCAAATACACAAAATCACTTATTAGATGCAAAAGATTGGTTAAAAGCCCTAATTGAAGGAGAATAAGCTTAGAGAGGATGAACATGACCTAATTGTTCGACTAATGACACAAAATCACTTATTGGATGCACAAGATTGGTTAAAAACCCTAATTTGATGAGAATAAACTTATGGAGGATGAAAATGACCTAAATGTTCAACCAATGACACAAAATCACTTATTCGATGCCCAAGATTGGTTAAATACCCTAATTGGATGAGAATAAGCTTAGGGAGCACGAAAATGACCTAAATGTTCAACCAATGACACAAAATCACTTATTGGATGCACAAGATTGGTTAAAAATCCTTATTGAATTAGAATAAGTCGAAGGATGACGAAAATGACCTAAATGTTCAACCAATTACACCAACGCACTTATTGGATGCACAAGATTGGCTAAAAACCATAATTGAATTAGGATAGGTCGAAGGATGACGAAAATGACCTAAATGTTCAACCAATGACACAAAATCACTTATTGGATGCACAAGATTGGTTAAAAACCCAAATTGAAGGAGAATAAGCTTAGGGTGGATGAAAATGACCTAATTGTTCGACTAATGACACAAAATCACTTATTGGATGCACAAGATTGGTTAAATACCCTAATTGGATGAGAATAAGCACAGGGAGGACGAAATTGACCTAAATGTTCAACCAATGACACAAAATTTCTTATTGGATGCACAAGATTGGTTAAAAACCCTAATTGGATGAGAATAAGCCTAGGGAGGACGAAAATGACCTAAATGTTCAACCAATGACACAAAATCACTTATTGGATGCACAAGATTGGTTAAAAACCCTTATTGGATGAGAATAAGCTTAGGGAGGACGAAAATAACCTAAATGTTTAACCAATGACACAAAATCACTTATTGGATGCACAAGATTGGTTAAAAACCCTAATTGAAGGAGAATAAGATTAGGGAGGATGAAAATGACCTAATTGTTCAACTAATGACACAAATTCACTTATTGGATGCACAAGATTGGTCAAAAACCCTAATTGAGTTAGAATAAGTCGAAGGATGAGGAAAATGACCTAAACGTTTATCAAATGACACAAAATCACTTATTCGATGCACAAGATTGGTTAAAAACCCTAATTGGATTACAATAAGCCTAGGTAGGGCGAAAAAGACCTAAATGTTCAACCAATGACACAAAATCACTTATTACATGCACAAGATTGGTTAAAATCCCTAATTGGATTAGAATAAGCCTAGGGAGGACGAAAATGACCCAAATGATCAACCAATGTCACAAACGCACATATCGGATGCACAAGATTGGTTAAAAACCCTAATTGAAATAGAATAAGTCGAAGGATGACGAAAATGTACCTGAATGTTCAACCAATGACACAAAATTACTTATTAGATGCACAAGAATGGTTAAAAACCCTAATTGGACGAAAATAAGCCTATGAAGGACGAAAATGACATAAATGTTAGACCAATGACACAAAATCACTAATTGGATGCACAAGATTGGTTAAAAACCCTAATTGGACGAGAATAAGCCTAGGGAGGACGAAACTGACCTAAATGTTCAACCAATGACACAAAATCACTTATTGGATGCACAAGATTGGTTAAAAACCCAAATTGGATGAAAATTAGTTTAGCGAGGATGAAAATGACCTAAATCTTCAATAAATGACACAAAATCACTTATTGGATGCACAAGATTGGTTAAAAACCCTAATTGGATTAGAATAAGCTTACGGAGGACGAAAATAACCTAAATGTTAAACCAATGACACAAAATCACTTATTGGATGCACAAGATTGGTTAAAAACCCTAATTGGATGAGAATAAACTTATGGAGGATGAAAATGACCTAATTGTTCAATTAATGACACAAATTCACTTATTGGATGCACAAGATTGGTTAAAAACCCTAATTGGACGAGAATAAGCTTAGGGAGGATGAAAATGACCTAAATGTTCAACCAATGACACAAAATCACTTATTGGATGCAAAAGATTGGTTAAAAACCCTAATTGGATTAGAATAAACCTAAGGAGGACAAAAATGACCTAAATGTTCAACCAATGACACAAAATCACTTATTGGATTCACAAGATAGGTTAAAAACCCTAATTGGATTACAATAAGCCTTGGGAGGACGAAAATGACCTAAATGTTCAACCAATGATACAAAATCAATTATTGGATGCACAAGATTGGTTAAAAACCCTAATTTGATTAGAATAAGCCTAGGGAGGACGAAAATGACCTAAATGTTTAACCAATGAAACAAAATCACTTATTGGATGCACAAGATTGGTGAAAAACCTTAATTGGATTAGAATACGCCTAGGGAGGACCAAAACGACCTAAATGTTCAACCAATGACAAAATCACATATTGGATGCACAAGATTGGTAAAAAACCCTAATTGGATTAGAGTAAGCCTAGAGAAGGCGAAAATGACCAAAATGTTCAACCAATGACACAAACGCACTTATTGGATGCACAAGAATGGTTAAAAACCCTAATTGGATTAGAATAATCCTAGGGAGGACGAAAATGACCTAACTGTTCAACCAATGACACAAAATCACTTATTGGATGAACAAATTGGTTTAAAAGCCAAATTAGATTAGAATAAGCTTAGGGAGGACGAAAATGACCTAAATGTTTATCCAATGACACAAAATCAATTATTGGATCCACAAATTGGTTAAAAGCCCTAATTGGACGAGAATAAGCATAGGGAGGACGAAAATGACCTAAATGTTCAACCAATGACACAAAATCACTTATTGGATGCACAAGATTGGTTGAAAACCCTTATTGAATTAGAATAAGTCAAAGGATGACGAAAATGACCTAAATGTTAAACCAATGACACAAAATCACTTATTGGATGCAGAAGATTGGTTGAAAACCCTAATTGAATTAGAATAAGTTGAAGGATGACGAAAATGTCTTAAATGTGTAACAAATGACACAAAATCACTTATTGGATGCACGAGATTTGTTAAAAACCCTAATTTGATTAGAATAAACCTACGGAGGACGAAAATGACCTAAATGTTCAACCAATGACACAAAATCACTTAATGGATGCACAAGATTGGTTAAAAACCCTTATTGGATGAGAATAAGCCTAGGGAGGACGAAAATGACCTAAATGTTCAACCAATGACACAAAATCACTTACTGGATGCACAAGATTGGTTAAATACCCTAATTGGATGAGAATAAGCCTAAGGAGGACGAAAATGACCTAAATGTTCAACCAATGACATAAAATCACTCATTGGATGCACAAGATTGGTGAAAAACCCTAATTGGATTAGAATAAGTCTAGGGAGGACGAAAATGACCTAAATGTTCAACCAATGACACAAACACACTTATTGGATGCACAAGATTGGTTAAAAACCATAATTGGATTAGAATACGCCTAGGGAGGACCAAAACGACCTAAATGTTCAACCAATGACAAAATCACATATTGCATGCACAAGATTGGTGAAAAACCCTAATTGGATTAGAATAAGTCTAGGGAGGACGAAAATGACCTAAATGTTCAACCTATGACACAAAATCACTTATTGGATGCACAAGATTGGTTAAAAACCCAAATTGAATTAGAATAAGCCTAGGGAGGACGAAAATGACCTAAATGCTCAACCAATAACACAAAATCACTTATTGGATGCACAAGATTGGTTAAAAACCTAATAGAATTACAATAAGCCTAGGGAGGACGAAAATGACCTAAATGTTCAACCAATGACACAAACACACTTATTGGATGCACAAGATTGGTTAAAAACCCTAATTGAATTAGAATAAGCCTAGGTAGGACGAAAATGACCTAAAGGTTCAACCAATGACACAAAATCACTTATTGGATGCACAAGATGGATTAAAAACCCTAATTGGATTAGAATAAACCTAAGGAGGACAAAAATGACCTAAATGTTCAAACAATGACACAAAATCACTTATTGGATTCATAAGATAGGTTAAAAACCCTAATTGGATTACAATAAGCCTTGGGAGGACGAAAATGACCTAAATGTTCAACCAATGATACAAAATCAATTATTGGATGCACAAGATTGGTTAAAAACCCTAATTTGATTAGAATAAGCCTAGGGAGGACGAAAATGACCTAAATGTTTAACCAATGAAACAAAATCACTTATTGGATGCACAAGATTGGTTAAAAACCATAATTGGATTAGAATACGCCTAGGGAGGACCAAAACGACCTAAATGTTCAACCAATGACAAAATCACATATTGCATGCACAAGATTGGTAAAAAACCCTAATTGGATTAGAGTAAGCCTTGAGAGGGCGAAAATGACCAAAATGTTCAACCACTGACACAAACGCACTTATTGGATGCACAAGAATGGTTAAAAACCCTAATTGGATTAGAATAAGCCTAGGGAGGACGAAAATGACCTAAATGTTCAACCAATGACACAAAATCACTTACTGGATGCACAAGATTGGTTAAATACCCTAATTGGATGAGAATAAGCCTAAGGAGGACGAAAATGACCTAAATGTTCAACCAATGACATAAAATCACTCATTGGATGCACAAGATTGGTGAAAAACCCTAATTGGATTAGAATAAGTCTAGGGAGGACGAAAATGACCTAATTGTTCAACCAATGACACAAAATCACTTATTGGATGCACAAGATGGATTAAAAACCCTAATTGGATTAGAATAAACCTAAGGAGGACAAAAATGACCTAAATGTTCAACCAATGACACAAAATCACTTATTGGATTCATAAGATAGGTTAAAAACCCTAATTGGATTACAATAAGCCTTGGGAGGACGAAAATGACCTAAATGTTCAACCAATCATACAAAATCAATTATTGGATGCACAAGATTGGTTAAAAACCCTAATTTGATTAGAATATGCCTAGGGAGGACGAAAATGACCTAAATGTTTAACCAATGAAACAAAATCACTTATTGGATGCACAAGATTGGTTAAAAACCATAATTGGATTAGAATACGCCTAGGGAGGACCAAAACGACCTAAATGTTCAACCAATGACAAAATCACATATTGGATGCACAAGATTGGTAAAAAACCCTAATTGGATTAGAGTAAGCCTTGAGAGGGCGAAAATGACCAAAATGTTCAACCAATGACACAAACGCACTTATTGGATGCACAAGAATGGTTAAAAACCCTAATTGGATTAGAATAAGCCTAGGGAGGACGAAAATGACCTAACTGTTCAACCAATGACACAAAATCACTTATTGGATGAACAAATTGGTTTAAAAGCCAAATTAGATTAGAATAAGCTTAGGGAGGACGAAAATGACCTAAATGTTCAACCAATGACACAAAATCACTTATTGGATGCACAAGATTGGTTGAAAACCCTTATTGAATTAGAATAAGTCAAAGGATGACGAAAATGACCTAAATGTTAAATCAATGACACAAAATCACTTATTGGATGCAGAAGATTGGTTGAAAACCCTAATTGAATTAGAATAAGTCGAAGGATGACGAAAATGTCTTAAATGTGTAACAAATGACACAAAATCACTTATTGGATGCACGAGATTGGTTAAAAACCCTAATTTGATTAGAATAAACCTAGGGAGGACGAAAATGACCTAAATGTTCTGCCAATGACACAAAATCACTTATAGGATGTAGAAGATTGTTTAAAAACCCTAATTGAATTAGAATAAGTAAAAGGATGACGAAAATGACCTAAATGTTTAACCAATGACACAAAATCATTTATTGGATGCACAAGAATGGCTAAAAACCATAATTGAATTAGGATAGGTCGAAGGATGACGAAAATGACCTAAATGTTCAACCAAATACACAAAATCACTTATTAGATGCAAAAGATTGGTTAAAAGCCCTAATTGAAGGAGAATAAGCTTAGAGAGGATGAACATGACCTAATTGTTCGACTAATGACACAAAATCACTTATTGGATGCACAAGATTGGTTAAAAACCCTAATTTGATGAGAATAAACTTATGGAGGATGAAAATGACCTAAATGTTCAACCAATGACACAAAATCACTTATTCGATGCCCAAGATTGGTTAAATACCCTAATTGGATGAGAATAAGCTTAGGGAGCACGAAAATGACCTAAATGTTCAACCAATGACACAAAATCACTTATTGGATGCACAAGATTGGTTAAAAATCCTTATTGAATTAGAATAAGTCGAAGGATGACGAAAATGACCTAAATGTTCAACCAATTACACCAACGCACTTATTGGATGCACAAGATTGGCTAAAAACCATAATTGAATTAGGATAGGTCGAAGGATGACGAAAATGACCTAAATGTTCAACCAATGACACAAAATCACTTATTGGATGCACAAGATTGGTTAAAAACCCAAATTGAAGGAGAATAAGCTTAGGGTGGATGAAAATGACCTAATTGTTCGACTAATGACACAAAATCACTTATTGGATGCACAAGATTGGTTAAATACCCTAATTGGATGAGAATAAGCACAGGGAGGACGAAATTGACCTAAATGTTCAACCAATGACACAAAATCACTTATTGGATGCACAAGATTGGTTAAAAACCCTTATTGGATGGGAATAAGCTTAGGGACAACGAAAATAACCTAAATCTTTAACCAATGACACAAAATCACTTATTTGATGCACAAGATTGGTTAAAAACCCTAATTGAAGGAGAATAAGCTTAGGGAGGATGAAAATGACCTAATTGTTCAACTAATGACACAAATTCACTTATTGGATGCACAAGATTGGTCAAAAACCCTAATTGAGTTAGAATAAGTCGAAGGATGAGGAAAATGACCTAAACGTTTATCAAATGACACAAAATCACTTATTGGATGCACAAGATTGGTTAAAAACCCTAATTGGATTACAAAAAGCCTAGGTAGGACGAAAAGACCTAAATGTTCAACCAATGACACAAAATCACTTATTAGATGCACAAGATTGGTTAAAATCCCTAATTGGATTAGAATAAGCCTAGGGAGGGTGAAAATGAGCCAAATAATCAACCAATGTCACAAACGCATATATCGGATGCACAAGATTGGTTAAAAACCCTAATTGAAATAGAATAAGTCGAAGGATGACGAAAAGGACTTGAATGTTCAACCAATGACACAAAATTACTTATTAGATGCACAACAATGGTTAAAAACCCTAATTGGACGAAAATAAGCCTATGAAGGACGAAAATGACCTAAATGTTAAACCAATGACACAAAATCACTAATTGGATGCACAAGATTGGTTAAAAACCCTAATTGGACGAGAATACGCCTAGGGAAGACGAAACTGACCTAAATGTTCAACCAATGACACAAAATCACTTATTGGATGCACAAGATTGGTTAAAAACCCAAATTGGATGAAAATTAGCTTAGGGAGGATGAAAATGACCTAAATGTTCAATAAATGAAACAAAATCACTTATTGGATGCACAAGATTGGTTAAAAACCCTAATTGGATGAGAATAAGCTTAGGGAGGACGAAAATAACCTAAATGTTCAACCAATGACACAAAATCACTTATTGGATGCACAAGATTGGTTAAAAACCCTAATTGGATTAGAATAAGCCTAAGGAGGACGAAAATTACCCAAATGATCAACCAATGACACAAACGCACATATCGGATGCACAAGATTGGTTAAAAAACCTTATTGAAATAGAATAAGTTGAAGTATGACGAAAATGACCTAAATGTTCAACCAATGACACAAAATCACTTATTGGATGCACAATATTTGTTAAAAACCCTAATTGGACGAGAATAAGCTTAGGGAGGACGAAAAATGACCTAAATGTTCAACCAATGACACAAAATAGCTTATTAGATGCACAAGATTGGTTAAAAACCCTTATTGCATGAGAATAAGCCTAGGGAGGACGAAAATGACTTAAATGTTTAACCAAAGACAAAAACATACTTATTGGATGCACAAGATTGCTCAAAAACCCTAATTGGATGAGAATAAGCCTAGGGAGGACGAAAATGACCTAAATGTTCAACCAATGACACAAAATCACTTATTGGATGCACAAGATTGGTTAAATACCCTAATTGGATGAGAATAAGCCTAAGGAGGACGAAAATGACCTAAATGTTCAACCAATGAAACAAAATCACTTATTGGATGCACAAGATTGGTTAAAAACGCTAATTGGATGAGAATAAACATAGGGAGGATGAAAATGACCTAATTGTTCAATTAATGACACAAATTCACTTATTGGATGCACAAGATTTGTTAAAAACCTTAATTGGACGATAATAAGCTTAGGGAGGACGAAAATGACCTAAATGTTTATCCAATGACACAAAATCAATTATTGGATCCACAAGATTGGTTAAAAGCCCTAATTGGACGAGAATAAACCTAGGGAGGATGAAAATGACCTAAATGTTCAACCAATGATACAAATGTACTTATTGGATGCACAGGATTGGTTAAAAAGCCTAATTGGATGCAAATAAGCCTAGGGAGGATGAAAATGACCTAAATGTTCAATAAATGACACAAAATAACTTATTGAATGCACAAGATTGGTTAAAAACCCTAATTGGATGAGAATAAGCTTAGGGAGGACGAAAATTACCTAAATGTTCAACCCATGACACAAAATCACTTATTGGATGCACAAGATTGATTAAAAACCTAATTGGACGAGAATAAGCCTAGGGAGGACGAAAATGACCTAAATGTTCAACCAATGACACAAATGTACTTATTGGATGCACAAGATTGGTTAAAAACCCTAATTGGACGAGAATAAGCCTTGGGAGGACGAAAATGACCTAAATGTTCAACCAATGGCACAAAATCACTTATTGGATGCACAAGATTGGTTAAAAACCCTAATTGGACAAGAATAAGCTTAGGGAGGATGAAAATAACCTAAATGTTTAACCAATGACACAAAATCACTTATTGGATGCACAAGATTGGTTAAAAACACTAATTGAAGGAGAATAAGCTTAGGCAGGATGAAAATGACCTAAGTGTTAAACTAATGACACATATTCACTTATTGGATGCACAAGATTGGTCAAAAACCCTAATTGAGTTAGAATAAAACGAAGGATGACGAAAATGACCTAAACGTTTAACAAATGACACAAAATCACTTATTGGATGCACAAGATTGGTTAAAAACCCTAATTGGATTACAATAAGCCTAGGGAGGACGAAAATGACCTAAATGTTCAACCAATGACACAAAATCACTTATTGGATGCACAAAATTGGTTAAAAACCCTAATTGGATTAGAATAAGCCTAGGGAGGACGAAAATGACCCAAATGATCTACCAATGACACAAACGCACATATCGGATGCACAAGATTGGTTAAAAACCCTAATTGAAATAGAATAAGTCGAAAGATGATGAAAATGACCTGAATGTTCAACCAATGACACAAAATCACTTATTAGATGCACAAGAATGGTTAAAAACCCAAATTGGATGAGAATAAGCTTATGGAGGACGAAAACGACCTAAATGTTCAACCAATGACACAAAATCACTTATTGGATGCACAAGATTGGTTAAAAACTCTAATTGGACGAGATTAAGCCTAGGGAGGACAAAAATGACCTAAATGTTCAACCAATGACACAAATGTACTTATTGGATGCACAAGATTGGTTAAAAACCCTAATTGGACGAGAATAAACCTTGGGAGGACGAAAATGACCTAAATGTTCAACCAATGGCAAAAAGTCACATATTGGATGCACAAGATTGGTTAAAAACCCTTATTGGACGAGAATAAGCCTAAGGAGGACGAAAATGACCTAAATGTTCAACCAATGACACAAATGTACTTATTGGATGCACAAGATTGGTTAAAAATCCTAATTGGACGAGAATAAGCCTTGTGAGGACGAAAATGACCTAAATGTTCAACCAATGGCACAAAATCATTTATTGGATGCACAAGATTGGTTAAAAACCCTAATTGGACGAGAATAGGCCTAGGGACGTTGAAAATGACCTAAATGTTCAACCAATGACACAAAATCACTTATTGGATGCACATGATTGGTTAAAAACCCTAATTGGAAGAGAATAAGCCTAGGGAGGACAAAAATGACCTAAATGTTCAACCAATGACACAAAATCACTTATTGGATGCACAAGATTGGTTAAAAACCCTAATTGGACGAGAATAAGCCTTGGGAGGACGAAAATGACCTAAATGTTCAACCAATGACACAAATGTACTTATTGGATGCACAAGATTGGTTAAAAACCCTAATTGGACGAGAATAAGCCTTAAGAGGACGAAAATGACTTAAATGTTCAACCAATGGCACAAAATCACTTATTGGATGCACAAGATTGGTTAAAAACACTAATTTGACGAGAATAAGCCTATGGAGGACGAAAATTACCTAAATGTTCAACCAATGACACAAAATCACTTATTAGATGCACAAGATTGGTTAAAAACACTAATTGGACGAGAATAAGCCTTGGGAGGACGAAAATGACCTAAATGTTCAACCAATGACACAAATGTACTTATTGGATGCATAGGATTGGTTAAAAACCCTAATTAGACGAGAATAAGCCTTGGGAGGACGAAAATGACTTAAATGTTCAACCAATGACACAAATATACTTATTGCATGCACAAGATTGGTTAAAAACCCTAATTAGACGAGAATAAGCCTAGGGAGGATGAAATTGACCTAAATGTTCAACCAATGACACAAAATCACTTATTGGATGCACAAGATTGGTTAAAAACCCTATTTAATCGAGAATAAGCCTAGGGAGGACGAAAATGACCTAAATGTTCAACCAATGAAACAAATGTACTTATTGGATGCACAAGATTGGATAAAAACCCTAATCGGACGAGAATAAGCCTAGGGAGGACGAAAATGACCTAAATGTCCAACCAATGACACAAAATCACTTATTGGATGCACATGATTGGTTAAAAACCCTAATTGGAAGAGAATAAGCCTAGGGAGGACAAAAATGACCTAAATGTTCAACCAATGACACAAAATCACTTATTGGATGCACAAGATTGGTTAAAAACCCTAATTGGACGAGAATAAGCCTTGGGAGGACGAAAATGACCTAAATGTTCAACCAATGACAGAAATGTACTTATTGGATGCACAAGATTGGTTAAAAACCCTAATTGGAAGAGAATAAGCCTTAAGAGGACGAAAATGACTTAAATGTTCAACCAATGGCACAAAATCACTTATTGGATGCACAAGATTGGTTAAAAACACTAATTTGACGAGAATAAGCCTATGGAGGACGAAAATGACCTAAATGTTCAACCAATGACACAAAATCACTTATTAGATGCACAAGATTGGTTAAAAACACTAATTGGACGAGAATAAGCCTTGGGAGGACGAAAATGACCTAAATGTTCAACCAATGACACAAATGTGCTTATTGGATGCATAGGATTGGTTAAAAACCCAAATTAGACGAGAATAAGCCTTGGGAGGACGAAAATGACTTAAATGTTCAACCAATGACACAAATATACTTATTGCATGCACAAGATTGGTTAAAAACCCTAATTAGACGAGAATAAGCCTAGGGAGGATGAAATTGACCTAAATGTTCAACCAATGACACAAAATCACTTATTGGATGCACAATATTGGTTAAAAACCTTATTTAATCGAGAATAAGCCTAGGGAGGACGAAAATGACCTAAATGTTCAACCAATGAAACAAATGTACTTATTGGATGCACAAGATTGGTTAAAAACCCTAATCGGACGAGAATAAGCCTAGGGAGGACGAAAATGACCTAAATGTTCAACCAATGACACAAAATCACTTATTGGATGCACATGATTGGTTAAAAACCCTAATTGGAAGAGAATAAGCCTAGGGAGGACAAAAATGACCTAAATGTTCAACCAATGACACAAAATCACTTATTGGATGCACAAGATTGGTTAAAAACCCTAATTGGACGAGAATAAGCCTTGGGAGGACGAAAATGACCTAAATGTTCAACCAATGACACAAAATCACTTATTGGATGCACAAGATTGGTTGAAAACCCTAATTGGACGAGAATAAGCCTATGGAGGACGAAAATGACCTAAATGTTCAACCAATGACAAAAAATCACTTATTGGATGCACAAGATTGGTTAAAAACCCTAATTGGACGAGAATAAGCCTTGGGAGGACGAAAATGACCTAAATGTTCAACCAATGACACAAATGTACGTATTGGATGCACAAGATTGGTTAAAAACCCTAATTGGACGAGAATAAGCCTTGGGAGGACGAAAATGACCTAAATGTTCAACCAATGACACAAATGTACTTATTGGATGCACAAGATTGGTTAAAAACCCTAATTGGACGAAAATAAGCCTTTGGAGGACGAAAATGACCTAAATGTTCAACCAGTGACACAAATGTACTTATTCGATGCACAAGATTGGTTAAAAACTCTAATTGCAGGAGAATAAGCCCTTGGAGGACGAAAAATGACCTAAATGTTCAAACAATGACACAAAATCACTTATTGGATGAACAAGATTGGTTAAAAACCCTAATTGGACGAGAATAAGCCTAGGGAGGACGAAAATGACCTAAATGTTCAACCAATGACACAAAATCACTTATTGGATGCACAAGACTGGTTAAAAACCCTAATTGAACGTGAATAAGCCTTGGGAGGACGAAAATGTCCTAAATGTTCAACCAATGACACAAAATCACTTATTGGATGAAAAAGATTGGTTAAAAACCCTAATTGGACGAGAATAAGCCTTGGGAGGACGAAAATGACCTAAATGTTCAACCAATGACACAAATGTACTTATTGGATGCACAAGATTGGTTAAAAACCCTAATTGGACGAGAATAAGCGTTGTGAGGAAGAAAATGACCTAAATGTTCAACTTAATGACACAAAATCACTTATTGGATGCACAAGATTGGTTAAAAACCCTAATTGGACGAGAATAAGCCTTGGGAGGACGAAAATGACCTAAATGTTCAACCAATGACACAAAATCACTTATTGGATGCACAAGATTGGTTAAAAACCCTAATTGGACGAGAATAAGCCTTGGGAGAAATCACCTAAATTTTCAACCAATGACACAAAATCACTTATTGGATGCACAAGATTGGTTAAAAACCCTAATTGGACGACAATAAGCCTAGGGAGGACGAAAATCACCTAAATGTTCAACCAATGACACAAATGTACTTATTGGATTCACAAGATTGGTTAAAAACCTTAATTGGACGAGAATAAGCCTTAAGAGGATGAAAATGACCTAAATGTTCAACCAATGACACAAAATCACTTATTGGATGCACAAGATTGGTTAAAAACCCTAATTGGACGAGAATAAGCCTTGGGAGGACGAAAATGACCTAAATGTTCAACCAATGACACAAAATCACTTATTGGATGCACAAGATTGGTTAAAAACCCTAATTGGACGAGAATAAGCCTTGGGAGGACGAAAATGACCTAAATGTATAACCAATGATACAAAATCACTTATTGGATGCACAAGATTGGTTAAAAACCCTAATTGGACGAGAATAAGCCTTGGGAGGACGAAAATGACCTAAATGTTCAACCAATGACACAAATGTACTTATTGGATGCACAAGATTGGTTAAAAACCCTAATTGGACGAGAATAAGCCTTGGGAGGACGAAAATGACCTAAATGTTCAACCAATGACACAAATGTAATTATTGGATGCACAAGATTGGTTAAAAACCCTAATTGGACGAGAGTAAGCCTTGGGAGGACGAAAATGACCTAAATGTTCAACCAATGACAAAAATGTACTTATTGGATGCACAAGATTGGTTAAAAACCCTAATTGGACGAGAAAAAGCCTTGGGAGGACGAAAATGACCTAAATGTCCAACCAATGACACAAATGTACTTATTGGATGCACAAGATTGGTTAAAAACCCTAATTGGACGAGAATAAGCCTTGGGAGGACGAAAATGACCTAAATGTTCAACCAATGACACAAATGTACTTATTGGATGCACAAGATTGGTTAAAAACCCTAATTGGACGAGAATAAGCCTTGGGAGGACGAAAATGACCTAAATGTTCAACCAATGACACAAATGTAATTATTGGATGCACAAGATTGGTTAAAAACCCTAATTGGACGAGAATAAGCCTTGGGAGGACGAAAATGACCTAAATGTTCAACCAATGACAAAAATGTACTTATTGGATGCACAAGATTGGTTAAAAACCCTAATTGGACGAGAAAAAGCCTTGGGAGGACGAAAATGACCTAAATGTTCAACCAATGACACAAATGTACTTATTGGATGCACAAGATTGGTTAAAAACCCTAATTGGACGAGAATAAGCCTTGGGTGGACGAAAATGACCTAAATGTTCAACCAATGGTACAAAATCACTTATTGGATGCACAAGATTATTTAAAAACGCTAATTGGACGAGAATAAGCCTTGGGAGGACGAAAATGACCTAAATGTTCAACCAATGACAAAAAATCACTTATTAGATGCACAAGATTGGTTAAAAACCCTAATTGAACGAGAATAAGCCTTGGAAGGAGGAAAATGACCTAAATGTTCTACCAATGACACAAAATCACTTATTGGATGCACAAGATTGGTTAAAAACCCTAAATGGACGAGAATAAGCATTGGGAGGACGAAAATGACCTAAATGTTCAACCAATGACACAAAATCACTTATTGGATGCACAAGATTGGTTAAAAACTCTAATTGGACGAGAATAAGCCTTGGGAGGACGAAAATGACCTAAATGTTCAACCAATGACACAAAATCACTTATTGGATGCACAAGATTGGTTAAAAACCCTATTTAATCGAGAATAAGCCTAGGGAGGACGAAAATGACCTAAATGTTCAACCAATGAAACAAATGTACTTATTGGATGCACAAGATTGGTTAAAAACCCTAATCGGACGAGAATAAGCCTAGGGAGGACGAAAATGACCTAAATGTTCAACCAATGACACAAAATCACTTATTGGATGCACATGTCTGGTTAAAAACCCTAATTGGAAGAGAATAAGCCTAGGGAGGACAAAAATGACCTAAATGTTCAACCAATGACACAAAATCACTTATTGGATGCACAAGATTGGTTAAAAACCATATTGGACGAGAATAAGCCTTGGGAGGACGAAAATGACCTAAATGTTCAACCAATGACACAAAATCACTTATTGGATGCACAAGATTGGTTAAAAACCCTAATTGGACGAGAATAAGCCTTGGGAGGACGAAAATGACCTAACTGTTCAACCAATGACACAAATGAACTTATGGGATGCACAAGATTGGTTAAAAACCCTAATTGGACGAGAATAAGCCTTGGGAGGACGAAAATGACCTAAATGTTCAACCAATGACACAAAATCACTTATTAGATGCACAAGATTGGTTAAAAACCCTAATTGGACGAGAATAAGCCTTGGGAGGACGAAAATGACCTAAATGTTCAACCAATGGCACAAAATCACTTATTGGATGCACAAGATTGGTTAAAAACCCTAATTGGACAAGAATAAGCTTAGGGAGGATGAAAATAACCTAAATGTTTAACCAATGACACAAAATCACTTATTGGATGCACAAGATTGGTTAAAAACACTAATTGAAGGAGAATAAGCTTAGGCAGGATGAAAATGACCTAAGTGTTAAACTAATGACACAAATTCACTTATTGGATGCACAAGATTGGTCAAAAACCCTAATTGAGTTAGAATAAATCGAAGGATGACGAAAATGACCTAAACGTTTAACAAATGACACAAAATCACTTATTGGATGCACAAGATTGGTTGAAAACCCTAATTGGATTACAATAAGCCTAGGGAGGACGAAAATGACCTAAATGTTCAACCAATGACACAAAATCACTTATTGGATGCACAAAATTGGTTAAAAACCCTAATTGGATTAGAATAAGCCTAGGGAGGACGAAAATGACCCAAATGATCTACCAATGACACAAACGCACATATCGGATGCACAAGATTGGTTAAAAACCCTAATTGAAATAGAATAAGTCGAAGGATGACGAAAATGACCTGAATGTTCAACCAATGACACAAAATCACTTATTAGATGCACAAGAATGGTTAAAAACCCTAATTGGATGAGAATAAGC
>JBBPBP010009779.1:43583377-43610295 GCA_037974735.1 Cicer chorassanicum
GAAAATGACCTAAATGTTCAACCAATGACACAAATGTACTTATTGGATGCACAAGATTGGTTTAAAACCCTAATTGGACGAGAATAAGCCTTGGGAGGACGAAAATGACCTAAATGTTCAACCAATGACACAAAATCACATATTGGATGCACAAGATTGGTTAAAAACCCTAATTGGACTAGAATAAGCCTAGGGAGGACGAAAATGACCTAAATGTTCAACCAATGGCACAAATGTACTTATTGGATGCATAAGAATGGTTGAAAACCCTAATTGCACGAGAATAAGCATTGGGAGGACGAAAATGACTTAAAAGTTCAACCAATGGCACAAAATCACTTATTGGATGCACAACATTGGTTAAAAACATTAATTTGACGAGAATAAGCCTAAGGAGGACGAAAATGACCTAAATGTTCAACCAATGACACAAAATCACTTATTAGATGCACAAGATTGGTTAAAAACCCTAATTGGACGAGAATAAGCCTTGGGAGGACGAAAATAACCTAAATGTTCAACCAATGACACAAATGTACTTATTGGATGCATAAGATTGGTTTAAAACCCTAATTGGACGAGAATAAGCCTTGGGAGGACGAAAATGACCTAAATGTTCAACCAATGACACAAATGTACTTATTGGATGCACAAGATTGGTTAAAAACCCTAATTGGACGAGAATAAGCCTAAGGAGAATGAAATTGACCTAATTGTTCAACCAATGACACAAAATCACTTATTGGATGCACGAGATTGGTTAAAAACCCTATTTAATCGAGAATAAGCCTAGGGAGGACGAAAATGACATAAATGTTCAACCAATGACACAAATGTACTTATTGGATGCACAAGATTGGTTAAAAACCCTAATTGGACGAGAATAAGCCTAGGGAGGATGAAAATGACCTAAATGTTCAACCAATGACACAAATGTACTTATTGAATGCACAAGATTGGTTAAAAACCCTAATTGGACGAGAATAAGCCTTGGGAGGACGAAAATGACCTAAATGTTCAACCAATGACACAAATGCACTTATTGGATGCACAAGATTGGTTAAAAACCCTAATTGGACGAGAATAAGCCTGGGGAGGACGAAAATGACCTAAATGTTCAACCAATGACACAAAATCACTTATTGGATGCACAAGATTGGTTAAAAACCCTAATTGGACGAGAATAAGCCTAGGGAGGATGAAAATGACCTAAATGTTCAATCAATGACACAAAATCACTTATTGGATGCACAAGATTGGTTAAAAACCCTAATTGGACGAGAATAAGCCTAAGGAGGACGAAAACGACCTAATTGTTCAACCAATGACACAAATGTACTTATTGGATGCACAAGATTGGTTAAAAACCCTAATTGGACGAGAATAAGCCTTGGGAGGACGAAAATGACCTAAATGTTCAACCAATGGCACAAAATCACTTATTGTGTGCACAAGATTGGTTAAAAACCCTAATTGGACGAGAATAAGCCTAAGGAGGACGAAAATGACCTAAATGTTCAACCAATGACACAAATGTACTAATGGGATGCACAAGATTTGGTTAAAAACCCTAATTAGATAAGAATAAACCTTGGGAGGACGAAAATGACCTAAATGTTCAACCAATGGTACAAAATCACATATTGGATGCACAAGATTGGTTAAAAACCCTAATTGGACGAGAATAAGCCTAGGGAGGACGAAAATGACCTAAATGTTCAACCAATGAAACAAATGTACTTATTGGATGCACAAGATTGGTTAAAAACCCTAATTGGACGAGAATAAGCCTTGGGATGACGAAAATGACCTAAATGTTCCACCAATGACACAAAATCACATATTGGATGCACAAGATTGGTTAAAAACCCTAATTGGACGAGAATAAGCCTTGGGAGGACGAAAATGACCTAAATGTTCAACCAATGGCACAAAATCACTTATTGGATGCACAAGATTGGTTAAAAACCCAAATTGGACGAGAATAAGCCTAGGGAGGACGAAAATGACCTAAATGTTCAACCAAAGACACAAAATCACTTATTGGATGCACAAGATTGGTTAAAAACCCTAATTGGACGAGAATAAGCCTTGGGAGGACGAAAATGACCTAAATGTTCAACCAATGACACAAAATCACTTATTGGATGCACAAGATTGGTTAAAAACCCTAATTGGACGAGAATAAGCCTTGGCAGGACGAAAATGACCTAAATGTTCAACCAATGACACAAAATCACTTATTGGATGCACAAGATTGGTTAAAAACCCTCATTGGACGAGAATATGCCTTTGGAGGACATAAATGACCTAAATGTTCAACCAATGACACAAATGTACTTATTGGATGCACAAGATTGGTTAAAAACCCTAATTGGACGAGAATAAGCCTTGGGAGGACGAAAATGACCTAAATGTTCAACCAATGGCAAAAAATCACTTATTGGATGCACAAGATTGTTTAAAAACCCTAATTGGACGAGAATAAGCCTAGGGAGGACGAAAATGACCTAAATGTTCATCCAATGACACAAAATCACTTATTGGATGCACAAGATTGGTTAAAAACCCTAATTGGACGAGAATAAGCCTTGGGAGGACGAAAATGACCTAAATGTTCAACCAATGACACAAAATCACTTATTGGATGCACAAGATTGGTTAAAAACCCTAATTGGACGAAAATAAGCTTAGGGAGGACGAAAATGACCTAAATGTTCAATCAATGACACAAATGTACTTATTGGATGCACAAGATTGGTTAAAAACCCTAATTGGACGAGAATAAGCCTTGGGAGGACGAAAATGACCTAAATGTTCAACCAATGACACAAAATCACTTATTGGATGCACAAGATTGGTTCAAAACCATAATTGGACGAGAATAAGCAAAGGGAGGACGAAAATGACCTAAATGTTCAACCAATGACACAAAATCACTTATTGGATGCACAAGATTGGTTAAAAACCCTAATTGGACGAGAATAAGCCTTGGGAGGACGAAAATGACCTAAATGTTCAACCAATGACACAAATGTACTTATTGGATGCACAAGATTGGTTAAAAACCATAATTGGACGACAATAAGCCTAGGGAGGACGAAAATGACCTAAATGTTAAACCAATGACACAAAATCACTTATTGTGTGCACAAGATTGGTTAAAATCCCTAATTAGGCGAGACTAAGCCTTGGGAGGACGCATATGACCTAAATGTTCAACCAATGACACAAAATCACTTATTGGATGCACAAGATTGGTTAAAAACCCTAATTGGACGAGAATAAGCCTTGGGAGGACGAAAATGACCTAAATGTTCAACCAATGACACAAAATCACTTATTGGATGCACAAGATTGGTTAAAAACCCTAATTGGAAGAGAATAGGCTTTGGGAGGACGAAAATGACCTAGATGTTCAACCAATGACACAAAATCACTTATTGGATGCACAAGATTAGTTAAAAACCCTAATTGGACGAGAATAAGCCTAGGGAGGACGAAAATCACCTAAATGTTCAACCAATGACACAAATGTACTTATTGGATTCACAAGATTGGATAAAAACCCTAATTGGAAGAGAATAAGCCTTAAGAGGATGAAAATGACCTAAATGTTCAACCAATGACACAAAATCACTTATTGGATGCACAAGATTGGTTAAAAACCCTAATTGGACGAGAATAAGCCTTGGGAGGACGAAAATGACCTAAATGTTCAACCAATGACACAAAATCACTTATTGGATGCACAAGATTGGTTAAAAACCCTAATTGGACAAGAATAAGTCCCTGGAGGATGAAAATGACCTAAATGTTCAACCAATGACACAAAATCACTTATTGGATGCACAAGATTGGTTAAAAACCCTAATTGGACGAGAATAAGCCTTGGGAGGACGAAAATGACCTAAATGTTCAACCAATGACACAAAATCACTTATTGGATGCACAAGATTGGTTAAAAACCTTAATTGGATGAGAATAATCCTTGGGAGGACGAAAATGACCTAAATTTTCAACGAATGACACAAAAGTACTTATTAGATGCACAAGATTGGTTAAAAACCCTAATTGGACGAGAATATGCCTTGGGAGGACGAAAATGACCTAAATGTTCAACCAATGACACAAAATCACTTATTGGATGCACAAGATTGGTTAAAAACCCTAATTGGACGAGAATAAGCCTAGGGAGAACGAAAATGACCTAAATGTTCAACCAATGACACAAATGTACTTATTGGATGCACAAGATTGGTTAAAAACCCTAATTGGACGAGAATAAGCCTAAGGAGGACGAAAATGACCTAAATGTTCAACCAATGACACAAATGTACTTATTGGATGCACAAGATTGGTTAAAAACCCTAATTGGACGAGAATAAGCCTTGGGAGAACGAAAATGACCTAAATGTTCAACCAATGACACAAAATCTCTTATTGGATGCACAAGATTGCTTAAAAACCCTAATTGGACGAGAATAAGCCTAGAGACGACGAAAATGACCTAAATGTTCAACCAATGGCACAAATGTACTTATTGGATGCACAAGATTGGTTAAAAACCTTAGTTAGCCGAGAATAAGCCTGGGGAGGATGAAAATGACCTAAATGTTCAAACAATGACACAAAATCACTTATTGGATGCACAAGATTGGTTAAACACCCTAATTGGACGAGAAAAAGCCTTGGAAGGACGAAAATGACATAAATGTTCAACCAATGACACAAAATCACTTATTGGATGCACAAGAATGGTTAAAAACCCTAATTGGACGAGAATAAGCTTTGGGAGGACGAAAATGACCTAAATGTTCAACCAATGACACAAATGTACTTATTGGATGCACAAGATTGGTTAAAACCCCTAATTGGACGAGAATAAGCCTTGGGAGGACGAAAATGACCTAAATGTTCAACTAAAGACACAAAATCACTTATTGGATGCACAAGATTGGTTAAAAACCCTAATTGGACGAGAATAAGCCTTGGGAGGACGAAAATGACCTAAATGTTCAACCAATGACACAAAATCACTTATTGGATGCACAAGATTGGTTAAAAACCCTAATTGGACGAGAATAAGCCTAGGGAGGACGAAAATGACCTAAATGTTCAACCAATGACACAAATGTACTTATGGGATGCACAAGATTTGGTTAAAAACCCTAATTAGACAAGAATAAACCTTGGGAGGACGAAAATGACCTAAATGTTCAACCAATGGTACAAAATCACATATTGGATGCACAAGATTGGTTAAAAACCCTAATTGGACGAGAATAAGCTTAGGGAGGACGAAAATGACCTAAATGTTCAACCAATGAAACAAATGTACTTATTGGATGCACAAGATTGGTTAAAAACCCTAATTGGACGAGAATAAGCCTTGGGATGACGAAAATGACCTAAATGTTCCACCAATGACACAAAATCACATATTGGATGCACAAGATTGGTTAAAAACCCTAATTGGACGAGAATAAGCCTAGGGAGGACGAAAATGACCTAAATGTACAACCAATGACACAAATGTACTTATTGGATGCACAAGATTGGTTTAAAAACCTAATTGGACGAGAATTAGCCTTGGGAGGACGAAAATGACCTAAATGTTCAACCAATGGCACAAAATCACTTATTGTGTGCACAAGATTGGTTAAAAACCCTAATTGGACGAGAATAAGCCTAGGGAGGACGAAAATGACCTAAATGTTCAACCAATGACACAAATGTACTTATGGGATGCACAAGATTTGGTTAAAAACCCTAATTAGACAAGAATAAACCTTGGGAGGACGAAAATGACCTAAATGTTCAACCAATGGTACAAAATCACATATTTGATGCACAAGATTGGTTAAAAACCCTAATTGGACGAGAATAAGCCTAGGGAGGACGAAAATGACCTAAATGTTCAACCAATGAAACAAATGTACTTATTGGATGCACAAGATTGGTTAAAGCCCTAATTGGACGAGAATAAGCCTTGGGATCACGAAAATGACCTAAATGTTCCACCAATGACACAAAATCACATATTGGATGCACAAGATTGGTTAAAAACCCTAATTGGACGAGAATAAGCCTTGGGAGGACGAAAATGACCTAACTGTTCAACCAATGACACAAATGTACTTATGGGATGCACAAGATTGGTTAAAACCCTAATTGGACGAGAATAAGCCTTGGGAGGACGAAAATGACCTAAATGTTCAACCTATGGCACAAAATCACTTATTGGATGCACAAGATTGGTTAAAAACCCTAATTAAACGAGAATAAGCCTGGGGAAGACGACAATGACCTCAATGTTGAACCAATGACACAAAATCACTTATTGGATGCACAAGATTGGTTAAAAACTCTAATTGGACGAGAATAAGCCTTGGGAGGACGAAAATGACCTAACTGTTCAACCAATGACACAAATGTACTTATTAGATGCACAAGATTGGTTAAAAACGCTAATTGGACTAGAATAAGCCTAGGGAGGACGAAAATGACCTAAATGTTCAACCAATGGCACAAATGTACTTATTGGATGCACAAGATTGGTTAAAACCCTAATTGGACGAGAATAAGCCTGGGGAGGACGAAAATGACTTAAAAGTTCAATGGCACAAAATCACTTATTGGATGCACAAGATTGGTTAAAAACATTAATTTGACGAGAATAAGCCTAAGGAGGACGAAAATGACCTAAATGTTCAACCAATGACACAAAATCACTTATTAGATGCACAAGATTGGTTAAAAACCCCAATTGGACGAGAATAAGCCTTGGGAGGACGAAAATGACCTAAATGTTCAACCAATGACACAAATGTACTTATTGGATGCACAAGATTGGTTAAAAACCCTAATTGGACGAGAATAAGCCTTAAGAGGACGAAAATGACTTAAATGTTCAACCAATGGCACAAAATCACTTATTGGATGCACAAGATTGGTTAAAAACACTAATTTGACGAGAATAAGCCTAGGGAGGACGAAAATGACCAAAATGTTCAACCAATGACATAAAATCACTTATTAGATGCACAAGATTGGTTAAAAACAATAATTGGACGAGAATAAGCCTTGGGAGGACGAAAATGACCTAAATGTTCAACCAATGACACAAATGTACTTATTGGATGCATAGGATTGGTTAAAAACCCAAATTAGACGAGAATAAGCCTTGGGAGGACGAAAATGACTTAAATGTTCAACCAATGACACAAATATACTTATTGCATGCACAAGATTGGTTAAAAACCCTAATTAGACGAGAATAAGCCTAGGGAGGATGAAATTGACCTAAATGTTCAACCAATGACACAAAATCACTTATTGGATGCACAAGATTGGTTAAAAACCCTATTTAATCGAGAATAAGCCTAGGGAGGACGAAAATGACCTAAATGTTCAACCAATTCAACAAATGTACTTATTGGATGCACAAGATTGGTTAAAAACCCTAATCGGACGAGAATAAGCCTAGGGAGGACGAAAATGACCTAAATGTTCAACCAATGACACAAAATCACTTATTGGATGCACATGATTGGTTAAAAACCCTAATTGGAAGAGAATAAGCCTAGGGAGGACAAAAATGACCTAAATGTTCAACCAATGACACAAAATCACTTATTGGATGCACAAGATTGGTTAAAAACCCTAATTGGACGAGAATAAGCCTTGGGAGGACGAAAATGACCTAAATGTTCAACCAATGACAGAAATGTACTTATTGGATGCACAAGATTGGTTAAAAACCCTAATTGGAAGAGAATAAGCCTTAAGAGGACGAAAATGACTTAAATGTTCAACCAATGGCACAAAATCACTTATTGGATGCACAAGATTGGTTAAAAACACTAATTTGACGAGAATAAGCCTATGGAGGACGAAAATGACCTAAATGTTCAACCAATGACACAAAATCACTTATTAGATGCACAAGATTGGTTAAAAACACTAATTGGACGAGAATAAGCCTTGGGAGGACGAAAATGACCTAAATGTTCAACCAATGACACAAATGTGCTTATTGGATGCATAGGATTGGTTAAAAACCCAAATTAGACGAGAATAAGCCTTGGGAGGACGAAAATGACTTAAATGTTCAACCAATGACACAAATATACTTATTGCATGCACAAGATTGGTTAAAAACCCTAATTAGACGAGAATAAGCCTAGGGAGGATGAAATTGACCTAAATGTTCAACCAATGACACAAAATCACTTATTGGATGCACAATATTGGTTAAAAACCTTATTTAATCGAGAATAAGCCTAGGGAGGACGAAAATGACCTAAATGTTCAACCAATGAAACAAATGTACTTATTGGATGCACAAGATTGGTTAAAAACCCTAATCGGACGAGAATAAGCCTAGGGAGGACGAAAATGACCTAAATGTTCAACCAATGACACAAAATCACTTATTGGATGCACATGATTGGTTAAAAACCCTAATTGGAAGAAAATAAGCCTAGGGAGGACAAAAATGACCTAAATGTTCAACCAATGACACAAAATCACTTATTGGATGCACAAGATTGGTTAAAAACCCTAATTGGACGAGAATAAGCCTTGGGAGGACGAAAATGACCTAAATGTTCAACCAATGACACAAAATCACTTATTGGATGCACAAGATTGGTTAAAAACCCTAATTGGACGAGAATAAGCCTTGGGAGGACGAAAATGACCTAAATGTTCAACCAAGGACACAAAATAACTTATTGGATGCACAAGATTGGTTAAAAACCCTAATTGGACGAGAATAAGCCTTGGGAGGACGAAAATGACCTAAATGTTCAACCAAGGACACAAAATCACTTATTGGATGCACAAGATTGGTTAAAAACCCTAATAAGACGAGAACAAGCCTTGGGAAGACGAATATGACCTAAATGTTCAACCAAGGACACAAAATCACTTATTGGATGCACAAGATTGGTGAAAAACCCTAATTGGACGAGAATAAGCCTTGG
Organism: Cicer chorassanicum; assembly: GCA_037974735.1. NCBI lineage: Eukaryota > Viridiplantae > Streptophyta > Magnoliopsida > Fabales > Fabaceae > Cicer > Cicer chorassanicum. The sequence goes on from JBBPBP010009779.1 coordinate 43,592,368, forward strand.
GAGGACGAAAATGATCTAAATGTTCAACCAACGACACAAATGTACTTATTGGATGCACAAGATTGGTTAAAAACCCTAATTGGACGAGAATAAGCCTTGGGAGGACGAAAATGACCTAAATGTTCAACCAAGGACACAAAATAACTTATTGGATGCACAAGATTGGTTAAAAACCCTAATTGGACGAGAATAAGCCTTTGGAGGACGAAAATGACCTAAATGTTCAACCAAGGACACAAATGTACTTATTGGATGCACAAGATTGGTTAAAAACCCTAATTGGACGAGAATAAGCCTTGGGAGGACGAAAATGACCTAAATGTTCAACCAAGGACACAAAATAACTTATTGGATGCACAAGATTGGTTAAAAACCCTAATTGGACGAGAATAAGCCTTGGGAGGACGAAAATGACCTAAATGTTCAACCAATGACACAAAATCACTTATTGGATGCACAAGATTGGTTAAAAACCCTAATTGGAGGAGAATAAGCCTTTTGAGGACGAAAATGACCTAAATGTTCAACCAATGACACAAATGTACTTATTGGATGCACAAGATTGGTTAAAAACCCTAATTGGACGAGAATAAGCCTTGGGAGGACGAAAATGACCTAAATGTTCAAACAACGACACAAATGTACTTATTGGATGCACAACATTGGTTAAAAACCCTAATTGGACGAGAATAAGCCTAGGGAGGACGAAAATGACCTAAATGTTCAACCAATGACACAAATGTACTTATTGGATGCACAAGATTGGTTAAAAACCCTAATTGGACGAGAATAAGCCTTGCGAGGAGGAAAATGACCTATATGTTCAACCAATGACACAAAATCACTTATTGGATGCACAAGATTGGTTAAAAACCCTAATTGGACGAGAATAAGCCTAGGGAGGACGAAAATGACCTAAATGTTCAAACAATGACACAAATGTACTTATTGGATGCACAAGATTGGTTAAAAACTCTAATTGGACGAGAATAAGCCTTGGGAGGACGAAAATGACCTAAATGTTCAAACAATGACACAAAATCACTTATTGGATGCACAAGATAGGTTAAAAACCCTAATTGGACGAGAATAAGCCTTGGGAGGACGAAAATGACCTAAATGTTCAACCAATGCCACAAAATCACTTATTGGATGCACACGATTGGTTAAAAACCCTAATTGGACGAGAATAAGCCTTGGGAGGACGAAAACGACCTAAATGTTCAACGAATGACACAAAATCACTTATTGGATGCACAAGATTGGTTAAAAACCCTAATTGGACGAGAATAAGACTAGGGAGGACGAAAATGACCTAAATGTTCAAACAATGACACAAATGTACTTATTGAATGCACAAGATTGGTTAAAAACTCTAATTGGACGAGAATAAGCCTTGGGAGGACGAAAATGACCTAAATGTTCAAACAATGACACAAAATCACTTATTTGATGCACAAGATAGGTTAAAAACCCTAATTGGACGAGAATAAGCCTTGGGAGGACGAAAATGACCTAAATGTTCAACCAATGCCACAAAATCACTTATTGGATGCACACGATTGGTTAAAAACCCTAATTGGACGAGAATAAGCCTTGGGAGGACGAAAACGACCTAAATGTTCAACGAATGACACAAAATCACTTATTGGATGCACCAGATTGGTTAAAAACCCTAATTGGACGAGAATAAGCCTAGGGAGGACGAAAATGACCTAAATGTTCAAACAATGACACAAATGTACTTATTGGATGCACAAGATTGTTTAAAAACCCTAATTGGACGAGAATAAGCCTTGGGAGGAAGAAAATGACCTAAATGTTCAGCCAATGACACAAATGTACTTATTGAATGCAAAAGATTGGTTAAAAACCCTAATTGGACGAGAATAAGCCTTGGGAGGACGAAAATGACCTAAATGTTCAACCAATGACACAAATGTACTTATTGGATGCACAAGATTGGTTAAAAACCCTAATTGGACGAGAATAAGCATTGGGAGGACGAAAATGACCTAAATGTTCAACTAATGACGCAAATGTACTTATTGGATGCACAAGATTGGTTAAAAACCCTAATTGGACGAGAATAAGCCTTGGGAGGACGAAAATGACCTAAATGTTCAACCAATGACACAAATGTACTTATTGGATGCACAAGATTGGTTAAAAACCCTAATTGGACGAGAATAAGCCTTAAGAGGACGAAAATGACTTAAATGTTCAACCAATGGCACAAAATCACTTATTGGATGCACAAGATTGGTTAAGAACACTAATTTGACGAGAATAAGCCTATGGAGGACGAAAATTACCTAAATGTTCAACCAATGACACAAAATCACTTATTAGATGCACAAGATTGGTTAAAAACACTAATTGGACGAGAATAAGCCTTGGGAGGACGAAAATGACCTAAATGTTCAACCAATGACACAAATGTACTTATTGGATGCATAGGATTAGTTAAAAACCCTAATTAGACGAGAATAAGCCTTGGGAGGACGAAAATGACTTAAATGTTCAACCAATGACACAAATATACTAATTGCATGCACAAGATTGGTTAAAAACCCTAATTAGACGAGAATAAGCCTAGGGAGGATGAAATTGACCTAAATGTTCAACCAATGACACAAAATCACTTATTGGATGCACAAGATTGGTTAAAAACCCTATTTAATCGAGAATAAGCCAAGGGAGGACGAAAATGACCTAAATGTTCAACCAATGAAACAAATGTACTTATTGGATGCACAAGATTGGTTAAAAACCCTAATCGGACGAGAATAAGCCTAGGGAGGACGAAAATGACCTAAATGTTCAACCAATGACACAAAATCACTTATTGGATGCACATGTTTGGTTAAAAACCCTAATTGGAAGAGAATAAGCCTAGGGAGGACAAAAATGACCTAAATGTTCAACCAATGACACAAAATCACTTATTGGATGCACAAGATTGGTTAAAAACCCTAATTGGACGAGAATAAGCCTTGGGAGGACGAAAATGACCTAACTGTTCAACCAATGACACAAATGTACTTATGGGATGCACAAGATTGGTTAAAAACCCTAATTGGACGAGAATAAGCCTTGGGAGGACGAAAATGACCTAAATGTTCAACCAATGGCACAAAATCACTTATTGGATGCACAAGATTGGTTAAAAACCCTAATTAAACGAGAATAAGCCTAGGGAGGACGACAATGACCTAAATGTTGAACCAATGACCCAAAATCACTTATTGGATGCACAAGATTGGTTAAAAACTCTAATTAAACGAGAATAAGCCTTGGGAGGACGAAAATGACCTAACTGTTCAACCAATGACACAAATGTACTTATTAGATGCACAAGATTGGTTAAAAACGCTAATTGGACTAGAATAAGCCTAGGGAGGATGAAAATGACCTAAATGTTCAACCAATGGCACAAATGTACTTATTGGATGCACAAGATTGGTTAAAACCCTAATTGGACGAGAATAAGCCTTGGGAGGACGAAAATGACTTAAAAGTTCAACCAATGGCACAAAATCACTTATTGGATGCACAAGATTGGTTAAAAACATTAATTTGACGAGAATAAGCCTAAGGAAGACGAAAATGACCTAAATGTTCAACCAATGACACAAAATCACTTATTAGATGCACATGATTGGTTAAAAACTCTAATTGGACGAGAATAAGCCTTGGGAGGACGAAAATGACCTAAATGTTCAACCAATGACACAAATGTACTTATTGGATGCACAAGATTGGTTAAAAACCCTAATTGGACGAGAATAGGCCTAGGGACGTTGAAAATGACCTAAATGTTCAACCAATGACACAAAATCACTTATTGGATGCACATGATTGGTTAAAAACCCTAATTGGAAGAGAATAAGCCTAGGGAGGACAAAAATGACCTAAATGTTCAACCAATGACACAAAATCACTTATTGGATGCACAAGATTGGTTAAAAACCCTAATTGGACGAGAATAAGCCTTGGGAGGACGAAAATGACCTAAATGTTCAACCAATGACAGAAATGTACTTATTGGATGCACAAGATTGGTTAAAAACCCTAATTGGAAGAGAATAAGCCTTAAGAGGACGAAAATGACTTAAATGTTCAACCAATGGCACAAAATCACTTATTGGATGCACAAGATTGGTTAAAAACACTAATTTGACGAGAATAAGCCTATGGAGGACGAAAATGACCTAAATGTTCAACCAATGACACAAAATCACTTATTAGATGCACAAGATTGGTTAAAAACACTAATTGGACGAGAATAAGCCTTGGGAGGACGAAAATGACCTAAATGTTCAACCAATGACACAAATGTGCTTATTGGATGCATAGGATTGGTTAAAAACCCAAATTAGACGAGAATAAGCCTTGGGAGGACGAAAATGACTTAAATGTTCAACCAATGACACAAATATACTTATTGCATGCACAAGATTGGTTAAAAACCCTAATTAGACGAGAATAAGCCTAGGGAGGATGAAATTGACCTAAATGTTCAACCAATGACACAAAATCACTTATTGGATGCACAATATTGGTTAAAAACCTTATTTAATCGAGAATAAGCCTAGGGAGGACGAAAATGACCTAAATGTTCAACCAATGAAACAAATGTACTTATTGGATGCACAAGATTGGTTAAAAACCCTAATCGGACGAGAATAAGCCTAGGGAGGACGAAAATGACCTAAATGTTCAACCAATGACACAAAATCACTTATTGGATGCACATGATTGGTTAAAAACCCTAATTGGAAGAAAATAAGCCTAGGGAGGACAAAAATGACCTAAATGTTCAACCAATGACACAAAATCACTTATTGGATGCACAAGATTGGTTAAAAACCCTAATTGGACGAGAATAAGCCTTGGGAGGACGAAAATGACCTAAATGTTCAACCAATGACACAAAATCACTTATTGGATGCACAAGATTGGTTAAAAACCCTAATTGGACGAGAATAAGCCTTGGGAGGACGAAAATGACCTAAATGTTCAACCAAGGACACAAAATAACTTATTGGATGCACAAGATTGGTTAAAAACCCTAATTGGACGAGAATAAGCCTTGGGAGGACGAAAATGACCTAAATGTTCAACCAATGACACAAATGTACTTATTGGATGCACAAGATTGGTTAAAAACCCTAATTGGACGAGAATAAGCCTTGGGAGGACGAAAATGACCTAAATGTTCAAACAATGATACAAAATCACTTATTGGATGCACAACATTGGTTAAAAACCCTAATTAGACGAGAATAAGCCTTGGGAGGACGAAAATGACCTAAATGTTCAACCAATGACACAAAATCACTTATTGGATGCACAAGATTGGTTAAAAACCCTAATTGGACGAGAATAAGCCTTGGGAGGATGAAAATGACCTAACTGTTCAACCAATGACACAAATGTACTTATGGGATGCACAAGATTGGTTAAAAACCCTAATTGGACGAGAATAAGCCTTGGGAGGACGAAAATGACCTAAATGTTCAACCAATGGCACAAAATCACTTATTGGATGCACAAGATTGGTTAAAAACCCTAATTAAACGGGAATAAGCCTAGGGAGGACGACAATGACCTAAATGTTGAACCAATGACCCAAAATCACTTATTGGATGCACAAGATTGGTTAAAAACTCTAATAGGACGAGAATAAGCCTTGGGAGGACGAAAATGACCTAACTGTTCAACCAATGACACAAATGTACTTATTAGATGCACAAGATTGGTTAAAAACGCTAATTGGACTAGAATAAGCCTAGGGAGGACGAAAATGACCTAACTGTTCAACCAATGGCACAAATGTACTTATTGGATGCACAAGATTGGTTAAAACCCTAATTGGACGAGAATAAGCCTTGGGAGGACGAAAATGACTTAAAAGTTCAACCAATGGCACAAAATCACTTATTGGATGCACAAGATTGGTTAAAAACATTAATTTGACGAGAATAAGCCTAAGGAGGACGGAAATGACCTAAATGTTCAACCAATGACACAAAATCACTTATTAGATGCACAAGATTGGTTAAAAACCCTAATTGGACGAGAATAAGCCTTGGGAGGACGAAAATGACCTAAATGTTCAACCAATGACACAAATGTACTCATTGGATGCACAAGATTGGTTAAAAACCCTAATTGGACGAGAATAAGCCTTGGGAGGACGAAAGTGACCTAAATGTTCAACCAATGACACAAAATCACTTATTGGAAGCACAAGATTGGTTAAAAACCCTAATTGGACGAGAATAGGCGTTGGGAGGACGAAAATGACCTAAATATTCAACCAATGACACAAATGTACTAATTGGATGCACAAGATTGGTTAAAAACCCTAATTGGACGAGAATAAGCCTAGGGAGGACGAAAATGACCTAAATGTTCAACCAATGACACACACGTACTTATTGGATGCACAAGATTGGTTAAAAACCCTAATTGGACGAGAATAAGCCTTGGGAGGACGAAAATGACCTAAATGTTCAACCAATGACACAAATGTACTCATTGGATGCACAAGATTGGTTAAAAACCCTAATTGGACGAGAATAAGCCTTGGGAAGACGAAAGTGACCTAAATGTTCAACCAATGACACAAAATCACTTATTAGATGCACAAGATTGGTTAAAAACCCTAATTGGACGAGAATAAGCCTTGGGAGGACGAAAATGACCTAAATGTTCAACCAATGACACAAAATCACTTATTGGATGCACAAGATTGGTTAAATACCCTAATTGGACGAGAATAAGCCTATGGAGGACGAAAATGACCTAAATGTTCAACCAATGACACAAATGTACTTATTGGATGCACAAGATTGGTTAAAAACCCTAATTGGACGAGAATAAGCCTAGGGAGGACAAAAATGACCTAAATGTTCAACCAATGACACAAAATAACGTATTGGATGCACAAGATTGGTTAAAAACCCTAATTGGACGAGAATAAGCCTTGGGAGGACGAAAATGACCTAAATGTTCAACCAATGACACAAATGTACTTATTGGATGCACAAGATTGGTTAAAAACCCTAATTGGACGAGAATAAGCCTTAAGAGGACGAAAATGACTTAAATGTTCAACCAATGGCACAAAATCACTTATTGGATGCACAAGATTGGTTAAGAACACTAATTTGACGAGAATAAGCCTATGGAGGACGAAAATTACCTAAATGTTCAACCAATGACACAAAATCACTTATTAGATGCACAAGATTGGTTAAAAACACTAATTGGACGAGAATAAGCCTTGGGAGGACGAAAATGACCTAAATGTTCAACCAATGACACAAATGTACTTATTGGATGCATAGGATTAGTTAAAAACCCTAATTAGACGAGAATAAGCCTTGGGAGGACGAAAATGACTTAAATGTTCAACCAATGACACAAATATACTAATTGCATGCACAAGATTGGTTAAAAACCCTAATTAGACGAGAATAAGCCTAGGGAGGATGAAATTGACCTAAATGTTCAACCAATGACACAAAATCACTTATTGGATGCACAAGATTGGTTAAAAACCCTATTTAATCGAGAATAAGCCTAGGGAGGACGAAAATGACCTAAATGTTCAACCAATTCAACAAATGTACTTATTGGATGCACAAGATTGGTTAAAAACCCTAATCGGACGAGAATAAGCCTAGGGAGGACGAAAATGACCTAAATGTTCAACCAATGACACAAAATCACTTATTGGATGCACATGATTGGTTAAAAACCCTAATTGGAAGAGAATAAGCCTAGGGAGGACAAAAATGACCTAAATGTTCAACCAATGACACAAAATCACTTATTGGATGCACAAGATTGGTTAAAAACCCTAATTGGACGAGAATAAGCCTTGGGAGGACGAAAATGACCTAAATGTTCAACCAATGGAACAAAATCACTCTTTAGATACACAAGATTGGTTAAAAACCCTAATTGGACGAGAATAAGCCTTGGGAGGACGAAAATGACCTAAATGTTCAACCAATGACACAAAATCACTTATTGGATGCACAAGATTGGTTAAAAACCCTAATTGGACGAGAATAAGCCTTGGGAGGACGAAAATGACCTAAATGTTCAACCAATGACACAAAATCACTTATTGGATGCATATGATTGGTTAAAAACCCTAATTGGAAGAGAATAAGCCTAGGGAGGACAAAAATGACCTAAATGTTCAACCAATGACACAAAATCACTTATTGGATGCACAAGATTGGTTAAAAACCCTAATTGGACGAGAATAAGCCTTGGGAGGACGAAAATGACCTAAATGTTCAACCAATGACACAAAATCACTTATTGGATGCACAAGATTGGTTAAAAACCCTAATTGGCCGAGAATACGCCTTGGGAGGACGAAAATGACCTAAATGTTCAACCAATGACACAAATGTACTTATTGGATGCACAAGATTGGTTAAAAACCCTAATTGGACGAGAATAAGCCTTGGGAGGACGAAAATGACCTAAATGTTCAATCAATGGTACAAAATCACTTATTGGATGCACAAGATTGGTTAAAAACCCTAATTAAACGAGAATAAGCCTTGGGAGGACGACAATGACCTAAATGTTGAACCAATGACACAAAATCACTTATTGGATGCACAAGATTGGTTAAAAACTCTAATTGGACGAGAATAAGCCTTGGGAGGACGAAAATGACCTAACTGTTCAACCAATGACACAAATGTACTTATTAGATGCACAAGATTGGTTAAAAACGCTAATTGGACTAGAATAAGCCTAGGGAGGACGAAAATGACCTAAATGTTCAACCAATGGCACAAATGTACTTATTGGATGCACAAGATTGGTTAAAACCCTAATTGGACGAGAATAAGCCTTGGGAGGACGAAAATGATTTAAAAGTTCAACCAATGGCACAAAATCACTTATTGGATGCACAAGATTGGTTAAAAACATTAATTTGACGAGAATAAGCCTAAGGAGGACGAAAATGACCTAAATGTTCAACCAATGACACAAAATCACTTATTGGATGCACAAGATTGGTTAAAAACCCTAATTAAACGAGAATAAGCCTAGGGAGGACGACAATGACCTAAATGTTGAACCAATGACACAAAATCACTTATTAGATGCACAAGATTGGTTAAAAACACTAATTGCACGAGAATAAGCCTTGGGAGGACGAAAAATGACCTAAATGTTCAACCAATGACACAAAATCACTTATTGGATGCATAGGATTGGTTAAAAACCCAAATTAGACGAGAATAAGCCTTGGGAGGACGAAAATGACTTAAATGTTCAACCAATGACACAAATATACATACTGCATGCACAAGATTGGTTAAAAACCCTAATTAGACGAGAATAAGCCTAGGGAGGATGAAATTGACCTAAATGTTCAACCAATGACACAAAATCACTTATTGGATGCACAAGATTGGTTAAAAACCCTATTTAATCGAGAATAAGCCTAGGGAGGACGAAAATGACCTAAATGTTCAACCAATGAAACAAATGTACTTATTGGATGCACAAGATTGGTTAAAAACCCTAATCGGACGAGAATAAGCCTAGGGAGGACGAAAATGACCTAAATGTTCAACCAATGACACAAAATCACTTATTGGATGCACATGTCTGGTTAAAAACCCTAATTGGAAGAGAATAAGCCTAGGGAGGACAAAAATGACCTAAATGTTCAACCAATGACACAAAATCACTTATTGGATGCACAAGATTGGTTAAAAACCATATTGGACGAGAATAAGCCTTGGGAGGACGAAAATGACCTAAATGTTCAACCAATGACACAAAATCACTTATTGGATGCACAAGATTGGTTAAAAACCCTAATTGGACGAGAATAAGCCTTGGGAGGACGAAAATGACCTAACTGTTCAACCAATGACACAAATGTACTTATGGGATGCACAAGATTGGTTAAAAACCCTAATTGGACGAGAATAAGCCTTGGGAGGACGAAAATGACCTAAATGTTCAACCAATGGCACAAAATCACTTATTGGATGCACAAGATTGGTTAAAAACCCTAATTAAACGAGAATAAGCCTAGGGAGGACGACAATGACCTAAATGTTGAACCAATGACCCAAAATCACTTATTGGATGCACAAGATTGGTTAAAAACTCTAATTAAACGAGAATAAGCCTTGGGAGGACGAAAATGACCTAACTGTTCAACCAATGACACAAATGTACTTATTAGATGCACAAGATTGGTTAAAAACGCTAATTGGACTAGAATAAGCCTAGGGAGGATGAAAATGACCTAAATGTTCAACCAATGGCACAAATGTACTTATTGGATGCACAAGATTGGTTAAAACCCTAATTGGACGAGAATAAGCCTTGGGAGGACGAAAATGACTTAAAAGTTCAACCAATGGCACAAAATCACTTATTGGATGCACAAGATTGGTTAAAAACATTAATTTGACGAGAATAAGCCTAAGGAGGACGGAAATGACCTAAATGTTCAACCAATGACACAAAATCACTTATTAGATGCACAAGATTGGTTAAAAACCCTAATTGGACGAGAATAAGCCTTGGGAGGACGAAAATGACCTAAATGTTCAACCAATGACACAAATGTACTTATTTGATGCACAAGATTGGTTAAAAACCCTAATTGGACGAGAATAAGCCTAGGGAGAATGAAATGGACCTAAATGTTCAACCAATGACACAAAATCACTTATTGGATGCACGAGATTGGTTAAAAACCCTATTTAATCGAGAATAAGCCTAGGGAGGACGAAAATGACCTAAATGTTCAACCAATGACACAATGTACTTATTGGATGCACAAGATTGGTTAAAAACCCTAATTGGACGAGAATAAGCCTAGGGAGGACGAAAATGACCTAAATGTTCAACCAATGACACAAAATCACTTATTGGATGCACAAGATTGGTTAAAAACCCTAATTGGACGAGAATAAGCCTTCGGAGGAAGAAAACGACCTAATTGTTCAACCAATGAAACAAATGTACTTATTGGATGCACAAGATTGGTTAAAAACCCTAATTGGACGAGAATAAGCCTTGGGAGGACGAAAATGACCTAAATGTTCAACCAATGGCACAAAATCACTTATTGTGTGCACAAGATTGGTTAAAAACCCTAATTGGACGAGAATAAGCCTAGGGAGGACGAAAATGACCTAAATGTTCAACCAATGACACAAATGTACTTATGGGATGCACAAGATTGGTTAAAAACCCTAATTAGACAAGAATAAACCTTGGGAGGACGAAAATGACCTAAATGTTCAACCAATGGTACAAATCACATATTGGATGCACAAGATTGGTTAAAAACCCTAATTGGACGAGAATAAGCCTAGGGAGGACGAAAATGGCCTAAGTGTTCAACCAATGAAACAATTGTACTTATTGGATGCACAAGATTGGTTAAAAACCCTAATTGGACGATAATAAGCCTTGGGAGGACGAAAATGACCTTAATGTTCCACCAATGAGACAAAATCACATATTGGATGCACAAGATTGGTTAAAAACCCTAATTGGACGAGAATAAGCCTAGGGAGGACGAAAATGACCTAAATGTTCAACCAATGACACAAAATCACATATTGGATGCACAAGATTGGTTAAAAACCCTAATTGGACTAGAATAAGCCTAGGGAGGACGAAAATGACCTAAATGTTCAACCAATGGCACAAATGTACTTATTGGATGCATAAAATTGGTTAAAAACCCTAATTGGACGAGAATAAGCCTTGGGAGGACGAAAATGACCTAAATGTTCAACCAATGACACAAATGTACTTATTGGATGCACAAGATTGTTTTAAAACCCTAATTGGACGAGAATAAGCCTTGGGAGGACGAAAATGACCTAAATGTTCAACCAATGACACAAAATCACATATTGGATGCACAAGATTGGTTAAAAACCCTAATTGGACTTGAATAAGCCTAGGGAGGACGAAAATGACCTAAATGTTCAACCAATGGCACAAATATACTTATTGGATGCATAAGATTGGTTGAAAACCCTAATTGGACGAGACTAAGCCTTGGGAGGACGAAAATGACTTAAAAGTTCAACCAATGGCACAAAATCACTTATTGGATGCACAACATTGGTTAAAAACATGAATTTGACGAGAATAAGCCTAAGGAGGACGAAAATGACCTAAATGTTCAACCAATGACACAAAATCACTTATTAGATGCACAAGATTGGTTAAAAACCCTAATTGGACGAGAATAAGCCTTGGGAGGACGAATATGACCTAAATGTTCAACCAATGACACAAATGTACTTATTGGATGCACAAGATTGGTTAAAAACCCTAATTGGACGAGAATAAGCCTAGGGAGGATGAAAATGACCTAAATGTTCAATCAATGACACAAAATCACTTATTGGATGCACAAGATTGGTTAAAAACCCTAATTGGACGAGAATAAGCCTTGGGAGGACGAAAACGACCTAATTGTTCAACCAATGACACAAATGTACTTATTGGATGCACAAGATTGGTTAAAAACCCTAATTGGACGAGAATAAGCCTTGGGAGGACGAAAATGACCAAAATGTTCAACCAATGGAACAAAATCACTTATTGTGTGCACAAGATTGGTTAAAAACCCTAATTGGACGAGAATAAGCCTAAGGAGGACGAAAATGACCTAAATGTTCAACCAATGACACAAATGTACTAATGGGATGCACAAGATTTGGTTAAAAACCCTAATTAGATAAGAATAAACCTTGGGAGGACGAAAATGACCTAAATGTTCAACCAATGGTACAAAATCACATATTGGATGCACAAGATTGGTTAAAAACCCTAATTGGACGAGAATAAGCCTAGGGAGGACGAAAATGACCTAAATGTTCAACCAATGAAACAAATGTACTTATTGGATGCACAAGATTGGTTAAAAACCCTAATTGGACGAGAATAAGCCTTGGGAGGACGAAAATGACCTAAATGTTCAACCAATGACACAAATGTACTTATGGGATGCACAAGATTTGGTTAAAAACCCTAATTAGATAAGAATAAACCTTGGGAGGACGAAAATGACCTAAATGTTCAACCAATGACACAAAATCACTTATTAGATGTACAAGATTGGTTAAAAACCCTAATTGGACGAGAATAAGCCTTGGGAGGACGAAAATGACCTAAATGTTCAACCAATGACTCAAATGTACTTATTAGATGCATAAGATTGGTTAAAAACCCTAATTGGACGAGAATAAGCCTTGGGAGGACGAAGATGATCTAAATGTTCAACCAATGACACAAATGTACTTATTGGATGCACAAGATTGGTTAAAAACCCTAATTGGACGAGAATAAGCCTTGGGAGGACGAATATGACCTAAATGTTCAACCAATGACACAAATGTACTTATTGGATGCACAAGATTGGTTAAAAACCCTAATTGGACGAGAATAAGCCTAGGGAGGACGAAAATGACCTAAATGTTCAACCAATGACACAAAAGCACTCATTGGATGCACAAGATTGGTTAAAAACCCTAATTGGACGAGAATAAGCCTTGGGAGGACGAAAATGACCTAAATGTTCAACCAATGACACAAATGTACTTATTGGATGCACAAGATTGGTTAAAAACCCTAATTGGACGAGAATAAGCCTTGGGAGGACGAAAATGACCTAAATGTTCAACCAATGACACAAATGTACTTATTGGATGCACAAGATTGGTTAAAAACCCTAATTGGACGAGAATAAGCCTTGGGAGGAAGCAAATGACCTAAATGTTCAACCAATGACACAAAATCACTTATTGGATGCACAAGATTGGTTAAGAACCCTAATTGGACAAGAATAAGCCTTCGGAGGACGAAAATGACCTAAATGTTCAAACAATGACACAAATGTACTTATTGGATGCAAAAGATTGGTTAAAAACCCTAATTGGGCGAAAATAAGCCTTGGGAGGACGAAAATGACCTAAATGTTCAACCAATGACACAAATGTACTTATTGGATGCACAAGATTGGTTAAAAACCCTAATTGGACGAGAATAAGCCTTGGGAGGACGAAAATGACCTAAATGTTCAACCAATGACACAAATGTACTTATTGGATGCACAAGATTGGTTAAAAACCCTAATTGGACGAGAATAAGCCTTGGGAGGATGAAAATGACTTAAATGTTCATCAAACGACACAAAATCACTTATTGGATGCACAAGATTGGTTAAAAACCCTAATTGGACGAGAATAAGCCTTGGGAGGACGAAAATGACCTAAATGTTCAACCAATGACACAAATGTACTTATTGGATGCACAAGATTGGTTAAAAACCCTAATTGGACGAGAATAAGCCTAGGGAGGACGAAAATGACTTAAATGTTCAATCATTGACACAAAATCACTTATTGGATGCACAAGATTGGTTAAAAACCCTAATTGGGAAAGAATAAGCCTTGGGAGGACGAAAATCACCTAAATTTTCAACCAATGACACAAATGTACTTATTGGATTCACAAGATTGGATAAAAACCCTAATTGGACGAGAATAAGCGTTAAGAGGATGAAAATGACCTAAATGTTCAACCAATGACACAAAATCACTTATTGGATGCACAAGATTGGTTAAAAACCCTAATTGGACAAGAATAAGCCTTGGGAGGACGAAAATCACCTAAATTTTCAACCAATGACACAAATGTACTTATTGGATTCACAAGATTGGATAAAAACCCTAATTGGACGAGAATAAGCGTTAAGAGGATGAAAATGACCTAAATGTTCAACCAATGACAAAAAATCACTTATTGGATGCACAAGATTGGTTAAAAACCCTAATTTGACGAGAATAAGCATTCGGAGGACGAAAATGACCTAAATGTTCAACCAATGACAAAAAATCACTTATTGGATGCACTAGATTGGTTAAAAACCCTAATTGGACGAGAATAAGCATTCGGAGGACGAAAATGACTTAAATGTTCAACCAATGACACAAAATCACTTATTGGATGCACAAGATTTGTTAAAAACCCTAATTTGACGAGAATAAGCATTCGGAGGACGAAAATGACCTAAATGTTCAACCAATGACAAAAAATCACTTATTGGATGCACTAGATTGGTTAAAAACCCTAATTGGACGAGAATAAGCATTCGGAGGACGAAAATGACTTAAATGTTCAACCAATGACACAAAATTACTTATTGGATGCACAAGATTGGTTAAAAACCCTAATTGGACGAGAATAAGCCTTGGGAGGACGAAAATGACCTAAATGTTCAACCAATGACACAAATGTACTTATTGGATGCACAAGATTGGTTAAAAACCCTAATTGGACGAGAATAAGCCTAGGGAGGACGAAAATGACTTAAATGTTCAATCATTGACACAAAATCACTTATTTGATGCACAAGATTGGTTAAAAACCCTAATTGGACAAGAATAAGCCTTGGGAGGACGAAAATCACCTAAATTTTCAACCAATGACACAAATGTACTTATTGGATTCACAAGATTGGATAAAAACCCTAATTGGACGAGAATAAGCGTTAAGAGGATGAAAATGACCTAAATGTTCAACCAATGACACAAAATCACTTATTGGATGCACAAGATTAGTTAAAAACCCTAATTGGACGAGAATAAGCCTTGGGAGGACGAAAATGACCTAAATGTTCAACCAATGACACAAAATCACTTATTGGTTGCACAAGATTGGTTAAAAACCCTAATTGGACGAGAATAAGCCTTGGGAGGACGAACTTGACCTAAATGTTCAACCAATGGCACAAATGTACTTATTGGATGCACAAGATTGGTTAAAAACCCTAATTGGACGAGAATAAGCCTTGGGAGGACGAAAATGACCTAAATGTTCAACCAATGACACAAAATCACTTATTAGTTGCACAAGATTGGTTAAAAACCCTAATTGGACGAGAATAAGCCTTGGGTGGACGAAAATGACCTAAATGTTCAACCAATGACACAAAATCACTTATTAGTTGCACAAGATTGGTTAAAAACCCTAATTGGACGAGAATAAGCCTTGGGAGGACGAAAATGACCTAAATGTTCAACCAATGACACAAATGTACTTATTGGATGCACAAGATTGGTTAAAAACCCTAATTGGACGAGAATAAGCCATGGGAGGACGAAAATGACTTAAATGTTCAACCAACGACACAAATGTACTTATTGGATGCACGAGATTAATTAAAAACCCTAATTGGACGAGAATAAGCCTTGGGAGGACGAAAATGACCTAAATGTTCAACCACTGACACAAAATCACTTATTGGATGCACAAGATTGGTTAAAAACCCTAATTGGACGAGAATAAGCCTTGGGAGGACGAAAATGACCTAAATGTTCAACCAATGACACAAATGTACTTATTGGATGCACAAGATTGGTTAAAAACCCTAATTGGACGAGAATAAGCCTTGGGAGGACGAAAATGACCTAAATGTTCAACCAATGACACAAATGTACTTATTGGATGCACAAGATTGGTTAAAAACCCTAATTGGACGAGAATAAGCCTAGGGAGGACGAAAATGACATAATGTTCAACTAATGACACAAATGTACTTATTGGATGCACAAGATTGGTTAAAAACCCTAATTGGACGAGAATAAGCCTTGGGAGGACGAAAATGACCTAAATGTTCAACCAATGACACAAAATCACTTATTGGATGCACAATATTGGAGAAAAACCCTAATTGGATGAGAATAAGCCTTGGGAGGACGAAAATGACCTAAATGTTCAACCAATGACACAAAATCACTTATTGGATGCACAAGATTGGTTAAAAATTGTAATTGGTCGAGAATAAGCCTTAGGAGGACGAAAATGACCTAAATGTTCAACCAATGACACAAATGTACTTATTGGATGCACAAGATTGGTTAAAAACCCTAATTGGACGAGAATAAGCCTTGGGAGGACGAAAATGACCTAAATGTTCAACCAATGACACAAATGTACTTATTGGATGCACAAGATTGGTTAAAAACCCTAATTGGACGAGAATAAGCCTTGGGAGGACGAAAATGACCTAAATGTTCAACCAATGACACAAATGTACTTATTGGATGCACAAGATTGGTTAAAAACCCTAATTGGACGAGTATAAGCCTTTGGAGGATGAAAATGACCTAAATGTTCAACCAATGACACAAAATCACTTATTGGATGCACAAGATTGTTTAAAAACCCTAATTGGCTACAATAAGCCTTGGGAGGACGAAAATGTTCTAAATGTTCAACCAATGACACAAAATCACTTCTTGGATGCACAATATTGGTTAAAAATCCTATTTGGTCGAGAATAAGTCTTGGGAGGATGAAAATGACCTAAATATTCAACCAATGACACAAAATCACTTATTGGATGCACAAGATTGGTTAAAAACCCTAATTGGACGAGAATAAGCCTTGGGAGGACGAAAATGACCTAAATGTTCAACCAATGACACAAATGTACTTATTGGATGCACAAGATTGGTTAAAAACCCTAATTGGACGCGAATAAGCCTTGGGAGGAAGAAAAATGACATAAATGTTCAACCAATGACACAAATGTACTTATTGGATGCACAAGATTGGTTAAAAACCCTAATTGGACGAGAATAAGCCTAGGGAGGACGAAAATGACCTAAATGTTCAACCAATGACACAAAATCACTTATTGGATGCACAAGATTGGTTAAAAACCCTAATTGGACGAGAATAAGCCTAGGGATGAAAAAAATGACCTAAATGTTCAACCAATGACACAAAATCACTTATTTGATGCACAAGATTGGTTAAAAACCCTAATTGGACGAGAATAATCCTTGGGAGGACGAAAATGACCTAAATGTTCAACCAATG
>JBBPBP010009779.1:43610627-43626154 GCA_037974735.1 Cicer chorassanicum
AAAATCACTTAGTGGATGCACAAGATTGGTTAAAAACCCTAATTGGACGAGAATAAGCCTAGGGAGGACGAACATGACCTAAATGTTCAACCAATGACACAAAATCACTTATTTGATGCACAAGATTTGTTAAAAACCCTAATTGGACGAGAATAATCCTTGGGAGGACGAAAATGACCTAAATGTTCAACCAATGACACAAAATAAATTATTGGATGCACAAGATTGGTTAAAAACCCTAATTGGACGAGAATAAGCCTTGGGAGGACGAAAATGACCTAAATGTTCAACCAATGACACAAAATCACTTATTGGATGCACAAGATTGGTTAAAAACCCTAATTGGACGAGAATAAGCCTAGGGAGGACGAAAATGACCTAAATGTTCAACCAATGACACAAAATCACTTATTGGATGCACAAGATTGGTTAAAAACCCTAATTGGACGAGAATAAGCCTTCGGAGGACGAAAATGACCTAAATGTTCAACACATGACACAAAATCACTTATTGAATGCACTAGATTGGTTAAAAACCCTAATTGGACGAGAATAAGCCTTGGGAGGATGAAAATGACCTAAATGTTCAACCAATGACACAAATGTACTTATTGGATTCACAAGATTGGTTAAAAACCCTAATTGGACGAGACTAAGCCTTGGGAGGACGAAAATGACCTAAATGTTCAACCAATGACACAAAATCACTTATTGGATGCACAAGATTGGTTAAAAACCCTAATTGGACGAGAATAAGCCTTAGGAGGACGAAAATGACCTAAATGTTCAAACAATGACACAAATGTACTTATTGGATGCACAAGATTGGTTAAAAACCCTAATTGGACGAGAATAAGCCTTGGGAGGACGAAAATGACCTAAATGTTCAACCAATGACACAAATGTACTTATTGGATGCACAAGATTGGTTAAAAACCCTAATTGGACGAGAATAAGCCTTGGAAGGAGGAAAATGACCTAAATGTTCAACCAATGACAGAAATGTACTTATTGGATGCACAAGATTGGTTAAAAACCCTAATTGGACGAGAATAAGCCTTGGGAGGACGAAAATGACCTAAATGTTCAACCAATGAAGCAAATGTACTTATTGGATGCACAAGATTGGTTAAAAACCCTAATTGGACGAGAATAAGCCTTGGGAGGACGAAAATGACCTAAATGTTCAACCAATGACACAAAAGCACTTATTGGATGCACAAGATTGGTTAAAAACCCTAATTGGACGAGAATAAGCCTTGGGAGGACTAAAATGACCTAAATGTTCAACCAATGACACAAATGTACTTATTGGATGCACAAGATTGGTTAAAAACCCTAATTGGACGAGAATAAGCCTTGGGAGGACGAAAATGACCTAAATGTTCAACCAATGACACAAATGTACTTATTGGATGCACAAGATTGGTTAAAAACCCTAATTGGAGAGAATAAGCCTTGGGAGGACGAAAATGACCTAAATGTTCAACAAATGACACAGATGTACTTATTGGATGCACAAGATTGGTTAAAAACCCTAATTGGACGAGAATAAGCCTTGGGAGGACGAAAATGACATAAATGTTCAACCAATGACACAAATGTACTTATTGGATGCACAAGATTGGTTAAAAACCCTAATTGGACGAGAATAAGCCTTGGGAGGACGAAAATGACATAAATGTTCGACCAATGACACAAATGTACTTATTGGATGCACAAGATTGGTTAAAAACCCTAATTGGACGAGAATAAGCCTTGGGAGGACGAAAATGACCTAAATGTTCAACCAATGATACAAATGTACTTATTGGATGCACAAGATTGGTTAAAAACCCTAATTGGACGAGAATAAGCCTTGGGAGGACGAAAATGACCTAAATGTTCAACCAACAACACAAAATCACTTATTGGATGCACAAGATTGGTTAAAAACCCTAATTGGACGAGAATAAGCCTTGGGAGGACGAAAATGACCTAAATGTTCAACCAACGACACAAAATCACTTATTGGATGCACAAGATTGGTTAAAAACTCTAATTGGACGAGAATAAGTCTTGGGAGGACGAAAATGACCTAAATGTTCAACCAACGACACAAAATCACTTATTGGATGCAGAAGATTAGTTAAAAACTCTAATTGGACGAGAATAAGCCTTGGGACGACGAAAATGACCTAAATGTTCAACCAATGACACAAATGTACTTATTGGATGCACAAGATTGGTTAAAAACCCTAATTGGACGAGAATAAGCCTTGGGAGGACGAAAATGACCTAAATGTTCAACCAATGACACAAATGTACTTATTGGATGCACAAGATTGGTTAGAAACCCTAATTGGACGAGAATATGCCTCGGGAGGACGAAAATGACCTAAATATTCAACCAATGACACAAATGTACTTATTGGATGCACAAGATTGGTTAAAAACCCTAATTGGACGAGAATAAGCCTCTGGAGGACGAAAATGACCTAAATGTTCAACCAATGAAACAATATCAATTATTGGATGCACAAGATTGGTTAAAAACCCTAATTGGACGAGAATAAGCCTAGGGAGGATGAAAATGACCTAAATGTTCAACCAATGACACAAATGTACTTATTGGATGCAAGAGATTGGTTAAAAACCCTAATTGGACGAGAATAAGCCTTGGGAGGACGAAAATGACCTAAATGTTCAACCAATGACACAAATGTACTTATTGGATGCACAAGATTGGTTAAAAACCCTAATTGGACGAGAATAAGCCTTGGGAGGACGAAAATGACCTAAATGTTCAACCAATGACACAAATGTACTTATTGGATGCACAAGATTGGTTAAAAACCCTAATTGGACGAGAATAAGCCTTGGGAGAACGAAAATGACCTAAATGTTCAACCAATGACACAAAATCACTTATTGTATGCACAAGATTGGTTAAAATCCCTAATTGGAAGAGAATAAGCCTTGTGAGGACGAAAATGACCTAAATGTTCAACCAATGACACAAAATCACTTATTGGATACACAAGATTGGTTAAAAACCCTAATTGGACGAGAATAAACCTTGGGAGGACGAAAATGACTTAAATGTTCAACCAATGACACAAATGTACTTATTGGATGCACAAGATTGGTTAAAAACCCTAATTGGACGAGAATAAGCCTTGGGAGGACGAAAATGACCTAAATGTTCAACCAATGACACAAATGTACTTATTGGATGCACAAGATTGGTTAAAATCCCTAATTGGACGAGAATAATCCTTGGGAGGACGAAAATGACCTAAATGTTCAACCAATGACACAAATGTAATTAATTGATGCACAAGATTGGTTAAAAACCCTAATTGGACGAGAATAAGCCTTGGGAGGACGAAAATGACCTAAATGTTCAACCAATGACACAAATGTACTTATTGGATGCACAAGATTGGTTAAAAACCCTAATTGGACGAGAATCAGCCTTGGGAGGACGAAAATGACCTAAATGTTCAACCAACGACACAAAATCACTTATTGGATGCACAAGATTGGTTAAAAACCCTAATTGGACGAGAATAAGCCTTGGGAGGACGAAAATGACATAAATGTTCAACAAATGACACAAATGTACTTGTTAGATGCACAAGATTGGTTAAAAACCCTAATTGGACGAGAATAAGCCTTGGGAGGACGAAAATGACCTAAATGTTCAACCAATGACACAAATGTACTTATTGGATGCACAAGATTGGTTAAAAACCCTAATTGGACGAGAATAAGCCTTGGGAGGACGAAAATGACATAAATGTTCAACCAATGACACAAATGTACTTATTGGATGCACAAGATTGGTTAAAAACCCTAATTGGACGAGAATAAGCCTTGGGAGGAAGAAAATGACCTATATGTTCAACCAATGACACAAATGTACTTATTGGATGCACAAGATTGGTTAAAAACCCTAATTGGACGAGAATAAGCCTTGGGAGGACGAAAATGACCTAAATGTTCAACCAATGACACAAATGTACTTATTGGATGCACAAGATTGGTTAAAAACCCTAATTGGACGAGAATAAGCCATGGGAGGACAAAAATGATCTAAATGTTCAACCAACGACACAAAATCACTTATTGGATGCACGAGATTAATTAAAAACCCTAATTGGACGAGAATAAGTCTTGGGAGGTCGAAAATGACTTAAATGTTCATCAAACGACACAAAATCACTTATTGGATGCACAAGATTGGTTAAAAACCCTAATTGGACGAGAATAAGCCTTGGGAGGACGAAAATGACCTAAATGTTCAACCAATGACACAAATGTACTTATTGGATGCACAAGATTGGTTAAAAACCCTAATTGGACGAGAGTAAGCCTTGGGAGGACGAAAATGACCTAATTGTTCATCCAACGACACAAAATCACTTATTGGATGCACAAGATTGGTTAAAAACCCTAATTGGACGAGAATAAGCCTTGGGAGGACGAAAATGACCTAAATGTTCAACCAATGACACAAAATCACTTATTGGATGCACAAGATTGGTTAAAAACCCTAATTGGACGAGAATAAGCCTTGGGAGGACGAAAATGACCTAAATGTTCAACCAATGACACAAAATCACTTATTGGATGCACAAGATTGGATAAAAACCGTAACTGGACGAGAATAAGCCTTGGGAGGACGAAAATGACGTAAATGTTCAACCAATGACACAAATGTACTTATTGGATGCACAAGATTGGTTAAAAACCCGAATTGGACGAGAATAAGCCTTGGGAGGACGAAAATGACCTAAATGTTCAACCAATGACACAAATGTACTTAATGGATGCACAAGATTGGTTAAAAACTGTAATTGGACGAGAATAAGCCTTGGGAGGACGAAAATGACCTAAATGTTCAACCAATGACACAAAATCACTTATTGGATGCACAAGATTGGTTAAAAACCCTAATTGGACGAGAATAAGCCTTGGGAGGACGAAAATGACCTAAATGTTCAATCAATGGCACAAAATCACTTATTGGATGCACAAGATTGGTTAAAAACCCTAATTAAACGAGAATAAGCCTAGGGAGGACGACAATGACCTAAATGTTGAACCAATGACACAAAATCATTTATTGGATGCACAAGATTGGTAAAAAACTCTAATTGGACGAGAATAAGCCTTGGGAGGACGAAAATGACCTAACTGTTCAACCAATGACACAAATGTACTTATTAGATGCACAAGATTGGTTAAAAACCCTAATTGGACGAGAATAAGCCTTGGGAGGACGAAAATGACCTAAATGTTCAACCAATGGCACAAATGTGCTTATTGGATGCATAAGATTGGTAAAGAACCCTAATTGGACGAGAATAAGCCTCGGGAGGACGAAAATGACCTAAATGTTCAATCAATGGCACAAAATCACTTATTGGATGCACAAGATTGGTTAAAAACCCTAATTAAACGAGAATAAGCCTAGGGAGGACGACAATGACCTAAATGTTGAACCAATGACACAAAATCACTTATTGGATGCACAAGATTGGTTTAAAACCCTAATTGGACGAGAATAAGCCTTGGGAGGACGAAAATGACCTAAATGTTCAACCAATGGCACAAAATCACATATTGGATGCACAAGATTGGTTAAAAACCCTAATTGGACTAGAATAAGCCTAGGGAGGACGAAAATGACCTAAATGTTCAACCAATGGCACAAATGTACTTATTGGATGCATAAGATTGGTTGAAAACCCTAATTGGACGAGAATTAGCCTTGGGAGGACGAAAATGAGTTAAAAGTTCAACCAATGGCACAAAATCACTTATTGGATGCACAACATTGGTTAAAAACATTAATTTGACGAGAATAAGCCTAAGGAGGACGAAAATGACCTAAATGTTCAACCAATGACACAAAATCACTTATTAGATGTACAAGATTGGTTAAAAACCCTAATTGGACGAGAATAAGCCTTGGGAGGACGAAAATGACCTAAATGTTCAACCAATGACTCAAATGTACTTATTAGATGCATAAGATTGGTTAAAAACCCTAATTGGACGAGAATAAGCCTTGGGAGGACGAAGATGATCTAAATGTTCAACCAATGACACAAATGTACTTATTGGATGCACAAGATTGGTTAAAAACCCTAATTGGACGAGAATAAGCCTTGGGAGGACGAATATGACCTAAATGTTCAACCAATGACACAAATGTACTTATTGGATGCACAAGATTGGTTAAAAACCCTAATTGGACGAGAATAAGCCTAGGGAGGACGAAAATGACCTAAATGTTCAACCAATGACACAAATGTACTTATTGGATGCACAAGATTGGTTAAAAACCCTAATTGGACGAGAATAAGCCTTGGGAGGACGAAAATGACCTAAATGTTCGACAAATGGCACAAAATCACTTATTGGATGCACAAGATTGGTTAAAAACCCTAATTGGACGAGAATAAGCCTAGGGAGGACGAAAATGACCTAAATGTTCAACCAATGACACAAATGTACTTATTGGATGCACAAGATTGGTTAAAAACCCTAATTGGACGAGAATAAGCCTTGGGAGGACGAAAATGACCTAAATGTTCAACCAATGACACAAATGTACTTATTGGATGCACAAGATTGGTTAAAAACCCTAATTCGACGAGAATAAGCCTTGGGAGGATGAAAATGACCTAAATGTTAAACCAATGACACAAATGTACTTATTGGATGCACAAAATTGGTTAACAACCCTAATTGGACGAGAATAAGCCTTGGGAGGAAGAAAATGACCTAAATGTTCAACCAATGGCACAAAATCACTTATTGGATGCACAAGATTTGTTAAAAACCCTAATTGGACGAGAATAAGCCTTGGGAGGACGAAAATGACCTAAATGTTCAACCAATGACACAAATGTACTTATTGGATGCACAAGATTGGTTAAAAACCATAATTGGACGAGAAAAAGCCTTGGGAGGACGAAAATGACCTAAATGTTCAACTAATGACACAAATGTAATTATTGGATGCACAAGATTGGTTAAAAACCCTAATTGGACGAGAATAAGCCTTGGGAGGACGAAAATGACCTAAATGTTCAACCAATGACACAAATGTACTTATTGGATGCACAAGATTGGTTAAAAACCCTAATTGGGCGAGAATAAGCCATCGGAGGACGAAAATGACCTAAATGTTCAACCAATGACACAAATGTACTTATTGGATGCACAAGATTGGTTAAAAACCCTAATTGGACGAGAATAAGCCTTGGGAGGACGAAAATGACCTAAATGTTCAACCAATGACACAAATGTACTTATTGGATGCACAAGATTGGTTAAAAACCCTAACTGGACAAGAAAAAGACTTGGGAGGACGAAAATAACCTAAATGTTCAACCAATGACACAAATGTACTTATTGGATGCACAAGATTGGTTAAAAACCCTAATTGGACGAGAATAAGCCTTGGGAGGACGAAAATGACCTAAATGTTCAACCAATGACACAAATGTACTTATTGGATGCACAAGATTGGTTAAAAACCCTAATTGGACGAGAATAAGCCTTGGGAGGACGAAAATGACATAATTGTTCAACCAATGACACAAATGTACTTATTGGATGCACAAGATTGGTTAAAAACCCTAATTGGACGAGAATAAGCCTTGGGAGGATGAAAATGACCTAAATGTTCAACCAATGACACAAATGTACTTATTGGATGCACAAGATTGGTTAAAAACCCTAATTGGACGAGAATAAGCCTTGGGAGGACGAAAATGACCTAAATGTTCAACCAATGACACAAATGTACTTATTGGTTGCACAAGAATGGTTAAAAACCCTAATTGGAGGAGAATAAGCCTTGGGAGGACGAAAATGATCTAAATGTTCAACCAAGGACACAAATGTACTTATTGGATGCACAAGATTGGTTAAAAATCCTAATTGGACGAGAATAAGCCTTGGGAGGACGAAAATGACCTAAATGTTCAACCAATGACACAAATGTAGTTATTGGATGCACAAGATTGGTTAAAAACCCTAATTGGACGAGAATAAGCCTTGGGAGGACAAAAATGATCTAAATGTTCAACCAATGACACAAAATCACTTACTAGATGCACAAGATTGGTTAAAAACCCTAATTGGACGAGAATAAGCCTTGGGAGGATGGAAATGACCTAAATATTCAACCAACGACACAAAATCACTTATTGGATGCACAAGATTGGTTAAAAACCCTAATTGGACGAGAATAAGCCTTGGGAGGACGAAAATGACCTAAATGTTCAACCAATGACACAAAATCACTTATTGGATGCACAAGATTGTTTAAAAACCCTAATTGGAAGAGAATAAGCCTAGGGAGGACGAAAATGACCTAAATGTTCAACCAATGACACAAAATCACATATTGGATGCACAAGATTGGTTAAAAACCCTAATTGGACGAGAATAAGCCTTGGGAGGACGAAAATGACCTAAATGTTCAACCAATGGCACAAAATCACTTATTGGATGCACAAGATTGGTTAAAAACCCTAATTGGACGACAATAAGCCTTGGGAGAACGATAATGACCTAAATGTTCAACCAATGACACAAATGTACTTATTGGATGCACAAGATTGGTTAAAAACCCTAATTGGACGAGAATAAGCCTTGGGAGGACGAAAATGACCTAAATGTTCAATCAATGACACAAAATCACTTATTGGATGCACAAGATTGGTTAAAAACCCTAATTGGACGAGAATAAGCCTTGGCAGGACGAAAATGACCTAAATGTTCAACCAATGACACAAAATCACTTATTGGATGCACAAGATTGGTTAAAAACCCAAATTGGACGAGAATAAGCCTAGGGAGGACGAAAATGACCTAAATGTTCAACCAATGACAAAAATGTACTTATTGGATGCACAAGATTGGTTAAAAACCCTAATTGGACGAGAATAAGGCTTGGGAGGACGAAAATGACATAAATGTTCAACCAATGACACAAATGTACTTATTGGATGCACAAGATTGGTTAAAAACCCTAATTGGACGAGAATAAGCCTTGGGAGGACGAAAATGACCTAAATGTTCAACCAATGACACAAATGTACTTATTGGATGCACAAGATTGGTTAAAAACCCTAATTGGACGAGAATAAGCCTTGGGAGGACGAAAATGACCTAAATGTTCAACCAATGTAACAAAATCACTTATTGGATGCATAAGATTGGTTAAAAACCCTAATTGGACGAGAATAAGCCTTGGGAGGACGAAAATGACCTAAATGTTCAACCAATGACACAAATGTACTTATTGGATGCACAAGATTGGTTAAAAACCCTAATTGGACGAGAATAAGCCTTGGGATGACCAAAATGACCTAAATGTTCAACCATTGACACAAAATCACTTATGGGATGCACAAGATTCGTTAAAAACCCTAATTGAACGAGAATAAGCCTTGGGAGGACGAAAATGACCTAAATGTTCAACCAATGACACAAATGTACTTATTGGATGCACAAGATTGGTTAAAAACCCTAATTGGACGAGAATAAGCTTAGGGAGGACGAAAATGACCTAAATGTTCAACCAATGACACAAATGTACTTATTGGATGCACAAGATTGGTTAAAAACCCTAATTGGACGAGAATAAGCCTTGGGAGGACGAAAATGACCTAAATGTTCAACCAATGACACAAATGTACTTATTGGATGCCCAAGATTGGTTAAAAACTCTAATTGGACGAGAATAAGCCTTGGGAGGACGAAAATGACCTAAATGTTCAACCAATGACACAAATGTACTTATTGGATGCACAAGATTGGTTAAAAACCCTAATTGGACGAGAATAAGCCTTGGGAGGACGAAAATGACCTAAATGTTCAACCAATGACACAAAGGTACTTATTGGATGCACAAGATTAGTTAAAAACCCTAATTGGACGAGAATAAGCCTTGGGAGGGCGAAAATGACCTAAATGTTCAACCAATACCACAAATGTACTTATTGGATGCACAAGATTGGTTAAAAACCCTAATTGGACGAGAATCAGCCTTGTGAGGATGAAAATGAACTAAATGTTCAACCAATGACACAAATGTACTTATTGGATGCACAAGATTGGTTAAAAACCCTAATTAGACGAGAATAAGCCTTGGGAGGACGAAAATGACCTAAATGTTTAACCAATGACACAAAATCACTTATGGATGCACAAGATTGGTTAAAAACCCTAATTGGACGAGAATAAGCCTTGGAAGGACGAAAATGACCTAAATGTTCAACCAATGACACAAATGTACTTATTGGATGCACAAGATTGGTTAAAAACCCTAATTGGA
Source organism: Cicer chorassanicum (assembly GCA_037974735.1). NCBI lineage: Eukaryota > Viridiplantae > Streptophyta > Magnoliopsida > Fabales > Fabaceae > Cicer > Cicer chorassanicum. Next base: position 43,620,973 of record JBBPBP010009779.1, read on the forward strand.
CGAGAATAAGCCTTGGGAGGACGAAAATGACCTAAATGTTCAACCAATGACACAAATGTACTTATTGGATGCACAAGATTGGTTAAAAACCCTAATTGGACGAGAATAAGCCTTGGGAGGACGAAAATGACCTAAATGTTCAACCAATGACCCAATTGTACTTATTGGATGCACAAGATTGGTTCAAAACCCTAATTGGACGAGAATAAACCTTGGGAGGACGAAAATGACCTAAATGTTCAACCAATGACACAAAATCACTTATTGGATGCACAAGATTGGTTAAAAACCCTAATTGGACGAGAATAAGCCTTGGGAGGACGAAAATGACCTAAATGTTCAACCAATGACACAAACGTACTTATTGGATGCACAAGATTGGTTAAAAATCCTAATTGGACGAGAATAAGCCTAGGGAGGACGAAAATGACCTAAATGTTCAACCAATGGTACAAAATCACATATTGGATGCACAAGATTGGTCAAAAACCCTAATTGGACGAGAATAAGCTTAGGGAGGACGAAAATGACCTAAATGTTCAACCAATGAAACAAATGTACTTATTGGATGCACAAGATTGGTTAAAAACCCTAATTGGACGAGAATAAGCCTTGGGATGACGAAAATGACCTAAATGTTCAACCAATGGCTCAAATGTACTTATTGGATGCATAAGATTGGTTGAAAACCCTAATTGGACGAGAATTAGCCTTGGGAGGACGAAAATGAGTTAAAAGTTCAACCAATGGCACAAAATCACTTATTGGATGCACAACATTGGTTAAAAACATTAATTTGACGAGAATAAGCCTAAGGAGGACGAAAATGACCTAAATGTTCAACCAATGACACAAAATCACTTATTAGATGCACAAGATTGGTTAAAAACCCTAATTGGACGAGAATAAGCCTTGGGAGGACGAAAATGACCTAAATGTTCAACCAATGACACAAATGTAATTATTGGATGCACAAGATTGGTTAAAAACCCTAATTGGACGAGAATAAGCCTTGGGAGGACGAAAATGACCTAAATATTCAACCAATGACACAAATGTACTTATTGGATGCACAAGATTGGTTAAAAACCCTAATTGGACGAGAATAAGCCTTGGGAGGACGAAAATGACCTAATTGTTCAACCAATAGAACAAAATCACTTATTGGAAGCACAAGATTGGTTAAAAACCCTAATTGGACGAGAATAAGCCTTGGGAGGACGAAAATGACCTAAATATTCAACCAATGACACAAATGTACTTATTGGATGCACAAGATTGGTTAAAAACCCTAATTGGACAAGAATAAGTATTGGGAGGACGAAAATGACCTAAATGTTCAACCAATGACACAAAATCACTTATTGGATGCACAAGATTGGTTAAAAACCCTAATTGGACGAGAATAAGCCTTGGGAGGACGAAAATGACCTAAATATTCAACCAATGACACAAATGTACTTATTGGATGCACAAGATTGGTTAAAAACCCTAATTGGACGAGAATAAGCCTTGGGAGGACGAAAATGACCTTAATGTTCAACCAATGACACAAAATCACTTATTGGATGCACAAGATTGGTTAAAAACCCTAATTGGACGAGAATAAGCCTTGGGAGGACAAAAATGACCTAAATGTTCAACCAATGATACAAATGTACTTATTGGATGCACAAGATTGGTTAAAAACCCTAATTGGACGAGAATAAGCCTTGGGAGGACGAAAATGACCTAAATGTTCAACCAATGACACAAATGTACTTATTGGATGCACAAGATTGGTCAAAAACTCTAATTGGACGAGAATAAGCCTTGGGAGGACGAAAATGACCTAAATGTTCAACCAATGACACAAATGTACTTATTGGATGCACAAGATTGGTTAAAAACCCTAATTGGACGAGAATAAGCCTTGGGAGGACGAAAATGACCTAAATGTTCAACCAATAGAACAAAATCCCTTATTGGAAGCACAAGATTGGTTAAAAACCCTAATTGGACGAGAATAAGCCTAGGGAGGACGAAAATGACCTAAATGTTCAACCAATGACACAAATGTACTTATTGGATGCACAAGATTGGTTAAAAACCCTAATTGGACGAGAATAAGCATAGGGAGGACGAAAATGACCTAAATGTTCAACCAATGACACAAAATCACTTATTGGATGCACAAGATTGGTTAAAAACCCTAATTTGACGAGAATAAGCGTTGGGAGGACGAAAATGACCTAAATGTTCAACCAATGACACAAAATCACTTATTGGATGCACAAGATTGGTTAAAAACCCTAATTGGACGAGAATAAGCCTAGGGAGGACGAAAATGACCTAAATGTTCAACCAATGACACAAATGTACTTATGGGATGCACAAGATTTGGTTAAAAACCCTAATTAGACAAGAATAAACCTTGGGAGGACGAAAATGACCTAAATGTTCAACCAATGGTACAAAATCACATATTGGATGCACAAGATTGGTTAAAAACCCTAATTGGACGAGAATAAGCTTAGGGAGGACGAAAATGACCTAAATGTTCAACCAATGAAACAAATGTACTTATTGGATGCACAAGATTGGTTAAAAACCCTAATTGGACGAGAATAAGCCTTGGGATGACGAAAATGACCTAAATGTTCCACCAATGACACAAAATCACATATTGGATGCACAAGATTGGTTAAAAACCCTAATTGGACGAGAATAAGCCTAGGGAGGACGAAAATGACCTAAATGTACAACCAATGACACAAATGTACTTATTGGATGCACAAGATTGGTTTAAAAACCTAATTGGACGAGAATTAGCCTTGGGAGGACGAAAATGACCTAAATGTTCAACCAATGGCACAAAATCACTTATTGTGTGCACAAGATTGGTTAAAAACCCTAATTGGACGAGAATAAGCCTAGGGAGGACGAAAATGACCTAAATGTTCAACCAATGACACAAATGTACTTATGGGATGCACAAGATTTGGTTAAAAACCCTAATTAGACAAGAATAAACCTTGGGAGGACGAAAATGACCTAAATGTTCAACCAATGGTACAAAATCACATATTGGAAGCACAAGATTGGTTAAAAACCCTAATTGGACGAGAATAAGCCTAGGGAGGACGAAAATGACCTAAATGTTCAACCAATGAAACAAATGTACTTATTGGATGCACAAGATTGGTTAAAAACCCTAATTGGACGAGAATAAGCCTTGGGATGACGAAAATGACCTAAATGTTCCACCAATGACACAAAATCACATATTGGATGCACAAGATTGGTTAAAAACCCTAATTGGACGAGAATAAGCCTTGGGAGGACGAAAATGACCTAAATGTTCAACCAATGGCACAAAATCACTTATTGGATGCACAAGATTGGTTAAAAACATTAATTTGACGAGAATAAGCCTAAGGAGGACGAAAATGACCTAAATGTTCAACCAATGACACAAAATCACTTATTAGATGTACAAGATTGGTTAAAAACCCTAATTGGACGAGAATAAGCCTTGGGAGGACGAAAATGACCTAAATGTTCAACCATTGACACAAATGTACTTATTGGATGTATAAGATTGGTTAAAAACCCTAATTGGACGTGAATAAGCCTTGGGAGGACGAAAATGACCTAAATGTTCAACCAATGACACAAATGTACTTATTGGATGCACAAGATTGATTAAAAACCCTAATTGGACGAGAATAAGCCTAAGGAGCATGAAATTGACCTAAATGTTCAACCAATGACACAAAATCACTTATTGGATGCACGAGATTGGTTAAAAACCCTATTTAATCGAGAATAAGCCTAGGGAGGACGAAAATGACATAAATGTTCAACCAATGACACAAATGTACTTATTGGAAGCACAAGATTGGTTAAAAACCCTAATTGGACGAGAATAAGCCTAGGGAGGATGAAAATGTCCTAAATGTTCAACCAATGACACAAAATCACTTATTGGATGCACAAGATTGGTTAAAAACCCTAATTGGACGAGAATAAGCCTTGGGAGGACGAAAACGACCTAATTGTTCAACCAATGACACAAATGTACTTATTAGATGCACAAGATTGGTTAAAAACCCTAATTGGACGACAATAAGCCTTGGGAGGACGAAAATGACCTAAATGTTCAACCAATGGCACAAAATCACTTATTGTGTGCACAAGATTGGTTAAAAACCCTAATTGGACGAGAATAAGCCTAGGGAGGACGAAAATGACCTAAATGTTCAACCAATGACACAAATGTACTTATGGGATGCACAAGATTTGGTTAAAAACCCTAATTAGACAAGAATAAACCTTGGGAGGACGAAAATGACCTAAATGTTCAACCAATGGTACAAAATCACATATTGGATGCACAAGATTGGTTAAAAACCCTAATTGGACGAGAATAAGCTTAGGGAGGACGAAAATGACCTAAATGTTCAACCAATGAAACAAATGTACTTATTGGATGCACAAGATTGGTTAAAAACCCTAATTGGACGAGAATAAGCCTTGGGATGACGAAAATGACCTAAATGTTCCACCAATGACACAAAATCACATATTGGATGCACAAGATTGGTTAAAAACCCTAATTGGACGAGAATAAGCCTAGGGAGGACGAAAATGACCTAAATGTTCAACCAATGACACAAATGTACTTATTGGATGCACAAGATTGGTTTAAAACCCTAATTGGACGAGAATTAGCCTTGGGAGGACGAAAATGACCTAAATGTTCAACCAATGGCACAAAATCACTTATTGTGTGCACAAGATTGGTTAAAAACCCTAATTGGACGAGAATAAGCCTAGGGAGGACGAAAATGACCTAAATGTTCAACCAATGACCCAAATGTACTTATGGGATGCACAAGATTTGGTTAAAAACCCTAATTAGACAAGAATAAGCCTTGGGAGGACGAAAATGACCTAAATGTTCAACCAATGGCACAAAATCACTTATTGGATGCACAAGACTGGTTAAAAATCCTAATTGGACGAGAATAAGCCTAGGGAGGACGAAAATGACCTAAATGTTCAACCAATGACACAAAATCACTTATTGGATGCACAAGATTGGTTAAAAACCCTAATTGGACGAGAATAAGCCTTGGGAGGACGAAAATGACCTAAATGTTCAACCAATGACACAAAAGCACTTATTGGATGCACAAGA
>JBBPBP010009779.1:43626654-43648339 GCA_037974735.1 Cicer chorassanicum
TTCAACCAATGACACAAAATCACTTATTGGATGCACAAGATTGGTTAAAAACCCTAATTGGACGAGAATAAGCCTTGGGAGGACGAAAATGACCTAAATGTTCAACCAATGACGCAAATATACTTATTGGATGCACAAGATTGGTTAAAAACCCTAATTGGATGAGAATAAGCCTAGGGAGGACGAAAATGACCTAAATGTTCAACTAATGACACAAAATCACTTATTGGATGAACAAGATTGGTTAAAAACCCTAATTGGACGAGAATAAGCCTTGGGGGGACGAAAATGACCTAAATGTTCAACCAATGACACAAAATCACTTATTGAATGCACAAGATTGGTTAAAAACCCTAATTGGACGAGAATAAGCATTGGGAGGACAAAAATGACCTAAATGTTCAACCAATGACACAAATGTACTTATTGGATGCACAAGATTGGTTAAAAACAATAATTGGACGAGAATAAGCCTGGGGAGGACGAAAATGACCTAAATATTCAACCAATGACACAAAATCACTTATTGGATGCACAAGATTGGTTAAAAACCCTAATTGGACAAGAATAAGCCTTGGGAGGATGAAAATCACCTAAATGTTCAACCAATGACACAAAATCATTTATTGGATGCACAAGATTGGTTAAAAACCCTAATTGGACAAGAATAAGCCTTGGGAGGATGAAAATCACCTAAATGTTCAACCAATGACACAAAATCACTTATTGAATGCACAAAATTGGTTAAAAACCCTAATTGGACGAGAATAAGCATTGGGAGGACAAAAATGACCTAAATGTTCAACCAATGACTCAAATGTACTTATTGGATGCACAAGATTGGTTAAAAACAATAATTGGACGAGAATAAGCCTGGGGAGGACGAAAATGACCTAAATATTCAACCAATGACACAAAATCACTTATTGGATGCACAAGATTGGTTAAAAACCCTAATTGGACAAGAATAAGCCTTGGGAGGATGAAAATCACCTAAATGTTCAACCAATGACACAAAATCATTTATTGGATGCACAAGATTGGTTAAAAACCCTAATTGGACAAGAATAAGCCTTGGGAGGATGAAAATCACCTAAATGTTCAACCAATGACACAAAATCACTTATTGAATGCACAAAATTGGTTAAAAACCCTAATTGGACGAGAATAAGCATTGGGAGGACAAAAATGACCTAAATGTTCAACCAATGACACAAATGTACTTATTGGATGCACAAGATTGGTTAAAAACAATAATTGGACGAGAATAAGCCTGGGGAGGACGAAAATGACCTAAATATTCAACCAATGACACAAAATCACTTATTGGATGCACAAGATTGGTTAAAAACCCTAATTGGACAAGAATAAGCCTTGGGAGGATGAAAATCACCTAATTGTTCAACCAATGACACAAAATCACTTATTGGATGCACAAGATTGGTTAAAAACCCTAATTGGAAGAGAATAGGCCTTGGGAGGAGGAAAATGACCTAAATGTTCAACCAATGACACAAAATCACTTATTGGATGCACAAGATTGGTTAAAAACCCTAATTGGACGAGAATAAGCCTTGGGAGGACGAAAGTGACCTCAATGTTCTACCAATGACACAAAATCACTTATTGGATGCACAAGATTGGTTAAAAACCCTAACTGGACGAGAATAAGCCTAGGGAGGACGAAAATGACCTAAATGTTCAACCAATGACATAAAATCACTTATTGGATGCACTAGATTGGTTAAAAACCCTAATTGGAAGAGAATAGGCCTTAGGAGGACGAAAATGACCTAAATGTTCAACCAATGACACAAAATCACTTATTGGATGCACAAGATTGGTTAAAAACCCTTATTGGACGAGAATAAGCCTTGGGAGGACGAAAGTGACCTCAATGTTCAACCAATGACACAAAATCACTTATTAGATGCACAAGAGTGGTTAAAAACCCTAACTGGACGAGAATAAGCCTAGGGAGGAAGAAAATGACCTAAATGTTCAACCAATGACATAAAATCACTTATTGGATGCACTAGATTGGTTAAAAACCCTAATTGGACGAGAATAAGCATTCGGAGGACGAAAATGACTTAAATGTTCAACTAATGACACAAAATTACTTATTGGATGCACAAGATTGGTAAAAAAAACCCTAATTGGACGAGAATAAGCCTTGGGAGGACGAAAATGACCTAAATGTTCAACCAATGACACAAATGTACTTATTGGATGCACCAGATTGGTTAAAAACCCTAATTGGACGAGAATAAGCCTAGGGAGGACGAAAAGGACCTAAATGTTCAATCATGACACAAAATCACTTATTGGATGCACAAGATTGGTTAAAAACCCTAATTGGACAAGAATAAGCCTTGGGAGGACGAAAATCACCTAAATTTTCAACCAATGACACAAAATCACTTATTGGATGCACAAGATTGGTTAAAAACCCTAATTGGACGAGAATAAGCATTCGGAGGACGAAAATGACTTAAATGTTCAACCAATGACACAAAATCACTTATTGGATGCAAAAGATTGGTTAAAAACCCTAATTGGACGAGAATAAGCATTCAGAGGACGAAAATGACTTAAATGTTCAACCAATGACACAAAATCACTTATTGGATGCACAAGATTGGTTAAAAACCCTAATTGGACGAGAATAAGCCTTGGGAGGACGAAAATGACCTAAATATTCAACCAATCACACAAAATCACTTATTGGATGCACAAGATTGGTTAAAAACCCTAATTGGACGAGAATAAGCCTCGGGAGGACGAAAATGACCTAAATGTTCAACCAATGACACAAAATCACTTATTGAATGCACAAGATTGGTTAAAAACCCTAATTGGACGAGAATAAGCCTAGGGAGGACGATAATGACCTAAATGTTCAACCAATGACACAAATGTACTTATTGGATGCACAAGATTGGTTAAAAACCCTAATTGGACGAGAATAAGCCTTGGGAGGACGAAAATGACCTAAATGTTCAACCAATGACATAAAATTACTTATTGGATGCACAAGATTGGTTAAAAACCCTAATTGGACGAGAATAAGCCTTGGGAGGACGAAAATGACCTAAATGTTCAACCAATGACACAAATGTACTTATTGGATGCACAAGATTGGTTAAAAACCCTAATTGGACGAGAATAAGCCTAGGGAGGACGAAAAGGACCTAAATGTTCAATCAATGACACAAAATCACTTATTGGATGCACTAGATTGGTTAAAAACCCTAATTGGACGAGAATAAGCATTCGGAGGACGAAAATGACTTAAATGTTCAACCAATGACACAAAATTACTTATTGGATGCACAAGATTGGTAAAAAAAACCCTAATTGGACGAGAATAAGCCTTGGGATGACGAAAAATGACCTAAATGTTCAACCAATGACACAAATGTACTTATTGGATTCACAAGATTGGTTAAAAACCCTAATTGGACGAGAATAAGCCTTGGGAGGACGAAAATGACCTAAATGTTCAACCAATGACACAAAATCACTTATTGGATGCACAAGATTGGTTAAAAACCCTTATTGGACGAGAATAAGCCTTGGGAGGACGAAAGTGACCTCAATGTTCAACCAATGACACAAAATCACCTTTTGGATGCACAAGATTGGTTAAAAACCCTAATTGGAAGAGAATAGGCCTTAGGAGGACAAAAATGACCTAAATGTTCAACCAATGACACAAAATCACTTATTGGATGCACAAGATTGGTTAAAAACCCTTATTGGACGAGAATAAGCCTTGGGAGGACGAAAGTGACCTCAATGTTCAACCAATGACACAAAATCACTTATTGGATGCACAAGATTGGTTAAAAACCCTAACTGGATGAGAATAAGCCTAGGGAGGACGAAAATGACCTAAATGTTCAACCAATGACATAAAATCACTTATTGGATGCACTAGATTGGTTAAAAACCCTAATTGGACGAGAATAAGCATTCGGAGGACGAAAATGACTTAAATGTTCAACCAATAACACAAAATTACTTATTGGATGCACAAGATTGGTAAAAAAAAACCCTAATTGGACGAGAATAAGCCTTGGGAGGACGAAAATGACATAAATGTTCAACCAATGACACAAATGTACTTATTGGATGCACAAGATTGGTTAAAAACCCTAATTGGACGAGAATAAGCCTAGGGAGGATGAAAAGGACCTAAATGTTCAATCAATGAAACAAAATCACTTATTGGATGCACAAGATTGGTTAAAAACCCTAATTGGACAAGGATAAGCCTTGGGAGGACGAAAATCACCTAAATTTTCAACCAATGACACAAAATCACTTATTGGATGCACAAGATTGGTTAAAAACCCTAATTGGACGAGAATAAGCATTCGGAAGACGAAAATGACTTAAATGTTCAACCAATGACACAAAATCACTTATTGGATGCACAAGATTGGTTAAAAACCCTAATTGGACGAGAAAAAGCCTTGGGAGGACGAAAATGACCTAAATGTTCAACCAATGACACAAAATCACTTATTGGATGCACAAGATTGGTTAAAAACCCTAATTGGAAGAGAATAGGCCTTGGGAGGACGAAAATGACCTAAATGTTCAACCAATGACACAAAATCACTTATTGGATGCACAAGATTGGTTAAAAACCCTAATTGGACGAGAATAAGCCTTGGGAGGACGAAAATGACCTAAATATTCAACCAATCACACAAAATCACTTATTGGATGCACAAGATTGGTTAAAAACCCTAATTGGAAGAGAATAGGCCTTGGGAGGACGAAAATGACCTAAATGTTCAACCAATGACACAAAATCACTTATTGGATGCACAAGATTGGTTAAAAACCCTAATTGGACGAGAATAAGCCTGGGGAGGACGAAAATGACCTAAATATTCAACCAATGACACAAAATCACTTATTGGATGCACAAGATTGGTTAAAAACCCTAATTGGACAAGAATAAGCCTTGGGAGGATGAAAATCACCTAAATGTTCAACCAATGACACAAAATCACTTATTGGATGCACAAGATTGGTTAAAAACCCTAATTGGACGAGAATAAGCCTTGGGAGGACGAAAGTGACCTCAATGTTCTACCAATGACACAAAATCACTTATTGGATGCACAAGATTGGTTAAAAACCCTAACTGGACGAGAATAAGCCTAGGGAGGACGAAAATGACCTAAATGTTCAACCAATGACATAAAATCACTTATTGGATGCACTAGATTGGTTAAAAACCCTAATTGGACGAGAATAAGCATTCGGAGGACGAAAATGACTTAAATATTCAACCAATGACACAAAATTACTTATTGGATGCACAAGATTGGTAAAAAAACCCTAATTGGACGAGAATAAGCCTTGGGAGGACGAAAATGACCTAAATGCTCAACCAATGACACAAATGTACTTATTGGATGCACAAGATTGGTTAAAAACCCTAATTGGACGAGAATAAGCCTAGGGAGGACGAAAAGGACCTAAATGTTCAATCAATGACACAAAATCACTTATTGGATGCACTAGATTGGTTAAAAACCCTAATTGGACGAGAATAAGCATTCGGAGGACGAAAATGACTTAAATGTTCAACCAATGACACAAAATTACTTATTGGATGCACAAGATTGGTAAAAAAAACCCTAATTGGACGAGAATAAGCCTTGGGATGACGAAAAATGACCTAAATGTTCAACCAATGACACAAATGTACTTATTGGATTCACAAGATTGGTTAAAAACCCTAATTGGACGAGAATAAGCCTTGGGAGGACGAAAATGACCTAAATGTTCAACCAATGACACAAAATCACTTATTGGATGCACAAGATTGGTTTAAAACCCTAATTGGACGAGAATAAGCCTTGGGAGGATGAAAATGACCTAAATGTTCAACCAATGACACAAAATCACTTATTGGATGCACAAGATTGGTTAAAAACCCTAATTGGACGAGAATAAGCCTTGGGAGGACGAAAATGACCTAAACGTTCAACCAATGACACAAAATCACTTATTGGATGCACAAGATTGGTTAAAAACCCTAATTGGACAAGAATAAGCCTTGGGAGGACGAAAATCACCTAAATTTTCAACCAATGACACAAAATCACTTATTGGATGCACAAGATTGGTTAAAAACCCTAATTGGACGAGAATAAGCATTCGGAGGACGAAAATGACTTAAATGTTCAACCAATGACACAAAATCACTTATTGGATGCAAAAGATTGGTTAAAAACCCTAATTGGACGAGAATAAGCATTCAAAGGACGAAAATGACTTAAATGTTCAACCAATGACACAAAATCACTTATTGGATGCACAAGATTGGTTAAAAACCCTAATTGGACGAGAATAAGCCTTGGGAGGACGAAAATGACGTAAATGTTCAACCAATGACACAAAATCACTTATTGGATGCACAAGATTGGTTAAAATCCCTAATTGGACGAGAATAAGCCTTGGGAGGACGAAAATGACCTAAATGTTCAACCAATGACACAAAATCACTTATTGGATGCACAAGATTGGTTAAAAACCCTAATTGGACAAGAATAAGCCTTGGGAGGATGAAAATCACCTAAATGTTCAACCAATGACACAAAATCACTTATTGGATGCACAAGATTGGTTAAAAACCCTAATTGGACGATAATAAGCCTTTGGAGGACGAAAGTGACCTCAATGTTCTACCAATGACACAGAATCACTTATTGGATGCACAAGATTGGTTAAAAACCCTAACTGGACGAGAATAAGCCTAGGGAGGACGAAAATTACCTAAATGTTCAACCAATGACATAAAATCACTTATCGGATGCACTAGATTGGTTAAAAACCCTAATTGGAAGAGAATAGGCCTTGGGAGGACAAAAATGACCTAAATGTTCAACCAATGACACAAAATCACTTATTGGATGCACAAGATTGGTTAAAAACCCTAATTGGACGAGAATAAGCCTGGGGAGGACGAAAATGAGCTAAATATTCAACCAATGACACAAAATCACTTATTGGAAGCACAAGATTGGTTAAAAACCCTAATTGGACAAGAATAAGCCTTGGGAGGATGAAAATCACCTAAATGTTCAACCAATGACACAAAATCACTTATTGGATGCACAAGATTGGTTAAAAACCCTAATTGGACAAGAATAAGCCTTGGGAGGATGAAAATCACCTAAATGTTCAACCAATGACACAAAATCACTTATTGGATGCACAAGATTGGTTAAAAACCCTAATTGGACGAGAATAAGCCTTGCGAGGACGAAAATGACCTAAATGTTCAACCAATGACACAAAATCACTTATTGAATGCACAAGATTGGTTAAAAACCCTAATTGGACGAGAATAAGCATTGGGAGGACAAAAATGACCTAAATGTTCAACCAATGACACAAATGTACTTATTGGATGCACAAGATTGGTTAAAAACAATAATTGGACGAGAATAAGCCTGGGGAGGACGAAAATGACCTAAATATTCAACCAATGACACAAAATCACTTATTGGATGCACAAGATTGGTTAAAAACCCTAATTGGACAAGAATAAGCCTTGGGAGGATGAAAATCACCTAAATGTTCAACCAATGACACAAAATCACTTATTGGATGCACAAGATTGGTTAAAAACCCTAATTGGAAGAGAATAGGCCTTGGGAGGAGGAAAATGACCTAAATGTTCAACCAATGACACAAAATCACTTATTGGATGCACAAGATTGGTTAAAAACCCTAATTGGACGAGAATAAGCCTTGGGAGGACGAAAGTGACCTCAATGTTCTACCAATGACACAAAATCACTTATTGGATGCACAAGATTGGTTAAAAACCCTAACTGGACGAGAATAAGCCTAGGGAGGACGAAAATGACCTAAATGTTCAACCAATGACATAAAATCACTTATCGGATGCACTAGATTGGTTTAAAACCCTAATTGGACGAGAATAAGCATTCGGAGGACGAAAATGACTTAAATGTTCAACCAATGACACAAAATTACTTATTGGATGCACAAGATTGGTAAAAAAAACCCTAATTGGACGAGAATAAGCCTTGGGAGGACGAAAATGACCTAAATGTTCAACCAATGACACAAATGTACTTATTGGATGCACAAGATTGGTTAAAAACCCTAATTGGACGAGAATAAGCCTAGGGAGGACGAAAAGGACCTAAATGTTCAATCAATGACACAAAATCACTTATTGGATGCACTAGATTGGTTAAAAACCCTAATTGGACGAGAATAAGCATTCGGAGGACGAAAATGACTTAAATGTTCAACCAATGACACAAAATTACTTATTGGATGCACAAGATTGGTAAAAAAAACCCTAATTGGACGAGAATAAGCCTTGGGATGACGAAAAATGACCTAAATGTTCAACCAATGACACAAATGTACTTATTGGATTCACAAGATTGGTTAAAAACCCTAATTGGACGAGAATAAGCCTTGGGAGGACGAAAATGACCTAAATGTTCAACCAATGACACAAAATCACTTATTGGAGGCACAAGATTGGTTAAAAACCCTAATTAGAAGAGAATAAGCCTTGGGAGGACGAAAATGACCTAAATGTTCAACCAATGACACAAAATCACTTATTGGATGCACAAGATTGGTTAAAAACCCTAATTGGCAAGAATAAGCCTTAGGAGGACGAAAATGACCTAAATGTTCAACCAATGACACAAAATCACTTATTGGATGCACAAGATTGGTTAAAAACCCTAATTCGATGAGAATAAGCATTTGGAGGACGAAAATGACTTAAATGTTCAACCAATGACACAAAATCACTTATTGGATGCACAAGATTGGTTAAAAACCCTAATTGGATGAGAATAAGCCTTGGGAGGACGAAAATCACCTAAATGTTAAACCAATGACACAAAATCACTTATTGGATGCACAAGATCGGTTAAAAACCCTAATTGGATGAAAATAAGTTTAGGGAGGACGAAAATGACCTAAATGTTCAACCAATGACACAAATGTACTTATTGGATTCACAAGATTGGTTAAAAACCCTAATTGGACGAGAATAAGCCTTGGGAGGACGAAAATGACCTAAATGTTCAACCAATGACACAAAATCACTTATTGGATGCACAAGATTGGTTAAAAACCCTAATTGGACGGGAATAAGCCTTTGGAGGACGAAAATGACCTAAATGTTCAACCAATGACACAAAATCACTTATTCGATGCACAAGATTGGTTAAAAACCCTAATTGGACGAGAATAAGCCTTGGGAGGACGAAAATGACCTAAATGTTCAACCAATGACACAAAATCACTTATTGGATGCACAAGATTGGTTAAAAACCCTAATTGGACGAGAATAAGCCTGGGGAGGACGAAAATAACCTAAATGTTCAACCAATGACACAAAATCACTTATTGGATGCACAAGATTGGTTAAAAACCCTAATTGGACGAGAATAAGCCTTGGGAGGACGAAAATGACCTAAATGTTCAACCAATGACACAAAATCACTTATTGGATGCACAAGATTGGTTAAAAACCCTAATTGGACGAGAAAAAGAGTAGGGAGGACAAAAATGACCCAAATATTCAACCAATGACACAAATGTACTAATTGGATGCACAAGATTGGTTAAAAACCCTAATTGGACGAGAATAAGCCTAGGGAGGACGAAAATGACCTAAATGTTCAACCAATGACACAAAATCACTTATTGGATGCACAAGATTGGTTAAAAACCCTAATTGCACGAGAATAAGCCTTGGGAGGACAAAAATGACCTAAATGTTCAAACAATGACACAAAATCACTTATTGGATGCACAAGATTGGTTCAAAACCCTAATTGGACGAGAATAAGCCTTGGGAGGACGAAAATGACCTAAATGTTCAACCAATGACACAAAATCACTTATTGGATGCACAAGATTGGTTAAAAACCCTAACTGGACGAGAATAAGCCTAGGGAGGACGAAAATGACCTAAATGTTCAACCAATGACATAAAATCACTTATTGGATGCACTAGATTGGTTTAAAACCCTAATTGGACGAGAATAAGCATTCGGAGGACGAAAATGACTTAAATGTTCAACCAATGACACAAAATCACTTATTGGATGCACAAGATCGGTTAAAAACCCTAATTGGACGAAAATAAGCCTAGGGAGGGCGAAAATGACCTAAATGTTCAACCTATGACACAAATGTACTTATTGGATTCACAAGATTGGTTAAAAACCCTAATTGGACGAGAATAAGCCTTGGGAGGACGAAAATGACCTCAATGTTCAACCAATGACACAAAATCACTTATTGGATGCACAAGATTGGTTAAAAACCCTAATTGGAAGAGAATAGGCCTTAGGAGGACGAAAATGACCTAAATGTTCAACCAATGACACAAAATCACTTATTGGATGCACAAGATTGGTTAAAAACCCTTATTGGACGAGAATAAGCCTTGGGAGGACGAAAGTGACCTCAATGTTCAACCAATGACACAAAATCACTTATTGGATGCACAAGATTGGTTAAAAACCCTAATTGGAAGAGAATAGGCCTTAGGAGGACGAAAATGACCTAAATGTTCAACCAATGACACAAAATCACTTATTGGATGCACAAGATTGGTTAAAAACCCTTATTGGACAAGAATAAGCCTTGGGAGGACAAAAGTGACCTCAATGTTCAACCAATGACACAAAATCACTTATTGGATGCACTAGATTGGTTAAAAACCCTAATTGGACGAGAATAAGCATTCGGAGGACGAAAATGACTTAAATGTTCAACCAATAACACAAAATTAATTATTGGATGCACAAGATTGGTAAAAAAACCCTAATTGGACGAGAATAAGCCTTGGGAGGACGAAAATGACCTAAATGTTCAACCAATGACACAAATGTACTTATTGGATGCACAAGATTGGTTAAAAACCCTAATTGGACGAGAATAAGCCTATGGAGGACGAAAAGGACCTAAATGTTCAATCAATGACACAAAATCACTTATTGGATGCACAAGATTGGTTAAAAACCCTAATTGGACAAGAATAAGCCTTGGGAGGACGAAAATCACCTAAATTTTCAACCAATGACACAAAATCACTTATTGGATGCACAAGATTGGTTAAAAACCCTAATTGGACGAGAATAAGCATTCGGAGGACGAAAATGACTTAAATGTTCAACCAATGACACAAAATCACTTATTGGATGCAAAAGATTGGTTAAAAACCCTAATTGGACGAGAATAAGCATTCAGAGGACGAAAATGACTTAAATGTTCAACCAATGACACAAAATCACTTATTGGATGCACAAGATTGGTTAAAAACCCTAATTGGACGAGAAAAAGCCTTGGGAGGACGAAAATGACCTAAATGTTCAACCAATGACACAAAATCACTTATTGGATGCACAAGATTGGTTAAAAACCCTAATTGGAAGAGAATAGGCCTTGGGAGGACGAAAATGACCTAAATGTTCAACCAATGACACAAAATCACTTATTGGATGCACAAGATTGGTTAAAAACCCTAATTGGACGAGAATAAGCCTTGGGAGGACGAAAGTGACCTCAATGTTCTACCAATGACACAAAATCACTTATTGGATGCACAAGATTGGTTAAAAACCCTAACTGGACGAGAATAAGCCTAGGGAGGACGAAAATGACCTAAATGTTCAACCAATGACATAAAATCACTTATCGGATGCACAAAATTGGTTAAAAACCCTAATTGGACGAGAATAAGCATTGGGAGGACAAAAATGACCTAAATGTTCAACCAATGACACAAATGTACTTATTGGATGCACAAGATTGGTTAAAAACAATAATTGGACGCGAATAAGCCTGGGGAGGACGAAAATGACCTAAATATTTAACCAATGACACAAAATCACTTATTGGATGCACAAGATTGGTTAAAAACCCTAATTGGACAAGAATAAGCCTTGGGAGGATGAAAATCACCTAAATGTTCAACCAATGACACAAAATCACTTATTGGATGCACAAGATCGGTTAAAAACCCTAATTGGACGAAAATAAGCCTAGGGAGGGCGAAAATGACCTAAATGTTCAACCAATGACACAAACGTACTTATTGGATTCACAAGATTGGTTAAAAACCCTAATTGGACGAGAATAAGCCTTGGGAGGACGAAAATGACTTAAATCTTCAACCAATGACACAAAATCACTTATTGGATGCACAAGATTGGTTAAAAACCCTTATTGGACGAGAATAAGCCTTGGGAGGACGAAAGTGACCTCAATGTTCAACCAATGACACAAAATCACTTATTGGATGCACAAGATTGGTTAAAAACCCTAATTGGAAGAGAATAGGCCTTAGGAGGACGAAAATGACCTAAATGTTCAACCAATGACACAAAATCACTTATTGGATGCACAAGATTGGTTAAAAACCCTTATTGGACAAGAATAAGCCTTGGGAGGACAAAAGTGACCTCAATGTTCAACCAATGACACAAAATCACTTATTGGATGCACTAGATTGGTTAAAAACCCTAATTGGACGAGAATAAGCATTCGGAGGACGAAAATGACTTAAATGTTCAACCAATAACACAAAATTAATTATTGGATGCACAAGATTGGTAAAAAAACCCTAATTGGACGAGAATAAGCCTTGGGAGGACGAAAATGACCTAAATGTTCAACCAATGACACAAATGTACTTATTGGATGCACAAGATTGGTTAAAAACCCTAATTGGACGAGAATAAGCCTATGGAGGACGAAAAGGACCTAAATGTTCAATCAATGACACAAAATCACTTATTGGATGCACAAGATTGGTTAAAAACCCTAATTGGACAAGAATAAGCCTTGGGAGGACGAAAATCACCTAAATTTTCAACCAATGACACAAAATCACTTATTGGATGCACAAGATTGGTTAAAAACCCTAATTGGACGAGAATAAGCATTCGGAAGACGAAAATGACTTAAATGTTCAGCCAATGACACAAAATCACTTATTGGATGCAAAAGATTGGTTAAAAACCCTAATTGGACGAGAATAAGCATTCAGAGGACGAAAATGACTTAAATGTTCAACCAATGACGCAAAATCACTTATTGGATGCACAAGATTGGTTAAAAACCCTAATTGGACGAGAATAAGCCTTGGGAGGACGAAAATGAACTAAATGTTCAACCAATGACACAAAATCACTTATTGGATGCACAAGATTGGTTAAAAACCCTAATTGGACGAGAATAAGCCTTGGGAAGACGAAAATGACCTAAATGTTCAACCAATGACACAAAATCACTTATTGGATGCACAAGATTGGTTAAAAACCCTAATTCGACGAGAATAAGCCTTGGGAGGACGAAAATGACCTTAATATTCAACCAATGACCCAAATGTACTTATTGGATGCACAAGATTGGTTAAAAACCCTAATTGGACGAGAATAAGCCTTGGGAGGACGAAAATGACCTAAATGTTCAACCAATGACACAAAATCACTTATTGGATGCACAAGATTGGTTAAAAACCCTAATTCGACGAGAATAAGCCTTGGGAGGACGAAAATGACCTAAATGTTCAACCAATGACACAAATAAACTTATTGGATGCACAAGATTGGTTAAAAACCCTAATTGGACGAGAATAAGCATAGGGAGGACGAAAATGACCCAAATGTTCAACCAATGACACAAAATCACTTATTGGATGCACAAGATTGGTTAAAAACCCTAATTGGACGAGAATAAGCCTAGGGAGGACGAAAATGACCTAAATGTTCAACCAATGACACAAAATCACTTATTGGATGCACAAGATTGGTTAAAAACCCTAATTGGACGAGAATAAGCCTTGGGAGGACGAAAATGACCTAAATGTTCAACCAATGACACAAAATCACTTATTGGATCCACAAGATTGGTTAAAAATCCTAATTGGACGAGAATAAGCCTTAAGAGGACGAAAATGACCTAAATGTTCAACTAATGACACAAATGTACTTATTGGATGCACAAGATTAGTTAAAAACCCTTATTGGACGAGAATAAGCCTTAGGAGGAAGAAAATGACCTAAATGTTCAACCAATGACACAAAATCACTTATTGGATGCACAAGATTGGTTAAAAACCCAAATTGGACGAGAATAAGCCTTGGGAGGACGAAAATGACCTAAATGTTCATAAATGTTCAACCAATGACACAAAATCACTTGTTGGATGCACAAGATTGGTTAAATATCCTAGTTGGACAAGAATAAGCCTAGGGAGGACGAAAATGACCTAAATGTTCAACCAATGACACAAATGTACTTATTGGATGCACAAGATTGGTTAAAAACCGTAATTGGACGAGAATAAGCCTTGGTAGGACGAAAATGACCTAAATGTTCAACCAATGACACAAAATCACTTATTGGATGCACAAGATTGGTTAAAAACCCTAATTGGACGAGAATAAGCCTTGGGAGGACGAAAATGACCTAAATGTTCAACCAATGACACAAAATCACTTATTGGATGCACAAGATTGGTTAAAAACCCTAATTGGACGAGAATAAGCCTTGGGAGAAATCACCTAAATTTTCAACCAATGACACAAAATCACTTATTGGATGCACAAGATTGGTTAAAAACCCTAATTGGACGACAATAAGCCTAGGGAGGACGAAAATCACCTAAATGTTCAACCAATGACACAAATGTACTTATTGGATTCACAAGATTGGTTAAAAACCTTAATTGGACGAGAATAAGCCTTAAGAGGATGAAAATGACCTAAATGTTCAACCAATGACACAAAATCACTTATTGGATGCACAAGATTGGTTAAAAACCCTAATTGGACGAGAATAAGCCTTGGGAGGACGAAAATGACCTAAATGTTCAACCAATGACACAAAATCACTTATTGGATGCACAAGATTGGTTAAAAACCCTAATTGGACGAGAATAAGCCTTGGGAGGACGAAAATGACCTAAATGTTCAACCAATGACACAAATGTACTTATTGGATGCAAAAGATTGGTTAAAAACCCTAATTGGACGAGAATAAGCCTTGGGAGGACGAAAATGACTTAAATGATTAACCCATGACACAAATGTACTTATTGGATGCACAAGATTGGTTCAAAACCCTAATTGGACGAGAATAAGCCTTGGGAGGACAAAAATGACATAAATGTTCAACCAATGACACAAAATCATTTATTGGATGCACAAGATTGGTTAAAAACCCTAATTGGACGAGAATAAGCCTTGGGAGGACGAAAATGACCTAAATGTTCAACCAATGACACAAAATCACTTATTGGATGCACAAGATTGGTTAAAAACCCTAATTGGACGAGAATAAGCCTTGGGAGGACGAAAATGACCTAAATGTTCAACCAATGACACAAAATCACTTATTGGATGCACAAGATTGGTTAAAAACCCTAATTGGACGAGAAAAATCCTAGGGAGGACGAAAATGACCTAAATGTTCAACCAATGACACAAATGTACTTATTGGATGCACAAGATTGGTTAAAAACCCTAATTGGACGAGAATAAGCCTTGGGAGGACGAAAATGACATAAATGTTCAACCAATGACACAAATGTACTTATTGGATGCCCAAGATTGGTTAAAAACCCTAATTGGACGAGAATAAGCCTTGGGAGGACGAAAATGACCTAAATGTTCAACCAATGACACAAAATCACTTATTGGATGCACAAGATTGGTTAAAAACCCTAATTGGACGGGAATAAGCCTTGGGAGGACGAAAATGACCTAAATGTTCAAAAAATGACACAAAATCACTAATTGGATGCAAAAGATTGGTTAAAAACCCTAATTGGACGAGAATAAGCCTTGGGAGGACGAAAATGACCTAAATGTTCAACCAATGACACAAAATCACTTATTGGATGCACAAGATTGGTTAAAAACCCTAATTGGACGAGAATAAGCCTTGGGAGGACAAAAATGACCTAAATGTTCAACCAATGATACAAATGTTCTTATTGGATGCACAAGATTGGTTAAAAACCCTAATTGGACGAGAATAAGCCTTGGGAGGACGAAAATGACCTAAATGTTCAACCAATGACACAAATGTACTTATTGGATGCACAAGATTGGTTAAAAACTCTAATTGGACGAGAATAAACCTTGGGAGGACGAAAATGACCTAAATGTTCAACCAATGGTATAAAATCACTTATTGGATGCACAAGATTGGTTAAAAACCCTAATTGGACGAGAATAAGCCTTGGGAGGACGAAAATGACCTAAATGTTCAACCAATGACACAAAATCACTTATTGGATGCACAAGATTGGTTAAAAACCCTAATTGGACGAGAATAAGCCTAGGGAGGATGATAATGACCTAAATGTTCAACCAATGACACAAATGTACTTATTGGATGCACAAGATTGGTTAAAAACCCTAATTGGACGAGTATAAGCCTAGGGAGGACAGCTGAATGAAACAAAAGTTTCACGTTCGGTTTTGAAGACCTAAATGTTCAACCAATGACACAAATGTACTTATTGGATGAACAAGAGTGGTTAAAAACCTTAATTGGACGAGAATAACCCTAGGGAGGATGAAAATGATTTAAATGTTCAACCAATGACACAAAATCACTTATTGGATGCACAAGATTGGTTAAAAACCCTAATTGGCCGAGAATAAGCCTAGGGAGGACGAAAATGACCTAAATGTTCAACCAATGACACAAAATCACTTATTGGATGCACAAGATTGGTTAAAAACCCTAATTAGACAAGATTAAGCCTAGGGAGGACGAAAATGACCTAAATGTTCAACCAATGACACAAAATCACTTATTGGATGCACAAGATTGGTTAAAAACCCTAATTGGACGAGAATAAGCCTAGGGAGGACGAAAATGACCTAAATGTTCAACCAGTGACACAAAATCACTTATTGAATGCACAAGATTGGTTAAAAACCCTAATTGGACGAGAATAAGCCTTGGGAGGACGAAAATGACCTAAATGTTCAACCAATGACACAAAATCACTTATTGGATGCACAAGATTGGTTAAAAACCCTAATTGGACGAGAATAAGCCTAGGGAGGACGAAAATGACCTAAATGTTCAACCAATGACACAAATATCCTTATTGGATGCACAAGATTGGTTAAAAACCCTAATTGGACGAGAATAAGCCTTGGGAGGACGAAAATGACCTAAATGTTCAACCAATGACACAAAATCACTTATTGGATGCACAAGATTGGTTAAAAACCCTAATTGGACGACAATAATCCTTGGGAGGACGAAAATGACCTAAATTTTCAACCAATGACACAAAAGTACTTATTGGATGCACAAGATTTGTTAAAAACCCTAATTGGACGAGAATAAGCCTTGGGAGGACGAAAATGACCTAAATGTTCAACCAATGACACAAAATCACTTATTGGATGCACAAGATTGGTTAAAAACCCTAACTGGACGAGAATAAGCCTTGGGAGGACGAAAATGACCTAAATGTTCAACCAATGACACAAATGTACTTATTGGATACCCAAGATTGGTTAAAAACCCTAATTGGACGAGAATAAGCCTAGGGAGGACGAAAATGACCTAAATGTTCAACCAATGACACAAAATCACTTATTGGATGCACAAGATTGGTTAAAAACCCTAATTGGACGAGAATAAGCCTTGGGAGGACGAAAATGACCTAAATGTTTAACCAATGACACAAAATCACTTATTTGATGCACAAGATTGGTTAAAAACCCTAATTGGACGAGAATAAGCCTAGGGAGGACGAAAATGACCAAAATGTTCAACCAATGACACAAATGTACTTATTGGATGCACAAGATTGGTTAAAAACCCTAATTGGACGAGAATAAGCATAGGGAGGACGAAAATGACCTAAATGTTCAACCAATGACACAAAATCACTTATTGGATGCACAAGATTGGTTAAAAACCTAAATTTGACGAGAATAAGCCTAGGGAGGACGAAAATGACCTAAATGTTCAACCAATGACACAAAATCACTTATTGGATGCACAAGATTGGTTAAAAACCCTAATTGGACGAGAATAAGCCTTGGGAGGACGAAAATGACCTAAATGTTCAACCAATAGAACAAAATCACTTATTGGAAGCACAAGATTGGTTAAAAACCCTAATTGGACGAGAATAAGCCTAGGGAGGACGAAAATGACCTAAATGTTCAACCAATGACACAAATGTACTTATTGGATTCACAAGATTGGTTAAAAACCCTAATTGGACGAGAATAAGCCTTGGGAGGACGAAAATGACCTAAATGTTCAACCAATGACACAAATGTACTTATTGGATGCACAAGATTGGTTAAAAACCCTAATTGGACGAGAATAAGCCTTGGGAGGACGAAAATGACCTAAATGTTCAACCAATGAAACAAAATCACTTATTGGATGCACAAGATTGGTTAAAAACCCTAATTGGACGAGAATAAGCCTTGGGAGGACGAAAATGACCTAAATGTTAAACCAATGACACAAAATCACTTATTGGATGCACAAGATTGGTTAAAAACCCTAATTGGAAGAGAATAAGCCTTGGGCAGACGAAAATGACCTAAATGTTCAACCAATGACACAAAATCACTTATTGGATGCACAAGATTGGTTAAAAACCCTAATTGGACGAGAATAAGCCTTGGGAGGACGAAAATGACCTAAATGTTCAACCAATGACACAAAATCACTTATTGGATGCACAAGATTGGTTAAAAACCCTAATTGGACGAGAATAAGCCTTGGGAGGACGAAAATGACCTAAATGTTCAAACTATGGCACAAAATACTTTATTGGATGCACAAGATTGGTTAAAAACCCTAATTGGACGAGAATAAGCCTTGGGAGGACGAAAATGACCTAAATGTTCAACCAATGACACAAAATCACTTATTGGATGCACAAGATTGGTTAAAAACCCTAATTGGACGAGAATAAGCCTTGGGAGGACGAAAATGACCTAAATGTTCAACCGATGACACAAAATCACTTATTGGATGCACAAGATGGGTTAAAAACCCTAATTGGACGAGAATAAGTCCCTAGAGGACGAAAATGACCTAAATGTTCAACCAATGACAAAAAATCACTTATTGGATGCACAAGATTGGTTAAAAACCCTAATTGGACGAGAATAAGCCTTGGGAGGACGAAAATGACCTAAATGTTCAACCAATGACACAAATAAACTTATTGGATGCACAAGATTGGTTAAAAACCCTAATTGGACGAGAATAAGCCTAGGGATCGACGAAAATGACCTAAATGTTCAACCAATGACACAAAATCACTTATTGGATGCACAAGATTGGTTAAAAACCCTAATTGGACGAGAATAAGAATAGGGAGGACGAAAATGACCTAAATGTTCAACCAATGACACAAATGTACTTTTTGGATGCACAAGATTGGTTAAAAACCCTAATTGGACGAGAATAAGTCTTGGGAGGACGAAAATGACCTAAATGTTCAACCAATGACACAAATTTACTTTTTGGATGCACAAGATTGGTAAAAAACCCTAATTGGACGAGAATAAGCCTAGGGAGGACGAAAATGACCTAAATGTTCAACCAATGACACAAATGTACTTATTGGATGCACAAGATTGGTTAAAAATCCTAATTGGACGAGAATAAGCCTTGGGAGGACGAAAATGACCAAAATGTTCAACCAATGACACAAAATCACTTATTGGATGCACAAGATTGGTTCAAAATCCTAAATGCACGAGAATAAGCCTTGGGAGGACGAAAATGACCTAAATGTTCAACCAATGACACAAAATCACTTATTGGATGCACAAGATTGGTTCAAAACCCTAATTGGACGAGAATAAGCCTCGGGAGGACGAAAATGACCTAAATGTTCAACCAATGACACAAATGTACTTATTGGATGCACAAGATTGGTTAAAAACTCTAATTGGACGAGAATAAGCCTTGGGAGGACGAAGATGACCTAAATGTTCAACCAATGACACAAATGTACTTATTGGATGCACAAGATTGGTTAAAAATCCTAATTGGACGAGAATAAGCGTTGGGAGGACGAACATGACCTAAATGTTCAACCAATGACACCAATGTACTTATTGGATTTACAAGAATGGTTAAAAACCCTAATTGGACGAGAATAAGCCTAGGGAGGACGAAAATGACCTAAATGTTCAACCAATGACACAAATGTACTTATTGGATGCACAAGATTGGTTAAAAACCCTAATTGGACGAGAATAAGCCTTGGGAGGACGAAAATGACCTAAATGTTCAACCAATGACACAAAATCACTTATTGGATGCACAAGATTGGTTAAAAACCCTAATTGGACGAGATTAAGCATAGGGAGGACGAAAATGACCTAAATGTTCAACCAATGACACAAAATCACTTATTTCATGCACAAGATTGGTTAAAAACCCTAATTGGACGAGAATAAGCCTAGGGAGGACGAAAATGACCTAAATGTTCAACCAATGACACAAATGTACTTATTGGATGCACAAGATTGGTTAAAAACCCTAATTGGACGAGAATAAGCCTAGGGAGGACGAAAATGACCTAAATGTTCAACCAATGACACAAAATCTCTTACTGGATGCACAAGATTGGTTAAAAACCCTAATTGGACGAGAATAAGCCTTGGGAGGACGAAAATGACCTAAATGTTCAACCAATGACACAAAATCACTTATTGGATGCACAAGATTGGTTAAAAACCCTAATTGGACGAGAATAAGCCTTAGGAGGACGAAAATGACCTAAATGTTAAACCAATGACACAAATGTACTTATTGGATGCACAAGATTGGTTAAAAACCCTAATTGGACGAGAATAAGCCTAGGAAGGACGAAAATGACCTAAATGTTCAACCAATGACACAAAATCACTTATTGTATGCACAAGATTGGTTAAAATCCCTAATATGACGAGGCTAAGCCTTGGGAGTACGAAAATGACCTAAATGTTCAACCAATGACACAAAATCACTTATTGGATGCACAAGATTGGTTAAAAACCCTAATTGGACGAGAATAAGCCTTGGGAGGACGAAAATGACCTAAATGTTCAACCAATGACACAAAATCACTTATTGGATGCACAAGATTGGTTAAAAACCCTAATTGGACGAGAATAAGCCTAGGGAGGACGAAAATGACCTAAATGTTCAACCAATAATACAAAATCACTTATTGGATGCACAAGATTGGTTAAAAACCCTAATTGGACGAGAATAAGCCTAGGGAGGACGAAAATGACCTAAATGTTCAACCAATGACACAAAATCACTTATTGGATGCACAAGATTGGTTAAAAACCATAGTTGGACGAGAATAAGCCTTGGGAGGACGAAAATGAATTAAATGTTCAACCAATGACACAAATAAACTTATTGGATGCACAAGATTGGTTAAAAACCCTAATTGGACGAGAATAAGTCTTGGGAGGACGAAAATGACCTAAATGTTCAACCAATGACACAAATGTACTTATTGGATGCACAAGATTGGTTAAAAACCCTAATTGGACGAGAATAAGCCTAGGGAGGACGAAAATGACCTAAATGTTCAACCAATGACACAAAATCACTTATTGGA
>JBBPBP010009779.1:43648349-43683598 GCA_037974735.1 Cicer chorassanicum
GGGAGGACGAAAATGACCTAAATGTTCAACCAATGACACAAATGTACTTATTGGATGCACAAGATTGGTTAAAAATCCTAATTGGACGAGAATAAGCCTTGGGAGGACGAAAATGACCAAAATGTTCAACCAATGACACAAGTGTACTTATTGGATGCACAAGATTGGTTAAAAATCTTAATTGGACGAGAATAAGCTTAGGGAGGACGAAAATGACCTAAATGTTCAACCAATGACACAAAATCACTTATTGGATGCACAAGATTGGTTAAAAACCCTAATTGGACGAGAATGAGCCTAGGGAGGACGAAAATGACCTAAATGTTCAACCGATGACACAAAATCTCTTATTGGATGCACAAGATTGGTTAAAAACCCTAATTGGACGAGAATATGCCTTGGGAGGACGAAAATGACCTAAATGTTCAACCAATGACACAAAATCACTTATTGGATGCACAAGATTGGTTAAAAACCCTAATTGGACGAGAATATGCCTTTGGAGGACATAAATGACCTAAATGTTCAACCAATGACACAAATGTTCTTATTGGATGCACAAGATTGGTTAAAAACCCTAATTGGACGAGAATAAGCCTTGGGAGGACGAAAATGACCTAAATGTTCAACCAATGACACAAAATCACTTATTGGATGCACAAGATTGGTTAAAAACCCTAATTGGACGAGAATAAGCCTTAGGAGGACGAAAATGACCTAAATGTTAAACCAATGACACAAATGTACTTATTGGATGCACAAGATTGGTTAAAAACCCTAATTGGACGAGAATAAGCCTAGGAAGGACGAAAATGACCTAAATGTTCAACCAATGACACAAAATCACTTATTGTATGCACAAGATTGGTTAAAATCCCTAATATGACGAGGCTAAGCCTTGGGAGTACGAAAATGACCTAAATGTTCAACCAATGACACAAAATCACTTATTGGATGCACAAGATTGGTTAAAAACCCTAATTGGACGAGAATAAGCCTTGGGAGGACGAAAATGACCTAAATGTTCAACCAATGACACAAAATCACTTATTGGATGCACAAGATTGGTTAAAAACCCTAATTGGACGAGAATAAGCCTTGGGAGGACGAAAATGACCTAAATTTTCAACCAATGTCACAAATGTACTTATTGGATTCACAAGATTGGTTAAAAACCCTAATTGGACGAGGATAAGCCTTAAGAGGATGAAAATGACCTAAATGTTCAACCAATGACACAAAATCACTTATTGGATGCACAAGATTGGTTAAAAACCCTAATTGGACGAGAATAAGCATTCAGAGGACGAAAATGACATAATGTTCAACCAATGACACAAAATCACTTATTGGATGCACAAGATTGGTTAAAAACCCTAATTGGACGAGAATAAGCCTTGGGAGGACGAAAATGACCTAAATGTTCAACCAATGACACAAAATCACTTATTGGATGCACAAGATTGGTTAAAAACCTTAATTTGAAGAGAATTAGCCTAGGGAGGACGAAAATGACCTAAATGTTCAACCAATGACACAAAATCACTTATTGGATGCACAAGATTGGTTAAAAACCCTAATTGGACGAGAATAAGCCTTGGGAGGACGAAAATGACCTAAATGTTCAACCAATAACACAAATAAACTTTTTGGATGCACAAGATTGGTTAAAAACCCTAATTGGACGAGAATAAGTCTTGGGAGGACGAAAATGACCTAAATGTTCAACCAATGACACAAAATCACTTATTGGATGCACAAGATTGGTTAAAAACCCTAATTGGACGAGAATGAGCCTAGGGAGGACGAAAATGACCTAAATGTTCAACCGATGACACAAAATCTCTTATTGGATGCACAAGATTGGTTAAAAACCCTAATTGGACGAGAATATGCCTTGGGAGGACGAAAATGACCTAAATGTTCAACCGATGACACAAAATCACTTATTGGATGCACAAGATTGGTTAAAAACCCTAATTGGACGAGAAAAAGCTTTTGGAGGATATAAATGACCTAAATGTTCAACCAATGACACAAATGTACTTATTGGATGCACAAGATTGGTTAAAAACCCTAATTGGACGAGAATAAGTCTTGGGAGGACGAAAATGACCTAAATGTTCAACCAATGACACAAATGTACTTATTGGATGCACAAGATTGGTTAAAAACCCTAATTGGACGAGAATAAGCCTAGGGAGGACGAAAATGACCTAAATGTTCAACCAATGACACAAAATCACTTATTGGATGCACAAGATTGGTTAAAAACCACAATTGGACGAGAATAAGCCTAGGGAGGACGAAAATGACCTAAATGTTCAACCAATGACACAAAATCACTTATTGGATGCACAAGATTGGTTAAAAACCCTAATTGGACGAGAATAAGCCTTGGGAGGACGAAAATGACCTAAATGTTCAACCAATGGCACAAAATCACTTATTGGATGCACAAGATTGGTTAAAAACCCTAATTGGACGAGAATAAGGCTTGGGAGGACGAAAATGACCTAAATGTTCAAACAATTACACAAAATCACTGATTGGATGCACAAGATTGGTTAAAAACCCTAATTGGACGAGAATAAGCCTTGGGAGGAGGAAAATGACCTAAATGTTCAACCAATGACACAAATTATCTTATTGGATGCACAAGATTGGTTAAAAACCCTAATTGGACGAAAATAATCCTTGGGAGGACGAAAATGACCTAAATGTTCAACCAATGACACAAATGTACTTATTGGATGCAGAAGATTGGTTAAAAACCCTAATTGGACGAGAATAAGCCTTGGGAGGACGAAAATGACCTAAATGTTCAACCAATGACACAAAATCACTTATTGGATGCACAAGATTGGTTAAAAACCCTAATTGGACGAGAATAAGCCTTGGGAGGACAAAAATGACCTAAATGTTCAACCAATGACACAAATGTACATATTGGATGCACAAGATTGGTTAAAAACCCTAATTGGACGAGAATAAGCCTAGGGAGGACGAAAATGACCTAAATGTTCAACCAATGACACAAAATCACTTATTGGATGCACAAGATTGGTTCAAAACCCTAATTGGACGAGAATAAGACTTGGGAGGACGAAAATGACCTAAATGTTCAACCAATGACACAAATGTACTTATTGGATTCACAAGATTGGTTAAAAACCCTAATTGGACGAGAATAAGCCTTGGGAGGACGAAAATGACCTAAATGTTCAACCAATGACACAAAATCACTTATTGGATGCACAAGATTGGTTAAAAACCCTTATTGGACGAGAATAAGCCTTGGGAGGACGAAAGTGACCTCAATGTTCAACCAATGACACAAAATCACTTATTGGATGCACAAGATTGGTTAAAAACCCTAACTGGATGAGAATAAGCCTAGGGAGGACGAAAATGACCTAAATGTTCAACCAATGACATAAAATCACTTATTGGATGCACTAGATTGGTTAAAAACCCTAATTGGACGAGAATAAGCATTCGGAGGACGAAAATGACTTAAATGTTCAACCAATAACACAAAATTACTTATTGGATGCACAAGATTGGTAAAAAAAAACCCTAATTGGACGAGAATAAGCCTTGGGAGGACGAAAATGACATAAATGTTCAACCAATGACACAAATGTACTTATTGGATGCACAAGATTGGTTAAAAACCCTAATTGGACGAGAATAAGCCTAGGGAGGATGAAAAGGACCTAAATGTTCAATCAATGAAACAAAATCACTTATTGGATGCACAAGATTGGTTAAAAACCCTAATTGGACAAGGATAAGCCTTGGGAGGACGAAAATCACCTAAATTTTCAACCAATGACACAAAATCACTTATTGGATGCACAAGATTGGTTAAAAACCCTAATTGGACGAGAATAAGCATTCGGAAGACGAAAATGACTTAAATGTTCAACCAATGACACAAAATCACTTATTGGATGCAAAAGATTGGTTAAAAACCCTAATTGGACGAGAATAAGCATTCAGAGGACGAAAATGACTTAAATGTTCAACCAATGACACAAAATCACTTATTGGATGCACAAGATTGGTTAAAAACCCTAATTGGACGAGAAAAAGCCTTGGGAGGACGAAAATGACCTAAATGTTCAACCAATGACACAAAATCACTTATTGGATGCACAAGATTGGTTAAAAACCCTAATTGGAAGAGAATAGGCCTTGGGAGGACGAAAATGACCTAAATGTTCAACCAATGACACAAAATCACTTATTGGATGCACAAGATTGGTTAAAAACCCTAATTGGACGAGAATAAGCCTGGGGAGGACGAAAATGACCTAAATATTCAACCAATGACACAAAATCACTTATTGGATGCACAAGATTGGTTAAAAACCCTAATTGGACAAGAATAAGCCTTGGGAGGATGAAAATCACCTAAATGTTCAACCAATGACACAAAATCACTTATTGGATGCACAAGATTGGTTAAAAACCCTAATTGGAAGAGAATAGGCCTTGGGAGGAGGAAAATGACCTAAATGTTCAACCAATGACACAAAATCACTTATTGGATGCACAAGATTGGTTAAAAACCCTAATTGGACGAGAATAAGCCTTGGGAGGACGAAAGTGACCTCAATGTTCTACCAATGACACAAAATCACTTATTGGATGCACAAGATTGGTTAAAAACCCTAACTGGACGAGAATAAGCCTAGGGAGGACGAAAATGACCTAAATGTTCAACCAATGACATAAAATCACTTATCGGATGCACTAGATTGGTTTAAAACCCTAATTGGACGAGAATAAGCATTCGGAGGACGAAAATGACTTAAATGTTCAACCAATGACACAAAATTACTTATTGGATGCACAAGATTGGTAAAAAAAACCCTAATTGGACAAGAATAAGCCTTGGGAGGACGAAAATGACCTAAATGTTCAACCAATGACACAAATGTACTTATTGGATGCACAAAATTGGTTAAAAACCCTAATTGGACGAGAATAAGCCTAGGGAGGACGAAAAGGACTTAAATGTTCAATCAATGACACAAAATCACTTATTGGATGCACAAGATTGGTTAAAAACCCTAATTGGACAAGAATAAGCCTTGGGAGGACGAAAATCACCTAAATTTTCAACCAATGACACAAAATCACTTATTGGATGCACAAGATTGGTTAAAAACCCTAATTGGACGAGAATAAGCCTTGGGAGGACGAAAATGACCTAAATTTTCAACCAATGTCACAAATGTACTTATTGGATTCACAAGATTGGTTAAAAACCCTAATTGGACGAGAATAAGCCTTAAGAGGACGAAAATGACCTAAATGTTCAACCAATGACACAAAATCACTTATTGGATGCACAAGATTGGTTAAAAACCCTAATTGGACGAGAATAAGCCTTGGGAGGACGAAAGTGACCTCAATGTTCAACCAATGACACAAAATCACTTATTGGATGCACAAGATTGGTTAAAAACCCTAATTGGAAGAGAATAGGCCTTAGGAGGACGAAAATGACCTAAATGTTCAACCAATGACACAAAATCACTTATTGGATGCACAAGATTGGTTAAAAACCCTTATTGGACAAGAATAAGCCTTGGGAGGACAAAAGTGACCTCAATGTTCAACCAATGACACAAAATCACTTATTGGATGCACTAGATTGGTTAAAAACCCTAATTGGACGAGAATAAGCATTCGGAGGACGAAAATGACTTAAATGTTCCACCAATAACACAAAATTAATTATTGGATGCACAAGATTGGTAAAAAAACCCTAATTGGACGAGAATAAGCCTTGGGAGGACGAAAATGACCTAAATGTTCAACCAATGACACAAATGTACTTATTGGATGCACAAGATTGGTTAAAAACCCTAATTGGACGAGAATAAGCCTATGGAGGACGAAAAGGACCTAAATGTTCAATCAAGACACAAAATCACTTATTGGATGCACAAGATTGGTTAAAAACCCTAATTGGACAAGAATAAGCCTTGGGAGGACGAAAATCACCTAAATTTTCAACCAATGACACAAAATCACTTATTGGATGCACAAGATTGGTTAAAAACCCTAATTGGACGAGAATAAGCATTCGGAAGACGAAAATGACTTAAATGTTCAACCAATGACAAAAAATCACTTATTGGATGCAAAAGATTGGTTAAAAACCCTAATTGGACGAGAATAAGCATTCAGAGGACGAAAATGACTTAAATGTTCAACCAATGACGCAAAATCACTTATTGGATGCACAAGATTGGTTAAAAACCCTAATTGGACGAGAATAAGCCTTGGGAGGACGAAAATGAACTAAATGTTCAACCAATGACACAAAATCACTTATTGGATGCACAAGATTGGTTAAAAACCCTAATTGGACGATAATAAGCCTTGGGAGGACGAAAATGACCTAAATGTTCAACCAATGACACAAATGTACTTATTGGATGCACAAGATTGGTTAAAAACCCTAATTGGAAGAGAATAAGCCTAGGGAGGACGAAAATGACCTAAATGTTCAGCCAATGACACAAATGTACTTATTGGATGCACAAGATTGGTTAAAAACCCTAATTGGACGAGAATAAGCCTAGGGATGACGATAATGACCTAAATGTTCAACCAATGACACAAAATCGCTTATTGGATGCACAAGATTGGTTAAAAACCCTAATTGGACGAGAATAAGCCTTGGGAGGACGAAAATGACCTAAATGTTCAACCAATGACACAAATGAACTTATTGGATGCACAAGATTGGTTAAAAACCCTAATTGGACGAGAATAAGCCTAGCGAGGACGAAAACGACCTAAATGTTCAACCAATGACACAAAATCACTTATTGGATGCACAAGATTGGTTAAAAACCCTAATTGGACGAGAATAAGCCTTGGGAGGACGAAAATGACCTAAATGTTCAACCAATGACACAAATGTACTTATTGGATGCACAAGATTGGTTAAAAACCCTAATTGGACGAGAATAAACCTAGGGAGGACGAAAATAACCTAAATGTTCAACCAATGACACAAAATCACTTATTGGATGCACAAGATTGGTTAAAAACCCTAATTGGACGAGAATAAGCCTTGGGAGGACGAAAATGACCTAAATGTTCAACCAATGACACAAAATCACTTATTGGATGCACAAGATTGGTTAAAAACCCTAACAGGATGAGAATAAGCTTTGGGAGGAGGAAAATAATCTAAATGTTCAACCAATGATACAAAATCACTTATTGGATGCACAAGATTGGTAGAGAACCCTAATTGGACGAGAATAAGCCTTGGGAGCACGAAAATGACCTAAATGTTCAACCAATGATACAAATATACTTATAGGATGCACAAGATTGGTTAAAAATCCTAATTGGACGAGAATAAGCCTAGGGAGGACGAAAATGACCTAAATGTTCAACCAATGACACAAAATCACTTATTGGATGCACAAGATTGGTTAAAAACCCTAATTGGACGAGAATAAGCCTTGGGAGGACGAAAATGACCTAAATGTTCAACCAATGACACAAAATCACTTATTGGATGCACAAGATTGGTTAAAAACCCTAATTGGATGAGAATAAGCTTTTGGAGGACATAAATGACCTAAATGTTCAACCAATGAAACAAATGTACTTATTGGATGCACAAGATTGTTAAAAAACCCTAATTGGACGAGAATATGCCTTGGGAGGACGAAAATGACCTAAATGTTCAACCAATGGCATAAAATCACTTATTGGATGCACAAGATTGTTAAAAATCCCTAATTGGACGAGAATAAGCCTAGGGAGGACGAAAATGACCTAAATGTTCAACCAATGACACAAAATCACTTATTGGATGCACAAGATTGGTTAAAAACCCTAATTGGACGAGAATAAGCCTTGGGAGGACGAAAATGACCTAAATGTTCAACCAATGACACAAAATCACTTATTGGATGGACAAGATTGGTTTAAAAACCCTAATTGGACGAGAATAAGCCTAGGGAGGACGAAAATGACCTAAATGTTCAACCAATGACACAAAATCACTTATTGGATGCACAAGATTGGTTAAAAACCCTAATTGGACGAGAATAAGCCTTGGGAGGACGAAAATGACCTAAATGTTCAACCAATGACACAAGTGTACATATTGGATGCACAAGATTGGTTAAAAACCCTAATTGGACGAGAATAAGCCTAGGGAGGACGAAAATGACCTAAATGTTCAACCAATGACACAAAATCACTTATTGGATGCACAAGATTGGTTAAAAACCCTAATTGGACGAGAATAAGCCTTGGGAGGACGAAAATGACCTAAATGTTCAAACAAAGAAACAAATGTACGTATTGGACGCACAAGATTGGTTAAAACCCTAATTGAACGAGAATAAGCCTAGGGAGGACGAAAATGACCTAAATGTTCAACCAATGACACAAAATCACTTATTGGATGCACAAGATTGGTTAAAAACCCTAATTGGACGAGAATAAGCCTTGGGAGGACGAAAATGACCTAAATGGTCAACCGATGACACAAATGTACTTATTTGATGCACAAGATTGATTAAAACCCCTAATTGGACGAGAATAAGCCTAGGGAGAACGCAAATTACCTAAATGTTCAACCAATGACACAAAATCACTTATTGGATGCACAAGATTGGTTAAAACCATTAATTGTACGAGAATAAGCCTTGGGAGGACGAAAATGACCTAAATGTTCAACCAATGACACAAATGTACTTATTGGATGCACAAGATTGGTTAAAAACCCTAATTGGACAAGAATAAGCCTTGGGAGGACGAAAATGACCTAAATAATCAACCAATGACACAAAATCACTTATTGGATGCACAAGATTGGTTAAAATCCCTAATTGGACGAGATTAAGCCTAGGGAGGACGAAAATGACCTAAATGTTCAACCAATGACACAAAATCACTTATTGGATGCACAAGATTGGTTAAAAACCCTAATTGGACGAGAATAAGCCTTGGGAGGACGAAAATGACCTAAATGTTCAACCAATGACACAAATGTACTTATTGGATTCACAAGATTGGATAAAAACCCTAATTGGACGAGAATAAGCCTAGGGAGGACGAAAATGACCTAAATGTTCAACCAATGACACAAATGTACTTATTGGATTCACAAGATTGGTTAAAAACCCTAATTGGACGAGAATAAGCCTTGGGAGGACGAAAATGACCTAAATGTTCAACCAATGACACAAAATCACTTATTGAATGCACAAGATTGGTTAAAAACCCTAATTGGACGAGAATAAGCATTGGGAGGACAAAAATGACCTAAATGTTCAACCAATGACACAAATGTACTTATTGGACGCACAAGATTGGTTAAAAACAATAATTGGACGAGAATAAGCCTGGGGAGGACGAAAATGACCTAAATATTCAACCAATGACACAAAATCACTTATTGGATGCACAAGATTGATTAAAAACCCTAATTGGACAAGAATAAGCCTTGGGAGGATGAAAATCACCTAAATGTTCAACCAATGACACAAAATCACTTATTGGATGCACAAGATCGGTTAAAAACCCTAATTGGTTGAAAATAAGCCTAGGGAGGACGAAAATGACCTAAATGTTCAACCAATGACACAAATGTACTTATTGGATTAACAAGATTGGTTAAAAACCCTAATTGGACGAGAATAAGCCTTGGGAGGACGAAAATGACCTAAATGTTCAACCAATGACACAAAATCACTTATTGGATGCACAAGATTGGTTAAAAACCCTTATAGGACGAGAATAAGCCTTGGGAGGACGAAAGTGACCTCAATGTTCAACCAATGACACAAAATCACTTATTGGATGCACAAGATTGGTTAAAAACCCTAATTGGAAGAGAATAGGCCTTAGGAGGACGAAAATGACCTAAATGTTCAACCAATGACACAAAATCACTTATTGGATGCACAAGATTGGTTAAAAACCCTTATTGGACAAGAATAAGCCTTGGGAGGACAAAAGTGACCTCAATGTTCAACCAATGACACAAAATCACTTATTGGATGCACTAGATTGGTTAAAAACCCTAATTGGACGAGAATAAGCATTCGGAGGACGAAAATGACTTAAATGTTCAACCAATAACACAAAATTAATTATTGGATGCACAAGATTGGTAAAAAAACCCTAATTGGACGAGAATAAGCCTTGGGAGGACGAAAATGACCTAAATGTTCAACCAATGACACAAATGTACTTATTGGATGCACAAGATTGGTTAAAAACCCTAATTGGACGAGAATAAGCCTATGGAGGACGAAAAGGACCTAAATGTTCAATCAATGACACAAAATCACTTATTGGATGCACAAGATTGGTTAAAAACCCTAATTGGACAAGAATAAGCCTTGGGAGGACGAAAATCACCTAAATTTTCAACCAATGACACAAAATCACTTATTGGATGCACAAGATTGGTTAAAAACCCTAATTGGACGAGAATAAGCATTCGGAAGACGAAAATGACTTAAATGTTCAGCCAATGACACAAAATCACTTATTGGATGCAAAAGATTGGTTAAAAACCCTAATTGGACGAGAATAAGCATTCAGAGGACGAAAATGACTTAAATGTTCAACCAATGACGCAAAATCACTTATTGGATGCACAAGATTGGTTAAAAACCCTAATTGGACGAGAATAAGCCTTGGGAGGACGAAAATGAACTAAATGTTCAACCAATGACACAAAATCACTTATTGGATGCACAAGATTGGTTAAAAACCCTAATTGGAAGAGAATAGGCCTTGGGAGGACGAAAATGACCTAAATGTTCAACCAATGACACAAAATCACTTATTGGATGCACAAGTTTGGTTAAAAACCCTAACTGGACGAGAATAAGCCTAGGGAGGAAGAAAATGACCTAAATGTTCAACCAATGACATAAAATCACTTATCGGATGCACTAGATTGGTTTAAAACCCTAATTGGACGAGAATAAGCATTCGGAGGACGAAAATGACTTAAATGTTCAACCAATGACACAAAATTACTTATTGGATGCACAAGATTGGTAAAAAAAAAACCCTAATTGGACGAGAATTAGCCTTGGGAGGACGAAAATGACCTAAATGTTCAACCAATGACACAAATGTACTTATTGGATGCACAAAATTGGTTAAAAACCCTAATTGGACGAGAATAAGCCTAGGGAGCACGAAAAGGACTTAAATGTTCAATCAATGACACAAAATCACTTATTGGATGCACAAGATTGGTTAAAAACCCTAATTGGACAAGAATAAGCCTTGGGAGGACGAAAATCACCTAAATTTTCAACCAATGACACAAAATCACTTATTGGATGCACAAGATTGGTTAAAAACCCTAATTGGACGAGAATAAGCCTTGGGAGGACGAAAATGACCTAAATTTTCAACCAATGTCACAAATGTACTTATTGGATTCACAAGATTGGTTAAAAACCCTAATTGGACGAGAATAAGCCTTACGAGGACGAAAATGACCTAAATGTTCAACCAATGACACAAAATCACTTATTGGATGCACAAGATTGGTTAAAAACCCTAATTGGACGAGAATAAGCCTTGGGAGGACGAAAATGACCTAAATGTTCAACCAATGACACAAAATCACTTATTGGATGCACAAGATTGGTTAAAAACCCTAATTGGACGAGAATAAGCCTAAGGAGGACGAAAATGACCTACATGTTCAACCAATGATACAAAATCACTTATTGGATGCACAAGATTGGTTCAAAACCCTTATTGGACGAGAAAAAGCCTTCGGAGGACGAAAATGACTTAAATGTTCAACCAATGACACAAAATCACTAATTAGATGCACAAGATTGCTTAAAAACCCTAATTGGACGAGAATAAGCCTTGGGGTGACGAAAATGACCTAAATGTTCAACCAATAACACAAATGTACTTATTGGATGCACAAGATTGGTTAAAAACCCTAATTGGACGAGAATAAGCCTTGGGAGGACGAAAATGACCTAAATGTTCAAACAATGACACAAAATCACTTATTGGATGCACAAGATTGGTTAAAAACCCTAATTGGACGAGAATAAGCCTTGGGAGGACGAAAATGACCTAAATGTTCAACCAATGACACAAAATCACTTATTGGATGCACAAGATTGGTTAAAACCCCTAATTGGACGAGAATAAGCCTTGGGAGGACGAAAATGACCTAAATGTTCAACCAATGACACAAAATCACTTATTGGATGCACAAGATTGGTTAAAACCATTAATTGTACGAGAATAAGCCTTGGGAGGACGAAAATGACCTAAATGTTCAAACAATGACACAAAATCACTTATTGGATG
Source organism: Cicer chorassanicum (assembly GCA_037974735.1). NCBI lineage: Eukaryota > Viridiplantae > Streptophyta > Magnoliopsida > Fabales > Fabaceae > Cicer > Cicer chorassanicum. The sequence goes on from JBBPBP010009779.1 coordinate 43,660,716, forward strand.
CACAAGATTGGTTAAAAACCCTAATTGGACGAGAATAAGCCTTGGGAGGACGAAAATGACCTAAATGTTCAACCAATGACACAAATGTACTTATTGGATGCACAAGATTGGTTAAAAACCCTAATTGGACGAGAATAAGTTTTTGGAGGACGAAAATGACCTAAATGTTCAACCAATAAAACAAATATACCTATTGGATGCACAAGATTGGTTAAAAACCCTAATTGGACGAGAATAAGCCTTGGGAGGACGAAAATGACCTAAATGTTCAACCAATGACACAAATGTACTTATTGGATGCACAAGATTGGTTAAAAACCATAATTGGACGAGAATAAGCCTTGGGAGGACGAAAATAACCTAAATGTTCAACCAATGACACAAAATCACTTATTGGATGCACAAGATTGGTTAAAAACCCTAATTGGACGAGAATAAGCCTTGGGAGGACGAAAATGACCTAAATGTTCAACCAATGACACAAAATCACTTATTGGATGCACAAGATTGGTTAAAAACCATAATTTGACGAGAATAAGCCTTGGGAGGACGAAAATGACCTAAATGTTCAACCAATGACACAAAATCACTTATTGGATGCACAAGATTGGTTAAAAACCCTAATTGGACGAGAATAAGCCTTGGGAGGACGAAAATGACCTAAATGTTCAACCAATGACACAAAATCACTTATTGGATGCACAAGATTGGTTAAAAACCCTAATTGGATGAGAATAAGCTTTTGGAGGACATAAATGACCTAAATGTTCAACCAATGAAACAAATGTACTTATTGGATGCACAAGATTGTTAAAAAACCCTAATTGGACGAGAATATGCCTTGGGAGGACGAAAATGACCTAAATGTTCAACCAATGGCATAAAATCACTTATTGGATGCACAAGATTGTTAAAAATCCCTAATTGGACGAGAATAAGCCTAGGGAGGACGAAAATGACCTAAATGTTCAACCAATGACACAAAATCACTTATTGGATGCACAAGATTGGTTAAAAACCCTAATTGGACGAGAATAAGCCTTGGGAGGACGAAAATGACCTAAATGTTCAACCAATGACACAAATGTACTTATTGGATGCACAAGATTGGTTAAAAACCATAATTGGACGACAATAAGCCTAGGGAGGACGAAAATGACCTAAATGTTAAACCAATGACACAAAATCACTTATTGTGTGCACAAGATTGGTTAAAATCCCTAATTAGGCGAGACTAAGCCTTGGGAGGACGCATATGACCTAAATGTTCAACCAATGACACAAAATCACTTATTGGATGCACAAGATTGGTTAAAAACCCTAATTGGACGAGAATAAGCCTTGGGAGGACGAAAATGACCTAAATGTTCAACCAATGACACAAAATCACTTATTGGATGCACAAGATTGGTTAAAATTCCTAATTGGATGAGACTAAGCCTAAGGAGGACGAAAATGACCTAAATGTTCAACCAATGACACAAAATCACTTATTGGATGCACAAGATTGGTTAAAAACCCTAATTGGACGAGAATAAGCCTTGGGAGGACGAAAATGACCTAAATGTTCAACCAATGACACAAAATCACTTATTGGATGCACTAGATTGGTTAAAAAACCTAATTGGGCGAGAATAAGCTTAGGGATGACGAAAATGACCTAAATGTTCAACCAATGACACAAAATCACTTATTGGATGCACAAGATTGGTTAAAAACCCTAATTGGACGAGAATAAGCCTTGGGAGGACGAAAATGACCTAAATGTTCAACCAATGACACAAATGTACTTATTGGATGCACAAGATTGGTTAAAAACCCTAATTGGACGAGAATAAGCCTTGGGAGGACGAAATGAACTAAATGTTCAACCAATGACACAAATGTACTTAATGGATGCACAAGATTGGTTAAAAACCCTAATTGGACGAGAATAAGCCTTGGGAGGAAGAAAATGACCTAAATGTTCAACCAATGACACAAAATCACTTATTGGATGCACAAGATTGGTTAAAAACCCTAATTGGACGAGAATAAGCCTTGGGAGGACGAAAATGACCTAAATGTTCAACCAATGACACAAAATCACTTATTGGATGCACAAGATTGGATAAAAACCCTAATTGGACGTGAATAAGCCTAGGGAGGACGAAAATGACCTAAATGTTCAACCAATGACACAAAATCACTTATTGGATGCACAAGATTGGTTAAAAACCCTAATTGGACGAGAATAAGCCTTGGGAGGACGAAAATGACCTAAATATTCAACCAATGACACAAATGCACTTATTGGATGCACAAGATTGGTTAAAAACCCTAATTGGACGAGAATAAGCCTTGGGAGGACGAAAATGACCTAAATGTTCAACCAATGACACAAATGTACTTATTGGATGCACAAGATTGGTTAAAAACCCTAATTGGACGACAATAAGCCTTGGGAGGACGAAAATGACCTAAATGTTCAACCAATAAAACAAATATACTTATTGGATGCAGAAGATTGGTTAAAAACCCTAATTGGACGAGAATAAGCCTTGGGAGGACGAAAATGACCTAAATGTTCAACCCATGACACAAATGTACTTATTGGATGCACCAGATTGGTTAAAAACCCTAATTGGACGAGAATAAGACTTGGGAGGACGAAAATGACCTAAATGTTCAACCAATGACACAAATGTACTTATTGGATGCACAAGATTGGTTAAAAACCCTAATTGGACGAGAATAAGCCTTGGGAGGACGAAAATGACATAAATGTTCAACCAATGACACAAAATCACTTATTGGATGCACAAGATTGGTTAAAAACCCTAAATGGACGAGAATAAGCCTTGGAAGGACAAAAATGACCTAAATGTTCAACCAACGACACAAACTCACTTATTGGATGCACAAGATTGGTTAAAAACCCTAATTGGACGAGAATAAGCCTTCGAAGGACGAAAAATGACCTAAATGTTCAACAATTGACACCAATGTACTTATTGGATGCACAAGATTGGTTAAAAACCCTAATTGGACAAGAATAAGCCTTGGTAGGACGAAAATGACCTAAATGTTCAACCAATGACACAAAATCACTTATTGGATGCACAAGATTGGTTAAAAACCCTAATTGGACGAGAATAAGCCTTGGGAGGACGAAAATGACCTAAATGTTCAACCAATGACACAAATGTACTTATTGGATGCACAAGATTGGTTAAAAACCCTAATTGGACGAGAATAAGCCTTGGGAGGACGAAAATGACCTAAATGTTCAACCAATGACACAAATGTTCTTTTTGGATGCACAAGATTGGTTAAAAACCCTAATTGGACGAGAATAAGCCTTGGGAGGACGAAAATGACCTAAATATTCAACCAATGACACAAAATCACTTATTGGATGCACAAGATTGGTTAAAAACCCTAATTGGACGAGAACAAGCCTTGGGAGGACGAAAATGACCTAAATGTTCAACCAATGACACAAAATCACTTATTGGATGCACAAGATTGGTTAAAAACCCTAATTGGACGAGAATAAGCCTTGGGAGGACGAAAATGACCTAAATGTTCAACCAATGACACAAATGTACTTATTGGATGCACAAGATTGGTTAAAAACCCTAATTGGACGAGAATAAGCATAGGGATGACGAAATTGACCTAAATGTTCAACCAATGACACAAAATCACTTATTGGATGCACAAGATTGGTTAAAAACCCCAATTAATCGAGAATAAGCCTAGGGAGGACGAAAATGACCTAAATGTTCAACTAATGACACAAATGTATTGGATGCACAAGATTGGTTAAAAACCCTAATTGGACGAGAATAAGCCTTGGGAGGACGAAAATGACCTAAATGTTCAACCAATGACACAAATGTACTTATTGGATGCACAAGATTGGTTAAAAACCCTAATTGGACGAGAATAAGCCTTGGGAGGACGAAAATGACCTAAATGTTCAACCAATGACACAAATGTACTTATTGGATGCACAAGATTGGTTAAAAACCCTAATTGGACGAGAATAAGCCTTTGGAGGACGAAAATGACCTAAATATTGAACCAATGACACAAAATCACTTATTGGATGCACAAGATTGGTTAAAAACCCTAATTGGACGAGAATAAGCCTTGGGAGGACGAAAATGACCTAAATGTTCAACCAATGACACAAATGTACTTATTGGATGCACAAGATTGGTTAAAAACCCTAATTGGACGAGGATAAGCCTAGGGAGGACGAAAATGACCTAAATGTTCAACCAATGACACAAAATCACTTATTGGATGCACAAGATTGGTTAAAAACCCTAATTGGACGAGAATAAGCCTTGGGAGGACGAAAATGACCTAAATGTTCAACCAATGACACAAAATCACTTATTGGATGCACAAGATTGGTTAAAAACCCTAATTGGACGAGAATAAGCCTTAGGAGGACGAAAATGACCAAAATGTTCAACCAATGACACAAATGTACTTATTGGATGAACAAGATTGGTTAAAAACTCTAATTGGACGAGAATAAGCCTTGGGAGGACGAAAATGACCTAAAAGTTCAACCAATGGCACAAAATCACTTATTGGATGCACAAGATTGGTTAAAAACCCTAATTGGATGGGAATAAGCCTTGGGAGGAGGAAAATGACCTAAATGTTCAACCAATGACACAAAATCACTTATTGGATGCACAAGATTGGTTAAAAACCCTAATTGGACGAGAATAAGCCTTGGGAGGACGAAAATGACCTAAATGTTCAACCAATGACACAAAATCACTTATTGGATGCACAAGATTGGTTAAAACCCCTAATTTGACGAGAATAAGCCTTGGGAGGACGAAAATGACCTAAATGTTCAACCAATGACACAAATGTACTTATTGGATGCACAAGATTAGTTAAAAACACTAATTGGACGAGAATAAGCCTTGGGAGGAAGAAAATGACCTAAATGTTCAACCAATGACATAAAATCACTTATTGGATGCACAAGATTGGTTAAAAACCCTAATTGGACGAGAATAAGCCTTGGGAGGACGAAAATGACCTAAATGTTCAACCAATGACACAAATGTACTTATTGGATGCACAAGATTGGTTAAAAACCCTAATTGGACGAGAATAAGCCTTGGGAGGATGAAAATGACCTAAATGTTCAACCAATGACACAAAATCACTTATTGGATGCACAACATTCGTTAAAAACCCTAATTGGACGAGAATAAGCCTTGGGAGGACGAAAATGACCTAAATGTTCAACCAATGACACAAATGTACTTATTGGATGCACAAGAATGGTTAAAACCCCTAATTGGACGAGAATAAGCCTAGGGAGGACGAAAATGACCTAAATGTTCAACCAATGACACAAAATCACTTATTGGATGCACAAGATTGGTTAAAAACCCTAATTGGACGAGAATAAGCCTTGCGAGGACGAAAATGACCTAAATGTTCAACCAATGACACAAATGTACTTATTGGATTCACAAGATTGGTTAAAAACACTAATTGGACGAGAATAAGCCTTAAGAGGATGAAAATGACCTAAATGTTCAACCAATGACACAAAATCACTTATTGGATGCACAAGATTGGTTAAAAACCCTAATTGGACGAGAATAAGCCTTGGGAGGACGAAAATGGCCTAAATGTTCAACCAATGACACAAAATCACTTATTGGATGCACAAGATTGGTTAAAAACCCTAATTGGACGAGAATAAGCCTAGGGAGGACGAGAATGACCTAAATGTTCAACCAACGACACAAATATACTTATTGGATGCACAAGATTGGTTAAGAACCCTAATTGGATGAGAATAAGCCTAGGGAGGACGAAAATGACCTAAATGTTCAACCAATGACACAAAATCACTTATTGGATGCACAAGATTGGTTAAAAACCCTATTTGGATGAGAATAAGCCTTGGGAGGACAAAAATGAACTAAATGTTGAACCAATGACACAAATGTACTTATTGGATGCACAAGATTGGTTGAAAACCCTAATTGATCGAGAATAAGCCCTGGGAGAACGAAAATGACCTAAATTTTCAACCAATGACACAAAATTACTTATTGGATGCACAAGATTGGTTAAAAACCCTAATTGGACGAGACTAAGCCTTGGGAGGACGAAAATGACCTAAATGTTCAACCAATGACACAAAATCACTTATTGGATGCACAAGATTGGTTAAAAACCATAATTGGACGAGAATAAGCTTCCGGATGACGAAAATGACTTAAATGTTCAACCAATGACACAAAATCACTTATTGGATGCACAAGATTGGTTAAACACCCAAATTGGACGAGAATAAGCATTCGGAGGACGAAAATGACTTAAATGTTCAACCAATGACACAAAATCACTTATTGGATGTACAAGATTGGTTAAAAACCCTAATTGCACGAGAATAAGCATTCGGAGGACGAAAATGACTTAAATGTTCAACCAATGACACAAAATCACTTATTGGATGCACAAGATTGGTTAAAAACCCTAATTGGATAAGAATAAGCATTGGGACGACGAAAATCACCTAAATTTTAAACCAATGACACAAAATCACTTATTTGATGCAGAAGATCGGTTAAAAACCCTAATTGGGCAAAAATAAGCCTAGGGACGACGAAAATGACCTAAATGTTCAGCCAATGACACAAATGTACTTATTGGATTCACAAGATTGGTTAAAAACCTTAAATTGGACGAGAATAAGCTTTGGGAGGACGAAAATGACCTAAATGTTCAACCAATGACACAAAATCACTTATTGGATGCACAAGATTGGTTAAAAACCTTAATTGGACGAGAATAAGCCTAGGGAGAACGAAAATGACCTAAATGTTCAACCAATGACACAAATGTACTTATTGGATTCACAAGATTGGATAAAAACCCTAATTGGACGAGAATAAGCCTTAAGAGGATGAAAATGACGTAAATGTTCAACCAATGACACAAAATCACTTATTGGATGCACAAGATTGGTTAAAAACCCTAATTGGACAAGAATAAGCCTTGGGAGGACGAAAATCACCTAAATGTTCAACCAATGACACAAAATCACTTATTGGATGCACAAGATTGGTTAAAAACCCTAATTGGACGAGAATAAGCCTATGGAGGACGAAAATGACCTAAATGTTCAACCAATGACACAAAATCACTTATTGGATGCACAAGATTGGTTAAAAACCCTAATTGGACGAGAATAAGCCTAGGGAGGACGAAAATGACCTAAATGTTCAACCAATGACACAAATGTACTTATTGGATGCACAAGATTGGTTAAAAACCCTAATTGGACGAGAATAAGCCTTGGGAGGACGAAAATGACCTAAATGTTCAAAAAAATGACACAAAATCACTTATTGGATGCACAAGATTGGTTAAAAACCCTAATTGGACGAAAATAAGCCTTGGGAGGACGAAAATGACCTAAATGTTCAACCAATGACACAAAATCACTTATTGGATGCACAAGATTGGTTAAAAACCCTAATTGGACGAGAATAAGCCTAGGGAGGACGAAAATGACCTAAATGTTCATCCAATGACACAAAATCACTTATTGGATGCACAAGATTGGTTAAAAACCCTAATTGGACGAGAATAAGCCTAGGGAGGACGAAAATGACCTAAATGATCAACCAATGAAACAAATGTACGTATTGGATGCACAAGGTTGGTTAAAAACCCTAATTGGACGAGAATAAGCCTTGGGAGGACGAAAATGACCTAAATGTTCAACCAATGATACAAATGTACTTATTGGATGCACAAGATTGGTTAAAAACCCTATTTGGACGAGAATAAGCTTTGAGAGGACGAAAAATGACCTAAATGTTCAACCAATGACACAAATGTACTTATTGGATGCACAAGATTGGTTAAAAACCCTATTTGGACGAGAATAAGCCTTGGGAGGACGAAAATGACCTAAATGTTCAACCAATGACACAAAATCACTTATTGGATGCACAAGATTGTTTAAAAACCCTAATTGGACGAGAATAAGCCTTGGGAGGAAGAAAATGACCTAAATGTTCAACCAATGACACAAATGTACTTATTGGATGCACAAGATTGGTTAAAAACCCTAATTGGACGAGAATAAGCCTTGGGAGGACGAAAATGACCTAAATGTTCAACCAATGACACAAATGTACTTATTGGATGCACAAGATTGGTTAAAAACCCTAATTGGAGGAAAATAAGCCTTGGGAGGACGAAAATGACCTAAATGTTCAACCAATGACACAAAATCACTTATTGGATGCACAAGATTGGTTAAAAACCCTAATTGGACGAGAATAAGCCTTGGGAGGACGAAAATGACCTAAATGTTCAACCAATGACACAAAATCACTTATTGTTTACACAAGATTGGTTAAAAACCCTAATTGGACGAGAATAAGCCTTTGGAGGACGAAAATGACCTAAATGTTCAACCAATGACACAAAATCACTTATTGGATGCACAAGATTGGTTAAAAACCCTAATTGGACGAGAATAAGCCTTGAGAGGGTCAAAATGACCTAAATGTTAGACCAATGACACAAAATCACTTACTGGATCCACAAGATTGGTTAAAAACCCTAATTGGACGAGAATAAGCCTTGGGAGGACGAAAATGACCTAAATGTTCAACCAATGACACAAAATCACTTATTGGATGCACAAGATTGGTTAAAAACCCTAATTGGACGAGAATAAGCCTTTAGAGGGTCAAAATGACCTAAATGTTAGACCAATGACACAAAATCACTTACTGGATCCACAAGATTGGTTAAAAACCCTAATTGGACGAGAATAAGCCTTGGGAGGACGAAAAATGACCTAAATGTTCAACCAATGACACAAAATCACTTATTGGATGCACAAGATTGGTTAAAAAACCCTAATTGGACGAGAATAAGCCTTGGGAGAACGAAAATGACCTAAATGTTTAACATATGACACAAAATCACTTATTGGATGCACAAGATTGGTTAAAAACCCTAATTGGACAAGAAAAAGCCTTTGGGGGACGAAAATGACCTAAATGTTCAACCAATAACACAGAATCACTTATTGGATGCACAAGATTAGTTAAAAACCCTAATTGGACGATAATAAGCCTAGGGAGGACGAAAATGACCTAAATGTTCAACCAATGACACAAAATCACTTATTGGATGCACAAGATTGGTAAAAAAAACCCTAATTGGACGAGAATAAGCCTTGGGAGGACGAAAATGACCTAAATGTTCAACCAATGACACAAATGTACTTATTGGATGCACAAGATTGGTTAAAAACCCTAATTGGACGAGAATAAGCCTTGGGAGGACGAAAATGACCTAAATGTTAAACCAATGACACAAAATAACTTATTGGATGCATAAGATTGGTTAAAAACCCTAATTGGACGAGAATAAGCCTTGGGAGGACGAAAATGACCTAAATGTTCAACCAACGACACAAAATCACTTATTGGATGCACAAGATTGGTTAAAAACCCTAATTGGACGAGAATAAGCCTTGGGAGGACGAAAATGACCTAAATGTTCAACCAATGACACAAAATCACTTATTCGATGCACAAGATTGGTTAAAAACCCTAATTGGACAATATAAGCCTTGGGAGGACGAAAATGACCTAAATGTTCAACCAATGACACCAAATCACTTATTGGATGCACAAGATTGGTTTAAAACCCTAATTGGACGAGAATAGGCCTTGGGAGGATGAAAATGACCTAAATGTTCAACCAATGACACAAAATCACTTATTGGATGCACAAGATTGGTTAAAAACCCTAATTGGACGAGAATAAGCCTTGGGAGGACGAAAATGACCTAAATGTTCAACCAATGACACAAAATCACTTATTGGATGCAAAAGATTGGTTAAAAACCCTAATTGGAAGAGAATAGGCCTTGGGAGGACGAAAATGACCTAAATGTTCAACCAATGACACAAAATCACTTATTGGATGCACAAGATTGGTTAAAAACCCTAATTGGACGAGAATAAGCCTTGGGAGGACGAAAGTGACCTCAATGTTCTACCAATGACACAAAATCACTTATTGGATGCACAAGATTGGTTAAAAACCCTAACTGGACGAGAATAAGCCTAGGGAGGACGAAAATGACCTAAATGTTCAACCAATGACATAAAATCACTTATCGGATGCACTAGATTGGTTTAAAACCCTAATTGGACGAGAATAAGCATTCGGAGGACGAAAATGACTTAAATGTTCAACCAATGACACAAAATTACTTATTGGATGCACAAGATTGGTAAAAAAAACCCTAATTGGACGAGAATAAGCCTTGGGAGGACGAAAATGACCTAAATGTTCAACCAATGACACAAATGTACTTATTGGATGCACAAGATTGGTTAAAAACCCTAATTGGACGAGAATAAGCCTAGGGAGGACGAAAAGGACTTAAATGTTCAATCAATGACACAAAATCACTTATTGGATGCACAAGATTGGTTAAAAACCCTAATTGGACAAGAATAAGCCTTGGGAGGACGAAAATCACCTAAATGTTCAACCAATGACACAAAATCACTTATTGGATGCACAAGATTGGTTAAAAACCCTAATTGGACGAGAATAAGCCTATGGAGGACGAAAATGACCTAAATGTTCCGCCAATGACACAAATGTACTTATTGGATTCACAAGATTGGTTAAAAACCCTAGTTGGATGAGAATAAGCCTTGGGAGGACGAAAATGACCTAAATGTTCAACCAATGACACAAAATCACTTATTGGATGCACAAGATTGGTTAAAAACCCAAAATGGACAAGAATAAGCATTCGGAGGACGAAAATGACTTAAATGTTCAACCAATGACACAAAATCACTTATTGGATGCACAAGATTGGTTAAAAACCCTAACTGGACGAGAATAAGCATTCGGAGGACGAAAATGACTTAAATGTTCAACCAATGACACAAAATCACTTATTGGATGCACAAGATTGGTTAAAAACCCTAATTGCACGAGAATAAGCCTAGAGAGGACGAAAATGACCTAAATGTTCAACCAATGACACAAATATACTTATTGGATGCACAAGATTGGTTAAAAACCCTAATTGGATGAGAATAACCCTAGGGAGGACGAAAATGACCTAAATGTTCAACCAATGACACAAAATCACTTATTGGATGCACAAGATTGGTTAAAAACCCTAATTGGACGAGAATAAGCCTTGCGAGGACGAAAATGACCTAAATGTTCAACCAATGACACAAAATCACTTATTGAATGCACAAGATTGGTTAAAAACCCTAATTGGACGAGAATAAGCATTGGGAGGACAAAAATGACCTAAATGTTCAACCAATGACACAAATGTACTTATTGGATGCACAAGATTGGTTAAAAACAATAATTGGACGAGAATAAGCCTGGGGAGGACGAAAATGACCTAAATATTCAACCAATGACACAAAATCACTTATTGGATGCACAAGATTGGTTAAAAACCCTAATTGGACAAGAATAAGCCTTGGGAGGATGAAAATCACCTAAATGTTCAACCAATGACACAAAATCATTTATTGGATGCACAAGATTGGTTAAAAACCCTAATTGGACAAGAATAAGCCTTGGGAGGATGAAAATCACCTAAATGTTCAACCAATGACACAAAATCACTTATTGAATGCACAAAATTGGTTAAAAACCCTAATTGGACGAGAATAAGCATTGGGAGGACAAAAATGACCTAAATGTTCAACCAATGACACAAATGTACTTATTGGATGCACAAGATTGGTTAAAAACAATAATTGGACGAGAATAAGCCTGGGGAGGACGAAAATGACCTAAATATTCAACCAATGACACAAAATCACTTATTGGATGCACAAGATTGGTTAAAAACCCTAATTGGACAAGAATAAGCCTTGGGAGGATGAAAATCACCTAAATGTTCAACCAATGACACAAAATCACTTATTGGATGCACAAGATTGGTTAAAAACCCTAATTGGAAGAGAATAGGCCTTGGGAGGAGGAAAATGACCTAAATGTTCAACCAATGACACAAAATCACTTATTGGATGCACAAGATTGGTTAAAAACCCTAATTGGACGAGAATAAGCCTTGGGAGGACGAAAGTGACCTCAATGTTCTACCAATGACACAAAATCACTTATTGGATGCACAAGATTGGTTAAAAACCCTAACTGGACGAGAATAAGCCTAGGGAGGACGAAAATGACCTAAATGTTCAACCAATGACATAAAATCACTTATCGGATGCACTAGATTGGTTTAAAACCCTAATTGGACGAGAATAAGCATTCGGAGGACGAAAATGACTTAAATGTTCAACCAATGACACAAAATTACTTATTGGATGCACAAGATTGGTAAAAAAAACCCTAATTGGACAAGAATAAGCCTTGGGAGGACGAAAATGACCTAAATGTTCAACCAATGACACAAATGTACTTATTGGATGCACAAAATTGGTTAAAAACCCTAATTGGACGAGAATAAGCCTAGGGAGGACGAAAAGGACTTAAATGTTCAATCAATGACACAAAATCACTTATTGGATGCACAAGATTGGTTAAAAACCCTAATTGGACAAGAATAAGCCTTGGGAGGACGAAAATCACCTAAATTTTCAACCAATGACACAAAATCACTTATTGGATGCACAAGATTGGTTAAAAACCCTAATTGGACGAGAATAAGCCTTGGGAGGACGAAAATGACCTAAATTTTCAACCAATGTCACAAATGTACTTATTGGATTCACAAGATTGGTTAAAAACCCTAATTGGACGAGAATAAGCCTTACGAGGACGAAAATGACCTAAATGTTCAACCAATGACACAAAATCACTTATTGGATGCACAAGATTGGTTAAAAACCCTAATTGGACGAGAATAAGCCTTGGGAGGACGAAAATGACCTAAATGTTCAACCAATGACACAAAATCACTTATTGGATGCACAAGATTGGTTAAACACCCTAATTGGACGAGAATAAGCCATGGGAGGATGAAAATGACCTAAATGTTCAACCAATGACACAAAATCACTTATTGGATGCACAAGATTGGTTAAAAACCCTAATTGGACGAGAATAAGCCTTGGGAGGACGAAAATGACCTAAATGTTCAACCAATGACACAAAATCACTTATTGGATGCACAAGATTGGTTAAAAACCCTAATTGGACGAGAATAAGCATTCAGATGACAAAAAATGACTTAAATGTTCAACCAATGACACAAAATCACTTATTGGATGCACAAGATTGGTTAAAAACCCTAATTGGACGAGAATAAGCCTTGGGAGGACGAAAATGACCTAAATGTTCAACCAATGACACAAAATCACTTATTGGATGCACAAGATTGGTTAAAAAACCTAATTGGGCGAGAATAAGCCTAGGGAGGACGAAAATGACCTAAATGTTCAACCAATGACACAAAATCACTTATTGGATGCACAAGATTGGTTAAAAACCCTAATTGGACGAGAATAAGCCTTGGGAGGACGAAAATGACCTAAATGTTCATCCAATGACACAATTTCACTTATTGGATGCACAAGATTGGTTAAAAACCCTAATTGGAAGAGAATAAGCCTTGGGAGGACGAAAATGACCTAAATGTTCAACCAATGACACAAAATCACTTATTGGATGCACAAGATTGGTTAAAAACCCTAATTGGCAAGAATAAGCCTTAGGAGGACGAAAATGACCTAAATGTTCAACCAATGACACAAAATCACTTATTGGATGCACAAGATTGGTTAACAACCCTAACTGGACGAGAATAAGCCTAGGGAGGACGAAAATGACCTAAATGTTCAACCAATGACACAAAATCACTTATTGGATGCACAAGATTGGTTAAAAACCCTAATTGGACGAGAATAAGCATTCGGAGGACGAAAATGACTTAAATGTTCAACCAATGACACAAAATCACTTATTGGATGCACAAGATTGGTTAAAAACCCTAATTGGACGAGAATAAGCATTTGGAGGACGAAAATGACTTAAATGATCAACCAATGACACAAAATCACTTATTGGATGCACAAGATTGGTTAAAAACCCTAATTGGACGAGAATAAGCCTTGGGAGGATCAAAATGACCTAAATGTTCAACCAATGACACAAATGTACTTATTGGATTCACAAGATTGGTTAAAAACCCTAATTGGACGAGACTAAGCCTTGGGAGGACGAAAATGACCTAAATGTTCAACCAATGACACAAAATCACTTATTGGATGCACAAGATTGGTTAAAAACCCTAATTGGACGAGAATAAGTATTCGAAGGACGAAAATGACTTAAATGTTCAACCAATGACACAAAATCACTTATTGGATGCACAAGATTGGTTAAAAACCCTAATTGGACGAGAATAAGCATTCGGAGGACGAAAATGACTTAAATGTTCAACCAATGACACAAAATCACTTATTGGATGCACAAGATTGGTTAAAAACCCTAATTGGACGAGAATAAGCCTTGGGAGGACGAAAATGACCTAAATGTTCAACCAATGACACAAAATCACTTATTGGATGCACAAGATTGGTTAAAAACCATAATTTGACGAGAATAAGCCTTGGGAGGACGAAAATGACCTAAATGTTCAACCAATGACACAAAATCACTTATTGGATGCACAAGATTGGTTAAAAACCCTAATTGGACGAGAATAAGCCTTGGGAGGACGAAAATGACCTAAATGTTCAACCAATGACACAAAATCACTTATTGGATGCACAAGATTGGTTAAAAACCCTAATTGGACGAGAAAAAGACTAGGGAGGACGAAAATGACCTAAATGTTCAACCAATGACACAAAATCACTTATTGGATGCACAAGATTGGTTAAAAACCCTAATTGGATGAGAATAAGCCTTGGGAGGACGAAAATGACCTAAATGTTCAACCAATGACACAAATGTACTTATTGGATGTACAAGATTGGTTAAAAACCCTAATTGGACGAGAAAACGCCTTGGGAGGACGAAAATGACCTAACTGTTCAACCAATGACACAAAATCACTTATTGGATGCACAAGATTGGTTAAAAACCCTAATTGGACGAGAATAAGCCTTGGGAGGACGAAAATAACCTAAATGTTCAACCAATGACACAAAATCACTTATTGGATGCACAAGATTGGTTAAAAACCCTAATTGGACGAGAATAAGCCTTGGGAGGACGAAAATGACCTAAATGTTCAACCAATGACACAAAATCACTTATTGGATGCAAAAGATTGGTTAAAAACCCTAATTGGAAGAGAATAGGCCTTGGGAGGACGAAAATGACCTAAATGTTCAACCAATGACACAAAATCACTTATTGGATGCACAAGATTGGTTAAAAACCCTAATTGGACGAGAATAAGCCTTGGGAGGACGAAAGTGACCTCAATGTTCTACCAATGACACAAAATCACTTATTGGATGCACAAGATTGGTTAAAAACCCTAACTGGACGAGAATAAGCCTAGGGAGAGCGAAAATGACCTAAATGTTCAACCAATGACACAAATGTACTTATTGGATTCACAAGATTGGTTAAAAACCCTAATTGGACGAGAATAAGCCTTGGGAGGACGAAAATGACCTAAATGTTCAACCAATGACACAAAATCACTTATTGAATGCACAAGATTGGTTAAAAACCCTAATTGGACGAGAATAAGCATTGGGAGGACAAAAATGACCTAAATGTTCAACCAATGACACAAATGTACTTATTGGATGCACAAGATTGGTTAAAAACAATAATTGGACGAGAATAAGCCTGGGGAGGACGAAAATGACCTAAATATTCAACCAATGACACAAAATCACTTATTGGATGCACAAGATTGGTTAAAAACCCTAATTGGACAAGAATAAGCCTTGGGAGGATGAAAATCACCTAATTGTTCAACCAATGACACAAAATCACTTATTGGATGCACAAGATTGGTTAAAAACCCTAATTGGAAGAGAATAGGCCTTGGGAGGAGGAAAATGACCTAAATGTTCAACCAATGACACAAAATCACTTATTGGATGCACAAGATTGGTTAAAAACCCTAATTGGACGAGAATAAGCCTTGGGAGGACGAAAGTGACCTCAATGTTCTACCAATGACACAAAATCACTTATTGGATGCACAAGATTGGTTAAAAACCCTAACTGGACGAGAATAAGCCTAGGGAGGACGAAAATGACCTAAATGTTCAACCAATGACATAAAATCACTTATCGGATGCACTAGATTGGTTTAAAACCCTAATTGGACGAGAATAAGCATTCGGAGGACGAAAATGACTTAAATGTTCAACCAATGACACAAAATTACTTATTGGATGCACAAGATTGGTAAAAAAAACCCTAATTGGACGAGAATAAGCTTCCGGATGACGAAAATGACCTTAATGTTCAACCAATGACACAAATGTACTTATTGGATACACAAGATTGGTTAAAAACCCTAATTGGACGAGAATAAGCCTAGGGAGGACGAAAAGGACTTAAATGTTCAATCAATGACACAAAATCACTTATTGGATGCACAAGATTGGTTAAAAACCCTAATTGGACAAGAATAAGCCTTGGGAAGACGAAAATCACCTAAATTTTCAACCAATGACACAAAATCACTTATTGGATGCACAAGATTGGTTAAAAACCCTAATTGGACGAGAATAAGCCTTGGGAGGACGAAAATGACCTAAATTTTCAACCAATGTCACAAATGTACTTATTGGATTCACAAGATTGGTTAAAAACCCTAATTGGACGAGGATAAGCCTTAAGAGGATGAAAATGACCTAAATGTTCAACCAATGACACAAAATCACTTATTGGATGCACAAGATTGGTTAAAAACCCTAATTGGACGAGAATAAGCATTCAGAGGACGAAAATGACATAATGTTCAACCAATGACACAAAATCACTTATTGGATGCACAAGATTGGTTAAAAACCCTAATTGGACGAGAATAAGCCTTGGGAGGACGAAAATGACCTAAATGTTCAACCAATGACACAAAATCACTTATTGGATGCACAAGATTGGTTAGAAACCCTAATTCGACGAGAATAATCCTTAGGAGGACGAAAATGACCTAAATGTTCAACCAATGACACAAAATCACTTATTGGATGCACAAGATTGGTTAAAAACCCTAATTGGACGAGAATAAGCCTTGGGAGGACGAAAATGACCTAAATGTTCAACCAATGACACAAAATCACTTATTGGATGCACAAGATTGGTTAAAAACCCTAATTGGACGAGAATAAGCCTTGGAGGACGAAAATGACCAAAATGTTCAACCAATGACACATAATCACTTATTGGATGCACAAGATTGGTAAAAAAACCCTAATTGGACGAGAATAAGCCTAGGGAGGACGAAAATGACCTAAATGGTCAACCAATGACACAAAATCACTTATTGGATGCACAAGATTGGTTAAAAACCCTAATTGGACGAGAATAAGCCTTGGGAGGACGAAAATGACCTAAATGTTCAACCAATGACACAAAATAACTTATTGGATGCACAAGATTGGTTAAAAACCTTAAATGGACGAGAATAAGCTTTGGGAGGATAAAAATGACCTAAATGTTCAACCAATGACACAAAATCACTTATTGGATGCACAAGATTGGTTAAAAACCCTCATTGGCTAGAATAAGCCTTGGGAGGACGAAAATGACCGAAATGTTCAACCAATAACACAAAATCACTTATTGGATGCACAAGATTGGTTAAAAACCCTATTTCAACGAGAATAAGCCTTGGGAGGACGAAAATGACCTAAATTTTCAACCAATGACACAAAATCACTTATTGGATGCACAAGATTGGTTAAAACCCTAATTGGACGAGAATAAGCCTTGGGAGGACGAAAATGACCGAAATGTTCAACCAATTATACAAAATCACTTATTGGATGCACAAGTTTGGTTAAAAACCCTAATTGGACGAGAATAAGCCTTGGGAGGACGAAAATGACCTAAATGTTAAACCAATGACACAAATACACTTAGTGGATGCACAAGATTGATAAAAATCCCTAATTGGACGAGAATAAGCCTTGGGAGGACGAAAATGACCTAAATGTTCAACCAATGACACAAAATCACTTATTGGATGCACAAGATTGGTTAAAAACCCTAATTGGACGAGAATAAGCCTTGGGAGGACGAAAATGACCTAAATGTTCAACCAATGACACAAAGTCACTTATTTGATGCACAAGTTTGGTTAAAAACCCTAATTGGAGGAGAATAAGTCTAGGGCGGACGAAAATGACCTAAATGTTCAACCAATGACACAAAATTACTTATTGGATGCACAAGATTGTTTAAAAACCCTAATTCGACGAGAATAAGCCTAAGGAGGACGAAAATGACCTAAATGTTCAACCAATAACACAATTGTACTTATTGGATGCACAAGATTGGTTCAAAACCCTAATCTGACGAGAATAAGCCTTGGGAGGACGAAAATGACCTAAATGTTCAACCAATGACACAAAATCACTTATTGGATGCACAAGATTGGTTAAAAACCCTAATTGGACGAGAATAAGCCTAGGGAGGACGAAAATGACCTAAATGTTCAACCAATGACACAAATATACTTATTGGATGCACAAGATTGGTTAAAACTCCTAATTGAACGAGAATAAGCCTTAGGAGGACGAAAATGACCTAAATGTTCAACCAATGACACAAAATCACTTATTGGATGCACAAGATTGGTTAAAAACCCTAATTGGACGAGAATAAGCATTGGGAGGATGAAAATGACCTAAATGTTCAACTAATGACACAAATGTACTTATTGGATGCACAAGATTGGTTAAAAACCCTAATTGGACGAGAATAAGCCTTGGGAGGACGAAAATGACCTAAATGTTCAACCAATGACACAAAATCACTTATTGGATGCACAAGATTGGTTAAAAACCCTAATTGGCAAGAATAAGCCTTAGGAGGACGAAAATGACCTAAATGTTCAACCAATGACACAAAATCACTTATTGGATGCACAAGATTGGTTAAAAACCCTAATTCGATGAGAATAAGCATTTGGAGGACGAAAATGACTTAAATGTTCAACCAATGACACAAAATCACTTATTGGATGCACAAGATTGGTTAAAAACCCTAATTGGATGAGAATAAGCCTTGGGAGGACGAAAATCACCTAAATGTTAAACCAATGACACAAAATCACTTATTGGATGCACAAGATCGGTTAAAAACCCTAATTGGATGAAAATAAGTTTAGGGAGGACGAAAATGACCTAAATGTTCAACCAATGACACAAATGTACTTATTGGATTCACAAGATTGGTTAAAAACCCTAATTGGACGAGAATAAGCCTTGGGAGGACGAAAATGACCTAAATGTTCAACCAATGACACAAAATCACTTATTGGATGCACAAGATTGGTTAAAAACCCTAATTGGACAAGAATAAGCCTTGGGAGGACGAAAATGACCTAAATGTTAACCCAATGACACAAATGTACTTATTGGATGCACAAGATTGGTTAAAAACCCTAATTGGACGAGAATAAGCCTAGGGAGGACGAAAATGACCTAAATGTTCAACCAATGACACAAAATCACTTATTGGATGCACAAGATTGGTTAAAAACCCTAATTGGACGAGAATAAGCCTTGCGAGGACGAAAATGACCTAAATGTTCAACCAATGGCACAAAATCACTTATTGGATGCACAAGATTGGTTAAAAACCCTAATTGGACGAGAATAAGCCTTGGGAGGACGAAAATGACCTAAATGTTCAACCAATTATACAAAATCACTTATTGGATGTACAAGATTGGTTAAAAACCCTAATTGGACGAGAATATGTCTTGGGAGGACGAAAATGACCTAAATGTTCAACCAATGACACAAATGTACTTATTGGATGCACAAGATTGGTTAAAAACCCTAATTGGACGAGAATAAGCCTTGGGAGGACGAAAATGACCTAAATGTTCAACCAATAACACAAATGAACTTATTGGATGCACAAGATTGGTTAAAAACCCTAATTGGACGAGAATAAGCCTTGGGAGGACGTAAATGACCTAAATGTTCAACGTATGGCACAAAATCACTTATTGGATGCACAAGATTGGTTAAAAACCCTAATTGGACGAGAATAAGCCTAGGGAGGACGAAAATGACCTAAATGTTCAACCAATGACACAAAAGTACTTATTGGATGCACAAGATTGGTTAAAAACCCTAATTAGACGAGAATAAGCCTAGGGAGGACGAAAATGACCTAAATGTTCAACCAATGACACAAAATCACTTATTGGATGCACAAGATTGGTTAAAAACCCTAATTGGACAAGAATAAGCCTTGGGAGGACGAAAATCACCTAAATGTTCAACCAATGACACAAAATCACTTATTGGATGCACAAGATTGGTTAAAAACCCTAATTGGACGAGAATAAGTATTCGGAGGACGAAAATGACTTAAATGTTCAACCAATGACACAAAATCACTAATTGGATGCTCAAGATTGGTTAAAAACACTAATTGGACGAGAATAAGCCTAGGGAGGACGAAAATGACCTAAATGTTCAACCAATGACACAAAATCACTTATTGGATGCACAAGATTGGTTAAAAACCCTAATTGGACGAGAATAAGCATTCGGAGGACGAAAATGACTTAAATGTTCAACCAATGACACAAAATCACTTATTGGATGCACAAGATTGGTTAAAAACCCTTATTTGACGAGAATAAGCATTCGGAGGACGAAAATGACCTAAATGTTCAACACATGACACAAAATCACTTATTTAATGCACAAGATTGGTTAAAAACCCTAATTGGACGAGAATAAGCCTTGGGAGGATGAAAATGACCTAAATGTTCAACCAATGACACAAATGTACTTATTGGATTCACAAGATTGGTTAAAAACCCTAATTGGACGAGACTAAGCCTTGGGAGGACGAAAATGACCTAAATGTTCAACCAATGACACAAAATCACTTATTGGATGCACAAGATTGGTTAAAAACCCTAATTGGACGAGAATAAGTATTCGAAGGACGAAAATGACTTAAATGTTCAACCAATGACACAAAATCACTTATTGGATGCACAAGATTGGTTAAAAACCCTAATTGGACGAGAATAAGCATTCGGAGGACGAAAATGACTTAAATGTTCAACCAATGACACAAAATCACTTATTGGATGCACAAGATTGGTTAAAAACCCTAATTGGACGAGAATAAGCCTTGGGAGGACGAAAATGACCTAAATGTTCAACCAATGACACAAAATCACTTATTGGATGCACAAGATTGGTTAAAAACCCTAATTTGACGAGAATAAGCCTTGGGAGGACAAAAATGACCTAAATGTTCAACCAATGACACAAAATCACTTATTGTATGCACAAGAATAGTTAAAAACCCTAATTGGACGAGAATAAGCCTTGGGAGGATGAAAATGACCTAAATGTTCAACCAATGACACAAATGTACTTATTGGATGCACAAGATTGGTTAAAAACCCTAATTGGACGAGAATAAGCCTTGGGAGGACAAAAATGACCTAAATGTTCAACCAACGACACAAAATCACTTATTGGATGCACAAGATTGGTTAAAAACCCTAATTGGACGAGAATAAGCCTTGGGAAGACGAAAATGACTTAAATGTTCAACCAATGACACAAAATCACTTATTGGATGCACAAGATTGGTTAAAAACCCTAATTGGACGAGAATAAGCCTTGGGAGGACGAAAATGACCTAAATGTTCAACCAATGACACAAATGTACTTATTGGATGGACAAGATTGGTAAAAAACCCTTAATTGGACGAGAATAAGCCTTGGGTGGACGAAAATGACCTAAATGTTCAACCAATGGCACAAAATCACTTATTGGATGCACAAGATTGGTTAAAAACCCTAATTGGACGAGAATAAGCCTAGGGAGGACGAAAATGACCTAAATGTTCAACCAATTACACAAAATCACTTATTGGATGCACAAGATTGGTTCAAAACCCTAATTGGACGAGAATATGCCTTGAGAGGACGAAAGTGACCTAAATGTTCAAACAATGACACAAAATCACTTATTGGATGCACAAGATTGGTTAAAAACCCTAATTAGACTAGAATAAGCCTAGGGAGGACGAAAATAACCTAAATGTTCAACCAATAACACAAATGTACTTATTGGATGCACAAGATTGGTTAAAAACCCTAATTGGACGAGAATAGGCCTTGGGAGGACGAAAATGACATAAATGTTCAACCAATGACACAAAATCACTTATTGGATGCACAAGATTGGTTAAAAACCCTAATTGGACGAAAATAAGACTTGGGAGGACGAAAATGACCTAAATGTTCAACCAATGACACAAATGTACTTATTGGATGCACAAGATTGGTTAAAAACCCTAATTCGACGAGAATAAGCCTAGGGAGGACGAAAATGACCTAAATGTTCAACCAATGACACAAAATCACATATTGGATGCACAAGATTGGTTAAAAACCCTAATTGGACGAGAATAAGCCTTTGGAGGACATAAATGACCTAAATGTTCAACCAATGACACAAATGTACTTATTGGATGCACAAGATTGGTTCAAAACCCTAATTGGACAAGAATAAGCCGTGGGAGGATGAAAATGACCTAAATGTTCAACCAATGGCATAAAATCACTTATTGGATGCACAAGATTGTTTAAAAACCCTAATTGGACGAGAATAAGCCTAGGGAGGACGAAAATGACATAAATGTTCAACCAACG
>JBBPBP010009779.1:43683728-43730133 GCA_037974735.1 Cicer chorassanicum
ATTAAAAACCCTAATTGGACGAGAATAAGCCTAGGGAGGACGAAAATGACCAAAATATTCAACGAATGACACAAAATCACTTACTGGATGCACAAGATTGGTTAAAAACCCTAATTGGACGAGAATATGCCGAGGGAGGACAAAAATGACCTAAATGTTCAACCAATGGCACAAAATCACTTATTGGATGCACAAGATTGTTGAAAAACACTAATTGGACGAGAATCAGGCTAGGGAGGACGAAAATGACCTAAATGTTCAACCAATGACACAAAATCACTTATTGGATGCACAAGATTGGTTAAAAACCCTAATTGGACGAGAATAAGCCTAGGGAGAACGAAAATGACCTAAATGTTCAACCAATGACACAAAATCACTTATTGGAAGCACAAGATTGGTTAAAAATCCTAATTGGACGAGAATAAGCCTAGGGAGGATGAAAATGACCTAAATGTTCAACCAATGACTCAAAATCACTTATTGGATGCACAAGATTGGTTAAAAACCCTAATTGGACGAGAATAAGCCTAGGGAGGACGAGAATGACCAAAATGTTCAACCAATGACACAAAATCACTTATTGGATGCACAAGATTGGTTAAAAACCCTAATTGGACGAGAATAAGCCTAGGGAGGACGAAAATGACCTAAATGTTCAACCAATGACACAAATGTACTTATTGGATGCACATGATTGGTTAAAAGCCCTAATTGGACGAGAATAAGCCTTGGGAGGACAAAAATGACATAAATGTTCAACCAATGACACAAATGTACTTATTGGATGCACAAGATTGGTTAAAAACCCTAATTGGACGAGAATAAGCCTTGGGAGGACGAAAATGACCTAAATGTTCAACCAATGACACAAAATCACTTATTGGATGCACAAGATTGGTTAAAAACCCTAATTAGACTAGAATAAGCCTAGGGAGGACGAAAATAACCTAAATGTTCAACCAATAACACAAATGTACTTATTGGATGCACTAGATTGGTTAAAAACCCTAATTGGACGAGAATAAGCCTTGGGAGGACGAAAATGACATAAATGTTCAACCAATGACACAAAATCACTTATTGGATGCACAAGATTGGTTAAAAACCCTAATTGGACTAAAATAAGACTTGGGAGGACGAAAATGACCTAAATGTTCAACCAATGACACAAATGTACTTATTGGATGCACAAGATTGGTTAAAAACCCTAATTAGACAAGAATAAGCCTAGGGAGGAAGAAAATGACCTAAATGTACAACCAATGACACAAAATCACTTATTGGATGCACAAGATTGGTTCAAAACCCTAATTGGACGAGAATATGCCTTGGGAGTACGAAAGTGACCTAAATGTTCAAACAATGACACAAAATCACTTATTGGATGCACAAGATTGGTTCAAAACCCTAATTGGACGAGAATAAGCCTAGGGAGGACGAAAATGACCTAAATGTTCAACCAATGACACAAATGTACTTATTGGATGCACAAGATTGGTTAAAAACCCTAATTGGACGAGAATAAGCCTTGGGAGGACGTAAATGACCTAAATGTTCAACGTATGGCACAAAATCACTTATTGGATGCACAAGATTGGTTAAAAACCCTAATTGGACGAGAAGAAGCCTTGGGAGGACGAAAATGACCTAAATGTTCAACCAATGACACAAATGTACTTATTGGATCCACAAGATTGGTTAAAAACCCTAATTGGACGAGAATAAGCCTTGGGAGGACGAAAATGACCTAAATGTTCAACCAATGACACAAATGTACTTATTGGATGCACAAGATTGGTTAAAAACCCTAATTGGACGAGAATAAGCCTTGGGAGGACGAAAATGACCTAAATGTTCAACTAATGACACAAAAGTACTTATTGGATGCACAAGATTGGTTAAAAACCCTAATTGGACGAGAATAAGCCTTGGGAGGACGAAAATGACCTAAATGTTCAACCAATGACACAAAATCACTTATTGGATGCACAAGATCGGTTAAAAACCCTAATTGGGCGAAAATAAGCCTAGGGAGGACGAAAATGACCTAAATGTTCAACCAATGACACAAATGTACTTATTGGATTCACAAGATTGGTTAAAAACCTTAAATTGGACGAGAATAAGCTTTGGGAGGACGAAAATGACCTAAATGTTCAACCAATGACACAAAATCACTTATTGGATGCACAAGATTGGTTAAAAACCTTAATTGGACGAGAATAAGCCTAGGGAGAACGAAAATGACCTAAATGTTCAACCAATGACACAAATGTACTTATTGGATTCACAAGATTGGATAAAAACCCTAATTGGACGAGAATAAGCCTTAAGAGGATGAAAATGACGTAAATGTTCAACCAATGACACAAAATCACTTATTGGATGCACAAGATTGGTTAAAAACCCTAATTGGACAAGAATAAGCCTTGGGAGGACGAAAATCACCTAAATGTTCAACCAATGACACAAAATCACTTATTGGATGCACAAGATTGGTTAAAAACCCTAATTGGACGAGAATAAGCCTATGGAGGACGAAAATGACCTAAATGTTCAACCAATGACACAAAATCACTTATTGGATGCACAAGATTGGTTAAAAACCCTAATTGGACGAGAATAAGCCTAGGGAGGACGAAAATGACCTAAATGTTCAACCAATGACACAAATGTACTTATTTGATGCACAAGATTGGTTAAAAACCCTAATTTGATGAGAATAAGCCAAGGGAGGACGAAAATGACCTAAATGTTCAACCAATGACACAAAATCACTTATTGGATGCACAACATTGGTTAAAAACCCTAATTGGACGAGAATAAGCCTTGGGATGACGAAAATGACCTAAATGTTCAACCAATGGCACAAAATCTCTTATTGGATGCACAAGATTGGTTAAAAACCCTAATTGGACGAGAATAAGCCTTGGGAGGACGAAAATGACCTAAATGTTCAACCAATGACACAAAATCACTTATTGGATGCACAAGATTGGTTAAAAACCCTAATTGGACGAGAATAAGCCTTGGGAGGACGAAAATGGCCTAAATGTTCAACCAATGACACAAAATCACTTATTGGATGCACAAGATTGGTTACAAACACTAATTGGACGAGAATAAGCCTTGGGAGGACGAAAATGACCTAAATGTTCAACCAATGACACAAAATCACTTATTGGATGCACAAGATTGGTTAAAAACCCTAATTGGACGAGAATAAGCCTTGGGAGGTCGAAAATGACCTAAATGTTCAACCAACGACACAAAATCACTTATTGGATGCACAAGATTGTTTAAAAACCCTAATTGGACGAGATTAAGCCTAGGGAGGACGAAAATGACCTAAATGTTCAACCAATGACACAAATCACTTATTGGATGCACAAGATTGGTTAAAAACCCTAATTGCACAAGAATAAGCCTTGGGATGACGAAAATGACCTAAATGTACAAACAATGACACAAAATCAATTATTGGATGCACAAGATTGGTTAAAAACCCTAATTGGACGAGAATAAGCCTAGGGAGGACGAAAATGACCTAAATGTTCAACCAACGACACAAAATCACATATTGGATGCACAAGATTGTTTAAAAACCCTAATTGGAGGAGAATAAGCCTTGGGAGGACGAAAATGACCTAAATGTTCAACCAATGAAACAAATGTACTTATTGGATGAACAAGATTGGTTAAAAACCCTAATTGGACGAGAATAAGCCTAGGGAGGACGAAAATGACCTAATTGTTCAACCAACGACACAAAATCACTTATTGGATGCACAAGATTGTTTAAAACCCTAATTGGACGAGAGTAAGCCTTGGGAGGACGAAAATGACCTTAATGATCAACCAATGACACATATGTACGTATTGGATGCACAAGGTTGGTTAAAAACCCTAATTGGACGAGAATAAGCCTTGGGAGGACGAAAATGACCTAAATGTTCAACCAATGATACAAATGTACTTATTGGATGCACAAGATTGGTTAAAAACCCTAATTGGACGAGAATAAGCCTTGGGAGGACGAAAATGACCTAAATGTTCAACCAATGACACAAAATCACTTATTGGATGCACAAGATTGGTCAAAAACCCTAATCGGACGAGAATAAGCCTTGGGAGGACGAAAATGACCTAAATGTTTAACCAATGACACAAAATCACTTATTGGATGCACAAGATTGGTTAAAAACCCTAATTGGACGAGAATAAGCCTTGGGAGGACGAAAATGACCTAAATGTTCAACCAATGACACAAAATAACTTATTGGATGCACAAGATTGGTTCAAAACCCTAATTGGACGAGAATAAGCCTTGGGAGGACGAAAATGACCTAAATGTTCAACCAATGACACAAAATCACTTATTGGATGCACAAGATTGGTTAAAAACCCTAATTGGACGAGAATAAGCCTTGGGAGGACGTAAATGACCTAAATGTTCAACGTATGGCACAAAATCACTTATTGGATGCACAAGATTGGTTAAAAACCCTAATTGGACGAGAATAAGCCTTGGGAGGACGAAAATGACCTAAATGTTCAACCAATGACACAAATGCACTTATTGGATGCACAAGATTGGTTAAAAACCCTAATTGGACGAGAATAAGCCTAAGGAGGACGAAAATGACCTAAATGTTCAACCAATGACACAAATGCACTTATTGGATGCACAAGATTGGTTAAAAACCCTAATTGGAAGAGAATAAGCCT
Organism: Cicer chorassanicum; assembly: GCA_037974735.1. NCBI lineage: Eukaryota > Viridiplantae > Streptophyta > Magnoliopsida > Fabales > Fabaceae > Cicer > Cicer chorassanicum. The sequence continues at coordinate 43,688,460 of JBBPBP010009779.1, forward strand.
TGGGAGGACGAAAATGACCTAAATGTTCAACCAATGACACAAAATCACTTATTGGATGCACAAGATTGGTTAAAAACCCTAATTGGCAAGAATAAGCCTTAGGAGGACGAAAATGACCTAAATGTTCAACCAATGACACAAAATCACTTATTGGATGCACAAGATTGGTTAACAACCCTAACTGGACGAGAATAAGCCTAGGGAGGACGAAAATGACCTAAATGTTCAACCAATGACACAAAATCACTTATTGGATGCACAAGATTGGTTAAAAACCCTAATTGGACGAGAATAAGCATTCGGAGGACGAAAATGACTTAAATGTTCAACCAATGACACAAAATCACTTATTGGATGCACAAGATTGGTTAAAAACCCTAATTGGAAGAGAATAAGCATTCGGAGGACGAAAATGACTTAAATGTTCAACCAATGACACAAAATTACTTATTGGATGCACAAGATTGGTTAAAAACCCTAATTGGACGAGAATAAGCCTAGGGAGGACGAAAATGACCTAAATGTTCAATCAATGACACAAAATCACTTATTGGATGCACAAGATTGGTTAAAAACCCTAATTGGACAAGAATAAGCCTTGGGAGGACGAAAATCACCTAAATTTTCAACCAATGACACAAAATCACTTATTGGATGCACAAGATTGGTTAAAAACCCTAATTGGACGAGAATAAGCCTTGGGAGGACGAAAATGACGTATATGTTCAACACATGACACAAAATCACTTATTAAATGCACAAGATTGGTTAAAAACCCTAATTGGACGAGAATAAGCCTTGGGAGGATGAAAATGACCTAAATGTTCAACCAATTACACAAATGTACTTATTGGATTCACAAGATTCGATAAAAACCCTAATTGGACGAGAATAAGCCTTAAGTGGATGAAAATGACCTAATTGTTCAACCAATGACACAAAATCACTTATTGGATGCACAAGATTGGTTTAAAACCCTAATTGACGAGAATAAGCCTTGGGAGGACGAAAATGACCTAAATGTTCAACCAATGACACAAAATCACTTATTGGATGCACAAGATTGGTTAAAAACCCTAATTGGACGAGAATAAGCCTTGGGAGGACGAAAATGACCTAAATGTTCAACCAATAACACAAAATCACTTATTGGATGCAAGTGATTGGTTAAAAACCCTAATTAGACGAGAATAAGCCTTGGGAGGACGAAAATGACCTAAATGTTCAACCAATGATACAAAATCACTTATTGGATGCACAAGATTGGTTAAAAACCCTAATTGGACGAGAATAAGCCTTGGGAGGACGAAAATGACCTAAATGTTCAACCAATAACACAAAATCACTTATTGGATGCACAAGATTGGTTAAAAACCCTAATTGGACGAGAATAAGCCTTGGGAGGACGAAAATGGCCTAAATGTTCAACCAATGACACAAAATCACTTATTGGATGCACAAGATTGGTTAAAAACCCTAATTGGACGAGAATAAGCCTAGGGAGGACGAAAATGACCTAAATGTTCAATCAATGACACAAAATCACTTATTGGATGCACAAGATTGGTTAAAAACCCTAATTGGACGAGAATATGCCTTGGGAGGACGAAAATGACCTAAATGTTCAACCAATGACACAAAATCACTTATTGGATGCACAAGATTGGTTAAAAACCCTAATTGGACGAGAATAAGCCTAGGGAGAACGAAAATGACCTAAATGTTCAACCAATGACACAAATGTACTTATTGGATGCACAAGATTGGTTAAAAACCCTTATTGGACGAGAATAAGCCTTGGGAGGACGAAAATGACCTAAATGTTCAACCAATGACACAAATGTACTTATTGGATGCACAAGATTAGTTAAAAACCCTAATTGGACGAGAATAAGCCTTGGGAGGACGAAAATGACCTAAATGTTCAACCAATGACACAAAATCAATTATTGGATGAACAAGATTGGTTAAAAACCCTAATTGGACGAGAATAAGCATTGGGAGGACGAAAATGACCTAAATGTTCAACCAATGACACAAAATCACTTATTGGATGCACAAGATTGGTTAAAAACCCTAATTGGACGAGAATAAGCCTAGGGAGAACGAAAATGACCTAAATGTTCAACCAATGACACAAAATCACTTATTTGATGCACAAGATTGGATAAAAACCCTAATTGGACGAGAATAAGCCTTGGGAGGACGAAAATGACCTAAATGTTCAACCAATGACACAAGTGTACTTATTGGATGCACAAGATTGGTTAAAAACCCTAATTGGACGAGAATAAGCCTAGGGAGGACGAAAATGACCTAAATGTTCAACCAATGACACAAAATCACTTATTAGATGCACAAGATTGGTTAAAAACCCTAATTGGACGAGAATAAGCCTTGGGAGGACGTAAATGACCTAAATGTTCAACCAATGACACAAATGTACTTATTGGATGCACAAGATTGGTTAAAAACCCTAATTGGACGAGAATAAGCCTTGGGAGGATGAAAATGACCTAAATGTTCAACCAATGACACAAAATCACTTATTGGATGCAAAGGATTGGTTAAAAACCCTAATTGGACGAGAATAAGCCTAGGGAGGACGAAAATGACCTAAATGTTCAACCAATGACACAAAATCACTTATTGGATGCACAAGATTGGTTAAAAACCCTAATTGGACGAGAATAAGCCCTGGGAGAACGATAATGACCTAAATGTTCAACCAATGACACAAAATCACTTATTGGATGCACAAGATTGGTTAAAAGCCCTAATTGGACGAGACTAAGCCTTGGGAGGACGAAAATGACCTAAATGTTCAACCAATGACACAAAATCACTTATTGGATGCACAAGATTGGTTAAAAACCCTAATTGGACGAGAATAAGCATTCAGATGACAAAAAATGACTTAAATGTTCAACCAATGACACAAAATCACTTATTGGATGCACAAGATTGGTTAAAAACCCTAATTGGACGAGAATAAGCCTTGGGAGGACGAAAATGACCTAAATGTTCAACCAATGACACAAAATCACTTATTGGATGCACAAGATCGGTTAAAAACCCTAATTGGGCGAAAATAAGCCTAGGGAGGACGAAAATGACCTAAATGTTCAACCAATGACACAAATGTACTTATTGGATTCACAAGATTGGTTAAAAACCTTAAATTGGACGAGAATAAGCTTTGGGAGGACGAAAATGACCTAAATGTTCAACCAATGACACAAAATCACTTATTGGATGCACAAGATTGGTTAAAAACCTTAATTGGACGAGAATAAGCCTAGGGAGAACGAAAATGACCTAAATGTTCAACCAATGACACAAATGTACTTATTGGATTCACAAGATTGGATAAAAACCCTAATTGGACGAGAATAAGCCTTAAGAGGATGAAAATGACGTAAATGTTCAACCAATGACACAAAATCACTTATTGGATGCACAAGATTGGTTAAAAACCCTAATTGGACAAGAATAAGCCTTGGGATGCGAAAAATCACCTAAATGTTAAACCAATGACACAAAATCACTTATTGGATGCACAAGATTGGTTAAAAACCCTAATTGGACGAGAACAAGCCTAGGGAGGACGAAAATGACCTAAATGTTCAACCAATGACACAAATGTACTTATTGGATTCACAAGATTGGTTAAAAACCCTAATTGGACGAGAATAAGCCTTGGGAGGACGAAAATGACCTAAATGTTCAACCAATGACACAAAATCACTTATTGAATGCACAAGATTGGTTAAAAACCCTAATTGGACGAGAATAAGCATTGGGAGGACAAAAATGACCTAAATGTTCAACCAATGACACAAATGTACTTATTGGATGCACAAGATTGGTTAAAAACAATAATTGGACGAGAATAAGCCTGGGGAGGACGAAAATGACCTAAATATTCAACCAATGACACAAAATCACTTATTGGATGCACAAGATTGGTTAAAAACCCTAATTGGACAAGAATAAGCCTTGGGAGGATGAAAATCACCTAATTGTTCAACCAATGACACAAAATCACTTATTGGATGCACAAGATTGGTTAAAAACCCTAATTGGAAGAGAATAGGCCTTGGGAGGAGGAAAATGACCTAAATGTTCAACCAATGACACAAAATCACTTATTGGATGCACAAGATTGGTTAAAAACCCTAATTGGACGAGAATAAGCCTTGGGAGGACGAAAGTGACCTCAATGTTCTACCAATGACACAAAATCACTTATTGGATGCACAAGATTGGTTAAAAACCCTAACTGGACGAGAATAAGCCTAGGGAGGACGAAAATGACCTAAATGTTCAACCAATGACATAAAATCACTTATCGGATGCACTAGATTGGTTTAAAACCCTAATTGGACGAGAATAAGCATTCGGAGGACGAAAATGACTTAAATGTTCAACCAATGACACAAAATTACTTATTGGATGCACAAGATTGGTAAAAAAAACCCTAATTGGACAAGAATAAGCCTTGGGAGGACGAAAATGACCTAAATGTTCAACCAATGACACAAATGTACTTATTGGATGCACAAAATTGGTTAAAAACCCTAATTGGACGAGAATAAGCCTAGGGAGGACGAAAAGGACTTAAATGTTCAATCAATGACACAAAATCACTTATTGGATGCACAAGATTGGTTAAAAACCCTAATTGGACAAGAATAAGCCTTGGGAGGACGAAAATCACCTAAATTTTCAACCAATGACACAAAATCACTTATTGGATGCACAAGATTGGTTAAAAACCCTAATTGGACGAGAATAAGCCTTGGGAGGACGAAAATGACCTAAATTTTCAACCAATGTCACAAATGTACTTATTGGATTCACAAGATTGGTTAAAAACCCTAATTGGACGAGAATAAGCCTTAAGAGGATGAAAATGACCTAAATGTTCAACCAATGACACAAAATCACTTATTGGATGCACAAGATTGGTTAAAAACCCTAATTGGACGAGAATAAGCATTCGGAGGACGAAAATGACTTAAATGTTCAACCAATGACACAAAATCACTTATTGGATGCACAAGATTGGTTAAAAACCCTAATTGGACGAGAATAAGCATTTGGAGGACGAACATGACTTAAATGTTCAACCAATGACACAAAATCACTAATTGGATGCACAAGATTGGTTAAAAACCCTAATTGGACGAGAATAAGCCTTGGGAGGACGAAAATGACCTAAATGTTCAACCAATGACACAAAATCACTTATTGGATGCACAAGATTGGTTAAAAACCCTAATTCGACGAGATTAAGCCTTGGGAGGATGAAAATGACCTATGCACAAGATTGGTTAAAAACCCTAATTGGACGAGAATAAGCCTTGGGAGGACGAAAATGACCTAAATGTTCAACCAATGACACAAAATCACTTATTGGATGCACAAGATTGGTTAAAAACCCTAATTGGACGAGACTAAGCCTTGGGAAGACGAAAATGACCTAAATGTTCAACCAATGACACAAAATCACTTATTGGATGCACAAGATTGGTTAAAAACCCTAATTGGACGAGAATAAGCATTCGGAGGACGAAAATGACTTAAATGTTCAACCAATGACACAAAATCACTTATTGGATGCACAAGATTGGTTAAAAACCCTAATTGGACGAGAATAAGCCTTGGGACGAGGAAAATGACCTAAATGTTCAACCAATGACACAAAATCACTTATTGGATGTACAAGATTGGTTAAAATCCCTAACTGGACGAGAATAAGCCTAGGGAGGACGAAAATGACCTAAATGTTCAACCAATGACACAAAATCACTTATTGGATGCACAAGATTGGTTAAAAACCCTAATTGGACGAGAATAAGCATTCGGAGGACGAAAATGACTTAAATGTTCAACCAATGACACAAAATCACTTATTGGATGCACAAGATTGGTTAAAAACCCTAATTGGAAGAGAATAAGCCTTGGGAGGACGAAAATGACCTAAATGTTCAACCAATGACACAAAATCACTTATTGGATGCACAAGATTGGTTAAAAACCCTAATTGGCAAGAATAAGCCTTAGGAGGACGAAAATGACCTAAATGTTCAACCAATGACACAAAATCACTTATTGGATGCACAAGATTGGTTAACAACCCTAACTGGACGAGAATAAGCCTAGGGAGGACGAAAATGACCTAAATGTTCAACCAATGACACAAAATCACTTATTGGATGCACAAGATTGGTTAAAAACCCTAATTGGACGAGAATAAGCATTCGGAGGACGAAAATGACTTAAATGTTCAACCAATGACACAAAATCACTTATTGGATGCACAAGATTGGTTAAAAACCCTAATTTGACGAGAATAAGCATTCGGAGTACGAAAATGACCTAAATGTTCAACACATGACACAAAATAACTTATTAAATGCACAAGATTGGTTAAAAACCCTAATTGGACGAGAATAAGCCTTGGGAGGATGAAAATGACCTAAATGTTCAACCAATGACACAAATGTACTTATTGGATTCACAAGATTGGTTAAAAACCCTAATTGGACGACACTAAGCCTTAGGAGGACGAAAATGACCTAAATGTTCAACCAATGACACAAAATCACTTATTGGATGCACAAGATTGGTTAAAAACCCTAATTGGACGAGAATAAGCATTCGGAGGACGAAAATGACTTAAATGTTCAACCAATGACACAAAATCACTTATTGGATGCACAAGATTGGTTAAAAACCCTAATTGGACGAGAATAAGCATTCGGAGGACGAAAATGACTTAAATGTTCAACCAATGACACAAAATCACTTATTGGATCCACAAGATTGGTTAAAAACCCCAATTGGACGAGAATAAGCCTTGGGAGGACGAAAATAACCTAAATGTTCAACCAATCACACAAATGTACTTATTGGATGCACAAGATTGGTTAAAACACTAATTGGACGAGAATAAGCCTAGGGAGGACGAAAATGACCTAAATGTTCAACCAATGACACAAAATCACTTATTGGATGCACAAGATTGGTTAAAAACCCTAATTGGACAAGAATAAGCCTTGGGAGGACGAAAATCACCTAAATGTTCAACCAATGACACAAAATCACTTATTGGATGCACAAGATTGGTTAAAAACCCTAATTGGACGAGAATAAGCCTATGGAGGACGAAAATGACCTAAATGTTCAGCCAATGACACAAATGTACTTATTGGATTCACAAGATTGGTTAAAAACCCTAATTGGACGAGAATAAGCCTTGGGAGGACGAAAATGACCTAAATGTTCAACCAATGACACTAAATCACTTATTGGATGCACAAGATTGGTTAAAAACCCTAATTTGCAAGAATAAGCCTTAGGAGGACGAAAATGACCAAAATGTTCAACCAATGACACAAAATCACTTATTGGATGCACAAGATTGGTTAACAACCCTAACTGGACGAGAATAAGCCTAGGGAGGACGAAAATGACCTAAATGTTCAACCAATGACACAAAATCACTTATTGGATGCACAAGATTGGTTAAAAACCCTAATTGGACGAGAATAAGCATTCGGAGGACGAAAATGACTTAAATGTTCAACCAATGACACAAAATCACTTATTGGATGCACAAGATTGGTTAAAAACCCTAACTGGACGAGAATAAGCATTCGGAGGACGAAAATGACTCAAATGTTCAACCAATGACACAAAATCACTTATTGGATGCACAAGATTGGTTAAAAACCCTAATTGCACGAGAATAAGCCTAGAGAGGACGAAAATTACCTAAATGTTCAACCAATGACACAAATGTACTTATTGGATTCACAAGATTGGTTAAAAACCCAAGTTGGATGAGAATAAGCCTTGGGAGGACGAAAATGACCTAAATGTTCAACCAATGACACAAAATCACTTATTGGATGCACAAGATTGGTTAGAAACCCAAATTGGACGAGAATAAGCCTTGGGAGGACGAAAATCACCTAAATGTTCAACCAATGACACAAAATCACTTATTGGATGCACAAGATTGGTTAAAAACCCTAATTGGACGAGAATAAGCCTATGGAGGACGAAAATGACCTAAATGATCAGCCAATGACACAAATGTACTTATTGGATTCACAAGATTGGTTAAAAACCCTAATTGGACGAGAATAATCCTTGGGAGGACGAAAATGACCTAAATGTTCAACCAATGACACAAAATCACTTATTGGATGCACAAGATTGGTTAAAAACCCTAATTGGAAGAGAATAAGCCTTGGGAGGACGAAAATGACCTAAATGTTCAACCAATGACACAAAATCACTTATTGGATGCACAAGATTGGTTAAAAACCCTAATTGGCAAGAATAAGCCTTAGGAGGACGAAAATGACCTAAATGTTCAACCAATGACACAAAATCACTTATTGGATGCACAAGATTGGTTAACAACCCTAACTGGACGAGAATAAGCCTAGGGAGGACGAAAATGACCTAAATGTTCAACCAATGACACAAAATCACTTATTGGATGCACAAGATTGGTAAAAAAACCCTAATTGGACGAGAATAAGCCTTGGGAGGACGAAAATGACCTAAATGTTCAACCAATGACACAAATGTACTTATTGGATGCACAAGATTGGTTAAAAACCCTAATTGGACGAGAATAAGCCTAGGGAGGACGAAAAGGACTTAAATGTTCAATCAATGACACAAAATCACTTATTGGATGCACAAGATTGGTTAAAAACCCTAATTGGACAAGAATAAGCCTTGGGAGGACGAAAATCACCTAAATGTTCAACCAATGACACAAAATCACTTATTGGATGCACAAGATTGGTTAAAAACCCTAATTGGACGAGAATAAGCCTATGGAGGACGAAAATGACCTAAATGTTCAACCAATGACACAAAATCACTTATTGGATGCACAAGATTGGTTAAAAACCCTAATTGGACGAGAATAAGCCTAGGGAGGACGAAAATGACCTAAATGTTCAACCAATGACACAAATGTACTTATTTGATGCACAAGATTGGTTAAAAACCCTAATTTGATGAGAATAAGCCAAGGGAGGACGAAAATGACCTAAATGTTCAACCAATGACACAAAATCACTTATTGGATGCACAACATTGGTTAAAAACCCTAATTGGACGAGAATAAGCCTTGGGATGACGAAAATGACCTAAATGTTCAACCAATGGCACAAAATCTCTTATTGGATGCACAAGATTGGTTAAAAACCCTAATTGGACGAGAATAAGCCTTGGGAGGACGAAAATGACCTAAATGTTCAACCAATGACACAAAATCACTTATTGGATGCACAAGATTGGTTAAAAACCCTAATTGGACGAGAATAAGCCTTGGGAGGACGAAAATGGCCTAAATGTTCAACCAATGACACAAAATCACTTATTGGATGCACAAGATTGGTTACAAACACTAATTGGACGAGAATAAGCCTTGGGAGGACGAAAATGACCTAAATGTTCAACCAATGACACAAAATCACTTATTGGATGCACAAGATTGGTTAAAAACCCTAATTGGACGAGAATAAGCCTTGGGAGGACGAAAATGACCAAAATGTTCAACAAATGACACAAATGTACTTATTGGATGCACAAGATTGGTTAAAAACCCTAATTGGAAGAGAATAAGCCTTGGGAGGACGAAAATGACCTAAATGTTCAACCAATGACACAAAATCACTTATTGGATGCACAAGATTGGTTAAAAACCCTAATTGGACGAGAATAAGCCTTGGGAGGACGAAAATGATTTAAATGTTCAACCAATGACACAAAATCACTTATTGGATGCACAAGATTGGTTAAAAACCCTAATTGGACGAGAATAATCCTTGGGAGGACGAAAATGACCTAAATGTTCAACCAATGACACAAAATCACTTATTGGATGCACAAGATTGGTTAAAAACCCTAATTGGAAGAGAATAAGCCTTGGGAGGACGAAAATGACCTAAATGTTCAACCAATGACACAAATGTACTTATTGGATGGACAAGATTGGTTAAAAACCCTAATTGGACGAGAATAAGCCTTGGGAGGACGAAAATGACCTAAATGTTCAACCAATGACACAAAATCACTTATTGGATGCACAAGATTGGTTAAAAACCCTAATTGGACGAGAATAAGCCTTGGGAGGAAGAAAATGACCTAAATGTTCAACCAATGACATAAAATCACTTATTGCATGCACAAGATTGGTTAAAAACCCTAATTGGACGAGAATAAGCCTTGGGAGGACGAAAATGACCTAAATGTTCAAACAATGACACAAATGTACTTATTGGATGCAAAAGATTGGTTAAAAACCCTAATTGGACGAGAATAAGCCTTGGGAGGACGAAAATGACCTAAATGTTCAACCAATGACACAAAATCACTTATTGAATGCACAAGATTGGTTAAAAACCCTAATTGGACGAGAATAAGCATTGGGAGGACGAAAATGACCTAAATGTTCAACCAATGACACAAATGTACTTATTGGATGCACAAGATTGGTTAAAAACCCTAATTGGACGAGAATAAGCCTAGGGAGGACAAAAATGATCTAAAAGTTCAACCAATGACACAAAATCACTTATTGGATGCACAAGATTGGTTAAAAACCCTAATTGGACGAGAATAAGCCTTGGGAGGACGAAAATGACCTAAATGTTCAACCAATGACACAAATGTACTTATTGGATTCACAAGATTGGTTAAAAACCCTAATTGGACGAGACTAAGCCTTGGGAGGACGAAAATGACCTAAATGTTCAACCAATGACACAAAATCACTTATTGGATGCACAAGATTGGTTAAAAACCCTAATTGGACGAGAATAAGTATTCGAAGGACGAAAATGACTTAAATGTTCAACCAATGACACAAAATCACTTATTGGATGCACAAGATTGGTTAAAAACCCTAATTGGACGAGAATAAGCATTCGGAGGACGAAAATGACTTAAATGTTCAACCAATGACACAAAATCACTTATTGGATGCACAAGATTGGTTAAAAACCCTAATTGGACGAGAATAAGCCTTGGGAGGACGAAAATGACCTAAATGTTCAACCAATGACACAAAATCACTTATTGGATGCACAAGATTGGTTAAAAACCTTAATTTGAAGAGAATTAGCCTAGGGAGGACGAAAATGACCTAAATGTTCAACCAATGACACAAAATCACTTATTGGATGCACAAGATTGGTTAAAAACCCTAATTGGACGAGAATAAGCCTTGGGAGGACGAAAATGACCTAAATGTTCAACCTATGACACTAAATCACTTATTGGATGCACAAGATTGGTTAAAAACCCTAATTGGAAGAGAATAAGCCTTGGGAGGACGAAAATGACCTAAATAATCAACCAATGACACAAATGTACTTATTGGATGCACAAGATTGGTTAAAAACCCTAATTGGACGAGAATAAGCCTTGGGAGGACGAAAATAACCTAAATGTTCAAACAATGACACAAAATAACTTATTGGATGCACAAGATTGGTTAGAAACCCTAATTGGACGAGAATAAGCCTAGGGAGGACGAAAATGACCTAAATGTTCAACCAATGACACAAAATCACTTATTGGATGCACAAGATTGGTTAAAAACCCTAATTGGACGAGAATAAGCCTTGGGAGGACGAAAATGACCTAAATGTTCAACCAGTGACACAAATGTACTTATTGGATGCACAAGATTGGTTAAAAACCCTAATTGGACGAGAATAAGGCTATGGAGGACGAAAATGACCTAAATGTTCAACCAATGACACAAAATCACTTATTGGATGCACTAGATTGGTTAAAAACCCTAATTGGACGAGAATATGCCGTGGGAGGACGAAAATGACCTAAATGTTCAACCAATGACACAAATGTACTTATTGGATGCACAAGATTGGTTAAAAACCCTAATTGGACGAGAATAAGCCTAGGGAGGACGAAAATGACCTAAATGTTCAACCAATGACACAAATGTACTTAATGAATGCACAAGATTGGTTAAAAACCCTAATTGGACGAGAATAAGCCTAGAGAGGACGAAAATGACCTAAATGTTCAACCAATGACACAAAATCACTTATTGGATGCACAAGATTGGTTAAAAACCCTAATTGGACGAGAATAAGCCTTGGGAGGACGAAAATGACCTAAATGTTCAACCAATGACACAAAATCACTTATTGGATGCACAAGATCGGTTAAAAACCCTAATTGGGCGAAAATAAGCCTAGGGAGGACGAAAATGACCTAAATGTTCAACCAATGACACAAATGTACTTATTGGATTCACAAGATTGGTTAAAAACCCTAATTGGACGAGAATAAGCCTTGGGAGGACGAAAATGACCTAAATGTTCAACCAATGACACAAAATCACTTATTGAATGCACAAGATTGGTCACAAGATTAGTTAAAACCCTAATTGGATTAGAATTAGCCTAGAAAGAACAAAAATGACCGAAATGTTAAACCAATGACACCAACGCACTTATTGGATGCACAAGATCGGACAAAAATCCTAATTGGATTAGAATAAGCTAAACGATGACGAAATTGCCTAAATGTTAATCCAATGACACAAACGTACTTATTGGATACACAAGATTAGTTAAAAACTCTAATTGGATTAGAATAAGCCTAGGCAAACCAAAAACAAACTAATTGTTAAACCAATGACACAAATGCCCTTATTGGATGCATAAGATTGGTTAAAAACACTAATTGGATTAGAATAAGCTTAGGGAAGTTAAATCAACTTAAATGTTCGACCAATGACACAAACGCACTTATTGGATGCACAACATTGGTTAAAAATCCTAATTGAATTAGAATAAGTCTAGGGAGGACGAAAATGACATAAATGTTAAACCAATGACACAAACGCACTTATTGGATGCAAAAGATTGGTTAAAAACCCTAATTGGATTAGAATAAGACTAGGGAGGTGACACCGACCTAAATGTTCAACCTATAATACAAACGCATTTATTGGATGCACAAGATTAGTTAAAAACCCTAATTGTATTAGAATAAGCCTAGGGAGGACGAAGATGACCTAAATGTTCAACCAATGACACAAACCCACTTATTTGATGCACAAGATTAGTTAAAAACCTTAATTGGATTGGAATAAGTCTAGGCAGGACAAAAATGACCTAAATGTTCAACCAATGAAACAAACGCACTTATTGGATGCACAACATTGGCTAAAAACCCTAATTGGATTAGAAAAAGCGGAAGGATGACGAAAATGACCTAACTATTTATCCAATGGGACAAACGCACTTCTTGGATGCAAATGATTGGTTAAAAACTCTATATGGATTAGTTTAAGCCTAGGGAGGACAAAAATGACCTAAATGTTAAACCAATGACACAAATGCATTTATTGTATGCAAAATATTGGTTAAAAACCCTAAATCTACTAGAATAAGCTTAGGGTGGACGAAAATTAATTAAATGTTAAACCAATGACACAAATTCACCTATTGGATGGACAAGATTGGTTAAAAACCTTAATTGGATTAGAATAAGCTGAAGGATGACCAAAATGACCTAAATGTTAATCCAATTACACAAACGCACTTATTGGATGCACAATATTAGTTAAAAACCCTAATTGCATTAGAATAAGCCTAGGGAGGACGAAAATGATCTAAATATTCAACCAATGACACAAACGCACTATTGGATGCACAAGATTAGTTAATACCCTAATTGGATTAGAATTAGCCTTGGGAGAACAAAAACGACACAAACGCACTTTTTGGATGTACAAGATCGGATAAAAATCCTAATTGGATAAGAATAAGCTGAAGGATGACGAAATTGCCTAAATGTTAATCCAATGACACAAACACACTTATTGGATGCACAAGATTGGTTAAAAACCCTAATTGGATTAGAATAAGCCTAGGCAAGACAAAAATAAACTAAATGTTCAACCCATGACACAACTGCCGTTATTGGATGCATAAGATTGGTTAAAAACCCTAATTGGATTAGAATAAGCTTAGGGAGGTTAAATCAACTTAAATGTTCTACAAATGACACAAACGCACTTATTTGATGCACAAGATTGGTTAAAAACCCTAATTGGATTAGAATAAGCATAAGGGGGACGAAAATGACATAAATGTTCAACCAATGAAACGCACGCACTTATTGGATGCACAACATTGGTTAAAAACCCTAATTGGATTAGAATAAGTCGAAGGATGACGAAAATGACCTAACTGTTAATCCAAAGACACAAATGCACTTATTGGATGCACAAGATTGGTTAAAACACCTAATCGGATTAAAATAAGGCGAAGGATGACGAAAATGACCTAAATGTTAATCCAATGGCACTAAGACACTTATTGGATGCAAATGATTGGTTAAAAACCCTATTTGAATTAGTATAAGACTAGGGAGGACGAAAATGACCTAACTGTTAAACCAACGACACAAACGCACTTATTGTGTGCACAAGATTGGTTAAAAACCCAAAATAGATTAGAATAAGCTTAAGGAGGAAGAAAGTTACCTAAATGTTAAACAATTGACACAAACGCACTATTGGATGCACAAGATTTGTTAAAACCCTAATTGGATTAGAATAAGTCTAGGGAGGACAAAAATGACTAAAATGTTCAACCAATGATACAAACGCACTTATTGGATGCACAAGATTGATTACAAATCCTAATTGGATTAGAATAAGCCTAGGGAGGACAAAAATGATCTAAATGTTCAACCAATGACACAAACACACTATTGGATGCACAAGCTTAGTTAAAACCCTAATTGGATTAGAATTAGAATAGGGAAAACAAAAATGACCGAAATGTTAATCCAATGACACAAACGCACTTATTGGATGCACAAGATTGGTTAAAAACCATAATTGGATTAGAACAAGCCTAGGCAAGACAAAAATAAACTAAATTTTCAACCAATGACACAAACGCCCTTATTGGATGCATAAGATTGGTTAAAAACCCTAATTGGATAAGAATAAGCTTAGGGAGGTTAAATCGAACTAAATGTTCAACCAATGACACAAACGCACTTATTGGATGTACAAGATTGGTTAAAAACCCTAATTGGATTAGAATCAGCCTAGGGAGGACGAGAATGACCTAAATGTTAATCCAATGACACAAACGCACTTATTGGATGCAAAAGATTGGTTAAAAACCCTAATTGGATTAGAATAAGCCTAGGCAAGACAAAAATAAACTAAATGTTCAACCAATGACACAAACGCCCTTATTGGATTAATAAGATTGGTTAAAAACCCTAATTGGATTAGAATAAGCTTCGGGAGGTTAAATCGACTTAAATGTTCAACCAATTACACAAACGCACTTATTGGATGCACAAGATTGGTTAAAACCCTAATTCGATTAGAATAAGCCTAGGGAGGACGAAAATGACCTAAATGTTCAACCAATGAAACAAACGCACATATTGGATGCACAACATTGGTTAAAAACCCTAATTGGATTAGAATAAGTCGAAGGATGACAAAAATGACCTAACTGTTAATCTAAGGACACAATCACACTAATTGGATGCACAAGATTGGTTAAAACACCTAATCGGATTAAAATAAGCCAAAGGATGATGAAAATGACCTAAATGTTAATCCAATGGCACTAAGACACTTATTGGATGCCAATGATTGGTTAAAAACCCTATTTGGATTAGTATAAATCTAGGGAGGACGAAAATGACCTAAATGATAAACCAATGACACAAACGCACTTATTGTATGCACAAGATTGGTTAAAAACCCTAAATAGATTAGAATAAGCTTAGGGAGGAAGAAAATTACCTAAATGTTAAACCAATGACACAAACGCACTTATTGGATGCACAAGATTGGTTAAAAACCCTAATTGAATTAGAATAAGCCGAAGGATAACGAAAATGACCTAAATGTTAATCCAATGACACAAACGCACTTATTGGATTCACAATATTGGTTTAAAACCTTAATATGATTAGAATAAGCCTAGGGAGGATGAAAATGACCTAAATGTTCAACCAATGACACAAACGCACTATTGGATGCACAAGATTCGTTAAAACCCTAATTGGATTAGAATAAGCCTAGGAAGGACAAAAATGACCAAAATGTTAAACCAATGACACAAACGCACTTATTGGATGCACAAGATTGATTACAAATCCTAATTGGATTAGAATAAGTCGAAGGATGATGAAAATGACCTAAATGTTAATCCAATGACACAAACTCACTTATTGGATGCACAAGATTGGTTAAAAACCCTAATTGGATTCAAATAAGCCTAGGGAGGACTAAAATGGCCTTAATGTTCAATCAATGACACAAATGCACTATTTGGATACACAAGATTAGTTAAAACCCCTAATTGGATTAGAATAAGCCTAGGGAGGACGAAAATGACCTAAATGTTTAACCAATGACACAAACGCACTTATTAGATGCAGAAGATATTTAAGTTTTTTGAAGTAAGAAAATTTATACTAATTATATTTTATTTATATAGTATGTAAGTGAGCTTTAAAAATGAACCTAACAATTATGCTAATTCAATTTTATTTAATTACCTCTAGGTTTCAATTTTTTGGAGTCACATATGATTTATACTTGGATAACACATGCCTGTATTTTGAGGATAATATTTTGTTGAAAATTTTGTTTGCTTGGCATCATTTTGAACATGATTTTCTGATGTTTGTTGGGATGGTTAGTGCCAACAATTTATGTATGTAAAGTTAATGCTTGATAATTAGTAGGTTGACACTTACACTACGCCAAAAATGACATTTTATAGCGCGTCTTTTACAACGCTTATTAAATAAAAGCGCTCTAATATAAATTTTTAAAAATAACGGAGGCTACAACAGCGTTTTTGTTACAAGCGCTGTTGTAGGGTCATATAGGGTCAGAAAGCGCTACCACATAGCCTTTTACAGCGCTTCTTCAGAAAGCGCTGTAAATCAATCGCTATTGCATAGCCTTTTACAACGCTTTGTGAGCGCTTTAAACAAAAGTGTTGTAAAAGCCTTGCGCTTTGTGTCATTGGTTGACCTATTACAGCGCTTTTGATACAAGCGCTGTAATAGGCTTGCGCTTTGTGTCATTGGTTGACCTATTACAGCGCTTTTGATACAAGCGCTGTAATAGGCTTGCCCATTCACATTTTTATAGGACCTATTAGAGCGTTTTTTTAACAAGCGCTGTAAAATCATTCATTTCAAATAAAAAGCATTCACTTTAAGTAAATAAAAACAAATTTAATACGTTGTCCAAACCCTACGAACTCTCATCTCCCCTCCCCTGCGAACCCTTATGTGCGCCCATCTACAAATTGATTTACTTCTTCCTCCTTTAAAACAAATTGATCATCAACGTTTTCTCAGGTACTTTATTTTATTTATTTGTTTTTGTCACTAATTCAAACTGATAAATTGTTACATGATATTAGATATATATATAGGTCATAATATATCAAACTTGAAATAATGTTTATTGTTACTGATATAATTTATTACTGATAAATTTTATTTATAATATATCAGACTGATATAGGTCATAATATATCAGACTTGAAATCATTCTTACTGATATAAATTGTTACATGATATAATAGGGTTTCTGATAAATTTTATTTATATGTGTATTATCAATATATATAGGTCATAATATATCAGACTTGAAATCATGCTTATTGTGTAACTGCATTTATATATATAGGTCATATAAATGGACCGGAAATGGATGTCTGCCAATCGATTGACAAAAGAGTATGAAAATGGAGTGAAGGAGTTTATTGAGTTTGCAGTGATGAATGCAAAAGATCCAAATAGAGTCGTTTGTCCTTGTTTAAAATGTTGTTTTGGAAAACGCATTAGAGCAGATGAATTGGAAGGACATTTAGTATGGTATGGAATTGATCAAAGCTATACATGTTGGATAATACATGGTGAGAAAATCAATGATAATACTCGCACAGATACATATGTTTCAACTGATTTCGACACAGATACATATGAGCCGAACCGAGTTGAGGAGATTGCAAAAGCAGTTGAAGAAGATCTTCGTGATTGTCCTAAAATGTTTGAGAGCTTGGTGAGTGATGCAGAGAAACCATTATATAATGGTTGTACTAAATTCACAAGACTTTCGGCGATACTAAAGTTGTACAACTTAAAAGTGAGTAATGGATGGTCTGATAAAAGCTTCACATAATTACTAACCCTCTTAAAAGATATGTTGCCAGATGATAATGAACTTCCCAGTAGAACCTATGAGGCTAAACGAATTTTGTGCTCTATTGGTATGAGTTATGAAAGGATTCACGCGTGTCCTAATGATTGCATTTTATTTCGAAATGAATATGAATTACTAAAGGCGTGTCCGAAATGCAATGTATCTCGATATAAGAAGAAAGAATCTACTCCAGCAAAAGTCGTGTGGTATTTTCCTATAATACCAAGATTTAGGCGCATGTATCGCAGTGAAGAAGATTCAAAACACTTGACATGGCATGCAGATGAAAGAATTAGAGATGGAAAGTTTCGACACCCTGCGGATTCTCCGCAATGGGCAAAAATTGATCACGAGTATCCTGAATTCGGGATAGAGTCGAGAAATCTACGCCTTGCACTTTCTACTGATGGAATGAATCCACATGGTCTTCAAAGCATCTCACACAGCACGTGGCCTGTGATTTTGTTTATTTATAATCTACCTCCATGGTTATGTATGAAGCGTAAGTTTATGATGTTGTCTCTGTTAATTTCTGGACCCAAACAACCGGGGAATGATATCGACGTATACTTGGCTCCTTTAATTGAAGATTTAAAAATTATGTGGGAGACAGGTGTAGAAGTCTATGACGGGTATAAGAAAGAATGTTTCAATTTGAGGGCTATGTTGTTCGGCACAATTAATGATTTTCCAGCATATGGTAATTTATCAGGATATAGCATTAAAGGTCAGTGTGCGTGTCCTATATGTGAAGAGAGTACAAATTGGATGCGGCTGAAACATTGTAAGAAGAATGTATTTCTTGGACATCGTAGATTTTTACCTTATAGTCATCAGTATTGTGGGTGGAGAAATGCATTCAATGGAAAATCAGAGGAAGATAGAGCTCCTGTAGCATCGACTGGATATCAAATACTAGAGAAGGTACAAGGTTTGACCAATAAATTTGGCAAACCTTTTGCGGGAGAGCTGGTCAAAACTGGGTGGAAGAAAAAGTCAATTTTCTTTGAATTGCCATATTGGAAGTCATTGTATGTAAGACATTTTCTCGATGTGATGCATATTGAGAAAAATGTATTTGACAGTGTTATTGGTACGTTACTCAATGTACCAGGAAAGTCTAAGGATGGCATCAATGCAAGATTGAACTTGGTCGATATGGGAATAAGAAATGAATTGGGTCCCATAAAGAAAGGAAATCGCACATATCTACCTCCAGCCGCTCATACTCTATCTAGAAAGGAAAAAATTGTTTTGTGTAAATTTCTACATGAAGTTAAAGTTCCAGAAGGATACCCTTCAAACATTAAAACTTTAGTTTGTATGAAAGACCTCAAGTTAAAAGGTTTGAAGACCCATGATGCTCATATTCTAATGGAGCATTTGCTACCAATAGGTATACGTTCAATTTTACATGAAAAAGTTCGCCGAACCATAACTAAATTATGTTTCTTCTTCAGGGAAATTTGTAGTAAAGTGATGGATCCTCAGAAATTACTGAGATTGCAGAGGGAAATTGTTGTTACTTTGTGTGAGCTTGAAATGTACTTCCCGCCGTCGTTTTTTGATATAATGATTCACCTTACTGTTCATCTTGTTAAGGAGACACAACTTTGTGGGCCAGCTTATATGAGATGGATGTACCCGATAGAACGATATATGAAAATATTAAAAGGGTACGTAAAAAGTAGAAGTCGACCAGAAGGTTGTATTGCTGAACGGTACATTGTCAAATGTTGAATCCATAGGGCTTCCCATGTCTCATCATTCGGGAAGATTATCCGGAGAAGGGATAATTGGAAAGAAAATAATGACTATATCAAGGACAGAATGGGAGTAGGCACAATTGTATGTTCTGCACAATGATGATGAGGTTCAGCCGTATGTTACAATACACATGGATCAATTATCTAGTTTGAACATGAATAGGAATCAAAATTGGATAAATCGAGAGCACAATCGAAGTTTCATAACATGGTTAAAAAATCACATAAAGTCAAAGTTTGATGTAGACCCCGGATCAATTTCACAGAGATTGAGGTGGCTAGCAAATGGTCCGAGTTTACATGTCTTTTCTTACATCGGTTATGTAATTAACGGCTACACATTTTATACCAAAGAACAAGATGATCAAACAACTATGCAAAATAGCAGAGTCACTCTCGTAGCTGAAGCGATGCATATCTCAAGTGCAAAAGACAAGAACCCAATATATGCAAATCTATCATATTTTGGGGGTTATCGAGCGCATATGGGAGCTAGACTACACAATGTTTCGTGTTCCCATATTTGGTTTCAAGTGGGTCGATAATAATAATGGCGTTCAGATTGATGAGTCAGGATTCTTGCTTGTCGATTTTAATAGGGTGGGATACAAAGATGAGCCTTTTATTTTAGCGTCGCAAGCTCAACAAGTGTTTTATGTCACTGATCCTGCGGATGATAAATGGTCTGTTGTCCTATCGACCAATAAAATAAGTGATGATAACAATAATGATGAAGATGTTGGTAATGATCTTTTCTTTGCAACATCACAACCACATGAAATTGGTTCAACTGATGACGGTTTATATCTTAGAGATGATCATGATGAGGAAATTTGGATTAATCCATCGTTTCGTATCATTAATGGACAAACAAATGTGAATCCCACCAAGAAAAGAAGAAGGGCATCTTAATGTGTTTAATAGTATAATCCATGTAATCTCAACTGATTCATGTGTAATTTAATTGTTTGATCTGCCATATATTGAGCATTTTGGTATTTATGCTTATATTGTATGTAATTGTATACTCAACTTGACCTGATCAGGTAGTTTAGTTTGAACTATTTGAACTTGACCTGATCAGTTCAAGTTCAAACAGTTTAACTAATTAGCTTGAACTTAAAAACAATTTAAGTTCAAGTTATACATGTAATTTAGCTTGAACTTGACTTGATCAGTTAAACACAATTTGGAAGAAAAAATAATTTAACTATTTTGGAAGAAAATAAATTATTACAGGGCTTATGTAAAAATAATTTAACTAATTTGTAAGAAAATAAATTATTACAGGGTTGTAAAAGGGCTCACGAGTTAAGCGCTGTAAATTTTTTTACAAATATACTGCACCCTATTATGATATACAGGTAATTTTTTTACTCCACCCTATTATTTATAAATTTTACAATATACTGCTTTGAAGTATTTTACTCAAACTACATATTTATTTGGTTTGCAGTCAGCTTTTGTTCTTGATGAGGTGAGAAAGAGCTATGTGCTCAGAGTTGCCGGGAAAATACATCGGGGCTTTAGATCTCACCTCTCTAATTGTTATTTAAAAGACCGTGAAGGAAATACGAATGCAGAAGCTCCAAAAATATATAAACATTATACATCAAATGAGGAATGGAGCGCATTCGTATCAAAACGTTCCGACCCCGCATTTGTTGTAAGTGATTAATTTATTAGCATTTGTTTTTTATTATTCATATTCATAGCGTATTTTAAATTTTTACTAGATTGTTATTTTTTTTATTTAGAATATTAGTAAGGCAAATCGCAAGAGGGAAAAAATTATTCCCCACCCATACAAGAAATCTCGTATGGGATATGCTCGTCTAGAGCAAAAACTTGTAAGTAATTAAACATCACTATTATTTAATTAATGTGGTATATTATAAACTATACTATCTAACTAATATATTGTTTATGATCTTAACGATAATAGCTACAAGACACCCAATCCGATCAACCGTTGGGTCGTCATATATTGTGGAAGGAAGCTCGTGTAAATAAAGACGGAGTGGTTGATAACGAAAATGTACAAAAAGTAATAGAACGTTGTGTAAGTATATTTATCACTTTAATATTTTTTAATATTTTATTTTAAAATGTTTTTGAACTTATCTTTTTAATCATATGTGTATTTTAGGCGAATCTTGAATCGGAAAATCAAGAGGACAACAAGGCAAGTTGCAGGGACATATTGGGTAAAGTGTTTAATGTTCCTGAATAATGTTCCCGCGTGAGGGGGAAAGGATTTGTTGCGCCTAGCTAAGTTTGATGCAAATAGGCTATTCCTAGCTAGGTTTGTTGCGCCTTAAGCTGGGAATTTATCTTATCATCAATCATGAAAGGGTTTATTCACCGCCAATAACGCTACATTTGTTGAACAGACCAAACCAACTGTTGATCAATTGAAACCGATCAAGTTTTGATAAATTAAAATCGACCAAATATACGGTTGATCGATTGGCACCGATAATGTTTTTTCAATTCTGCACAGATCAATTCTTTTCATGTTTGTACTTGTTCATTGGATTTCATTTGTGTTGTTACTCTGTGCAAATATGGTTATGGATGCGACGTAACTCTAACAAAATTAGAAATAAGAGTTGCTCCAACAAACACAATTGCATGGTTAGCACTCTACATTCAAATCTTTTGTCCAAACATTCAAAAACTCACATATTAATTATTTTATTGAGTCAATTACCAAAATCCTGTATCGACCATCGCTATCAAAATTCTAGAAGATGGATACTAACTAGGTTTAGCGAGTTGCAAGAATAAACTTCATAGTAAAGTTACCCTGTCTAAAAGTAATACATCAATTACGTTGTCGATTTTACGAGTTCTCTTTTGCTTCTCCCGTTGATTTTCAAAGTGTTTGAGCTGTTGAAACTTGAAATTTGAAACTAGGACTTCTTCGCATATTCTCTTATAAGAAATATTTCAATCAAGATTTGGTCAAAAACACAAAAGTCCAATGTCGGATTTACAATTTGCCTCAAGAATATTTGAGGCCAAAGATTAATTCATGAATGCTTCTAGTAATGGCACTCCTGAGTCTTGGTTGATTTAAACATGATACAAGAGTTAATAGATCTAATTCTTGTTGAATGTGAAAGTATGCATTTTTTGGTTACATTTAATATGAAAAGTTGTCCTTATTTTGTGAATTCTATAAGGTTGTAAGACATTCTATAGATAAATGTCGGAATTCTAGTAGTCATAAAATAGCTTACTCTACTAAAATGCAACAGTTGTAAAAAAATTGGTAATGAGGTATGTCCTTAAAAACACAGCTCCTCCGGTAAAGGATGAAACTGAAGGTATAAACAAAGATATTCAAGGTAATAGTACTCACTAAGTTGTTTACTCACTTTTTGTTGATCATATCTCCAACATTGAACTAGGAGGCACCCCTGTTATTCAAGAAGTTTCTCCCTCGGATCAGAATTTTTTTTGATAAGAATCGCGAAGAAGCTTCTAACTCGGATTTAGTTGGAGAATCATAAACCATTCTAGAGACTCTTCAAGAATATGAAATCAAGCTACATATGGTCCTAAAAATGTAATTCATGAGGTTTGTTTCCAGCTTATCTAATTCAGCTAGCATAGATAATCTACGAGAGGATCATCAATATCCAAATATGTGTATTGCTCGTACTTTGAGTGATGCAGTGTTAGAGAAGAATAACCATTAAATCTCTTCTAATTTGGAAGTCAAGTCAAAGGTTATAGTGTCGAGTATGACATACCCAAATGTTATTGTTACTAATGATAATCTACAACCCAAGATTGCTCATGACTTGAAGATATTGCATAAATTTTGTGAAAACAGATATGGTAGTTAAACAAATCGTAGAAGATCTATTGGTGATAAAGAGAAAGCATCGACTATTAGATTGCATAATCGTTTTAATTAATGTCAATGAAGAACCCACTACAAAAAAACACTCAATTTGTGGCCAACTTAAAAAAGATTTTGTGGTCGAAAAAAACTCTAACAAATTACTAACCGAAAAAGCCCTGACAAATACTAAAATTCAAATTGGTTGTTATTAGTCGCTGAAAAAGCCCTAACATTTGTGGCGGCCAAAAACGGTCACAAAATTGTTGGAGAAAAAAGTTATTTGAATTTGTGGCGGTCAATACCCTCACAACGGACTTAATTGATTGAAAATATCAGCAAGATTTTGTGGCGGCATATACCATCACAAAATCAGAACGTTAGAGCATTGTGAGGGGCTTATGCCACCACAAAGTATGATTGTGCAACATTTTTTAGGGTTTAGGCCACCACAAAAAGTGTCTTTTATGAGGACCCAGACCGCCACAAAGGCAATAGAGTCATTGGCATTCTGTGACCGCTTTGGCAGTCACAAATACACTATTTTCTCTCTATTTATATCACTCTTCCTCTCATTACTCATTTCTACATTCTCTCTAAATTTTCTCTCTACCTTCTCTCTACAAATATTTTTACTAAACATTTATTTTTCTTCAACTTTTGTCTCTACCTTGTCTCTTGAGTTTTGGTAAATCTTTATTTTATGTTTTGTTTTCGAATGTTATTTTTTTATTTGAAGTTATTTATTTAATGAATATTATTTAATTTTCATTTTGACAGTGGTGTGATTGGGTTGATTGCGAAGAGTTATTATTTATTCATAAACTTCAAGTCAGACATTACCCTGCATCAAGCTAGTATAAAATGCATTTTAAATATAGATTAGTAAGTTATATAATTATTATTGAAAAAACATTATATAGTTATAAATTATTTTTAGAGCGTTAATATTTTATTTGAGAATATAGAATATATTATTTTTAAAATTGGTTATCATATTATTTTTAAACTTTAATGCTAGTAAGATTAGATAAAAAAAAAAGTGTTAGTAAAATATTTAATTGTAAAATTTTTACTCAAATTAAAATGTAGTTATTTTGAAATGTTTTATTTTATTTGGTAGTAATAATTTAATTAATATTAAAATTATATTTTTGTTTTTATATATAATATTTTATTTAAATTTATATTTTCATTTTTTAAAATTTTTTAATATTAATTTTTTATATGAGGTGATTTCTTTGCAAGGACAAAATAATATGCACAAAGAAATTCTATCATATAATTTTTGTTTAAGGGTTAGAAAAACTGTATGATTTGAGTAATTTTTTTAACATTTTTTTCTTTTCTTTTTGTTTTTTACTGGGTTAGATTTATGTCATCCGATTCTGCTTTACTTTTATTTTTAATAAATTTTTAACTTTAAAAATGCAAATATTAATCAAATCACAAATACATTCATATAACTAAATTAGGTAAATAAAGCACCCACCTATAAATGAGCGACATAATAAAAGGGGATTTCCTCAAACTAAGAAATATGGGGACCATGGATGGTAGCTAAAATTGCCTAAAACACCTTGAACGGTATAGGTCGTTCTTTAAAAATAGAAATTTATGATTTTATGTCTTAACTAATTAATTTGACGATGATATGATAATTGTATGTTTGATAAAAATATCAAATTAACATCTATCTATCATATCATAGACTCAAAAATTACAATGATAGCTTCATCTTCTAGAGGCTAACATACATCGTCATTATTTCAATTTTGAAAGATTTTCAAATAATGATCCATAGTGAACCAACCCAAAATTCACAAATGACATTGAAGAGTAGAGCAACAAACTAAGAAGAAAGGATTATAAACTACACGTAGTGGTGAATTCGGTTTGGTCTTTTTTACTTGAAAAACGATCTCATTTCATTTATCACTATTAGAGAGAGAGAAACGGATGACAAAGAAAATACAAATGAACATACTAAAAATTAAAATACGCCCTTAAAAATATTAAATACTTGAGGTGAAAGCTTTTATGGTAAATTATCTTCTTATATAGTGGCGCTAACCCTTGTGTCTTTATAAAAACTAACACACACAACTCTTAACGTGTCTATTTATATACATAAACATGTTCAGTCACTACAAAAAAAATGTACCTATTGTGACACTCAGATTTTGTGTTGGCTTTTTATTTGTCACTAAAGCTACTTTTAGCTACAGTTAGAGTGTCACTGTTTCTAAAAATATTATACTCTTTAGTAAAAATTAAATGCACAAAAATGCTCCTTTGGTCTTAATGCAATTACGCCTTCGACAAACACTAATAAACCTTTTCTTTTTCTTTGCATTTTTCAAACCCTGTTCTCTCTACTATCTTCAACGAACCCTAGTCTCCAAAAACAGTAAATTCAATTTCGAACAAACCTAAATTCATCTCTCTCGTTTCATTTCGCGATATGCAGTAGCAAGTAAGTTCTATTCTCTTTCCAAATCATTTCATTTTTCTTGTTCTTCTTCTTCTCTCTCTCCACTCACACTGTCTCTCTTCATAAACCAAAACACAACGGACTTCGCCGAAACTATGACCGGCGGTGGATCGTCGGGGAGGTTACCAACGTGGAAGGACAGAGAAAACAATAAGAGGAGACGAAGAGCTATTGGTGCTAAGATCTATTCAGGAATTCGATCTCAAGGAAACTTCAAGCTTCCTAAACACCATGACAACGAAGTCTTGAAAGCTCTTTCTGTTGAAGCTGGTTGGATCGTTGAAGAAGATGGCACTACCTATCGGAAGGTAATTTCTATCAATCTCATATCTGATTCACAAAAATTTCAACTAGCTACTTTTTACTATCAATTTTACTTGCTATATATCCTAATCTGTGTTAATTTGTGTGGTGTAAATTGAAATTAAATCTTCAAATCGACCTTAGTGTAACCTAGAATTCGTGATCTAAGTAGTTTTAATTCACAGTAATTAAGATCTTT
The DNA here is from genome assembly GCA_037974735.1 of Cicer chorassanicum. Classification (NCBI taxonomy): domain Eukaryota; kingdom Viridiplantae; phylum Streptophyta; class Magnoliopsida; order Fabales; family Fabaceae; genus Cicer; species Cicer chorassanicum. The sequence goes on from JBBPBP010009779.1 coordinate 43,715,361, forward strand.
GAGCTCCAATATGTGTCTCAGATGTTGCTGAATCGGTATGCTGATGTTTTGACATGATTTGAGCTGCCTTTTTAGTACTGTGACTCTGATACAAAAAGTATTTTCGGTTTTTATTTTCTAAAATTTGTGTTCATTTTAAATTTATTACTATGAATTTTCAGTACTGTAGGACATCTCACTGCTCGACCAGTCTCCTTACTATGCAGACATGCTTCAATTTCACTTCAATAATTCTTTGACCCTCTTCTTTTGTTCTCACTTTCTGACAGCTTTTTAATTTATTTTCTCTTAAGTACGCAATAAGGATTAGGGAAAAAAGTTAAAAAGCATAAAATTGGTAAATAGATGTTCAGTTTGTTTAAGGAATTATTATAGTTCTAGTTTTGTTATTTTTGTGGGGAAGAAATATAATCTCAATTCTGCTCAGTGAAGGTTCTTAACTGAAGAAATATTAAAGCATATTATTAAATTGAGAGTAGGTTGAAAGGTAAGAGAAGTGGCTGAAACAGAGGCCATTGAATTGATAATTCACTGATTTCATTCTGTCTAATTTAAGTGCACTGCAGTGTAGATAGGGAGGGAAGAATAAGATACTTTTATTTGGCATTGTTTTTTTTTTGGGTAGGAATGAACGAGTGGTGAACATTGCTCTCAAAATGTAGTGATCTACTACATTCAATGAGTTATTTGTCATTGCATTCCATTAGATTAGATGGATTTAGGGTCGCAAGAGGGTGGTCCAGGTTGAGTGTGGACAGATTGGGGATGGGGCAGGTCACACGGGAGCGGGGAATGGGCTGAATAACTCAAGTGGTTATCCATCCATTGAAAATATGATAGTGGATGTATTGGATTTTTTTTAAGAAATTTTAGTGAATTGTGAATAGATTAATGGGTTGTGAATAGATTAATGGGTTGTTTTGATTCATGGTTATCCATCCATTATTATTGTTCAATTTCGTGTCGTCTCAAAAAATCGTAAAAATTAAGTTTCAAATCGTTCTTCCATCTTAAGTAAATGAAAATCGTTCTTCCATCACAATTTCCTCGAAATCCATTTCCTTAAAAATTAGAAATGAGTGTCTTTGAAGTTTTATCTCTTTTTAGAGAAAGAGATGAGAAGGTCCTACTCCTATTCTAAGGTTATAATTTATTATTATTTTCACTTTTTTCTATTTGTCAATTATCCATTTTCATTTATGTATGAATGCTACAATTCGCTAAATGTTGATTCCCATATATAATTTTGATTTGATCCCAAAAGCTTACATTTGTTTTTGCTTGATTTGTAGGGAAATGAATTATTATAGCACGTTATAGATGAGTTTGGTGGATACAGAATGCTCAGAGGAAGGTTCAGGTCTTCTTGAGCCTTCTGATCCTGATATTATTGAAACTGATCCTAATACATATCAACTTTTTTACTGGTATGAATTTTCGGTATTGTGTTATGTGTTTGTGACATAGCAATTTGAATTTTTGAAGTGATACAAATATTCATTAGAAATTGATGGAACCAAAAGATGGAGAAAGGGAAATGTTTACACATTGAAGAAATGGATCATGGCAATGGCATGGTTTAGAGTTAGAGAATATGGAAGAAAATGAGCAATTCAAATTAATGTTATCATTGCCAGTAATACCTGAGCCACCGACACCTCTTAAGCCTAAGGAGTTTTTATCTAGATCGTGGAGTCTCTCTACTTCTGAGAGGGTATTTGAATTGCTCATTTTGCTATGTACCAAAAGAAAAAGTAGGCACTAGGCATTAACTCCTTTAAAATGAATTTAAGTTCCAATTCCAGCTGGGAGGATATTTTTTCTTATATTTGGTGTAGGGTCCACTAACAAAATAACTGAATAACTAACTGTAGGGTCCAGCTGTGATTGTGATTGTGTTGTTGATTCTCTCACAAGTGCTGAAGTTTTCATAACACTCCATATGGTTAGTTTTGATGTTCATGATGTGCTTTTGGTTTTCAATTCAATGCGATTGTTCACATTTGTGGATATACAATTCTAATCCACTCTCTATTGCAAGTTTGAAGTCATTGGAGATAAATGCATCAAGGAACAACACTTCACAGTTCAAACGAGTTTGGTATAAAACTTTCTGTTTTAAATTCTCTCAAATTTTAGGTACTTTATCTGCAAGAGATGCCATTTTATACTTGATCATTAATTTCTCACTGCAATTGTTCTCTCAAATAATCTAGCATTGGCATGCAGGTATAAATTGAAGTTGTGGACTCAGAACGGTATAAATTTTATATTGTAGCAAGTTAGTTTATTTTCTTTCTAATTCTTGTTTTAATAATTATTTTGAAGCCATGACATCAATATTAGAGGGCCAACAAAAGAGTCTAAATACAACAATGTGAGTGAACAAGCTCTAGTGTATTATTATTACCTATATAGTACAGTGGAACAAGTCTATAAGATTTATTAGTTCTAAAAAATAATTAAACATTGATTATGGTTTGTAGAATAACAAAGCAGAGGTAGTTCTTTTCAACCTGCCAAGGAATTTGTTACCATGACAAATGAGATTGATCACCTTCACACACCTCTCAATCTTAATATACTTTGTTCCAAAAACTTATAATAAGCAAATTCAACTTCTTTGCTTAACTTTGTGTTCAATTTTCAGGTGTACCGACAATAAGTTGAGAAAGTAAATCAACTCCTGGTGCCATAATCGAGAACTACAAGTACTGCACCTCTGTTCACTTTAGTTGTGTTATTAAAAAGGTATCTATAAGTTTAAAGCAATATTCAGTGTTAATGCTTAATATGATTGCTTTACTATGCTTAATATTCAGTGTTAAGCACATTAGTATCTCCATACTTAATATTCAATGTTATCTCTTTTCTACAGTTCTCATAGCTCTAATGTATGAGTACTACTGCTTGAGAGAATGTTGAAACACTTAGAGGTTCAAAGAAGATAAGGAAAATTATATCATAAATTGTTTAGAAGAATTTAAATTTAATGACATTTTATTTCGATGTTTCATGATAGGATATTGTGACATTGTATGATCTAGGTAGCCACTTTTCAAAAGGACGTTGTTATGAAGGGGCATTGCACAAAGGTCATAGGCAAGGTATTGACACCAGCATGCATTGAACTCAGATGTATAGTTTTTTTTTTACAAATGGATTTTTTCGCTTATTGTATTTCTGGTGTAGCTATTTTTTGCCTAGCATTAATACTTGTTGGAACAACCATCATTTAGGGGATTATTACTGATCATCTTGTCTTGTTTATTATTACAATAATTGAGGTATGAGGTTGTCATCTTCTTTTGGCCCACGCATTCTTTACCGTCAACACTACAAAAAAATTGACTTATCGTGACACACAAAGTTTGTCACTAAATGTCAAAAACTGTAGGTAAAGGTCAGTAATACTTTGAGTGACACCCAAATCTAGTGTCAATTTTAAGGAGGCGTTATGCTACACTTTGAGGAGTGTCGCTCCATGTTCTGACGATTGTCACTACATGTTTTTTATTTCTACCTTCAATAACGACTGTCACTAAAACCAAGAAAAATATAAATAAAAAATTAATCTATGCCTACGGTATTGTCCGTCACTAAAACTTATTATTATTCATTAAATTAAATTTATTTTATTTTATCTCCCTACTAATTGTAATTCTAAATTATTAATACCAGTAAATTAAATTTAAATTTCTAATTTATTTTTATTAACTAATGCCATTGAAACATACAATAAAATATAATTTAATTTTACTAATTCTATTAAAACATACAATAAATAGTTATTTTGCTCTAAAAGATTCAATAAACTTTCAACAAGAGTCAGAATGAGTTTCTTAACATTTATTGTGATAAATTGCAAACTAATTTCATAAAGAATAGTACTCATCTTCCTAAACAAAATATTTGAGGCGTGATTGTGAAAAATAAAAGAACAATAACATCCTCGATATTTTATCTAACTGCAAAAAAATATATCTCACTCTTAAACTTTTTTCTAGTTGGAGGCGCCATGTGAGTTCCTCCACTCGTTTTTCAAGCTTATCCTTTGCCTCTTAAGTGCGCCAGTTTCTCTTGCAGCCTAAAGCAAATGGAAACATATCAACTGAGAGTAGAGAGAAACACAAAAATCAGGAATAAGAAAAAATGAGGCTGCTTAAATATTAATTGATGAGTCATATAGAAGCAACTTAATTTTATATCTAAGGTTCCTAAGTTTGGAACTTACCATTTTCAGGTTCCTAAGTTCTTTTCTGGCTACACGCCCTCTCCATCGGCATTGTGTCAGAATTGAACCTTTCTTCAGCCTCTTATAATATGAGGATCCTCAGTTCTGTGTAAAAGCAAACTACATTAATTTGCAAGTGCTGAAAGAACAAACTCATAAATATTTATTATGATCATCACATTCAACAAATATAAATAAATAAATAAATCATACCAAGCGCGACATATATGAAGCAAGTTCACCCTCCTTCTGACGAAGTGCAGCCTCAAAAGAACTGGGTGTCATGCTCTTCATATAGTAAGGACTCATGTTTAGTTCTTCAGGATTTCTCCGTTCAGAAAAAACTGTCAAAAGAATCCAGTGATGCTTGAAGAAAATAGCTTTCTTCCATGCTTCCAAGGGAGCTTGCACTAGAGATTTTACGGGACAGATTCTCTACATCATATTAGTTCGATATCTGCAGTTGGTCATCCGAGTTAGTGGTATCCCACTTGTTTACACGTGAGCTAGCCTTCTCCGTCTGCACAATTTTTGAAAGAAAAAGAAATTATCTTTTTAGTACACATCAATATGAAAGGATTAAAATGAATGAATTGAAGTGTGTATGTAATGTATATACCTCATTTTCCCAATCACATCGTAGTGTTACTATGATAAGTATCACCGTTTGAGTTGCTGTGCCACCGAGTATCATCCCACCCCAAATCCCCTGTCACCATCCCGATGCATATATAAATTAAATAATTGATATCACTCAAAATTGAAATCACAAAGTAGTAGTGGTAATTAATATACGTACAATAACACCAGTGTTGAAGACCCATCCCATGAGAATTCCGAAGGGTAGCCCAATTAGGTAGTAGCATCCTATATTAACATATGCCACAAATACTTGCCATCCTGAACCAACAGTTACTCCTGTATTGTATTATATGATATTAGCTAGTCTTCTATATGAATTTAATTACATGTGATTTGAATTCTCTAATTACATGACAAAATAAGTTGAATACTATTGAGAAGAATGGTGAGTGCTAAGAGTATTGACATGTCATCGACTGCTTGAAGAACAGGAGTGCTGGAGGTGAAAATGTATGCAAACTGGCGATGGAATATCATCATCAGAATGCAAACAACAATCCAATCACTGTTGATTGTACCACTGACACTTGTGTTGCAAATTTTGCTGATTTCCCATTTCCTGCACCTAGTTCATTTGCCACCCTTACCCTGCAAAGTGCAAATTACTAATTCATTCATCCCTTTTCTAACATAACCAACAAATTACTAACATTTACTCATTAAAATTAGAGAATAAAAAATTTCTACTATATATACCCTAACTCTACAACCGAACAATCATTCAAGAATTCATCACAGTTTCAAACTTTCAATTGTTGCAATTGATACAGCTAACTTCAAAACTAAATACACAAACAATTATGATAATATGCTTTTAATTTTTACCAACATATCGAACATGTTAATATGCTTGATAATATGCTTGATAGAATATATCGAACATGTTTCTCAGCGGCCAGCTCTCCCATCTCTGAAGCAAGAAAGCAACCAGATCAGATTGTCGCCGGAGAGCAACATATGAGGAAGATGAAATGATGAACCGGGGCGGAGGAGAAGGGAGAACTCCGCGGGGAACGGTCGCATGTGACTCAGAGTGAGATGGAGATTTCCTGCAGTTACAGGAATGACACAGTTACACAGTAAGGGGTTTTTCATACATGGTTTCATATAATTAAAAGATAAGAGCAATTTAATGCAAGAAGAAACTGAGAGTTTCATATAACATTGATATCACTTAATGATGCAAGTTTGAAGCCAGAGGCAGAAACTTTACCTGCTGAAGAAGCTCCATGTGCATCAATGCCTCATGCAGCTCTTGCTTGTGTTTCTGTCTTACGCCTCTAATCTCTTCCTCAAGCTGTCTCGTACGACCTTCTTGAGTGTCAGCTTCCTCTTTTGCAGCAAGATATTCCTGCCTACTTTCAGCTGCTCTTTGTCTCTCCTTTTCAAGGGTCTTACTTAATTGAGTCTGTTCTGCCCTAAGACATGAAATCTGCAATTCATTATTGAAGTTAGTGACACATACACAAAACCGCCATTTAAGACATGACTTCATTCAATAAATTGCAGAACCTGGGCCTCAACAACATTAATTCGAGACAAGGTTTGAGATAAGCGGTCATTCACAGATCGCTCTTTTTCCTCGGCAGTTGCAGCTTTAGCCTCGGCTTCCTGTAAAATCCATTGAAAAAGATATATAAACACGATAATATCCAGTAGGAAAGATTTTTAAAATGAAAATAAAAAAGTATTCTAAAGAGCTGAAGTCGAGAATTTAGAGATCTTTCAACGGCAGCCCAAGCTTCAGCTCTTCTGGCATTTGTTTCTTGTTATCAATTGAATTCTAGTCTAGAACAGATCCCAGGCAGGAGAACAAAAAACAGAAGGAAAAGAAAGACAGAGAGACATCAAACACAACAAAAACCTGCCGCCCTTTCTACTTAGAGTTTGTCTCAACTCTTCAAGTGTCTGGACTAGCATAAAATGAAGAAAATTTAAAGCAGCAATTGCAAATTCAAGACAATTGGAGAAAGCATAAATTCAATCCATCATTCACCTTATCCTCAGGTTCTTTTTCTTCAGCTTCATTAGCAGGAGTGTCCTTGCTAACATCTGTTACTTCTTCCTCACCAGCAGGCTTCTCATCACCCAAATTCTTTTCAGATTCATTAGCAATTTCCTCGGTCACCCTAAGAAACATCAATCAAAATAAACAAAAGATATAAACAACCACCGCCAATTAAAAACAAAAATAATATAACACTTAAATCAGGCTTAGAACTTAATTATCGTTAAAGTGGTGATATACACAAATAATGAATTGCTTATTGGCTTATTGAGCAATTTCACCAGATTGGGTTCCCCTATTGCCTCGTCCAACACCTTCACATTTGAAGTACTTCTGCAAATTGGACAGTTGTTATCAACAAAGATAGAAAAATAAATGAAGAGAAAATCACTAAGTAATAATATATTGAAGTTACCCGCGTCTAGTCCCGCTATGGCGATCAGCAGGTCTCTGTGGGCGCCCCTCTTCACCAGCTTCGCCATTGCTAAAGCCTCCACAACGACCGCCTCCACCACCTCCACGGTAAGGCCCACGAGGTGCTCCATAACCACGTCTCTCAGCGGGATTACCAGAATTTATTGTATTTAGTGTGCATGATGCATCTAGTTACAACCTATACAATATTGTTTGGGCTATGAAGCATGGTTAGCAAAGGAAGACCTATTTTTCAACTCATGAATTGAACCTTATTATGAATTGTTACATACATTATCAATAAAAATACGACATTTTATTTCTCTATAATAATTTCTTTTCCTACAAATCAAGCAAAAACAAATGTAAGCTTTTGGAATCAGTGAATTACCAATTCAATGGCCTCTGTTTCAACCACTTCTCTTACCTTTCAACCTACTCTCAATTTATTATTTCTTCAGTTAAGAACCTTCACTAAGCAGAATTGAGATTATGTTTTTTCTCCACAAAAATAACAAAACTAGAACTATAACAATTCCTTGAACAAACTGAACATCTATTTACCAATTTTATGCTCTTTAACTTTTTTCCCTAATCCTTATTGTGTACTTAAGAGAAAATAAATTAAAAAGCTGTCAGAAGGTGAGAACAAAAGAAGATTGTCAAAGAATTATTGAACTGAAATTGAAGCATTGTAAATTGAAATTTTAGATTAGCACTCATATCAGCTAAAAAATATAACATTGATTAGCACTCAATCAATCATGGATTCCATGCCTAACCTTCGTCACTCCCATCTCTCACTCAATCAACACCGTTCATCATTTCCACCCTCCTCATCACCTTCCCATAAGAGCCTCATCCTCCTCAAACGACCATGCGTTTCACAAACAAAGAAAAACCCCTTCGCTACCAAACCCATTCCAAGCCCTAACCCCTCTCTTCTCCCCCGTCGTTGAAACCACCTGCATCATCATTGCCGCAACCGCTTTCTTCTTCCTGCGTTTCCACCACAGTCCCGTCATCGCCGCCACGCTCGCACCCCTGACCACCGCTGAAACCTCAACGGGTAAGGTAAGCTTCTCAACGGAAGAAGATGCGGAGAAGGCAATCAAAGAACGATAGAGCGAAAATCCAAACGACGCTGAAGCTCTTCGCGCTCTCATGGATGTTAAAATCAGAGCACGAAAGATCGACGAGTCAATTGGAGTCATAGACCGTTTAGTCAAAATCGAACCTGAAGAAATGGAGTGGCCTTTGCTGAAAGCAAACATGTATATCTACAACAACGACCACGGATCAGCGAAAACTTTATTCGAGGATATTCTGAAGAAGGGTCCGTTTCGACTGGAAGCTTTTCATGGTCTGGTGATGGCGACTTCGGAATCGCAAAAAAATGAATTTAGGGGTTTTGGGATTAGGGTTCGTTGAAGATAGTAGAGAGAAAAGGGTTTGAGAAATGCAAAGAAAAAGAAAAGGTTTCATAGTATATGTAATTGCATTTTCATTGGTACAAGACCAAAGGAGCAAAACCTACATTTTGTGTGTTTAATTTTTTTAAATATTTTTAGAAACAGTGACACTCTAACTGTAGCTAAAAGTAGCTTTAGTGATATATAAAAAAATATCAAAAAATTTGAGTGTCACAATAGATACTTTTTTTTGTAGTGCAAACTTGAGTTCATCGCTGTCAATAAAGAAGTTCATCTTTACATTAAGGTTTGCATTCACTTTTCTATCTTGAATTTGAGTATGGTGTTGTAGTTTTTACCCTATGTTTTTGGAGCTATTCTTGCTATCTAGCAACACTGAGTTCTGTTTGATTTGTTAATTGTGTTGAAGTTTGGTTAATTTACTAAATGTGTTTGTATGTTTCATCTATTGCAATTTTGAAGATATATTAACCAAAATTTGGTGTGGGTAAAGATAAGAAAGAGATGGGGTTGAAGACAATGCAAAGAATGAACGATGAAACTACGATGAAACTACCTTCTAGATCATGGAGTCTCTTATAAGAAAATTAGCACGCTTAGGAGGTTGTTTGTTGTTCATTGATGTACAGGAACTTCAGCTTGTCCAGTAGGGAAGTTTTATTGCAGAAACCAAGGAAGCAAGCCACAATTCATAGTTTCTTCCCATGTTAATGATCATTATTGTGGTAAACATGTTCTCCTTTAACTTTTCGTTGTCGTGTTGGATTTTGATATCCATATATGTGCAGTCTCTGTGGAGAGGTGAAGTATTTTAAAAATAAAATAGCTTAAATCATTTGTTTGGATTGGTGCAATATTGTATGGACTTACCTATATAGAATAGTGTATCTCAGTACTGTAGGACATCTCACTGCTTGACCAATCTCCTTTCCTTTTACATATATTTCACATGCGTAATATGTTCTGTAGGAAGACTTGCACGTAAACTTTATCAACCCATGAGAAGGGAGGTGGATGCTGTGAAAATTCAGAAGCATGTATGCAAACATGCATCTTGGAAAGCCTACATTAGACTCTATGCATCAGTGCTTAACTTTGCAAACAGCTTTGAGGGCAATCGTTGCTCGTAAGGAGTTCAATTTTAGGAAACGGACTAAAGCTTCGATCACAATTCAGGTTATAGTTGACTCTTGTAGGATTAGGACCATCTACTAAAGACATATGTATTCAATCTTTAAATTTTCTCTCAAAAAATTCAGGCTCGCTGGCGATGCTACAGGGATTCCTCATATTATAAAAGGCTGAAGAAAGGTTCAATTCTGACACAATGCCGATGGAGAAGGCGTGTAGCCAGAAAAGAACTTAGGAACCTGAAAATGGTAAGTTCCAAACTTAGGAACCTCAGATATAAAAATTAAGTTGCTTCTATATGACTCATCAATTAATATTTAAGCAGCCTCATTTTTTCTTATTCCTGATTTTTGTGTTTCTCTCTACTCTCAGTTGATATGTTTCCATTTGCTTTAGGCAGCAAGAGAAACTGGCGCACTTAAGAGGCAAAGGATAAGCTTGAAAAACGAGTGGAGGAACTCACATGGCGCCTCCAACTAGAAAAAAGTTTAAGAGTGAGATATATTTTTTTGCAGTTAGATAAAATATCGAGGATGTTATTGTTCTTTTATTTTTCACAATCACGCCTCAAATATTTTGTTTAGGAAGATGATTATTGTTCTTTATGAAATTAGTTTGCAGTTTATCATAATAAATGTTAAGAAACTCATTCTGACTTTTGTTGAAAGTTTATTGAATCTTTTAGAGCAAAATAACTATTTATTGTATGTTTTAATAGAATTAGTAAATTAAATTATATTTTATTGTATGTTTCAATGGCATTAGTTGATAAAAATAAATTAGAAATTTAAATTTAATTTACTAGTATTAATAATTTAGAATTACAATTAGTAGGTATTAATAATTTAAAATTACAATTAGTAGAGAGGTAAAATAAAATAAATTTAATTTAATGAATAATAATACGTTTTAGTGACAGACAATATCGTAGGCATAGATGAATTCTTTATTTATATTTTTTTAGGTTTTAGTGACAGACAATATCGTAGGAATAGATCAATTCTTTACTTATATTTATCGAGTTTTTAGTGACAGTCATTGTTGTAGGTAGAAATCAAAAACATGTAGTGTTTCAGCACATAGAGTGACCGTCCTCAAAGTGTAGCAAGACGTCTCCTTTAGTGACAGTTGATTTGAGTGTCACTCACATTTAGTGACAAACTTTGTGTGTCACAATAAGTCAATTTTTTTTTGTAGTGGTACCTCTTATTAAGAGTAAATACAATAGAATCATTCTTACATTTTTTAATTAATTTGTCTAATTTCTTGTTCAAAATTATTTGAGTTTGGTCACTACTATCATGGTTTCATGGGTTACTCCAAATCCAATTTGTCTCCCCAATAATTGTCGATCAAAGGACCTCAATAACCTCAAAGATGTGAAGGATAGAAGCAATCTTGATGCTAAAGACAAGCATTCGAGCCATGTTTCAAATACACATAATTGTACTAGTAATTAATTATTACTTTTGTTTTCTTCGAGTAATTTCCAAACTGGTGCATGAAAAAATAACTGGGGCATAAAAAACAACAATTTGGTTTTCAAAAATTTCAAATCTCGGTCAAAATAGTTCGGCTAAAATGCAGTTTAATTTGTTTTCCATTGCAATAAATCCGTAATTTTGAATTTTTTTATTTTGTTTTTTGTAATTTTAGTTTCCCATTTTAAAAAATATTGATATTTGATTTTCTCTTGAGCATCAATATTGATTCTGAAACAATAACTTTAACTGGTGTATAAGAGGATGACACCAATGCAAAAATTTCACAAACTTCTTGATGAGTGGAAACATCGCGGGAAGTGAAATGAGTCATCACCGGAAGAGATTTTATTGTTTCATAACATGAACAACTTTATGAGGAATGTACCGTGCACCCCCCTCCTATACCTCCCACCTCTCATTTTAATGGAAAGACCAAAATACTCTTTTTTTATTATTTATAAAAAACAAAAACAAAAAAAAGTTATCAGTCCCCACCCCGAATTGAAATTATAAAAATTTTTAAAATATTCGAATATTTGATAAATTCGAAATAAAAAAAGTAAGAATTTTTAATATTTTTCGGAACTTTGCCTAAAACAAAACCTTCGAAATTGTTTTTCTCAGAAACATTCGAAATGCAATTTCCAGAAAATAACCTGAAATTTCGAAGCTTTTGATTAACTTGAAACTTCCGAAACGTGTTTTCCAGAAATTAAACAAACTTTCAAAACTTTCGATGAATTCGAAACCTTCGAAATGATGTTTCCCAGATTTTTCCAGAAAACTCGAAAATTTCGATGAACATCAAAGTTTCGAAATGGTCTGCTTCGAAGGTTTCTAAAAATTCAAGTTTGTATGTTTCGAAACTTTCCAAATTTTCGAAATGTAATCCTTATTTCGAAAATTTCTAGATTTGGAAACTTTCGAAATTTTTCAGATTTGGAAATTTTCGAAACTTTCCAAATTTTTGAAATGTAATCCTTATTTCAAAAAATTTCAGATTTGGAAACTTTCGAAATTTTTTCAGATTTGGAAATTTTCGAAATGTAATCCTTATTTCGAAAATTTCCAGATTTGGAAACTTTCGAAAAAATTTCAGATTTGTAAATTTTCGAAACTTTCCAGATTTGGAAAATTTCCAAATTTTCGAAATGTAATCCTTATTTCGAAAATTTGAAACTTCCGAAAGTTTCGAAAATTTAAGACTTTTGAAACAATCATTTTTAAAACTTATTATAAATTGTTAAAAGGATAAAATTGTATTTTCATATGTTTTGAGGGGGTGGCAGGTATAGTTGTGGGGGTGCATGGTATAATCCTCCAACTTTATACCTAGAAATGAAATTGACCTCGGAGGCATTCTTCTTAAACAATTGTAATTGTAATTCTATATATAAAGGCTAGCTCGTTGATATATATAAATCTTGTAGAAGCTAATGTGTACCTAGTTGGATTGTAGAAGCTACATGTGTATTTTATCACACATACATATATATGATTCAAAGTGCATGTATAAATTGACAAGCGGTTATTTCATTTAGAACTTTTTGTTTATCATCTAAATTTCACTATGATTAATTCAGTGAGGTTCGGATTCGTCCAACCTAACAATATCAGCATTTACCAATTAGCACTAAGTTCATTTCATTTGGAATTTTGATAATATATATATACATTTAGTTTGATTTATGTCAAAATAAAATGATTATCAGCAATTTGATCGAATCTTTCGCAAAAGAAGAAGTTGAACTTAGTTATTATCAAGTATCAAATATCCATATAATGCATGTATTTTTTTTTACTTCTATATATAATTACAGTGAGGGAAAGATCCTATTGTTCAAAATTAATTTTTACTAGTTACACACCCACTACATCCTAATTACATCCAGTGGTCTTATTTCAAAATTTTGTTTTTAGTTTTTATAAAAAAAAAATTCAACTTTTTAGATTTTTTTTTTCAAAAATGCTTAATTACAGTTTTAGTCCCTCTATTATTACCACTTCACGGAAATGGTCTTTTTATTTTAAAAGTCGACAATTTTAATCCCTCCCTCAAATTTTTAAACTAAAAATGCAGAATTTACATTGCTTTAATGACTAAAAAGGGTATAAAGAAAAGTAAAATAGGCTACACCAAAAATAAGTATTGTTTTTATTATTAGTAAGAAATGTAAAAAAGATTATTGATATATATATATACATACATATATATATAGTTTTTTTTTGTTTTTTTTTAAAGGGAATCAAATGTTATTTGTTTGATTAGAAAATAATAAAATGAGTGAGAGGTGAAAAGTAGTTACTTATTTCTTTTGATAACCGTCTAGGAAGCAACGAAAAATTGAAAAATAAAAATAACCATATCAAAGTAAGGGCAAAATTGAAATGAAAATAGGATACACCAAATGGTGTAACCCTTTGTATATATTATAGATTGACTTCAATATATATACATATTTTTGGTTCATACACTCATCCAATTAGAGGTTTAAGACATATTTGCGTAAATTGAATTAAGGTACAGTATAATTCTTACTAAAAAATAATTGAATAAAAGTAAATATGGTTGATTCTATCAAATATGTGGAATGAACATTCGCAAATTTAGATATGTGTAAAATATTTTAGAAAATAAAACCGATAACCAACATTGGTGCTATCTATCAAAGCAAATAAAAAGAAAACTTAAATAAATCATGTCTTGGCATACAAGCCAAGCCAACAAAACATAAATCAAATAGAAAGTCTTCTCGATAAACTAAGTTGACTTTGTCCTTATGCACCACATAAAGACTGGGGATTGTATGTGTCATCGCAACATACCACACACAAACATATAAAGAGTGAATACATAGATATCATGTTAAGATACAAAATTGTAACGCGCGCGCTCTCCCCCACACACACACACATATTCCATATATCAAGTAGAATGGTACAACATTATGACAAAATAACATCCAACATCAATAACAATTAACAATAATAATACTTAAACACAATAGTCAAAAACACATTTGATTATGCACTTCAATGAGGGTTGTTTTTTTTTGAATGCCCTCTTTTCCAAAAAAAACACCAAACTACCTCATTTGAAATTTATATACGCAAATGTCCCCATTTCTGTTTCTAGTTACAAGTCGCCATTTGCAATGGCGACTTCCTTAAGGAAGCCCGCGTTGCAAATGGCGACTTCCAAAGGGATTTTAAAAAAAAAATTCAGTTTTTTTTTTTTTGAATTTTTATTATATATATAATTAATATAATTCATAAAAAAATAACAAAATATATATATATAATTAATATATTAATACAAAAAATAAATAAATATATATATATAATTAATATAATTATTAAAAAAATAATTTCAATTTATTTTGAATTTTTATTAAATATATAATTAATATAAATCATAACAAAAAGA
>JBBPBP010009779.1:43742566-43755872 GCA_037974735.1 Cicer chorassanicum
AAAAAACAACTCATACTATATTCAAATTAAAAGTGGCCACTTTCCAACATAACAATTTTCTTGAAATTTATACAATTTTCAAAATTCTGATTATTCTTTTTTGTTAACATTTTGAAAAACAAGGATTTTTTTTCATATGTCAAAATTTACTCAACAAAGTTTTAACCCATTTTAAACCATAAAATCACAAACTTTTTAAACCAAGACTCAAATATTAAATCTCTACTAAGTGCTTTTTTCTACTAGAATATAACACTTCAAATTTCAAAGTCCTAAAACTTTAACACTTGATTTTATAAAACCCTTCAAGACTATAGCAACGAACTTTATGGTTCGAAAACAACTTACATTACTTCCAAATCATTTTTAGGTCGCAATGCTATAACAAAGAAATAATGTCTTAAAATTGTTTACCATAATTTTTGGCAGGACCTCTCTATTGAAATAATATTTTTCAAAAACTTATTTTTTTTTCACAATACACACTTGCAATTTATTTTTAACACGGAACATAAGCAACTTCGAACTTTTAATTTGGTCAAAACTCTTAACTTTTATTACTAAAACATTTTTCATAACTCAACGTAAAGAAACATTCACCACTCTATACTCCAAAATAATTTTCCAAACCTAAATTCGAAGGTTTTCTCCACTACTATAAAAAATAAATGTTTGACACTTCAATGATTTAACGATTTTCTCCAAATATGTTCACAAAAATTTTGATTATCAAATTGTCAAGTTTAACTCTCAAAATAGAACATTATTCCAACTCTTGATTTTCTTGAAAATTCACACAATCATAAAACTCTATATTTTGTTAATAAGCTAAATCATAACAACTCAATTTCAAACACCACTTATTTTGTTTTCATACTTTTTCATAAGAAAATGATCATGCACCTTTTGTTTCCATTTCTTTTTCCCTAAATTTTTTATATAGACAACATAAATATTTCAGAACTCTCACCACTGCTAACTCGGTGAAAACGTTCTTATTTCCTTTTTGAGACTCAATGAGCTAACTACATAAGCATTTTAGTATTTACCACTTTCTAAAACTTTTTTAGGATTTTTCTCATTTTATTCACTAAAAGATTTATTACTTAAATTCATTTTTTTAGTTTCAAATGATTCTAAATCAAAATTTTCTTCAAGATTTACTATCACAAATCAAGGATCTAACATTTTGTGAAGAAAACATCTTTCTAATACAACTCGGTTAAATACCTCTGGCGGTCCCTTAACATAATTTCAGGTAACAATTCAATAATTTATCTTCTTTTTTTCCTGAATTGGTCATTTATTAATTTTAGGTAACGATTTGATCATTTATGTCTTAAAATATTAACAATGTTATTTTTTTTTACATGAACTCAAAAAATTAATCAAAATCTTCGAACAAAAAATTCATATATTCATCAAATTCATAACTTAAATATTCAAATAAACTCATATTTTTATTTCTAACAAAATTAAAGTCATCAAGTAACGATTAAACACTGGTACAAAGAAAAGAGGGAAGAAAGTTGTTTTACCTAAAAGAAATTGGTTCACTAGTACCACTAGGAAGTGATGAACAGCTTTCCTTTCAATAGTTTTTTCAATACAAGATCTGATCACTTGTGTTTGTTTTTGTGTTTTTAGATAGAAAAAAAAAAGAAAAAAAAAAAAGAAAGAAAGAAAGAAAGAAGAATAACAAAGGTGGAGAGAGAGTAGAATGTAAAAAGAGAACGGAGGAGTGATTTGGTTTAATCTCTAAGCCAACCAATCGATTCTAAGCTTCATGTTATAATTAGGGGATGTGGCCTATTTATGACCACACAAATCGTACTACCTTTTGTTAAAAATATCTTCGTTAATAAAATATTTAACTCACTTTATATCTCATAACTAACTCTCTCAAGAAAAATATCTACCTGATGCAATTTTATAGTTCGCAAAATATTTGTTGATAATAACGACATTAGATGAGGGTAACTAATATCGTCTTTGCATAGCAAAGATATAGAGCCTCACAATAAAGCGGCACATTTAAATGGATAGTTTCTCATGGCAAAGATGTCCATTGGCACTGCGAGGCAAGTATTCAGACAGCTATTAACTCCTCATTCAAACACTTCTTTGCATGTGAGTATTCGTATCGCTCGACGAGGAAACGATTAAATTAAGCCTTTAATGAAATGTAGGTATGGATTTTAGGAATCTAATGGATTTTGTTTCAATAAAAAAGGAGTTGTGTTGTTGTGTTATGATCAAAATACTAATCAAGATCAACATAAAGTACAAAATATAAGGAAAAGATTCATCATTGGTTTAGACATGAAAGATGAACCAATTCGACTTTTTCCTAAACATCAAAATTGTATGAAATTGAATTAGATTTCAAATGGTATAAATATTATATTATTTGGATAAGCATAACTGAAGATATGATTTTAACATCATATAGAGGTCACTAAAGAAACTCAAACAAATGCAAAAGACAAAAAGTATCATATAAGATCACATATATTCAAGTCACACCTTAACAGTAAAATAGGTCTAATAATACCTATTTACAAGAAGCATAAGTTACCTCACTATAGAATTCTTAGACTACCGTGAAATCACGAAAATTGGGGTTCAAGTTTCATTTCATTTTCATAAAGAAGGCATTTTGTCAAAACATATATAGATTAAATAGATGATGAATGAATTATTAAAAAATTAAAATGTTGAATTTAATGCAATATAAATGCAGAAATGAATTGAAATGAACTTCGATTGAAAACTTAAAATATAAACATAAATTACATAATTCTAAATGCATGAAACTTAAGCAAGAACAAAATTAAATGAAGTTAGTACGAATAACAAGATGAACATAACTTAGAATTTAAAAGCATAGAAAGTGTAAGGAATAGAATTGAAATTGACGATGAAAGTAAGTGGAATACTTCAAATAAAAAAAAATCCACAATCGTTATAATAAATAGTGATTTATGAAAACTCAAGCAGCGCCCTATTTATAGACAAGTAAACTAACGTCTAGTGGCTTGCATGTTTGCCATGTAATTTAAGCCTAAAAATTGTGAATTTCGATTTTTGTTTCTAACACAAATATGTTGACTTCCTTTGACATGTATTTCTAACTAAAACTTCTTTTTCAACCATTTGAATTTCGTCGAGAAAATCTTTTCGTTGATAAACTATACCATTTTTGTGATATATTGCATGTTGATCTTTAGTTACTTTTCCTTCTTCAATAAATATTCCACTTAACAAACCTACAACATATTCTTTTTCATAAAATAGCAATTGTACCGGTTAAAAGAACTTTTGTTGGTATGAATATCATTGAGATTCGGATGCAAAATGAGATAAACGATTATTTAATTACTCATATAGAGATAGATATTGTTATCGATATTGAAAAAAAGAAAATCATTCAATTAATATTTACAATTTCAAAATTAATATGTTACATTCAATTAATATATTTTATATATAGATATTAGGGATGACAACATAATCCACATCCGCGAGTACTCATCCGAATCTGTTTTGATTTGAACGGAAAAAACCCGCTTTGATTGGGTGCAAGTTTTCTTCGAAATTAAAATTCGAGGGTATATCCACCCGGCACCTGAATCCATCTCACTAGTAATATTATTGTAATTTTCAAATTTTATATACATGTACATATTGAATATATTTAATATTTTTTTAAATATTAAAAATTATAATCTCATCTCTTTAAAAAAAAATTTTTTAACTTTATTATATTAATTATAATATATATGATTTTTAAATTTATAACTTTATATATATGAAATGGTGCGGGTGTGGATGGGGACGGGGCTTAAATTTTACACCGGCAAAAATGGAGAGTGGATGTGAATTTTCTCCTATTAGTCGGGAGTGAGAATGGAGGAGGCAAAATCCGCCTCCACCCCATTGCCATGTCTAATATATATATGACCAGCACTTCTAGAAATTTATTTGTCATTAGTCGAGTCTCTGACCTTTCATCCAAAATCGTAGTCTTAATTTAACTATGTATAGTAACGGCTCCAATCACCTTATTTTCAAATACTATTTTATTAAGTCCGTTTCATAAATTCCAAAACACTAAAGTTTTTTTTGGGTTTGACAACCAAATTCCACATCTAATCTGAGGTGGACCAAGATCTATGGCCGAAGAAGTGGGGACACGATGGTGTTGCAGCGGCGATTGATGATAGCTCCTTGCTGGAGGATGTAATTGCATATACTATGACCATCAACTTAGAGTGAGAGGTCTATGGAGCCCTGAGGGTATGCGAGAAGTGTAGGCACCTATGGACCCTTAAATATATATATATATATATATATATATACTTAATAGACTCTTTTTTCATGCTAAGATATTTAACAAAATATTATATTGTTGTATTAAAATAATATCCAATTAAGAAAATGGTTAAATAATTTTTTAGTCTTTATAAAATTTTGAAACTTCGTTTTTAGTCCCTATAAAATAAATCACACTTTTTATTCCCTACAAAATTGACATTTAAAAAATTCATATTTAATTCATAACAAGTTAAAAATTTCTAAATTTTTATGGATGAACTTTTGATAATGTTCTAAACATGTTTGCGAAACATTATTCAAAAATTTAAAATTTGAAGGATGTTTTATTCCAACAATCACTAAAACAGCTTGTATAATAATTTGAAAGTGACTAAAAATGTGATTTTCCTTTATAGGGACTAAATGAAATTTCAAAATTTTACAAGGACAAAACATTTATTTTAAATTATCTTACTATCTTATACTATAGTATTCTTTCTTGTTCCAACCTAAATTGAGTTTGTAGCCTTTTTATCCACTATAAAGTTCTAGCCCAAATTTCAAATATTATAAAAAAAGAAATATTAAAGATAAACAAAAACACCAACTCAACATCATCAATAGACAAAAGACAAATTTGTTACTTTTAGTGGAATATGTCTTTGAATGGACACAATTAAACATTGAGTCGTCTACTTAGGAAGATTCCTTAGTTTTTATATATTGTAGATCAAACAATTTGCTCACATAATTAAATATTCGATCAATACAGTACATATTAGGAGTTTTTAGATTTTTGTTTAGTATTAAAGGAATTGGTCATTTTCTAAAAGACTACATGTTTGAGTTTTGATAGATGCATGTACACTAATTTTTCTAAAATTCTATTTTAAAGACTATCAACATTTAATTATGTTGAAGACTCTATATTTTATAATCAATATATATATATATATATATGAATTTAAAAAACTTTAAGGCACTAAATTCATGACTCGCACGAGGCACTGAAAATCTTAGGGATCGACGATCTTCATGTCATGTTTTTGAATGCACTATATTTGGACTTTTTTTTAGATAAGAAAATTTTATTAAATCAAGTACAAGGGATAATCTAACCCAGAGACAATTATCAAGTTACTGTAAAAGTGAAAGACAATATAATGGGTTACATCTCCAATAAAAAAAATAACAATAACCTACTTTCTTTCCCTCCCTCAAAATAGACGAACTTCGTGATGTTAATGTATTCTACAAGATCCCCCCAGTGTTCCAATTTTCCCTTCGAAAATATGATCGTTTCTATGTAACCAAATACACCAAATAACGACTAACACAAAGATAACGGAAATTAACCCGCAGTCCAGAAATCAGCTCTAAACCTTGTAGGATAGCCTTGATTTCTCGTAAGTTTAATCATCTACCTCTTCCAAGTAGTATAGTGTCATCTACAAATTGAATCCACCATTTTATCCATCAGTTGTAGACTTCTAAGAATACCTGAATCCACCGCTTTATCCATCAATCGAGCTCTCTTGGCTTAAACCCTTACCAACCACAAAACTATTCATGAGACTATCGTTTAATAAAATTGAAATGGAGGCAAATTCAAAATGTAATAGTCTTCTCGCTACCTTTGAAATATTTTTAGGATTTGCGTGAAAATTAGGATTTCTAAAATTTTAGTAATTGTTAATGTTATGTTTTTAATAATATTGAATTACAATCAAGGGTAAAATAGGAAAATAATAACATAAACAGTTCCAAGTGGCAAGAAGAAGACATACCACATTTGTTTTCACATTCTCCTTCACTCGTGGGTACTAACCCATCCTCCCTTCAATTTTCCTTCACTTCTAGTTACACACTCCCACAAACATTCTATAACAGTAATACCCGGTTACTGTTCATCGTCTTCTCCATTCATCCATTTTTCTCTTTTACCAAATTGATTGAAGAGGTGTGAGTGAAAAGGAATTTTTAGCATATAGGTGTTTTGAATCTACACTCAAGTGGTCTTAATTACCATGCACGTTGCTTGATTGTTTTGTTAGTAAATTTAGGAAATCACATAATTTTGAAAGAAGAATTTTAGTTCAATATGTGAATCATGCCACTGAAGGCAAAAACGAGTGCTTTGGATGCTTTACCACCCTTACCACGAGTGTATTTGCCTCTATTTTATTAAGGTGTATGGATTCCATTGCCAAGTTCTAGACAATTGGTATTGGGTCTTACATTTTGGTATTAGAGCAAGATCAATTCCATAAAACTATGAATTATGGGTTATGAGGTAGGAAAATCTTTCTTTTGTTATATGTTCTAAGTATCATTTCACAAAATTTTAAGTCTAATCAACTTAACATTTTGTGTTTGGTATACAGAATTATGGCAGGAAGACCTGGAAGACCAAGGCGCAATGCTCCACAAGAGGATAATGCTCCACCACCACCTGTTGTTGAACCCTAGGAAAGGGTGATAGAGGCTACATTGTTGAAGATAATTTAAAGAAGGTGCAAGAGGAAAGGCAGGCTAAGTGGCAATGAAAGAGAGAATTTGGAAGGTTTGGCAAACAATTGAAGGTAAAGACTCCTTAAGGGAAGTGAAAACAAGTACAAACCACTAGTTCCCCAAGAGCAAAGAAGTGTCATAAGTGTTGCAAAGAGCATGGGGAAAGTGTTTGGTTGGAAAGCAAGTATGCTATTACTACAAACAGCCTAGTCATATGGCTCATTTTTGTCTAATACACCACAAACAAGGAAATTCCAACGGAAGCAAACCTAACAATGGAAGAGTCTTTGCCCTCGGTGGCACGAAGGGTAAGAATCACAATTTTATTATCGGTACTTGTTTCATAAATCAAACTCCTTTGACTGTCATGTTTGACATTGGTGCATCTCATTCATTCATATCCTCATATTGTGTTTTACAACTCCATCTTGCCTTACTTGAATTATCTTTTTCCTTAGTTGTAAATATTGCAGCTAAGAATTCAATTGAAACCTCCTTAATGTGTCATCAGTGTCCAGTTATCTTATTTAATAGAATGTTTTTGATAGACCTAGTTTGCTTACCCCTTAAGGGATTAGACTTTATACTAGGGATGGAGTGGATATCTGCACATTCAGTGACTCTAGTCTGCCATGGTAAGGAAATTATCATTTCCCTATATAGTCCCCAACTAAAGCAACCAGAACTACCGTCGCTATCTAAAACTCCCCAACTCTTCCAATGTTTAAATAATGGGGGTCAAGGCATATTGTTGTTGTTATCCTCTAACTCAGGGTCAAAAGTAGCATTATCAAACATTCCAGTGGTTAGTGAGTATGAGGATGTTTTTCCAGAAGATGTGATATCCCTGCCTCTAGAAAGAGAAATAGAATTCTCTATAGACTTGGTCCCAAGAACAGGACCAATCTCCATTGTCCCTTATAGAATGTCTCCCTTAGAGTTGAGTGAGCTGATAACCCAACTCGTGGATCTGATAAGCAAGCAATTCATTAGACCAAGTGTGTCACCTTGGGGATCTCCTATATTATTAGTAAAGAAAAGGATGGTAGTATGAAACTTTGCATAGATTATAGACAGTTGAACAAGGTAACCGTTAAGAATAAATATCCTCTACAAAGGAAAATGAACTCTTAGACCAATTAAGGGGAGCTATTGTATTTTCCATGATTGATTGGAGATCTGGATATCATCAAATCATAATAAAGTCAAAGGATATCCCTAAAACAGCCTTTAGGACTAGGTATGGACATTATGAATTCTTAATTACACCTTTTGGGGTGACCCCCCAACTGTATTTATGGATTATATGAATAAGATTTTTAGACCATACCTTGATAGATTTGTAGTGGTGTTCACATATGACATTTTGATATATTCAAAAACCCCTGAGGAACATGTAGAACATCTTTAGATAGTGCTAAAAATACTTAGAGATAGGAAGTTGTATGTCAAACCTAGTAAATGTGAATTATGGATATCATAAGTGAAATTTTTAGGCCATGTGATCACCAAGAAATGAGTGGCAGTAGATCCCTCTAAGGTAGAGGCAGTATTGGAGTGGGAACGACCTAAGAATGTGACTGAACTTAGGAGCTTATTAGGATTGGCAAGGTACTATAGAATATTGATAAGAAAATTTTCTCAAATTGCCTCTCATTTGACTAGGCTAATCAAAAAGGATCACCCTTTTGTATGGGATCATGAGTGTGAGAAGAGTTTTCAAACACTCAAAACTAAATTGACCATTGCCTATGTGCTGGCCATTTCAAATCCAACCCTAGGATTTAAGGTATACTGTGATGCATCATTAAAATGACTAGGTTGTGTACTAATGCAAAATAGTCAAGTAGTAGCTTATGCCTCAAGGAAACTAAAAATACATGAAGGGAATTACCCTACTCATGACTTAGAACTAACTGTCATAGTGTTTACCCTAAAAAATTGGAGACATTAATTGTATGGAGCACATTTTAATGTCTTAAGTGACCATAAAAATCTAAAGTACCTCTTTGACCAGAGGAAACTTAATATGAGGCAGAGAAGGTGGGTGGAATTCCTAAAGGATTATGACTTTGAGCTAAGATATCACGCTGGCAAAGCCAATGTAGTTGCCTTAAGTAGAAAATCATTACACATATCACATCTGATGGTCCAAGAACTAACATTACTAAAGAACTTTAGAGATTTAAATCAGGAGATGACACCTCTGCAAGGAGGAATTATCTTAAACCAAATGGAAATAACTAGTGACCTTAGAGACCTGATTTGGCAGTCATAAAATCTAGATGGAGAACTGCAGGCTAAGAAGAATCAAGAGAAAATTTCAAGGGTAATTGATGGGACAATTTTGTTTCAAAACAGAAATTTTTATACCTAAGGATAAGGAATTAAAGAGGATAATATTAGAAGAAGCGCACAAAAGCCACTTGACCATTCACCCTGGAGCCACCAAGATGTATGAAGATCTTAAGAGGAATTACTGTCATGCATGAAGAATGAAGTGGCTACGTTTGTTGCCCAGTGTTTGACTTGTAAAAAGGTAAAAATAGAACATCAGAGGCCAGCAAGTCTACTTCAGCCTCTAGACATACCTGAATGGAAATTGGATTCTATTTCCATGGATTTTGTTGTGGGATTACCTCATACTCAATCGGGGTATGATTCCATTTGGATAATTGTAGATAGATTGACTAAGTCATCTTACTTCTTGCGTACTAGAACAACTTATAACGCCCCTAAGCTAGCCAAATTATTTATAAAAGAGATAGTAAGATTGCATGGGGTACCTCACATCATAATATCAAATAAGGACCCAAAATTTACCTCCAAATTTTGGAAAGCCTTCCAAATGTCTTTGGGGACTAGGTTACACCTTAGTACTACTTATCATCCCCAAAAGTGATGGCTAAACTGAAATGACCATCCAAACTTTGCAAGATATGCTAAGGGCATGCATATTGGAGGATGGATGAAGTTGGGACACACACTTGTCTCTAGTGGAGTTTTTCTATAATAACAGTTACCATGCCAACATAGGTATGGCACCTTATGACAACTTGTATGGAAGGAAATATCGAACACCTCTGTGTTGGTCAAAAGTAGGAGACAAGGGGATTTTAGGGCCTGAGGTTACCCAAGAAACCACTAAGAGAATCAGGGTCATTAAGGATAAGTTGAGGATAGCCCAAAGTAGACAAAAAAGCTATGTTGACCATAGGAGGAGATCCATAAAGTTTGAGAAAGGTGACCACATATTTTTAAGGGTTACCCCTATTGTTGGTATTGGAAGAGTGCTGAAAGTAAAGAAGCTTAGCCCATGTTTTGTTTGGCCTTTCCAAATTTTTCAAAATTTAGATTCATCTGCTTATAGACTAGCCTTGCCACAATCTTTGTCCAGTCTCCATGATGTTTTTCATGTCTCCCAATTAAAGAAATATATTCCAAACCATCACCAAATCCTACGCCATGAGTCTCTTCATCTTAAACCCAACCTCACATATAATCCAGTGCCAATTCAAGTTGTTGATAAGAGCATCAAGGAATTGAGGAACAAAACTATTCCTCTAGTGAAGGTTGTTTGGGAGGATCATCTCCATAGGAAGTAACTTGGGAGATAGAGGCTGATATGCAAAGTGAATATCCTTACCTTTTTCAATAGGTAAATTATCAAATTTTGAGGACTTTTCTAAGGGGAGGAAGATGTAACAACCTTATCACTATCTTAAAAATATTTATAGGATTTAAGTACAAACTAGGATTTCTAGAATTTTAGTAATTGTTAATGTTATGTTTTTAGTAATATTGAATTAGGATCAAAGGTAAAATAGAAAAATAATAGCACGAACAATTCCAAATGGCAAGAAGAAGACATGAGTTATGTTACATTAATTTATGAGTTATGTTGAAGGGGATTATTATCACCAAAACTATGAGTTATGTTACATTAATTTATTTTAGTATGAGGGTTATGCTAGTTGTTCGCTGACATTCTTTACTTCTTGTCAGAAAGTATTTTGGGATTTTACGGGTTAGAATAACGTAGAGGTGTCAGAGGAATGCAACTTTTTAGCATAAAGGTGTTTTGAATCTGAACTCAAATGATCTTAATTACCATGCATGTTGCTTGATTGTTGTGTTAGTAAATTTAGGAAATCACATAATTTTGAGAGAAGAATTTTAGTTCAATATGCGAATCATGCCACTGAAGACAAAAACCAGTGTCTTGGACGCTTTTCCACCCTTGCCACTGTAGTTTTGCCTCTGATGCTTGTATCTCTTTCTTCCTCTGATTGGTCATTCTAAAATTTTAAGTGTCTTTACCTCTGATGCTTGTATCTCTTTCTGCCTGTAATTGGTCGTTCTAAAATTTCTAAGTGTTTACTCTGATTCTTCCATGAGATGTGTTTCCTCTGATTCTTCCTGAAGTAGCAATGTAAAGTTACAATGAATGGGGTTTGAATTGTAATCTTTCCTATTTAAAATTTCGTGTTAAAAGCTTAAGAAAAAACAACTCAAAAATGATCTTGGTTATGAAAACAGAAACGGAGAACGTTCTTGGTTTTGAAACAGAAAACGCAAAACGATCTTGATTAGTTAAAATCACAGTTTTTTAGTTTCTCTATTTTGACAATAAAAATAACTGGATGTAAATAGAGATAAGGAAGAGATACCACACAAAGATATATCATGGTTCACCCAACGTGGGCTACGTCCAGTCCTCACAACTGTGAGATTTTCACTATGTGTTCAAAGAACGGAGAACAATCTTCTGGTTACACAGTTAAAGATCAACCTTGATCTGTAACTACACCTCCTTTCCACCCAAAAAGGATTCAATCAAGTCACCTAACTAATCTGCTAGGATTTTACAGTTAACTCTTTTAATCACACTCAAACTATAAACAATCCTTATAGTTATGAGTTTACACAATAATGATTTAAAGATTTGGTTGAAACTGATTATGTTCAACTCTTGTTTGAGAATAAAATCAGAATAAAAGAACTCATTGATATGATCTGGAAGTATGAAACGATTTTAGTCTTATTTCTTTTGTGAATGAGATAGCTTCAAGAATGCTAGTGAATGTGGTTTAATAAGAATACTTGGCACTCGAAATTCTATTTGATGCTTGCGAATTTGCCTTGGTTTTATAGACGATTTGGGCAATTAATTTTGGTCAGAAAGAGTTGTTGGTAGTGCTTTGTTTTCCTCTAACACAAGCAATCTTTCTGTTTGAAATAATACACCATTCATATGACAGTTTTGAGTCTTGCTATTTTGGGCCTTTTTGCTTAATCACTCTTATATTTCCTGTGCGTTTTAATTACCCATTAAGCTTCAAAAATACTTGGAGATTATTGGGCTTTGATCTGGACACTTGATTCTATCCAAAACTGTTTGGAAAGGAGTGAATAATTTCTGCAGAACTGAGAAGGCTTCTTCTGCAGAAACAGAGATTGTTCTTCTCAAAAACGGAGAACATTGATTAAAAGTGGAGATTGATGATCAATCTGGTATGATAGTCTTCAGGACAATCTGAGGACTTATAATCAATCTTGAAGTTCAATTTTGCTTCAACTTTCTTGACAGTTTCAGACTGGAGAAAGTTACAGTCTGTTTTTGACATGCTTGGATTCATGATGATTTATCTTAATGATTCGAAAACCGTTTTAAGTAATAATGATTCCTATTTGTTCCTTGCCATGTGCTGATGAAATTGGTATAAAGAATTAAGGCAAAATCATTGTTAAAGTGCTGGAGAAAGTTAGGTGAAGTGGCTGCGACAGACAGTCTTGATTCTTTAGAACATTCTCCGTTTCGTATAACTTATGATTAAGAATGTTCAGTTTAGTTTTTCATCTGATTTATTTGCTTTGCTTTATTCCTATCTTTAATAAAAACACTCAAGAGCACAGATTAAATTAACATAACATTTAGAATCATAATTAATATACTTAATTAACCTTTCTTTATTTTCATCAAAACTTAATTTGAGTTTCTCTTAACACTTCCATGGGTCGCATTTCCTCTTATTCTTCCATGGGATGCGGTTCCTCTTATACTTTCGCAGGACGTGTTTCCTCTGATACTTCCATCAGATGTGTTTTCTCTTATTCTTCCATGGGACGCGTTTTCTTTGATACTTCCCTAGGATGTGTTTCCTCCGATACTCCCACGGGACGCGTTTCCTCTAATTCTTATGTGGGATGCGTTTTCTCTAATACTTTCGCGGGACATGTTTCCTCCAATACTTTTGCGGACGTGTTTCGTCTTATTCTTCCTATGGTCCACGTATCCTCTAACCACGCTATAATCCATTCAATCCGTTTAGTGTCGAATCACATACGATGCATAGTGTATTATGAGTATTTCTAATTGATCACGCCATAAGCCTTTTTAAGTTCTACCTTCAACATAGAGCATTCTTCCTTTTTTTGTCTTAACCCAATCCACTACCTCGTTGATAACACCCCCCCC
>JBBPBP010009779.1:43755990-43791776 GCA_037974735.1 Cicer chorassanicum
CCCCGCTCGTTTGTTGAGTGACGTACCATAATAAACGCATATTGGGTTTTTGAAATAATTTTATGCATTCCCTTCTTTAACTGATTGGCAGGCAGATTTGATAAAATCTTGTACAACCTAGAAATCAACCTACAATCACATGGGCCTTGAGGGTTATCTTTCTTTGAATTAAATATCATCTAATGTTGGCCTACAAAAGTCTCCTTCTTTAAACAACTCAATAAATTGTCTTATAACTTCATCATTCACCTCTTTGACCCCTTATGCCTATGTACTACTTGTTTTCAAAGCATCAATATGCAAGCACCTCATAATTTAATTTCGACAAGCGTGAAAGAAGCGAAAGCCATGTTCTTGACATTTCTAGAAGGTTTTAATTAAAATAATCGATTATGGCTGACACATAATGGATATGATTGCGAAAGCCACTTTCATTTTTTATAATCATCCAAATATTTGATTATGCTAATGAAAATAATCGATTATGAATACAAAAGCTAGTTTCGTGTTTTTGAATGGTAAAAATAATCAAATATAGGCCAAAATAATCAATATTGGTGACAGATTTGGCAGAAATTCACATGTGAGGAAACATAATGTTTATTGCTCATCATTGCCTATTTTCCCTTTTCTTTTTTGGGTTGACTCTAAACTCAATAGGAGTTGTTTTTGAATATTATCTTCTCCTGTCTTCTTGCTTTCTTACTCTTCATTGCGATAATTTTTCTTTGAGAGCTTTATTGTTTACAACATAATTTGAGTTATAATATTTACTCTTGTGCTTCGATTTGTTTATCAACACTCAATGTGTAAATCACTATTTTCTCTTGTTATAACATTATTAGGAGTAATCCTAATTGTTCAAGAGATGTGCTATCTCTTGTAGTTAAGAGTCTCATCTGAAGGTGCGAACACGAGAAGGGGGTAGAATTGTCTTTGCACAAAGTTGATAACTTTTTGATAATTTATAAATAATTAAAAATTAGTTTGGTTTTGGTGACTTACTTGGAGTAGAAGCAATCGACTTTAGAGGCAGCAAGCAATGAAAGCATAAATAATTTGACGCGTAGAATTATCCTGGTTCACCACTAACTTGGCTACATCCAGTCCCCTCATTCAGAAGGCTTTAATCTACTAATTCAAAAACCTTGAATTACAAAGCACCTGACCCTCCAAGCCAGTCTTCCCAAACAGCCTGACAACCCAAGACTTTTGAGGAACTAACCACCTTGACCCTACAAGCCAAGTCTTCTCCTAACAACCTGACAACCTCAGATTGAAGAAGGAACTAAACCACTATCAGGTTGGATACAAGAGATTGAAACTTGAGTAGTTGCTTCTAACAAAGCTGATAATAATAATAACTTTCACACTTTAAGAAAAGAACACTCAGAAAATATTTCTCATTCGAACAAGTAATTCTCTCTTTGAACTCTAAGATGAATTTGGAATCTTGAGCTTAAGTTCATCTACTATTTTCTGCTTTTTGATGTTTTTCTCCTTCAGCCTTGAGTGTCTATTTATAGTGAAAATTTGGGCTTCAATTTAGTCCTTATTTAATTCTGAATTGTATCTTGTTTAGATTGAGTTTGTAAATTCTTCAAATTGATTTTGTTGCTATTTTGTGTAGATTTACTTTGTAAATTCTTCAGAATGATTCTGTTCCTATTTTGTGTAGATTGACTTTGTAAATTCTTCAAATCAAATATTCTTCAAATCTTCATTAAATGTTGATCAAATATTCTTTAAATCTTCATTAAAATGTTGATCAAATATTCTTCAAATCTTCATTAAAATGTTGCTCAAATATTCTTCAAATCTTCTTCAATTCTTCATTAAATGTAGATCAAATATTCTTCAAATCTTCTTCAAATATTCTTCAAATCTTCTTCAAATATTTTTCAAATCTTCTTCAAATCCTCTTCAAATCTTGACCATATTTTCTTTTCAACTTGGTCAGAGATTTTCTTCAATTATAAATATGAATCAAATCTTATTTTAGAATTTTCATCCATTATAAATTTGAATCAAATCTTATTTAAGATTTTCATCAATTATAATTTGGAATCAAATCTTATTTTAGATTTTCTACAAAAACATGAATCTTCTTTCATACTCTTTGAAGTCAAATATATTATTCTCATAAAATACTTTTGTTAACATCAAATGACAAAACTTGAATTTTTGATAACAACTTTTCTTTATATTTCTTTGACTCCCCCTAACTTAGGGCTCCCCCTAAGTCATAGTATCATTTTCTCTCAACTTTATCAAATATCTTTCTCCCCCTTTTGTCATCAGACAAAAAGACTTGAATGTGAAACTCTATTTTTTTTAATTTTTTTTTCCTTTTTTTTTCTTTTTTTTCTTTTTTTTTAACAACATCAGTCAGATATGAAGGTAAGATTTAGGTTTTTCTTGATAAAGTCAAACCTATCTTCAGGTAGTGGTTTGGTGAATATGTCCGCCCATTGGTGTTCAGTGTCTACAAATTGAATGTTTAGTACCCCTTTTTGAACAAAGTCCATAATGAAGTGGTGTTTGATCTCTTATGTGTTTAGCTCTAGAATGTAAGATATGGTTTTTGGCTAGACAAATGGCAGAAGTGTTATCGCAATAGATGGGAATGTTGGATTCTGGAATGTTGTAGTCTTCCAATTGATGTTTCATCCAAAGTAGTTGAGAATTGCAACCAGCTGTTGAAATGTACTCAGCCTTTGCTGTTGACATTGCAATGGTGTTTTGTCTCTTACTTGACCAAGATATTAAGTTGTCACCTAAAAATGTGCAGTTTCCACTGGTGCTATTTCTCTCAAGTTTATCTCCAGCATAATCAGAATCACAGTATCCATTAAGTTTGTACTTAGGAGATTTCTTGTAGAACAAGGTAAGGTTGGTAGTGCCTTTTTGGTATCTAAGGATTCTCTTAACAACAGTTAAAATGTGATTCCCTAGGGCCAGCTTGAAATCTTGCACATACATATACACTAAACATGATGTCAGGTCTGGAAGTGGTAAGGTAAAGTTGGGATCCTATCATTCCTCTATAGATTTTTTCTTTTGTTTTTTTTTTTTTTTTGCCTGAATCATCTTTTTCAAGTGAACAAGTAGGGTGCATTGGTGTAGCCATAGGTTTGCAATCACTCATCTTAAACTTCCTAAGAAGCTCTTTGATATATTTGGTTTGATGAATGTGTATACCTTTTTGACTTTGCTGAATTTGTATCCCTAAGAAGAACTTAAGTTCTCCCATCATGCTCATTTGAAATTCAAGCTGCATCAATTTAGAAAATTCTTGACAAAGAGTGCCATTAGTAGATCCAAAAATAATGTCATCAACATAAATTTGAATAATAAGAATGTTATCTCCTATTGATTTTCTAAAAAGTGTATTATCTACTTGTCCTCTTTCAAAGTTATTTTTAAGCAAGAAGTTACTAAGTCTATCATACCACAACCTAGGTGCTAGTTTTAGTCCATACAAGGATTTCCTAAGTATAAAAACATGATTTTGAAAATTCAGACCTTTCAAAACCTGGGGGGTTGTTTAACATACACTTCTTCACTTATATAACCATTTAGAAAAGCACTTTTAACATCCATTTGAAATAATGTAATGTTATTATTTGCAGCAAAAGAAAGTAGGATACGAATAGATTCTAACCTGGCCACTGGAGCAATTGTCTCAATGTAATCAATGCTCATTTGTTGACTGTAGCCTTGTGCGACAAGTCTTGTCTTATTTCTGACCACTTCACCTTTTTCATTTAGCTTGATTCTGAAAACCCACTTGGTTCCAATAATGTTCTTTTTTGGTCTAGGTACTAGATCCCAAACATCATTTCTCTTAAATTCTTGAGAACCTGCAAAATACTTATCTAGTTTTGATTTTTATGATCAAGCTTCTTGTTATCACCGTAAACATAATATCAGACAATAATTAAATTTAAAGAAAGATATCACCTATATGTTAACAATTTCAGTTTCACTATGAAAACCCTCTTAGTTCTTCTTTTCTGGTTTTCAGATTCTGAGTTTGTATATTCTCTAATTAGAGAGTCTGGATGAAGGGATTTGAATTCCCATCCAGGTTTGTAATCTTCATGAATTTGATTGGAGTGTTCAAATAAGTCTCCTGTTTCTGACTTTTAATCTGCCACTTCTGTTTCTGCTGATGTATCGAGTTTCTCTGATGGTAATTATGATTCTTATGGT
Organism: Cicer chorassanicum; assembly: GCA_037974735.1. Lineage (NCBI taxonomy): Eukaryota > Viridiplantae > Streptophyta > Magnoliopsida > Fabales > Fabaceae > Cicer > Cicer chorassanicum. Next base: position 43,760,206 of record JBBPBP010009779.1, read on the forward strand.
AGTTCCTGTTCTGTTGATATGTGTGATTTCTCTGCCAGTTTTGAGTCTGTTGATACTCCAGATATTTCTGATATTTCTGATTCATCATATGGTTCTGGTTCTGGTTCTGGTTCTGATAAGTATTGTGTTGACCATTCCTTCTTCCAACAGAGTCAGTTGGCTTCTGTTTGGTACAGCTTGGAACATAGACCTTTTTACCTTCATATATTGCAAGCATCCATTGACCAGGCACCATGATTGGTGTTTCAATTTGATTCTTAGAACATCTGCAACATAAACAATTTTATCTTTTGGTACCCAAATTTGGTTGGGTCCTTGTTTGTTAGATCTTAAAGATTTCTTGTCTGTCCATGGGGTTAGCATAGGACAAGATATTTTATTGTGACATTTCTTATTGCAAATAATACATAAATCATCAGAGGGAATAAACTTAGATTCAATTACTTTTTCTTGAAATCCTATTCCTCTTTTACCATTCCTACTAACCCCATAAATCATAGATGCATACTTGCTTATTTCCATACCATTATCAATAAAATCTTAAAATACTTCTTCATGCTTATCAGAGTTACATGTGGTATTTTCAATTGATGTTGAACTATAATTACTTTTTAGAGTTAGATTTTCAGCCTTATGTTCAGCAATATCAATTTTCAGATTTGGATTTTCTGTTTTAAGTTCAATAATATCAGTTTTCAGAGTTGCATTATCTGTCTTAAGTTCAGTAATATCAGTTTTGAGATTTGCATTCTCTATTTTAAGTTCAGTAATATCAGTTTTCAGATTTGTATTTTCTGTTTTAAATTCAGTACTTTCATTCTTTAAAACATTAACATTTTCAATTAGATTTGTATTTTCTTTCCTAAGTGTTTTTAGTTTTAAGCACAATTTGTGATTAATATTTAAAAAATCATTTGTAGCAGTAATTAAATCAAATCGAGTAAATTCAGAAAATACCTCACTTTCTTCATCTGTTGATTCACTTTTAGAGTCAGAATCTGTGTTGGATCCAGAGGTAGAGTTGGTATGAGCCATCATACCCAAATCTACTTGTTCATCGTCAGAGGATTCCTCAGATATATCCCATGTAGCCATCATACTCTTCTTGGGTCTGGAATCTTTCCTTTGGTGTTTCTCTTTCTCCATATTTGGACATTCTGACTTGATATGTCCAGGTTCATTGCATCCATAGCAGATGATGCTTTTCTTGTCATATTTATCATCATTCCCTCTGTTAGATTGCTTGGAATAACTTTGGGGAAATTTCTTCTTTCTGTTGTCCCACATTTTTCGAACTTTTCTGGTTATGAAAGCAATCTCCTCTTCCTCTGAGTTCAGATTCTGATTATCTGAATCACTATCCTCTGATTCTGATGTTGCCTTTAGAACCTTTTTCTGCTTAGATTTCAAGGCCAGAGTCTTGTTCTTCTTCTTGGGCTCATCTTCTTCAAGCTCAATTTCATGTGATCTGAGAGAGCTAATTAATTCTTCTAGCTTTAGAGTATTCAGATCCTTTTCTTCCTGAATGGCAGTGATCTTAGGTCTCCACTTACTTGTCAGACTCCTAAGAATTTTCTTCACATGATCAGCAGTAGTATAACTCTTCTCAAGTACCTTTAATCTTGAGACCAGGGTCTAGAATCCATAAAACATTGTTTCAATGTCTTCATCTTCTTCCATCTTGAACAACTCATACTTTTTGACTAAGAGGATGGCCTTTGCTTCTTGAACTTGTTTGCTTCCTTCATAGGTTAGAATCAGACTATCATAAATACTCTTTGTTGTCTCTTTGTTGGTGCACTTGTCAAACTCCTTGAAGGTGATTGCATTTATCATGAATATTCTGGACTTATGATGAATCTTGTACATCTTCTTCTGATCACCATTCATCTTCTTTCTTGGAATTTCAATACCATCAGTATTCTTCGGAGCAATATAACCATCTTCAACCAAGTCCCAACGTTCAGGATCTTGTGAAATATAGAAACTTCTCAGCTTGTCTTTCCAATACTCAAAACGTTCTCCATCAAACAGAGGTGATCTGTTGATATTTCCTCCAACAGCTTCTTCATTGAATCTAGACATATTGAACCCTTGGATCTTTTCTCAAACACTGTAAGTGCTCAGCCTTGAGACCGAGCTCTGATGCCAATTGAAGGTACAACACGAGAAGGGGGGTTGAATTGTGTTTGCACAAAGTTGATAACTTTTTGATAATTTATAAATAATTAAATATTAGTTTGGTTTTGGTGACTTACTTGGAGTAGAAGCAATCGAATTTAGAGCATCAAGCAATGAAAGCATAAATAGTTTGACGCGTAGAATTATCCTAGTTCACCACTAACTTGGCTACATCCAGTCCCCTCATTCAGAAGGCTTTAATCCACTAATTCAAAAACCTTGAATTACAAAGCACCTGAACCTCCAAGCCAGTCTTTCCAAACAGCTTGACAACCCCAAACTTTTGAGGAACTATCCACCTTGGCCCTACAAGCCAAGTCTTCTCCTAACAACCTGACAACCTCAGATTGAAGAAGGAACTAAACCACTATCAGGTTGGATACAAGAGATTGAAACTTGAGTAGTTGCTATTAACAAAGCTGATAATAATAATAACTCTCACACTTTAAGAAAAGAACACTCAGAAAATATTTCTCATTCGAACAAGTAATTCTCTCTTTGAACTCTAAGATGAATTTGGAATCTTGAGCTTGAGTTCTTCTACTCTTTTCTGCTTTTTGATGCTTTTCTCCTTCAGCTTTGAGTGTCTATTTATAGTGAAAATTTGGACTTCAATTTAGTCCTTATTTAATTCTGAATTGTATCTTGTTTAGATTGAGTTTGTAAATTCTTCAAATTGATTATATTCCTATTTTGTGTAGATTGACTTTGTAAATTCTTCAGAATGATTCTGTTCCTATTTTGTGTAGATTGACTTTGTAAATTCTTCAAATCAAATATTCTTCAAATCTTCATTAAATGTTGATCAAATATTCTTCAAATCTTCTTTAAATATTCTTCAAATCTTCTTCAAATCTTGACCATGTTTTTTTCTTTTCAACTTGGTCAAAGATTTTCTTCAATTATAAATATGAATCAAATCTTATTTTAGATTTTTCATCCATTATAAATTTGAATCAAATCTTATTTTAGATTTTCATCAATTATAATTTGGAATCAAATCTTATTTTAGATTTTCTTCAAAAACATGAATCTTCTTTCATACTCTTTGAAGTCAAATATATTATTCACATAAAATATTTTTGTTAACATCAAAACTCTAAATGTAAAACCAACTTTGTTCCAACATCTTCTTCAAAGCATAAATTTTGAACAATTCTCTTAGGTTGTTAAAGGTTTCGTGCTAATTGTGTTAAAAGTTTGGTATTTATAATATTTTTATTGTTTGTGAAACTGGGCGTAGGCCTTGGGTTGTTAGAGGCTATAAATCATTGTGTTTTGTATCTCTCCTCTCTTCTTTATTCCAAGTGTTTATGCAATGTACAAAATACTTGATTAATGGTTTCTTCATCGAATAATTTAAAAAATGGACAGCAAGCATGACTCTCATCCCCATTTATGTTATGAATTTTTTGCTCCTGCCTGCGCTTCTAAAGAAAAAAAAAATCATAAATTCCGACCTGCCGGATTCGAACCAGCGACCTAAGGATGTCTGTTCAAACAACTACAGTCCTCCGCTCTACCAACTGAGCTAAGGTCGGTTTATATTTTATTAAGGTTGTTTATCATATATTAATCATAATAATGCAAGAGTACATGTTATTGACAAATTGCAGTCAAACATTTTCCTCGATAATCATCTATACGAGATAAAGAGTTATTTAGTGATGAGGCATATCATGGTGGAGTCTGGTGAGGACATCATGCTACTGCCCAAACTGCATTTTTTTTTAATAAGCACAATTAATTGAAAGTATGAATAGTATATATAGTATCCTAGATTGGTATGGATTAAAGTACTGCTCAAGCTTAGGCATATTAAATCTTTTTTCAGCCAGCATAGTGAAATGAGCCCTAGAATTTCATATTCAATGGAGACACATCTCTGAAAATACCTCTCGATTAGAATGAATCTTGCTTACAACAAGTCAAAGGAATTCTCATCCGAGACGAATCTAAAAATCAATTCAACGGGAAGCCAAATATTTTTATTAATAAAAATTATATAAAATCATACTGTGATATTTAAAACAATAATTTAAACTCCATTGATATACTAGCAAATTTGTATAGGGGAAAGAACTCCAACCCACCTTTAAACCCCTGGATCAGTCCTGATTTTCACCAAGGAGAAAAATTAACTAACTATGCTAACTGTTCCACAACTAAACTGGAAATAGAAAGCCAAATAAAAAAGAAAAATATAAGACTAATTATATCCTAAATAAATTGATTAACAAAAACATAATGAATTAAGTAGGTCTAATAAGCCTTGCGGGTGTGGATTCGGAGTGAATAAAATTTTACTGTTGAGATGAAATATTTTTTTTGAAATTAACTATAGACTTGATCGGTTATAGGTGAAACATATGATAGAATTGAAAATTATCCACCAGCCTTACAGCCTATATAATTGAAACTTGGTAAATGAGGAGCTTTTGAATAGGCTAAAAGAGTTTTTAGTCAACTTTTGTATTAATCTTGATGCTTGAGAGAAATAATATTACTATAGTGTTCTAAATAAGATGTGTTACGCAAAATCAATAAAACTCTAATAATAATAATAAATCGATGTTAAACGATAAAAATTGAACCGGCCAGTTTCAATAAACCGCCAAGTCACTGGTTTTCACCAGGTTTAGGCGCGCGTCGCACCAGTTTTCACTCCGGTTCACGACGGGCCCAATTCAACCGGCTGGTCGGGTTCGGTTCTTAAAACTATGTTTAATGTGTTACGCAAGATTGTTTCAATATTAACATTGCTAGGCATGCACATTTTTTTATTGAATGAAACATAAATTTCATTATCTTTAATTATTATTGAATCAAATTTATATAAATTAACTTAGTCTCGCCGTATAAGAAATAAAACCTATTAATTTTAACAAGACCAACAAAAATATTATCCAATAAAAGCTATAAGTTATTAAGCAAAGATTTAGAAGAACAAATCTAATAAACTTCATACTACAAATAGAAAGAGCTTTTTTTTTTTACAGTTCAATCAACTACACCACTGTAATGCAAGAGGTGGTGAATACCATCAAGCAGTCCTATCACATGGTTAAAAATTTAAGGAAACACCATACATCAAAATAGTTTAAAACTTTTCTTTCAAAAAAGATAGTTCAAAACTTCATGAGATGCTAACTGTCAGAACATGTTATTCCATCAAGCTTCCCCCACTTTTGTTTTTTTTCTTCTGCCTCTTCAAAATCTTTTTTTTTTTTAATGTCAATTTCAATAGAAAAAATGTCCTTCACATAACAATATCAAGATCCATCAAAACCAGAAGCAGAACAACATAAAGGGCTGTTTTAATTTTCAATTCAGATATCTCCGTTTTTTGACAAAGAAATTCAGATATCTCCTTTGTCTTAGTATATGTACAATTCGACGAGCTTCTCCGCGAGAATGTTGCTCCTGCTTTTATGACAAAATCTGCCATAAAATCAAATATTCAAATTGTCATTAGCTCAAAATTATATTTCATGGAAGAAATCAGAAACTCTAATAGACATAATAGTGGCAATGCAGTTCATTGAAATTACAACAATACAAAGCCATGTCTATACCATTGTTGATTTTTCCTGAACTCAGTAAGCACAGGATATATGTTCTCAAAGGCTGCATAAGTCTCATCTCTCACCTAATAAAATGAAAAATACATATATAAAATAAGTAAACAAGGATTTTGAGGGCAAAAACTATAAAAGGGAATTGTCTGTAAAAATATTACCTTGGCTCCTGTTAGAACAATTTTTCCAGATACAAAAATAAGCAAGACTATCTTCGGTTGCTTCATACGGTAGATTAAACCGGGAAACAGCTCTGGCTCATACTACCACGCCATATAAGCAAGTTCAGCATATATTTTCCTCGACTTACAAACATTAATACATAAAAAATTACTCAAGTCAACTAACTCCACATGCATAGACACAATTGAAGATGGCCCTTTCCATCATCTACATTTTAACACAAGCATCACAATTATAGCACTACGAGCTAAGCTTCATGATTTCCGCCCATTTCAATTTTCGAACTTTCTAAACCTTTTCATCATTTCCACAGAAATTAGTTTAGACATTGCATCTTTACTCTAGTTTAGAATCAGTCAAATCAATGTCTTCAAATGATTGCAATAGTGCCTTTAGACAAAAGACAATTTTTCTATAGATTTTTCATATCCCCATCACAGAATGTATGTCAAGCAATCACCAAGCATGAAGATTTGGTTGTAAATAGCCCAAACCAACAGAAAAACTCACGAAAGTAAATTTTAAAAAATAGCTTACACTAGAGAAAGCACCATGGGAATATGCAAGACCCTCCAACCGTATAGGAAACTTGACATCACAAGAGCCGACAATGTTCTGAATCTTGAAATCCTAGACCATAAAATCAGAAGGAATCAACTACTGATCAAGTACTACTTATGTTCAAAGAGATAAAGCACAAATAAACCATAGTTGATGAACAATATTTGATGACACAATTTCCGATACGATAATCAAAAAGCATAGATGGTATGGTGTACCTTAAATTTGGCTGGGAAACCAAGCTTCTGGATGATACGGGCATACTGAAAGAAAAAGTAGAAATACCAAATCAGAAAATATAATAAATTTTGAACAATAAACAGGCTCAAATCCAAACTCCAATCCAACACAAATGACTTGATTCTCCATTGGAGAGAACAATAATACACATAGCATGAATGAGATTGGCAAATAAAAGAACAAGAACAGACCTTCCTCGCCGCCAATTTAGACTGTCCCTCACTCTTAGCTCCAGTACAAACCTAGTCATACAAGTTAAATTAGAACAGCATAAGAAAGGGAAACCCTTCACAAGTACTATCCCAAATTATTTTGGTTTTGCAAAAGCAACATTAGCAAAAACACAAGTTTTAAATTTGCAACTACAGTTGTGTATAATGTGAATCAAAACAAGAATCAGAAGGTTTGTGATACATGATAAAAATAGCACCAAATATAATACTGCATTATTAAAATTCATATAGAAATAATCTAGTTTCCCATTTCCTTTTATTAACATAAATTATTGGGGTTTCTCCAAGGCATAATGTTGGCCCTTTGACCCATGTTTATAAGAGGAGAGGTAAAAAGAAAGGAAATGGACCACGAACAAATGGGTCAAACATGGAATTGCAAGGGCAGAAAGAAACTGTGATATGCATGATAGAATGTTGAAATGGCAAGAGGAAATTGGAGAGGATTATTCTGCCTCGATGGGAAGGATATGGTTGGACATTTTTATAGGAAAGATGAGGGTAGAAAAGAGGCATAACAGAATTAGCGACAAGTTTTCCACGGGGACAGAGGTTGCATCTTGCAGCTCTGGTTGCTATTTTCCATTGTTAATTCTGTTTCTTTTTCAGGCATGGAGTTATAATGATATTCTGTAAGAAAGATTTTCTCATAGTATTCCACCTATTTTCTTTAATATACTTCCAGTTTTTATCACATTCTCTGTCTCATCATGCTGTGAAGAACCTATTACGAGAAACCATATTTTTCTTTTAGAAAGTCTAGTTCTGTTTTCCTCCTTTGCCACTGTCTCGTCTCAAGGGTTGTCAAATAGCAGCGCTATAGTGCTATAGTGTAGCAAAATTAGAACAAATTGCTAATATTCTGTGGCTACAGTGGTTATATATAGCATTGTAGCTTAGCAGAATTTGAACAAACTACTATTTTTTGCAATCTGCGACTAACAATATTGCCCGTCTCAGATCTACACACCTGATGTGCATTTCACCATATAGTGGTCCCACCACTCTAACTGCCAGTGCTAGAATATCCCAGCACCAGTAGGCATTACCAGACCCTCCACCCACCATGATTCTAAAAGAGAATCAAAAGGCTAAAAAATATCATAAACAACACAGAACTTTACTTCTTTTTAATTTGAATACAATATTTAAAACACAAACAAAAAGCACTTCTATGACAGAGGCAGCAAGTGCAACAAATGAGCATACCATCTTGCCAGATGCAAAGATGAGTGCAGTTGTTTTTGGTTCTCTGATCCTCATAATGACAGCAGCAAAACGCTGCAAAGAATAGCATCACAAACATCAGTGCCACTAAAACAAGCATATTTACTATAGTGGCGGATTATTTATCTGGGATAACAAAAGAGTGGCAAATGTAATTGATATCAAAAGTGACATTAATATAAAATATTAGAAATAACTTGCCTTGGGATTGTACTCTGCATTACGAGCTTGTAGTGCAATTGCTTTGAGATCCAACTTACAGTCCAAATTGACTGTTGAAACAATATTTCTGGAAGTACAAACACCTTGGTAATTAGTTTATTCAAGATCAAATATAAAGAAGAAAAAAGAGTAATTAGATATGTCACAATCAAAAGAGAAGCAAAGTTATTACGTATTCCAAAATTCAAACTAAATAATAACTAGAAGCAATGTAATTAGATATTGTAATGCAAAATGAAGTAAACAACAACAAAGGTCTTCCCCAATTTGGTGACAATTAGTAAGACAAATCAAGCAATGCAATAATTTGCTGTCAAAGATGATGTCTAAAGACAGACAACTTAAAAACTGGATTCATCTTAATAATTTGGCGTGTAGTTTTTCTTAGTTTCTTCCTACATTTGACTATTAGGCTAACTTCCATCAATTCCACTCTTCGTACAGAGATTTCTACTAATCTTCTCCATACAAACTACACTTATGATAAGAATCTGCCATCGTTTACACAATAAGTTGAGCCTTGAATTTCTCTCGAAAGCATTCTTTCATAATCTTGTGTGTCGTGCGTCCAATCGTAATCTTGTCGTCAACACTTTACCGCGTAGTGTTTAGTTCCATATATCGTCACAAGTCTTATAATTATGAGATAAAATTTCACCTTATGCTTAAGTGATACTTTTCTATCACATTTTATTTATCCCATTTAAACCACATGTTTTGTCAAGGATTTATTTTCTGCTTAATGTAATATTAATAAACTTCCTAAAATTCATTGTAAAATCGGCGATCAATGCATTACAACTCATCCGAACACAACAGATAAGCACAAATAAGGAAACAATGATACCATAGCCTATCCTCCAGCTACTTTCCTACATGCACTAATTACCCTTGATGCAATGTAAAAGAAAAAGACATTGACAGATGAAAATTTTAGCTTCAATCCACAGGTAAATCCATCACTGATTATCCCCCCACACAAAATCACATGGTACCCAGCAGTATCAGTCAAAGAATAAAGTCTTGTCCATTCTTCATACCAAAATTCCCAATATCAGCATCATACATGCCCATGGGGGGGCAAGGGGGAATTACTTCAATTGCATACTAACAATTTCAGGTCACTTATTATCTCAACAACAAAAGAGAGTAAAGCCGCAACTCAAAACTCTCCAATTATTCAATGAATCCAACAAAACCTAAGATTTATACATTCGATTACAAAACATATACACATATTTAGATACTCACTGAAGGGTAGGCACGATCCCAGAAGGGTGTTTCTGTAGATCTACCGGTTGACTCCCTTCCAATCCTTGATCAGCCATCAACCCTAATATATAAATTTATATAACAGTAAAATTGAATTAAACGCTTCATCAATCATAAGAAAACTACCCATCTAGAAAAATAAAACACCATGTTCTACATCAATTATTAACCTCCGTTTTATCACAAAAAGGAACGATTTTTATCTTTTAAAAAATTGGGGGAAAAACAGCGAACAATTGAAGAGGGTTTTCACGAAATCAATTAAAATTTGTAACACTTTTTCTTTTAAAGAAGACGAAATTGGGGGTTTATTATGTATGACGATTTAGATCAAGGGGGTATCAAAATTAAACCTTTTTTTAGAGAGAAAAATTAGGGTTTGGATCTGAAAAAGACAAGGATTGAATTGGGTTGATGAAGATGTAGGAAAGAGAAGAGTGAAGAAAGCGGGAAGGGGTTTGAAAAGATGGTTCTTTTATAGGGAGAGAGTGATTGAGAATTTGAGGTTTTTATAAGAGTGTGTTTGGTTTGTGCAGATTTGTGATGAAGATATAAAAGGAGAGAGAGAGAGAGAGAGAGAGAGAGAGAGAGAGAGAGAGAGAGAGAGAGAGGTATTTGTATTGTGTGTGGAAAGATCTGGAGCTTATAGGGTTGGAGGGATTGCCAGCTGCAACCGTATTTATATGTAAGTTAGGGTAGGACTATTCTCAATGGGCCTTCACACGAAAACCAATTGATATGTGCCACGTTTTTAATGTCTGTTGACTATATTGGGCCTGTTCGAAAACTGAATTAGTACTACTAAAAATATTTATACCTAAAAAAGATAAAAATCAATTCAATATAATATGAAGATAATGTAGTATTACAATTATATGTCTTTTTGCGTACTTTTTGAATATGCTACTAACGATATGAATCAAATATAAATCAAATATATTTCTTTTGTTATTAAATATAAATAAAAATCAATCAAAGAAAATTGATTTATAAGTTTTAATTTTAAATTAAATATATTAATTTTTGTTTATTAAATTTTGTTTATAATTTTTGTTTGTATTTGAGGTCAGAGTAGTAGAGGACATGCATGAAATCTTTTATTGTCCTTACACGAGAGAGGATGGTGATGAAATCAAATATAAATCTTTGAGATCAACGTCCAATATAATTGAAATGTCAGCAATATTTTTTAAGTATTGATATATTAATGGTGATGAATTTCTCCGACTTTTCTTAACATCTTGGATCATGAGGCGGACTTAAGACAAATCAATCACATTTTTATATTTTTTATCCCAAAAAGAATAAGTTCATGTTGGCAGGTGAATTTTGACAAATCTTTCTTTATAATATGATTTATAAAATTATGACAAATGCGTCTCAAATTAATTTTATCAAATAAGTATCGAAGTGCATTTGTTTCCGATAGACAGAAACGAGTGACATAGAGCTAGGGCTCCTCCCTATTCTTCATTAATTTTATAGTTATATATAATGAATTTGTATAATTACTATAAAATAATGAAAAATTAATATATATATATATATATATATATATATATATATATATATATATATATATATATATATATATATATATATTAGGTGTATATATATGGCAAGCTGTGCCACGGAAGAGCATAATTTGCAAATATACAACAATCCCTTGTTTACATTAAAGCCTAAAAGGTCATTAGTTAGATCAACCGATTAAAAAAAATTAGTTTTCTAATTCCTTTATGGAAAAGGTTGGTGTACTAAAAATAAAAAATAAAAGTAATTTTGAAAATTGTTTTATTTTTCAAAAAGCTAAAAGATTTTTTTAAAATATGATTATTGTTTATAAAATTATTAATTTTAAATGTTAAAAATCAAAGATAAAATAACTGAAAAAGAAAATAGTTTATTTTGTGCGACAATCTATTATTTAAGTAAACAATGTCTCTTTTTAACATAATTTTTAAATAATGCGCGATAATTTATAATTTAAGTAAACAATGTCTCTTTTTAACATAATTTTTAAATAATGCTCTACAAATCAATTCCATAAGTAAGTAGTATTTAATTTTATTTTTTTTTTGTTAATTTCCAATTTATATTTGTATTTTACTGTCAATTTTAGGGAAATATTATTCACCACATTGATGTAAATTTTAGAAGAAAAGCTAATGAAACTTATCAAATTATCTTCTTTTAGATTCTCGGAATAGTTTCTTGTTCAATTGGTATGGACTCTTTTACTCTTAAAAGTGAGATATCATTTTTTACTATGAAGATTGTAAAAAGTAGGCTAAGAAACAAGGTAGTAGGTGATTTTCTAGCTGGTTGTTTGATTATTTACCTTGAGAGAAGAATTGCTGAAAAAGTTTGATACATATCCCATTATTCATTAATTTTATAATATGAAACACGACGTAAATAAATAATATGACGTATTTCTCTATTTTTTATTGAATGTATTTAATTATTATAATTTAAATTTTGTTTAATATTATTATTTCATTTTTCAGCATCTCGTATCATGAATTCCTAGATCTGTCACTGCCGGTAGATCAATAACAGATAATGCTCTTATTGCTTTCGATACTTTCCATTATATGAGAAGAAGAAAAAACTTCTAAGTACAAATGGCTTTGTTGGAATGAAATTAGACATGCCTAAAACTTTATGACAAGATTGAATAATGAAATTAGACATGCCTAAGACTTTATGACAAGATTGAATGGTCTTTCCTTAAGGTTGTGTTGTCTAGTATAGGTTTCTCTCAACATTGGATTTCCTTGATTATGAAGTGTGTATCCACTATATCGTTCTTGATTCTCTTGAATGGAGGTCCTTGCCAAACCTTTGTACTATAAAGAGGATTGAGACAAGCAGATCCAATATCACCATATCTTTTTATATTGTGTGTTGATATTTTTTCGGGTCTTCTTTCAAGAGTTATTGAGCAAAGAACTCTACATGGTATTCAGGCAGCTAAAGGGGCACCAACCTTATCACATTTTTTCTTTGCAGATGATAACCTCCTTTTTTGTAGAGCCACTCAACATGATGTTGATTGTGTTCAAAGTACTCTTACTCTTTATCAAGATGTTTCTAGCCAACTTGTAAATCTTGACAAATCATAAATCTCTTTCAACTGAAATATGTCCCATGATAGACGAATCAATTTCCAAAGACAGATTACGTTTAAGGTTGTTGAGACGCGCTCTAAATACTTAAGTCTTCCCTCCTTTGTTGGTAGATCAAAGCAATAGGCATTTGACTTTGTTCAAGATTGTGTTTGAAAGAATTTGAAAGGTTAGAAGGAAAATTTTCTTTCTTCAGCTGAAAGGGAAGTTTTAATCAAATCAGTAGCTCAATCGATACTGGCTTATGCAATGGGCTCTTTCCCTTTACCGCTAGTATTATGTGACCATATAGAAGCCACAGTCAAGCAGTTTTGGTGGGGATTTGTGAAAAGTGAGATAGAAAAATCACTGGATTAATTGGAACAAATGTTGCCAATCAAAAAAGAAGGATGGCATGGGTTTTAGAAGTATTAAAGCTTTCAATCACGCTCTCTTGGCAAAAAAAAAATGTTGGCATATTTTATCCAACCTAAATTTGTTGTTATCCTAAGTGTTTAAAGTTTTGTTATTTTCCACATCAAAACTATATTCATTCTCAGATTGGTTGCCAATCAAGTTTCACCAAGAGAAGTATCTATGTTGCCTTGTAGGTGATCAAGAAGGGCTACCCATGGAGAGTTGGTACCAATCACTTCATTAATATTTGGGAGGATAATTAGCTTCCTTTGCAGAAAGACTACAAGATATGGACTAAAAAACCTATCTGATTTGATTTATCACATGTCTCTTAGTTAAATCTTCCAAATGCAAGTGATTGGAATTTACAATTCATAAATGAGGTTTTTTTACCTTTTGAGGCGATGCAACTATCACAGTTACCTTTTCCAATCTCTCCTCAAATGGATCAGTTGACTTGGGGTCCCTAGAAAAATGGTAGTTTTTCAGTAAAAAAGTGTTTATCGCTCAATCAAGCAATGGGATGATTCTGAGAATCCACATGTAAGTATGCATAATAATTCATCTCCTATGTGGTTGAAGCTGTGGAACTTAATTAAAGACCTTAAACATGTTCACTAGGCTTGGAGGATTCTTAACAATATTCTCCCTGTTAAATAGAAGCTTATCCAAAAGTGCATTTTAACTGATCCTCTTTTGTGCCCGTTGCAAACTAGTAAAGAAAGATTTAGATAACATTTTCATGAACTGCTTGTATGCTAAACAAGTTTGGTTGTTGTCTCCTTTGGGATTTCGGTTTGGGGGATTTCAATGGCCTTCAATGATTGGTTGGAAAACATTGTCACTAAATCCCCTTGATGTTATGGTATACATAATATCTCTTTGTTATGGACTGTGTTATGCTCATAACCAAACATTTTTTGAATGAGTCTTTTATAGCAAGGAACATTGTCTAAAAGGCTTGGAATGTCATTGAAGATCACAAAGGACTTTTAAATACTCACTTTAATAACTATTTTGATTTCTCCTCCTTCTATTTAGAAAACTCCTTCCACATCTTCCTTCAAATTCAACATTGATGCTAATATTGTTGCTTAGAATTTTGACGCATTCCTTGATGCTAATATTGTTGAAGCCCTTGGATTTCGATTAACAATTCAATTTGCACATGATATGGATTTTCATAAAATTGTGTTGGAGGGTGATTCTCTTAATGTGGTCAATGCCTTAAATTCGTATATCGATGATAACTCTGTTGAGGAAAAATCCAAAACCAATGTTTTGAATATAAACAAACAAGTTAATTAATTCCTAACCATGATTCTGATTGTGTTGCTATTTAACTTGTTCTTTTGAGTATATTATTTGAAGATAAGTAATCAAGTACACCTATACAGCAAACCAAGATCATTATGGTTCATAAAAATATCAATCTGGCCAAACCAAGATCATTCTAGTTCATAAGAATATTAGTCTGGGCAAACCAAGATCATTTTGGTTCATAAGAATATCAGTTGGGCAAACCAAGATCATTCTGGTTTATGACAGTATCATTATGATCGATCAAGATCATTCTGGATATTTCGTTTTAAAAAATAATGAAATGAATAATTTCTCAAAATACATATCTTAAGTAAAATGAATATCAAGGCAACTAGAACAATGATCAAACCCAAATTTTTTTCTAAGAGAAGCAAAACAACATCAAGATAAATAACCAGATCAATCGCCAGATTGATAGGCTATGAACAAGTACAACTAGGACAACAAGGATGAAAAAGAAAATGTTGTTGCACCTTTTGCAGACAGTCCAAGATGCATGCAAGGCATCAAACAGACACCAAACATTTGCTAAAAAACCTCAGTCACGATAATCAAGCACAGACCAAGAACGTTCTAATTACAAAGGAAGAACGTTCTGGACAAAATAGAACTCATGTGTTTAAATTATCACTTTGAACAAATGGATCAGTAACGACTATGATTAGTTGTCTTTAGTCTTCATCGTGTCTATAAAAGGAGCATGAAGGTGAATACAATAGCAAGAGTTTTCAGTGCAATCAATTCATGACTAAAACAATCATACTCGAGAAATCAAAACTCTTCAATCAAGAAAAAGTTCTAGTTTTCTTACAATAGATTCAATGATTTTTTTATTGAGTTATTGCTGATAATCAATCTCAAACAAGTGTTGAGTAGATTCTGATCCTACAACTTTCTTTCATAATTCCATTTGAAACTCAAGTTTATTCCTTAAAGATAGTTTGAGTGTTTTATAAAAATCCTTTTCGTGATTAAAAGGTATCATATAAAAATCCTTCCTAGACTGAAAGGTATCTGTAAAAATCCTTTCAAGGTTGAAAGGTGAATGTTGTAACTTATCAAAAGTGATCAAGAAAAATTGTGTGAAAGCAAGAACGTTCTTATGTGAAGCACATTAGTGGAAAATCTCACAAATTGTGAGGATTGGATGTAGCCCACCTTGGGTGAACCAGGATACATCATTGTGTGATTCTTTTATCCCGCCTTTATTATTTCTCACACGCTATCACTAATCACGTAGAAATAATCTGTCTCATTTATTTTTTACTAACCAAGAACGTTCTGGATTTTTTATGAGTAACCAAGATTGATCTTGAATTAGTTTAAATTAAAAGTAAAAATTAATATTTTAAAAAAGGGGAATCACAGTTAAAATCCTTTATCTTGTGATTGATATTATAACTTCAATTGGCATTAGAACCTGCCTCTAAGGATACATACTTAACAAGTGTTAGAGGAAAATATTTTGGAAGCAATGTCAAAACCCAAATATATCGTTGAAGGAGGATCATCAAATAGACTACCTTACTTTGATGGTATATATAGGCTACTACTTTTGGAAAGTAAGATGCAACTATTCCTTAAATCACAAGATGCATGAATGTGGCGCATCATAACAGATGGAAACTTTATACCCAAAGTTGATCAAAGCGATTCAACATTTGCTAAAAAGAAAGTAGCAGATTGGACAACAGAAGACAAAACTAAGGTACTTCTAAATATTAAAGTTCAAATATTTTTGTCTTGTGCTTTGAGCAGGGAAGAAAGCAAAAGAGTTGATGAATCTGATACGGCTAAAAAGTATGCATTACATTACAAACTCATCATGAAGGAACAAGTCATGTCAAAGAAACAAAAATTGATATTGGTGTGCGAAAGTTTGAACTGTTTGAGATGGATGAAGGAGAAACCATTGATGAAATGTATTCAAGATTTACAACCATAGCAAATGAAATGCGCTCTCTCGTTAAGGCATGCTCAGTCCAAGATAGAGTAAGAAAAATTATGAGATATCTCCCAATCATATGGAGACCAATGATCACAACCATAAGTCAATCCAAGAATCATGAGATAATTCACTTGAAAGAACTCATTGGAATCTTAAGAGCATGTGAAGTACTACTGCAAGAGGATAAACCAACAAAGAAAGGCAAAATAATAGCCTTAAAAGCCTATCAAAATCTTCAATAGAGCACATCTTCACAACAAGATGGGAGAGAAGACTTATAAGAAATTGGTCAAGAAGAAGTTAATGTAGAAGTAGTTCTTCTTACAAGAAAATTTCAAAGAATGGTGAGAAGTAGAGATCAGATCAAAGGAAGTTTTCTAAACAAAAGGGAAAACTCTAAAACAAAAATAGATAAGAGTCAAATTACATATTATGGATGCAACAAACTAGGGCATTACAAAATTGAATATCCTTTAAACAAAAAGGCACCAAGCTATGAATGATAAACTCAAAAATATCATTCAAAGTTTGCATGAGTCTCATTTTAAAACATCTGAAGAATCTGAATGTCAATAACGTTCTACAACTTAAAAGTAGAACGTTTTGCTCAAAACAAAAATTGAGTATCTTAAAAATGAGTTTTCAAATTTTATTAAATCCATTGAACTTTCCAAAGAATTATGGGATCTCAAGTAAGAATATTTGATGTTGTACTTAGTTTTGACAAAACTCAAAAGCAAACACTCAATGAAAAAATATTTGTACCAAAAAGAAAAGAAGATAAATGCAAAACAAAATGTTCTTACTACAATAAAATTGAACATCTTTATTATGCATGCTATTTCAAAAAACGGGATGAAAAATACAAATCAAGATCACCTCTAAAAAAGGAAGAAAATTCTGGTATCAGGACAAAACCTTCTCCAAAAGCAATAAAAAAATGTTCTTATTGTTCAAAGATTGGTCATAGTGAATCAAACTGCTACCTTAAGAAAAATCTAGTATGAAAGAAAAATTTAACTCTCAAGGACCAATGACTGAATGAGTACCTAAAAATCTAGTAACATCAAATGCATGTTGGTTTTAAAAATGTCAAGAAAAAGCCATGGTCGTTGGACAGTGGTTGTTCGAGATATATGATAGGAGACAAACAATGTTTTCTTTCTTTTATTAAGAAGGATGGAGGATCTGTAACCTTGGGAATACTGATCAAGAAAAAATCAAAGGTAAAGGTATTATAGGTAAAGAAAACTCTGCAAAAATTGTTGATGTTCAATACGTTGAAGGTTTAAAACATAATTTTATAAGTATAGTCAGTTGTGTGACAATGGTTTTGAGGTTATCTTTAAACCAAACATATGTGAAGTCAAGCAGGTAAATTCTGGAAGAAAAAAAATTTCATTGGATCAAGAAAGAAAAATCTATAAGTTTTATATCTTGAAGAATTACCTACTAAATCTTGCTTTATGTTCATAAACAAAGATTATTGGATATGGTACAAATGAACTAGGCATGTTAGCATGAAAACAATTTCAAAATTATCTAAACTTGATCTTGTTAGAGGTCTGCCAAAAATAAGTTTTGATAAAAATAAAGCATGTGAAGCTTGTGCTAAAGGAAAACAAGTCAAGAGTAATTTTCATTCAAAAAATGTTGTTTCAACTAAAAAACCTCTTGAATTACTTCACATTGATCTTTTTGGTCCTATCAAAACTGTAAGTTTAGGAGGAATAAGATATGGTTTTGTTATTGTTGATGATTTCTCACGTTATACATTGGTTCTTTTCTTAAAAGAAAAAGATGATTATTTTAATGTCTTTCAAACCTTTTGTAAAAAAAGTTAAAATGAAAAAGGCTCTCACACAATATCTGTTAGAAGTGATCATGGAGGAGAATTCATAAATGCATCTTTTAAAAGCTTTATTTTGATAAAAATGACATTTCTCAAAATATCTCTTATGCAATAACTCCTCAACAAAATAGAGTTGTTGAAAGAAAGAATTGAACATTACAAGAAATGCAAAGAACAATCTTGGAAGAATCAAATGTTGAGAAATATTTATGGGTTGAAGCAATCAACACTTTTTGTTACATTTTAAATTGTGTATCAGTAAGAAAAATCATCAATAAAACACATTATGAATTATGGAAAAATAGAAAGCCAAATATCTCATACTTTCACATTTTTGGTTGCTACTGTTATATTTTAAATAACAAAGAGAATCTAGGAAAGTTTGATGCTAAATCAAACAAAGCCATCTTCTTAGGTTATTCCACTGATTCCAAAGGTTGTCGCATATTTAATCTAAGAACAAAACCTGTGGAAGTAAGTATGCATGTATTATTTGGTGAATTTGATGATCTTGATATACCAAAGATAATTGATGAAGAAGAACAATTTGAGCAATCATTCCTCAGAAACACGAGATGGATCATCAATCTTTATTTCAAACTTTTCCAAGAAGCTGGAAATCCATAGGAGATCATCCACAAAATCAAATCATAGAAAATACATCTGATAACATTAGAACTAGAATATCCTCTAAAGATGACAACAACAACGACAATATAACAATGATCTCTCAAATGCAACCAAAGTCAATCAAAGAAGTCATAGTTGATAACTCATGGGTTGAAGCAATTCACGAAGAACTTCTCCAATTAGAAAAGAATCAAGTCTGGACTCTTGTCCCAAATCAACAAAATCAAACAATTATTGGTACAAGATGGGTATTCAGAAACAAACTGGATGAAGAAGGAAAAGTAATAAGGAATAAAGCAAGATTGGTGGCTCAAGGGTATAACCCGCAAGAAGGTATTGATTATGGTGAAAGTTTCACTCCAATTGCAAGGTTAGAAGCTATCAGAATCCTTCTTGCATATGCATCTCATAAACTTATTAAACTTTTTAAAATGGCTATTAAAATTGCCTTTTTAAATGGCTTTCTGAATGAACAAGTATACGTTCATCAGCCTCTTGGTCGAAGATCAAAAGAAACCAAACCATGTGTTTAAACTTACTAAAGCTCTGTTTGGACTAAAACAAGCCCCTAGAGTTTGGTATGAAAGACTAAGTTCCTTCTTAATCAAAAATGGTTTCTCTAGAGGCAAAATTGATACTACACTTTTTAGAAAAAATGATAAAAATGATTTGCTAAGTGTTCAAGTGTATGTTGACGACATCATCTTTGGATCAACAAATGAAAAAATGTGTGAGAATTTTTCAAATCTCATGCAAAATGAATTTGAAATGAGCATGATGGGATAATTGAGATATTTTTTTGGCTTACTAATCAAACAATATGAAGATGGAATCTTTATATGTCAATAAAAATATATCAAAGATCTTTTAAAGAAATACAAAATGAATTAAGGTAAAACAATGACAACTCTCATGCATCCATCCTCAAGTTTAGACAAAGATGAACAAAGAAAATCCATTTATGGAAAGGAATGATAGGTTATACAAATATTCCAATTTATTGTAATAATGCAAGTCTATAAATCTGTCAAAAAACCCTATTCAATATTCAAGATCAAAACACATTAAAATAAAACACCATTTTATTAGGGATCATGTTAACAAAAAGGAAGTTGAATTAATATTTGTTGACACCAAAAATCAACTTGCTGACATCTTTACTAAACCTCGTATTGAAGATAATTTTAATTTTATTAAGGAGAAATTAAAAATTCAAACTATCTCCTCTATAAAGCATGACCAGATCGTTATGGCCAATATGAAGAATGTTCTCCATTCTCTCTTCCTCACATTAGTCTTCGTGTCGTCTAAGTGATGTTTAAAAGTTTCAAATATTTTTTCACACAAAAAGAAAAAGTAACGACTTTCTTTTCTTTTCATTAAAAAAACGGCTACCATAGCCTCATCATAACCTACTCTCTTCCTTCCCAAGTCATTTCTCAATCACCCACTACTTTATACCCATGCATGTCACTCTCTCCCTCAACTAACTTGCTTCTCATTCTTTTCATCTCAACCCCCGCACTTTCATCTTCTGTAACTCTTGTTTCAGTTTTCCTCATTTTTCTCCCTTCTCACTCAAAAACATGGCTCGCGTCAAAGCTTTTGCACGAAAAAATCCGACTCCAAGAACCCCATCTCCCTCACCATCTCCTTCTCGATCACCATCTCCACCACCACGACCCATTCCTCCAGAAGTTTCTTCATTAGAAAAAACTTTTTTTGACTATCTCTCTTCATCCCCTGAAACCAGTCCACCTCTTATTTCACTCGCCCCTCTCTCCACTATACTCCCTCCTATCTTCCAATCTATTCTCCAAAAAAACCAATCAAGCTCCACCACATCTCAAGAAAAAACCTCAAAAAGTTCAATCTGATAATCCTTCATCAAAACGGAGATAAAAAAGAATCTTGGATGGAGTTGGTACCTCCAGCCTCCAAGCAATCCAAGAGTATGGACACATCCATATATACCATATCTGATGACGATTCTGGTTCAAGATCACCACCAAAATCACCAGAAAAATCACCATCAAAATCATCAATACCTTCTGCATCAAAATCATCAAAACCCTCTGCTCCAACACCAAACTCCTCGAAACTAACCACTTCACCATCAAAACCTGTAAAACGTCTCTTCTCACCTTCAAAAACACCACCTAAGAAATTAAAATCCTTTCCTCAAATACCTACTAAGACACTATTAAAATCAACAAAATCATCCTCCACTTTATCTCTATTTTTAGCCAAACAAAAATTGAAAAAACCTAAACAGCTTGCACATAAAACCAAAAACGTAGAACGTTCTCCATCAAAAATTCTCCATCAAAAACTATTTCAAGGAACTTTTGATTATGAATGAGAATTCACAAAAGAATTTCAAGCACTAATGGAAAAAATGTTCCGTTCCCACGACGATGCGCGAAAAAAATTTATTTTCAAATGACAATTTGTATTTTTTTTGCAATAATACAAAACAGAGAATTCAAGGTTTTGATGTTTCTCTCATTGCCCTGCAAAGATTGTTGCTTGTTGGACGGATTTAGGATTTTGGCCAAACACTGGTTTTACAAGGTAAAACATTACATTTTTCTCCTTTGTTTAACTATTTTTCTAAGTTATAACCCTTATTCCCCTCAACCCACATCACACATTTAATTTAAACATATTTTATTAACATCTTAATCACAATCATCATCAATTCAAGAAAAATGAAGATTTACACATCATAAAACTCGTGTCTGATGATATACTTAATTTAGAGTGTTGTTTAAATATTTATTATATGGAAGTTATTACGATTTTGATTTTTTTAGTGTGAGTTAATTTTATTTTATTTGAAATGATTTTAATGACTAAAATAAATTTGATACGTAGAAAAAAAGTAACATTAAAATCGTAAAATGGAATTTTATGTTTTAAACGATCAGCAAAAATGTATCCGATAATAAAATTTGAAATAAATTCTAATTTCAATAAATAAAATTAGTTGGGATGTTTTGGGGTGACTTGAAAATTTTTATGGAGTCAATTTATATTGTTGGGTGGAAATTTGAAATGGGAGAATTTTACGGTGATTTATCATGATTCTTTTTCATATATATCATATTTAAAAAAAAACCTAAAATACCTTACTTTAAAATTAATATACTAAAATATCATATTTTTTTGGGTGTTTAGGAGGTCGCATCTAGGGATGCAAACTTTTTTTTATTCATTTTTTATTTGTATTAATTGAGAAAATAAATAAAAAATAATTAATAAATAATTAAAAATATTAATTATTAATTAATAATAATATAAATTAATAAAAAAATAAAACAAAATTATAGAGATTTAGTAGAGTTATCGAATATGTTGGATTATGATCGGTTAACCGATGTAGTCTCGTATTTTATTCGTAATGTTTATTTTATTTATAATGTAAATAAATGTATTTTTGCAGGTTCGAATCTTGTGTGAGTTAATTATAATGAAATTTACTATCTCTTCTAAACCTAAAATTTTTTTTCTTCTAAAATAATTTGAGTATATCATGGACGAAATAACGTATACATGCTAAATTTTTTGAACATGTTATATTGTTCAACCAACTATATTTATATATGTTAACTTATATTTTAATAAATAAAATTGATTTGCAATGTCACAAGTAGTTAATATGTGAATAAATTGCGAAATAGGTTGAAGTTGTTAAAACTGTTGACACAAAATCTCTCTCAATTGATTTTAATGATAACAAAATTACTTAAGAGATTATGATTGTGATTAAGGACTAATGTGTGCTCTTGAGTGAATTTATAGTAGAGAACAGGTTATTAATCATAAAGACTAAAAGAATGAACATATGACTAAAAACCATCATATTTGCAAGCTAGAGGATGAGTTGAACCTACGTGAGGATGGCCTCGTAAAAGCATAGGATACATCCAACAATGTAACCATGATTCTTAATCAGGTTAAGATGTCAAAATTGTAACCAAGAATGACCCAATAAAGCATATTATCTAAAGAAGTCAGAAAGCACATTTGGACTAGTACGAGGATAGGCTGTTCTAGGTAGAGGACGACTAGTACTAGGTAAAAGGTTGAAAAATTTGTCACATCATTCTTCAAAAGTTGAATTCAAACCTGGTACTACACGAATTCAGACGGCTGTAGCTCACATAGTCAAAGAAATAGCCTTTTTATGTCTTGGAGAAAGAAAAAGAAAAAGGCTACAAAGGACCAAGTACCTAGAAGGTTTGAACCTCAAGGCTGAGGATGGACTGGAACTGTTCAAGACAGCTGGATGGCAGTTTTGTAATTTCAGCTCAAAGACCATTGGTTTCTTTGATGTAACCTCCTCAACGGTCATGAAGTGTTTAACACATGGAAGAGATGTACAAGAACTCTATAAAAGGCAGCAAGTTCTTCATAATCAGACACACAACCATACTGCAGAAAATATCAAGAATCTTAAGTTTATCATAAGCAATATTCATCATCTTTATACTTTCTACAATCATACACTAGATCTTTGAAATATCTTTTTAGAAAGTGTTTAAGTAAAGAGAAAACAATCATACTCATATCACTCTGTAATTTTCAAGTAAGTTGTACTTGAAAATATTTGAAACTTGATTGTAAGCTTGGTGAAGCTTGAAAATACACAAAGTGTAATCATCCTCGGTGAGAGGTTAATCTGATTGATCTTTAGTGAAATATCACAAGAGTGTGAGGACTGGACGTAGCCATCTTTGGGTGAACCAGTATAAAAGTTGTGTGTCTATCTCTTTATACTCTTCTTGCATTTATTGTGTTCTTGATTAAAAAGTTTGAATTTCCATCCTCCAGTTCGCATCCTCTCAGAGAGGACAGAAATTCATAAGCTCGTTAAAATAATTTTTAAATGCCAAAATCCTTATTCAACCCCCCTTCTAGTGATATTTAGCTCCATCAAAAACATTATACCATATGTACTTTTCTTTGGTCTCATATACTTAAATTTTGTTTATTTTCAGAAAAGAAAAAAAAAAGATATATAATAATATATTAACTGAAAAGAATACATTAAAAGACCAAAATGTATAACTATGCGTAATTCAAGGGCCTAAAATAGAATGAAAAAGTTCTAATTAATTTTTTTTAATAAAAAGATGTGGCTTAAGTAACTTCAAATAAAAATAGTAGTTTCTATAAATGAAAAATAGTAGTAATAATATTTTTTTTCTTCATGTGAGAAAAAAATATTAGGAGTATGGGTGGTTTAAAATGCCTATATGGAAGTGAGAGTAGTGGGCATGTTTTTTTTTTCTTTTAGAATAGTGAACAGTTTTTTTTTTAATTTATATATTCATAACGGTGAGCATGCATGAGTTTGGTATATTTTCTCGTTTTTTTTTAATGTTATTTAATCAGAATTGTCAAGATAAATAATCTTACAGTTTTACTTCTAATTAAGGAGGGAAAATTTTATAAATAACTAATAAATTAAATGGACGTTAGGAATAAAATGCGGGTTACTTGATCTTAATCTAAAATATTGTTCAAATGTTACCGACAACTCTATTAAATCTATACAATTATTTTTGTATTTGTTTTTCTAATTTTAATTAATTTTATATTATTTCCATTAATAATTACATTTTTTTTTAATTATTTATTTATTATTGTTGTTTATTTTATCGATTAATACAAAACAATGAAGAAAAAAATATGTGTAGAAGGTCGCATCCTCGCATATCCAGGATGCGACCAACTACTACCTCCATTTTTTTTTTTTGCTTTAAATGGTGGCAACTTCAAGAATACAATCCGCTGAATGTCCAAAAAATATGACATTTTAATATATTAAGTTCAAATAGGGTATTTTGAATTTTTTTTAAAAGTGGGATATATGAAAAAAAAAAAATCTTATTTATCAAGATGTTTCTATTTTCGTTTCTTTTCTATTATTTTGAGCAATGAATGAACTTTTTCTTGTGAGATCCAAAGTTGAATAAAATCAAGTTACAAGTAATAATTTTATTAAGTAGTAATAATTTTTGTGTGGAAATTTGTAAATAATATTTTACCGTATATAGAAAGTTAGGTGAATTTTACCACTACTTAATTTTTAGGTGACTTAAGTAATTTAATTGTGATAGGTGCGAGGTGATGTCACATTTTTTTATTAAGAAAACTTTATTTTTGATAATTGAGTCATTTTCATAATGAAAGTTGTATTAATCAAATTTTGTATTGTTTGTCACTTTTGTTTTGTCATAAAAGATATAGTAAATACTACCATAACTGTCTTTAAGTTCTATTTCAACCGGCAAATATCGATATTGTTAGGTTGGACGTCTTGTCTCGCATTCGAACTCGGGACCTCATAGTTGTGTGAGTTAATTATAGTGAAATTTATCATCTATTCTAAGACCAGAAAAATACCATCATAATTAATTTACACAACTGCGAAGTCCCAGATTTAAACTTGGGACAAGACGTCCAATCGATATTTGTCAGCTGAGCTTTGACTTAATAACGTACTATTTACTACTTTATATGTAATGAAATGATTTGGATTCACCAAGATACCATTACATTATTACTCTATTGTATTTTATTAAGTCATAATTGAAATCTCGTCGAAAATCTCTAATGAATTATGTCGTGTTTTGGAATATCGAATAATTTATACTAGAAATATTTAAATAAACTCAGAATTCATTTCTAATTTGAAGTAATATTCTTAGTTAGAATAAGACAAATTTATATTGTTTTCAAAGAAAAATATTTACGAGAATATTTTTTTCTAAACAAAAGTTTTCATTAAAATATTTGTCAAAGAATTTTCATTCAAAAAAACTTATCAGAATAATATTTATCGATAATGTGTCAAGTCCTTGAGTCATTATTAATAAAAATAGGGGGAAATAACATTAAAAAAATTATGTAAGAAAATGTAAAAGAGACGTTTAACTATTAATAAGAAAATGAGGAGTAACTGACCAAACTAACCTTAACCTAATGGAGAAAATGACCAATCAAGTTCCGCTTAGGGGTGGACAACATTTCTGGGCCCGACCGACCCATTTAAATAATTAAGTTTGCGAGCGGGTTTCTTCAAGTTAGTGGGTTGGGCGGGTGAAAAGTAAAGGGTTACATGGGTCTACACGGTCGGGTTCGGATGGGTAATTTGCGTCGGTATCCAAACTCGACCGAATCCATTCCTTTAATTATATTATTATTTTTATATTACATATTAATATGTAAATTGTACCAAGTACTACATAGTACTCACACAGCCACGATCTGGTCCAATGCAATTTTTTTTACAAAAAAACCCAATTAACACACAATCCCCCAACCCAATTAACACTCACTTCAAATCAGATTTCAACATACTTAGTGAATCAGATTTCAACTCACTCCCACCTCATTATCTCTCGCCTCTCTCAAGACTCAAAAGGTCATCTCTGAGTCTCTATTGCTCACAGTTACGGTCACCGTCGCCGCTGTAACCATTTTGCTCGTCACCCTCGCCGCCGTCTCACCTTAGCCTACAAACATGCAACGAAATCTATCTGGTAAGTTTCCAAACCCTAACTCTCCAATCTCAGAAAACTTATTCAATGTTTATCTTAAAAAATTGTTCTTTCTTTATTCAATGTTAATCTTGAAAGGTATTATCTGCTTTTGTGTTTTGAATTGATTTGTTCTACTCATTGAAGTCACTATTTTGTGTT
This sequence comes from Cicer chorassanicum, assembly GCA_037974735.1. Lineage (NCBI taxonomy): Eukaryota > Viridiplantae > Streptophyta > Magnoliopsida > Fabales > Fabaceae > Cicer > Cicer chorassanicum. Next base: position 43,786,895 of record JBBPBP010009779.1, read on the forward strand.
AGGGTTTGATTTTTTTTCACTAACATTTGTTTTATGATGTTTCCATTATATTTAGGTATTGATAATATAGAGTTTGTCCATATCTCCTTTCTTTGTTGAACTTTTAGAGAAGGTTAGTTTGTTAGGGTTTCTTTTAAGATTTTTTAATGTATTTTTAAGGTTAATCTATGATTTTTTAGTGTTTTATGATTTCTTAGGTACTGATTATACTACTATTGTTCATATTTTTAAGATAATGGTGTAATTTATTGTGATTTTTTTCAATCGATAGTGCTTTCATTTGTAGTTTATGTAGATTTATATTTATTAGTTTTACATTTGTAGTTATTTACAGTTTTTTTAGTTGCTATTTTTGTAGGATGTTGTTTTATAATCTTGTATTTACTATTTTAAGGTTTATTATGTTCCTGTAATTTCTGAGTTTTGGTTTTTGGTTTGATGTTCATGTTTGACTTGTTTATTCTTCGTAGTTTTACATTCATGTTTGATTTGCTTATTTTTTTTAGTTTAACATTCATGTTGATTTGTTTATACTTTTTAGTTTTATATTTATGTTTGATTTGTTTATTATGTTTAGTTTAGACTCATGTTTGTCTCATTATAATTAAATATTGCTAGATTGTAGATTTTGTTCAATACTTACGTAGTGTTTTTTGAACTTTTCTGGTTTGGAATAACGAAGCAAGGCCAATGAGGCAGGAGCATGCAAGGAGCTATGCCAGAAAATTGTAAGTTAAACACATTGTAAATATTCTGTTAATCAACATATTAAAAATAGATTATGTATGTTATTTTTAGACTACATAGTTTTTTAGGTGTGTTCAAATAACTGTTTTGAACCAATCTAAACCAAACTGCCATTAAAAAAATTGAACTACTTATTTAACTTAAGATAATGCATCAAATGATGTCGCGGTAGGATTATTGAAGAAAAAGATAAAAAACATGAATGGGCTATAGCTGGATAGTTTCATATGAATTGTTGTGCTCACATACTCAACTTGGTGGTGACTGAAGGATTGAAAGACTTCAACTCTTCAATTTCTTCCATTCGAAATGTTGTGAGTTTGTAAGATCTTCACCATAGAGGACTGCAAAGTTTAAGGAATATATAGAATTTGCTGGAATTTGCAGCAAGAAATTGTTGTGTCTTGATGTTCAAACTAGGTGGAACTCAACATATTTGATGCTGGAAGTGGCTGTAAAATATAAACTAGCCTTTGATAAGCTTGAAGATAAAGATGCAAGCTATAGGCAATACTTTGTAGAAGCTTCTCCACCCACTAATAATAATTGGGAAAATGGCAAATGCTTTGTCCAATTTTTGAAGTATTTTTATGATGCAACAAAAGTGTTTTCATCCTCACAACAAAAAAGTCTGCATGTAGTTTTTCCCCAATTAGCTTCCACCTTTATTGAACTTAAGTGTCCATCCCATGGACCTCAAAACTTGTTTAGCATCAATGGCCAAGCAAATGTTGGCGAAGTACACCAAGTATTGGGGCAATGAATCTAACATAAATCAACTCATTTACTTTGGTGTTATTTTAGATCCCCAATACAAGTTAAGGTTTTTGGAATGGTGCTTCAATGATATGTATGGTGATAAACTAATTAAAAAAGATTTGTTGACAAGCATAAATGATAATCTTACTAAAGTGTACAAATGGTATAAGCATGCTTATGATACAACATCTAAGGCTTCATCTTCTAGTATTGGTGCATTTATTTCCCTTTGTGAAACAACCGTTGTTGGTCACACAAGCGCACACTTACAATGGGAAAATGCGTTTCAAAAACATTTAAAGGAAAATGATTCAATTGATGTTGAAAATGAACTTGTGAGGTACACTAATGAGAAATGTATAGAGTTTGTAGAAAAGTTTGAAATTCTAATGTGGTGGAAACACAATACTTGTCGGTATCCAATTTTGTCTAGAATGGTAAGAGACATCATGCCTACACCAGTTTCTACTATGGCTTCTGAGAGTGCTTTCAGCACCAGGGGTAGGGTTTTAGAGGTATATAGAAGCTCCCTAAACCCAGAAATGGCAGAGGCTCTAATATGCACCAAAAATTGGTTGAAGTCGTCTATTTTCCATTTTAAAGACTTCATATTCAATGAGGAGTATAAGATTTCAGAGGAAGTACTAGCAGGTGCGCTGCTTTTTTTTTAAAAAAAAATATTCATTATTATTTTTAATGTTTATATGTGTTTTACATGATAACTCACTCTTTTTTAATGTATCATAGATTTAAATGGAAGCTCAACTGGAAGTGGCCCACTACCTTCCTCTCAATCACAACCTTCAAGTTGTGTTTAAATTGTTGAAGGTCTAATTTATGTTTGTCCTTTCATAATTATGTTCTGTTTTTAAATATATACTTAGTTTTATTGTTTTAATTATGTTCAATTTTTTATTTATTATAGGCTACCTTTTTTTTTTTTTTGATTTTTTGGAGTCACACAAGACTCATCGTCAGTCATAGCACAGCCAAGCAGCCAACCACTATTTTTTGGGAGATAATTCTCGATTTTGTGACAAGTCGGCCATATCTTTTTGGAACAAGTCGACCATATCTTTTTGGAACAAAAAGGCTCCGTGGGTAAGGCACTTCATTTAGTTTTAGTTCATTATAAATGATTTCAATGTTCTTTTGGCTTATTTATGATTTATTTTTGCAAGTTATGTTGTTGAACGAGTTGGATAAGATGGAGCAAAAAGCTTTTTGAAGGAGTTTGCTATTGTTTGCACTAAAGAAGATTTATTTGTAAGTTTGATTTGATTTGATTGTAATGTTACCGCATAACTTGTCAATATAATAAATTACAAAGCATCTGACTCATAATTTTGTGGCATTGGACCAGCTTACCATATATTTGCATCAACTTCTACTTTTGTGGCATTGGATCAAAATTGACAAAACAAAACCTATGTAAGTTAATCTTTTCAACTTTGTTACAATTCAATTGTTGCGTATGCAATGCATATGAATACTTGATTTAGTTATTTGTTTAAAATTTGAAACATAGATGTCATGTTGGAGTCTCACTACTACGAGAACAAAACAAAACTGAAGCAAACTTCTCACTGCTCTTAGGGTATTTTTCTACAAATTTGGTTGTTGAATTAGTTTGATTATGTATAATGTGTTTTACATTTTTTTACCAAGTGATGTTTATCTGTTTTACAACTGTCACTAATTCTTTCTAACTTGAACACATGCATGAATACAACATCTATAGTATAATTTTTATCTTGAATGTTGTTTAGTGTTTTTATACGATATCCCCGATTCCTCTCAAGTTTTAATTCTATACACAAATTAATAGGTTATGTTAGGTTAGCTATATGTTGTGTATTATCAACGATTTCTACCGAAGGTGGTAAAATGTTATTTCTAATTTGAACACTAATGTTATTTTGTTCAGCAACTTTTTTTTCCTTCTAATTTGTATTATATGTGTGCAGAAGAAGAAATATGTATGCTGCTGAAATCACCCAGTAAATCCTCATGGTGCAGCAATATTGTCTTCATTTGATTAATATCAAATTTTAATTAAGTTGATCATTATATAATTTATACTTGAGGATGTAATTTGTATTGGTTGTGTTGTCATGTGAGTGTGACTAATGTTGTTGATGAAGTTGTGATTTAATATTATTAGCCTTAGACTTTATGTGGCTAATGGTAAATGCTATGTGCGTGAGAACAATGATACAACAAAACTTTGATTTATATTATAAAAAATTGTGATTGAAAATTGTGATCTAGAAAATTGAAGATATTAAACAAGTGTGATGTATATAAAAACAATTTTTTTTTTCTAGATTTTTTTAATGGGTCATAGTTGGGCCAATTTTGTTTAATGGGCCATAGTTGTGTTAAACAAACTATATAAAAACAGTTTTTTATTTCTAGATTATTTTAAAATTAGATGCAAAAAAAGACCCAATAAAGCTCGTTTTTACCCACCCACCCACAATCGACACCCGATGACCCGAACCCGACTTACCCAAACAAAAAAATGGACGAGATTGGGCTAACAAACACCAACCGTGGATTAGACCGGTTTTTTCCGCTAATGAGTCAAATTGCAAAAAAAAAAAAAAAAAAAAAAATAGCTCCATGTCTTTGATGTATAGTGCTTTGGTTGGAAGAGTTTATGGTGAGATTTTTTTTTCTTCTTTTCTTTTTTTCTCTCTAGACCAAATACATATTTGTGGAGTGGGTGAATTTTTTTTCATTTCTTCAACTCATCTTAAACTCTTAGTGTTCTTGTATAAATTTTAATTAAGTTAATGTTCAAGTTGTGTGCAAGTTTTATTTAGGTTAAATACCACACGTGGTCCCTTAACTTAATTTCGGTTAACGATTTAGTCATTTATGTTTTTTTTTTCCCTGATTTGGTCCTTTATGTTTTTAAATAATTTCAGCGTTACCCTTTAAGTGTGGTTCCGTTAAGAAAAAGTTAAAAAATCTCTCATCTAGATCATTGCATATCTTCATTAAACCTTTAGGAACGATTGTCATTGATCTAAAGTGATGTCTATGAAGTATAAACACCCCATAGTTTTTGTCTACGATTGTCATTATTTTATCCAATAATAATTAAAAAAATTAGATAAATATAAATTATTTTATTCTTAATATTTAATATATAAATAAAATAAATAATAAAATTAATTACAATAATAATAACGTATAACTTATTTTATTCAAATAACAAATATTACTAAATGTCACATTATTAGTGAGAGTACCGTATAATAAAAAATGATGGAACCAAACAAATCTCATATTAAAAAGTTTAAATATATATTTAAATTTATGAAATCTACTTTGTGTTACAAGTTTTATGCTTAAAGGGTTATAAAAA
>JBBPBP010009779.1:43791896-43807378 GCA_037974735.1 Cicer chorassanicum
AAAAAAAAAAAAAAAAAACTACACTGGAGATTACACCGAATTGTTTTTTTTAATCGAATCGAGAACTAAATTGCCTTTACAAAACTACTTTGTTAACTGATTTAAATGAAATTTGAATCTTGATTTGAATTCCAAACCAGAAATAAGTTTAACAAATCCTTAAATTAAACAACCTGTTTTTCAGAATCCTAAAATCACGAAGGAGAGGATTGAACTGGTTGTCGCAGCCACCCACCTGTCGCAACCTTTCACCGTTTGTCGTTCCTCTCTTCGACAATGTTCTTCGCTACAACAAACGGTACTTCTATTCTACTATGCCATCTCAATGTGTTTTATGGGTATTTGCTCAATGTGGGTTTTCTACACTTAAGTGTTTTCTACTTTTCTTAGTTTACATCACTTAGTTGAGTTTTGTTGATGTGAATAAATAGTTTTGTTTTTGAAGTTCAAACTTTACTTCATTGCCTCGTAACCTTTTAATGTTCTTATGTTTAGTTGTAATTTTAGTATTTAATTTTTACAAATTCATAAAATCGGTCATCTATTTTAAAATTCGACAGTTTTAGTTTTGTAATTTAATTAATAATATATAAATAATTAATGTATCTAAATGATTCTATATAATAAAATTGTATGTCACATCATTTAAAATATATCAAATCGTTATTTTTTGGTTCAAAAATATAAGAGAAAACAAAGTTGTCGACTTTTAAAATATAGAGGTCAATTATGTGAATTTGGTGAAAATAGGGAGACATTCCGTGAATTTGGTGAAAATAGAAAGACATCGTTTTGTAATTGGCAAATACTGCAATTAAGTAATGTTGTTATCATTTTGATTTTGCTTTACTTGTCAAGTTCTTAGTTCTAGTAATTAGACATTGTTTTTATTTATGTAGTAGCATTTCTTGCAGAAAACTGGGGATTGTGATAACATTTTCTAGTTATTATGTTATATGTCCACAATCATTTTACACAAATAAAGTTACTATTTTACACAAATAGAGTTACTATTGATTTCTAATGGTTTAGTTTAGTAGTAAAAAGACATTTGTAAGTATTAAATAAATTTTAAAATATTTTTTATCTTGGATTAAGGTCTATCACAATTCTAATTTTCTTTTCATAAAACAAAATAAAGTTACTATCAAGAAGTTTAGAAATTCAAAATTCAATTCAATTTAAGTCGCACTTGTATGAGATTTGATGATCTCTCGAAATTCAATTTATTGTATATTTTTTAACTAGTTTTTGCTGCCACTTATTATTCCTAAGAGTCACCTGCTACAATATGGATTACTCTTAGACGTGTTAATAGTACTTTTAGGTCATGTTAGAGTACTTGTGTCTTCATAATTTTTTGCTATAGAAAACTATCTTTAGTCTATAATTAAAAGCTTGCACAGAATCAAATCGTATGCACATTTGTTGAATAAAGTTAAACAACTACATTTATCTCACCAGATTTTAGTAAATTCAATATTTATTGTTAAACTTGGGATAATATAGTTTTTGTGGTGCTTACTTTGTTTGATTTATGGAAATGGTTATAATTTTTGAGATATGGTTGGGTTGGTTATTTAATTGGAATAAGTCATTACATTTTGCTATGAAATGTGCTTGTGAACATGACTAAAAAATTGTTTTTCTTAACTAGTATCTAAATGAAATTGTCTCACGAACATTTTATATAGTAATGGAAATTTGACAATCAAGTCTTTAAAGCTAATGAAAGAAATAGGCTTATTTGATATTTAGGTTCTATTGTTTATGCTAATCGTATTTATTGAAACAGATTTCATCGGTGATTATGTGAACTCTCTTCCGCCTGATAATGAAGAAGATATTACAACAACTTTAGTGGTCGCGAATGCTTTAATACATTTGAGTTTAAAAATTGATAGCTTGTATGCAATCACTTTGTGAATTCTATGATTCAAATCAAATGATCAATATATCATTATTCTAGAAAACTGATTGAATTCGAGAATGAGACAATTGATATGATTATGGATTTGATAAGATGTAAGATCATCCTGATAGAAAAGCAAGCAAAAACGAATAACAAATAGCAATTAGGTGTTGTCTCATCACCTCATTCAAGACGTTTGTAGGTTGTATCTTAAAGACGTTTATTTGGTTGTAGAGAGAGAAACTTACAAACTTCAAAATCTAAACTAAATAGCTAGCTGCACATTGACAAAAATTGAAATTTGCATAAGAGAAATTTGAATTTTCACAAGCAATACGGGAGAGTTTATGGCCAAATAAGTTTAGACATGTTTAAATGTTTGGGAGATGAACCAAGTCTTTAGCACAACGGTAGATAATATTTCGTCTCAAGACGCTAAAATTAAATTTATGAAAGAGTGGATAAATGCAAGGAAATATTTAATCTTGATGGAAAAAGATATCAATATATGGTATTCTGTGCATATTTTGAGTTTGATTATAAAGGAAAGTTTGAAGAAAAAAACATATTTTCATCGTAAGAATCTGAAAAGCAGTTATGGTGTTTAAGATAATCTTCTTCAAGATTTGTAAGGAGAAGTGTGTAAATTCGTTTCGTTTGGAATTTGATATAATTTATTTTTCAAATCAAAAGAATTGATCCTAAAATTTCCAAATGAGAGATATTTGAATCAATTCCAAAGATAAAAATGATTGAATCTTGTGAATATTTTAAAATGAAAGATATGAGAATGATATCGTTTGTCCTTTTTTTTTAAAAAACGTTATAATTAATTTATTATGTTAATTATATAAATATTATCAAAACTCCTGAAGAGCTTATGAAAAAAAAGAAATTGAGATGAAATATGTAGGAATGAAAAAAAATTTGTTGTGATTAAAATTGATTAGTTAAAAAATGCATTTTTTGTACATCAAGAAACTTATATAGAAAAGTTGTTAAAACTGGTCAATATGAACAAATATCATATGTTGTATATTTGATCTAATGATTGTGAGGTCACTAGATGTGAAGAAAGTTTATTTTATATCTCAAGAAAATGATGAAATATTAATTCCTCTTGAAGTATCATATCATAATGCAATTAGAACAGTTAAAATTGATCACGAATTATCATATTTTAGTTCAATTAAGGATACTAATGTACCTTTCTAATTATACATGTGGTATATTATTTGTTGTCAAATGTCAGTAAGATACACTTCTTCACCTACACAAAGGTATTGGAACAAAGTCAAATATATATTTTGTAATTTTAGAAATACAAAAACTTTAGCAGTACATGAAGGAAGTCGATATTGTATTTTGGTTTAGATCTTTGATTCTACATGTACACGACACTTGTGATTTTTCTTCTAACACTACAACATTTCTGTCCTACTGGAACGCATGAAAACCGTTGCTTAACGTAAAAAAACCGTTGCCGTAATCTACAAGAACGGTTTTCTGTCCGTGGGGAACCGAGGCGTTGCCTTTGCCTTACGCAACGGTTTTTTTAGAAACAACAACGCTTTTAAAAAACCGTACTAGTAGATACCTCTAAGAGAACGGTTTTTCAAATTGACAACAACAACGGTTTTATGATGTTGCCAAATTAAAACCGTTCTTGTAGGTTCCTTTTTCAATTAAGTTACGGCCACACTTTAAAACCGTTGCAAAAGCTTTTTTTTTTAAATAAATTATTTTTCTAAAATACAATAATTTAAGATATTTAGTAAAACATTATTATTGTAATACCATAATAAATTTAAAAATATAATAATTGCGATAATAAAAAAATTATTGTAATATACTATAATAAATTTAAAATATAACAATTGCAATAGTATAAAATTTTGTAATACTATATATATATATATATATAGTTAATGTTCATTGTCATATTTATGATATGTCTATGTTAACAATGTGTGAAGCAAACAAACAAAATATCATTCATGCGATATATATTCGCAGTGATTCAATTTCTCTAATTTAAATTCTAGAGATAAGGAGACAATCAAAATAACAAAAAAAAATCCTTATCTATAAAAAAATACACAAAAAACTTAAGTATCAACATCTATCTCTTCATCTTGTGCTTCGAAATGTTGAAATTCTTCATTTGTATCACCATCATTCATCTACAAAATAAAAATAATATATTCAGTAAGTAAAATCATGAGTAAATGATAAAATGTTAAAGTCTATAAATGTGATTATAAAGTCAAACTAAGACACATGTATGTGAGAGCAATACATGTAGCAATTTATAAAAGTAATATAGTTCTAACAGTACAATTTCTAATAGTAATATAGTTCTAACAACACTATAAATATAATTCTAACAATAATATTTCTAACCGTAATATAGTTCAGTCTTACTTCATTATTATTAGGAGCATGTGTTGATGTAGAAGAACGTAGAGTACTATTAGCATCAGCTGGAGTTGATAAAAAAGCTGCTAAAGCCTCTATATTAAATCCTGCAGTGTTTGGGTTCAACATTGTCTTAAGAATAAGCTGAAATTTTCCTTCCATTGCTTCCATTTCCTTACGTTGTTTCTCCTCTATCTCTTGTATCTTATCATTAAACTGTTTTATCTGCTCAGCGTGTTCTCTTTTAAGTTTTGCAATTTCTTCATTTCTTCTCAAGAGAGTTGGTGTTGAAGTTCTTCCGTGACAATGAAATCTCCCAGGTTTTTCTTTGCCACACACACTCTGAAAGGCTTCTGAAGATGATTGTCCATCTTTTTCAATCAAGTCTTGAAGCTTTATCTAGCATAAATAATAATATTAAATGAATAATTGTATACATAAATAATAGTAAATAAATTACACATTATGTTAAACTTACAATTGCAAGATTGGTTTCTTGATCCAACTCATTTCCTTTATTACTTTGTCGAGTAGCAATAAACATTTCAGCTTGAGTGGGAGGCTCTTTATCTTCATTACTTTGACACTAATCCAAGAAAAAAAAAAAAGAATATGAGAATTTTATTTAAGTAACATAATTAAATATTCACTTGCAATGTTTGAAAAAAGAATACCATTTTTTCCCTTATAACTGCAAAGCCTTTATTCCCCATTCGGTGCCTGTATTTCAGCTGAGCTATATTTTTGGCATTTTGATGACTGATTTCCTATATTCATTCACAATATTTTTTTTATAAAATTACAAATGTGTGACAACAACTATATTTTTTTTTCTCTATGTGCATTACATCAAGATTATGGGGTAAAATATGGTGCTTCCAATATGGCAACTCAAAAAAAATAGATTTTTTCTTCCATGGACCATCATTACATTTCTTTTGCATCTTACCAAATGCATTGTTAAAGCCTTCTAACAAATCCAAGATATCTTCCCCTTTTAACAATTCTGGTGGTGGCCTATTTTCTGTCCTCCCATTGAAATCCCTTGCATTTGATCTATATTTATTATCCATAGGCAAAAAAGCACGATGACCCATATAACACATCTTTCGACTATGCTTCAAATAGGTCGAATCAGTGTTATAATTACAACAAGGACATGCAAATTTCCCTTTTGTACTCCACCCACTTAACATAGCATACCCAGGAAAGTCATTAATAGTCCACAAGAGAGTTGCTCGCATTTGGAATGTTTGCTTTAGTGATGCATCATATGTTTCTACTCCCAAATCCCATAACACCTTTAACTCTTCAATCAATGGTTGAAGGTACACATCAATATTATTCCCGGGAGATTGTGGTCCAGGTATTAATAAAGACAACATAGAATATTCAGCCTTCATGCAACACCAAGGTGGAAAGTTATATGGTATTAATAACACAGGCCAAGTACTATGAGACACATTCATGGTTCTAAAGGGATTAAATCCGTCGCTGGACAATCCAAGTCTTATATTACGTGAGTCTAAAGCAAAGTCTGGATGACATTTATCAAATTCTTTCCATGCTTCTCCATCTGCAGGATGCCTCAATTTCCCATCTTTCGAACGCTCTTCTTCATGCCACCTTAATGAGCTAGCCGTCTTTGAACACATAAACAACCTTTGAAGTCTAGGAATCAAGGGAAAATGTCTTAATATTTTAGCTGAAACTTTATAAGATTCATGATTTTTTCCAACTTGATGGTTTCCTTCGGCAATTTCCTTCCAGCGTGGAGCACCGCAAACATGGCAAGATGTGTTATTCTCGTAATTTTTCCAATAAATCATGCAATCATTAGGGCAAGCATCGATCTTTTTATAATCGAGCCCTAAGTCCCTTATCATGCCTTTAGTTTTATTGAACGTATCAGGGATGTTCAATGAAGGCATAGCTTCTTTCAACAATTCTAAGAGAGCATTAAATGATTCATTGCTCCAACCATACAAACACTTCAATAAATATAGGCGAATTGTGAACGACAATTTTGAGAAGTTTTTGCAACCCGGATATAACTCTTGTTTGGCTTCTTCGACTAGATTGTAAAACTTTTTTGCATCTTCGTTGAGGCCTTCATTAAGTTCACATTCTTCTTGTATAACATCTCTAAATCTTTCAAAAAGTAGTTCATCAATTTGATCCTCTTCGTTATTCACATGATCATCATTAAGATCATTGGGTTTTTCTCTCTCTTCACCATGACGAACCCAAAAATCATATCCTTTTTGAAATCCTTTTGCTATTAAATGATTTCGTATTACCTTCCTTGTGAACCAATTGGTGTTGTAACATTCAGCACATGGACACGAAATCTCTTTTCCGCGAGGTTTTCCTTTGGTGTATGCATAATCTAGGAAAAAATCGACACCGTTTTGATACTCTTTACTCTCTCTAGCTAATTTTGTCCACTCCTTGTCCATCGAGTTTATGAGGAGACTACCATATATGACAAATAATTTCAAAGGGATGTTAGTACGTCCTCGATCAAAATCTAGATACCCTCCTAATTTGATTTTTTTTCTTAAAACATGACATAGATTGAGTAACTTTTTATTATATTACTATTAGTACGGTGTTCGATAACAATATTATATCATCATGTGTGAATATAGAAAACAAACAACAATATAAAAATTGTAGTTCAAGGAGGGTATATATTATTATATCATCATGAGCGAAATTGTATTGTAGTTCGAGGAGGGTATATAATATACCTTTCAAATCACGTTCCAAGCAAAGCACCTTAGAGATCAATAGTTAATTTCAATCTTGACTAGATGCTTCTATCAAAGTCTCTATAAAACTCAATCTGAAAAAAAATAAAAAATAAAAGGAAAGCAAAAATTGATCAAAAGGAATCAGAATGTAATTAAATGAATCAGAATGCTGGAAAGTAAAGATATTAGAATGCTGCCATGTGCCTATTACTGCTGCGAAGGAAATCAGAATGTAATTAATTTCAGAATAAATGTCATGCCTATTACTACTGCCTAACTTAATCTACAGTATAAGAGCTGGTTTTGCCGAATTTTAAAAAAGTGGTTTAATCCAGTTCCAAAAACAGAAAAAGAAAAAAAAAAGAGTTGTGTGTAAATTACTAATGCTTCAAAATAGTGCAAAAACCAGAATAACTTGGATAAGATGAACAAATTTCAAAGATTAAAACCAACAAACAGCTCGAACTCAATGGTTACAAAGATTTCAAAGGTACACTACATAATCATTAATCATATTTATTTACTTCTCATAATTAATCACTTGCATGAGCTTAATGAATGGTTTGTTGCAGAGAAATGTAGGATAGGATCAGGGCCACAGAATGAGTGGTATTTCTTCAGCCATAAACACAAGAAATATCCAACCGGAACAAGAACAAACAGAGCAACTACAGCAGGGTTTTGGAAAGCAACAGGAAGAGACAAAGCAATATAATCAACCATATGAGAACAACAAATGCTCTATGCCATAATAATATTTTAGAACCAAAACAACATCATCATCACATGCAACAACAACAACAAGGATTACTATATGCTCGATTTTAACTAAAATCAATTAAACAAGATCAATTCATTCGATGGAGAGTTAAAATAAACATATCCTAAAACAGAACATTGAACAAAACATATCCTAAAATATTGAGTCAATTCATTCAGCGATTGCGGAACCAAACATATCCTAAAACATAGAGTAAAATTCAATTGTAGATGGAGAGTTGAACGTTGAACATACAGTGAGTGAAAGAGAAGGGTCAATAGAAGAACCACCAGGAACTGTAAGTGGAATGCTCAAATCAAAATCTTTATGATCAACTACAGATGCAAACTCAGCTAGATTCAAGGAACCTGTTCCAACCACAGGAATCTTTGTCTTTGGCTTGTGATTCAAACCCTGAAGAAAAAAACCAATTCAAATAAAATTCAGAAAATAAAAAAAATAAAAAAAATAGATTAGAAGAATCTAGAAAGGGATTGAGAAAAAAAATACGTTGAAGACGGTGAAAGCGATCTCCCAAGGATGAAACGCATTGTCTTTATTGGAAGAAAAACTTGAATAAAAAAAATCAAAACCAACAAACAGTTCAAACTCAATGGTTACAAAGATTTCAAAGGTACACTACATAATTATTAATCATATTTATTTACTTCTCATAATTAATCACTTGCATTAGCTTAATGAATGGTTTGTTGCAGAGAAATGTAGGATAGGATCAGGGCCACAGAATGAGTGGTATTTCTTCATCCATAAACACAAGAAATATCCAACAAGAACAAGAACAAACAGAGCAACTACAGCAGGGTTTTGGAAAGCAACAGGAAGAGACAAAGCAATATAATCAACCATATGAGAACAACAAATGCTCTATGCCATAATAATATTTTAGAACCAAAACAACATCATCATCACATGCAACAACAACAACAAGGATTACTATATGCTCGAATTTAACTAAAATCAATTAAACAAGATCAATTCATTCGATGGAGAGTTAAAATAAACATATCCTAAAACAGAACATTCAACAAAACATATCCTAAAACATTGAGTCAATTCATTCATATCATATTTTTTTCCATAGATACGGTTTTTTTTCCATAGAAAATTAGGCGTTCCCGTAGCACCAAAATGTTGTAGTGTAAAATATGGTTATTGAAACGATTCTATATGAAGGTAATATTGCATGCAAGACTAATTTGGAGAAGAGTACGATAAATAAGATAGACATAATATTTCTTCCAAAGTTCTCGTCAAGTGAAACTTTTTGAGCAATTAGTACAAAAAATTAATTGGTCTTCACCGTTATAGATACAATTGTTTGCACTTTTTTTTTCTTTCATCGCAGTTTTGGCCCATTAAATTTTGGTAAGTAAGGTTTTTAATGAGATAGTTTATTGAACAAATACAATTTCTTCATTAATTTTTTTTTCTAGTAAAATTTTAATAAGACATATTTTTAATGGACACCAAAGAAGTGTTATGAATAATATTACTAATTGATGCTCATAAGTTACATTAAAAAGGAATAATAGAAGACAACCATTGATGTAGATATTTATGAGCATTATTGTTACTCTTGATAATTTTGTAATTCAATGTAATTTAGAATCTATAAATAGAGAGTTGAAACCTTAAATTTGATACACAAAAATAGAATGATTTATTCATATCTACATTCTTTCTTATTTGAGTTTTCTATAATTTAGGTATCTCTACTTTTTCTATAAATTAATTTTGGTAGTTAATTATATAACACAACCTATTTTATGAGTACTATAAAATGATACGGAACAATTGATAAAGAAAAAATATGATACGGAACAAAATTCCATTCTATTGTGTGCGAATTGAGTGAAATGGAATCAACTTTATAATGATACAACACTTGAAAAAGTCTTCCTTTTTTTTTTGAAAGTCTTTGGATGCACGATCTTTGTCACATGCGATTGAATCCTTTTATGTTGCAGAAAATGATCAGTCATGAAAAGCAACTTTTATTTTTTTACGCAAAAAATATATTTGTGTTTCACTTCTCTCTTTTACTTTTCATCTCCCCAAAGATTTCAAGTTTCATCTCTTTTGTCAACATTCATCATTTCTCTTGTAATAATTTTTTTAAACTCAATTCCTTTTGTAATAATAATTAAATGAGAATAAGGAATAAGCACTATCTGTGTAAATAAAATTCTTAATTTGTCATACTAAAAAATTTAACTAAATTAAAACAAACTAAATGACAAAAACTTAAGAAAAGGCACCTCAATTTAGGACAAAAACAATATAAGCTATTAACACCAAAATAGTAATTTAATGGTTTGGCTAGAAACACCGAATAATAATGTATATAATATACGGCAGGTTCAACTCTTCCTAATCCCTACAACTAATATTTCCGTATTAAAGTTCTTAAACCATAAATCAACTAATAATATTGATATTGTTAAGTTAGACATTTTGTATAAAATAAATTCCCTATTTAAGGAAAGAAAAATGCAAATCTACAAAATGCAAATGTCATTGTCAATAAATATACTTTATATAAAGGAAATACATGACTTTGATGTGATTTTCTTCTTCTTATTTTATCTTTCATTTAGTCTATTTAATTTACAATTTTATCTTTATTTTATTCAATAACTAATTTTTTATAAAAAAAATTATACATGCCTATATTAAAGGATAACAAGTTTGGATGTAACCTAATTTTACCCTTCACTTAAACTATTTTATTTACAATCTTATCCATTCTCCTAATAAAAAACTATTTTATTTACAATCTTATCCATTCTCCTAATAAAAAACTGGGTTTCTTTTAAATAATTCTTTTATTTTTATCAAGAAAAACACTAGTCAATAAAGAGAGAACATAAGACTCAAATGGTCAAATAGGCAACTAGTTACACAAGTTGAGCAATACACACATACTTAAACCACAATTATCACATGACAACTGTAGATAAAACAGTGTGCACTTGAGACCAAGAACAAAATCAAGAAGCATAAAGCATACAAAAACCAATTTAGGGGCATCCTATAAATTAGGAAGATGAGTGTAAAACAACCTCTGATACACCCGAATGCGAAGGCGGTTCCTCTTTCTGCAATACTCCATTTTGCAATTGCTGTGGTTGTTCTCCTTGCCATGTCCAAACAATGTCCTTAAGTGCAGGCCTAACATTCTCTTTCAAAAGCTTTTGGTACTCCAATGTGTCACCATCGGACTTTTTCATCTCGACTAGATGGAAAACCGGGGTGATCTCGAAAATCTCTGCATCAATACTCAAATGTCCTTTCCTTCCTTCCTTTGAACCTTCAAACTTGAACAAACCTCCATCTTTTTTCTTCACTTTTAGCCTGAGACGCTTGCAAATTTCTTCAAACTTGGAGATGATGATTGAAGCAGGCTTGTTAGATGTAAACCGCACTTCTGTCTTTCGATCTTTCTCCCCAAACAAACCAGACAAATCAAAGCCCGATGAAAAGGAGATGATATCGAAAGCATTCAGATTATTACAAGGTTTTGACAGCTCGATATGATCTCCATTCTCACAAGCTCCGAATACTCCATCTGCATCTAGAGGAGGTAGTTCTTTGTATTCTTTGTTAGTATCAATAGGCTTCTCTAACCCCTTTTTGAACCAAGAACTTTCCATAATTTTGGCCAATGATATCCTCGTCTTTGGGTTTGGATCCAATATTTTCAACAACAATCTGCGTACATCTGATGCAAACCAGTTAGGAAACTTGAATTCTGCCTTACCAATTTTCCTATACATCTCCATAAGATTTGAATCTCTAAATGGAAGAAAACCAGCCAATAGAACATATAAGATCACCCCGCATGACCATATATCAGCTTTAATCCCATCGTATCCCTTTCGGTTTATCACTTCCGGAGCAACGTAGGCCGGGGTGCCACATGTAGTATGAAGTAATCCATCTTGGTGCTTAGATTGAGCAAGTGCACTTAACCCAAAATCAGAGACCTTCAAATTTCCATTTTCATCCAACAGAAGGTTTTCTGGTTTTAGATCACGATGACACACACCTCGGCTATGACAGTAATCAACAGCACTGATCAATTGCTGAAAGTATCTCCTAGCATCATCATGCTTGAGCTTTCCTTTCGATACCTTGTCGAAGAGTTCTCCACCTTTTACATACTCCATGACAAAGTAAATTTTGGTTTTGCTTGCCATTACCTCATAAAGCTCAACAACATGCGGATGCCTGACTAGTCTCATCACTGAAATTTCACACTTAATCTGATCAATCATCCCAACCCTCAAAACCTTCACTTTATCAATAACTTTGATGGCCACGCTAGTTCCGTTTTTGAGGTTCCTTGCATGGTAGACTTTTGCAAAGGTTCCTTGGCCTAATAATTTCCCTATTTCATATCGTTGCATAAGCACACTTCCTTTTTGTTCCATTTCTAGTAACACTGTTTTGCATAAACCAATTGCACGAAGTATAGTGGTTCTGTTCCTCAAAGCAAGAAGCTGCTTCTGAAGAAATTAAAAAGCTCAACCATCTTCACAAAGATCAAGTATTGAAATCTTACAATGGCTGATAATTGTAGCCACCTCGGTCACTTGAACACAATAAAGATATGGATATTGGACTAAACATCCAAGCTGGTCGAGGATAAAAGAGGGTAGCTTGGATCGAGGTAAAGCCTTATTGGTCTCCGCAAAAGATTTATCTAGCAAACACATCTTTCAGCATTCCCTGAATTTTGTTATGATACCGAATAATATGGACTTCGTAAAAAAATTGTAGAATAATCAAGAAAAAAAATAAGCACCCGGTTAACCTTTCAAATGTCCCAGTATCAGAACATATAATGAAAAGCACACCTGAACGCAAGAAGCAAATTTGATAAGTAACCGCAGAATCAAATCTCGCTAAATAAATAACATAAAACTTGTATGCACAAACCAGCATAACATACCAAAGAGCCTAATCAAATTCAAGAATATGTTAGACTTAATCTTTATTTTCTCTTAATATTAATAACTTCTTTCAGATGCCAACCAAAAAGTATTATGTGACAATTAAAAGAAAACAAGCTTATTTAAGTATAACAAATTAATCAGCCAAAATCCTCAAACAACGACAATTAGTTTTCTCAACCTTCGCAGATCCATAAATATAGGTGACTTATGTGATTCTAGTGGAGGCAAAATAACTTCATTTAGTTAAAAGTTTATTGAGAAGAGTTATTTTCATTTGAAGCAAGTGGAATCTAATACAAACATGATCAAAACCAACCCAGGTAAAATGATTTTGTTACATTCTGAAAAATCTCAAGTCCTAACACCACCACAAAAAAAAAAAAAAAAAAAAAACCAACCCAATATTAAAAATGAAAGATGGTGGATAAACAAATAATCTGAAATCTTAACTCTTGAAATCAAGTTCAACTTTTTCAGAAATTTGAAGACTTTCTTATATTTCTTCTCATGTTAGGAGGGTGTAAGACATGAAATTAAATTTAATATACCATACCCTAATACATGTAGAATTATGGTAGTTGTGTTTTCAATTATGTTACGAGCCTTGATATTGCAGCAGAGCAAATATGACTGATGCAAACGCAATTGTAGTCATGAAAACCTTTATATTGCAGCTGTAATTGCCGTTGGACCAAATTAAGAATTGTAGATCAATGTGTGATTACTATTAGATTTAATTCCAGTTTTAAAATTTCCAATTATTGCGATTGTGCAATTTTGGTAAAATGAACCAAAATCACATACTTCTTTATTGCACATGGGAAAATATTGGAAATCAAAATTGCACAGTTAAAAAGTTGACAACCAAAATTACCAAATAGCTATACTTTTTTTTAAGCAAAATAAAGTGCAGATGCAACACTGTATTAGCACCTTATTGCAACACTGTAAAATATTATTAAAAAATAAAAATTAAAAAGAAAAATACAAAATTCTTGAGACCAAATCCCGAAATAGCTATACTTAAGACTTAATATGAAATTAAGCCTTATTATTATGCTTTCTTCTCTCATGACACAAAAGAAGAAACATGAGAATTTCAAATCCAAAATTTGGAATTGATGACTACTACTAGAAGTAATTAATGACTGTAATTAAACATAAATTGTAACAAAGTTTCAAATCAACAAAATCATTTTTAATTAGCAATTTCAATTTCTTATTCCTCAACAGTATACTCAAATTTCGAAGCTAAGATACACATACTTGAAACAATTCAGATACAAACTTTGAAGGGAACAAATATAAACAAGTTTTTAGGATTTAAAAACAAAGTAAAGAAGAACGAAAATCATAATGCAACTCGGAAGAAAATTGATATGGTTTATAAATTTACCTGCAAAATGATTTGCGATGATTTGAATATCGCGTTCTCTGATTTGGTTTGAGGCGAAGAGGAAGAAGAAGGGTGAAGGGGATATAATTAAGAAGTTGAGAAAGAAGACAAACAAGTTGCTGTATTGATTTATGCAAAAGAATATAAGAGAATATTCTAAATTATTCATGTAAATACACTGTCCCCCATCTCATTATGCCGTTGTAATAATATAGTAAGCAAAAGTAGCTTTATATTTATTAAACTAAAATCCACTTTTCACCCTAAATTTCAAATTTTGACAATTTTAGCTTCTATATTTTGAATATAACAATTTTGGGCGTTCGCTTTATTTCTTTTCGCAAAAATGAGACTGTTTATTTTGACTCGTCAATATTAGCGTGAATTATTTTAGTGATTAGGTGGACTAATTGTTAAAATAAAATTGTCAAGCTCTTATTATTAATTAATTAAAATAAAAACAAAACGAAATAGAGCCAGTATTTATAAAAATATTAATTATATATTATTTTGATTCTTTAGACATTTTAATTTTCTTTTTTACATCGATTAATGTTTGTCATTATTATTAGTATTTTGTTGTGACTATTGCGATTTTCTTATTATTTTATTCTTTCATCTTTGTTTTATTTAGGTTTTTTCAGAATCACCTTTTTATATCCCATATTTTCTCACCAATTCTTGCTTTTTCCATCACCTATGATCCCCATCGCGTTCGCAGTAGCTACAATCGTTTGAGCATGAAAAGAATGGTACGCAAAGAAGGAGATGGAACACAAAGAAAGAAGAAGATGAAACAAAACGCGAAGAAAATTCCTAATTTTGTCATTCAACCTGGAACAGAATGCGAAAAAAAGGAAATGTTTTGTCAAGCGTTCTGTTTTTTTCTTTATTTGTGTTTTTATTTCATTTTGTTTTTATTGTATATGATATGACATTCTTTATTTTAAAAATGAGTCCACATGATTATAAAAAGAATGTTTATGTAAATATTGACCAGAGTCAAAATCAAAAGAACATCATTTTTCTAAAAAGAGATAAATTTATGGAATCAAAATTGCTATTTTTAAAATATAAAGCTAAAATCATCAAACTTTGAAACTTGGGAAGATAAAAGTTTACTTTAGTCCATTTATTTATTAATCTACCAAACAAAGAAACTTTCTATTTATTAAAAAAAAAGTTATTTAGGTAGAATTTATTATTTTAACTTGTAAAAAATGTATTTTTAGGTGAGTTCTTTTTAATAATTTGTTTGATG
>JBBPBP010009779.1:43815089-43887795 GCA_037974735.1 Cicer chorassanicum
ATAATTTTCTGCTGACCAAAAGAACCTTAATGTCCTATTAAACCTTGAATGTGATTACATGATACATAAAAATTTGTAGGAGACAAAAAAAAAAGTATATAGCATTAATGTTTTTTCAGGAAAGTATTGCATTAATGTCTGTAACACTAATTAACAAATTATATTTGTTTCCATATTAATACTCCATCGTTAATGTTATAACTTTAATCAAATGTGATAATTACTTTTAAAGATAACAATACCAAATAACAAACGGAGGATTTTATTTAGTGTTTTTAACACACTTTCTATCGTATCGAATAATTTTTAAATTTAATTATTATTTAATAATACTATCTCCACCTCTTAATATATTATTTTTTTAAATTTTATCTTTAACCTTTTTTTATGTAAACAATCACTTTAATCTTTAAAAATGATAGACACTGTTATAGTAGTCATCAAAAGAAGAAAAATAATTTAAATATTAATTTTATTTTTATTAGTCATCATGATCCCTAACGTCGACTTTAACTCATTTCTTGAGTTGTGAATAATTTTAACACAAGAGACGTTGATTTGGTAAAATGTACCCTCAAAATATCTTGTCATATGACAATATCATTTAAGTCTTAAATGTCGCAACTTACTATCATAGGTGTCTATAATTAGTTTTATATAAAAAATTAAGTATTTATATTTTTTTAAAACTTTTTTTATATAATTTATCTGTAATTTAATTAACTTTTTTGTTTATCCTTATTTACTTAATCAACTAAATAAGTTTAATAGAAGGATAAATTATGTAAATAAGTTCTTGAGTACAATTTTAAAGACATTTAAACACATTGATCTTATGTGCATAATATGAATCTGTTGGGGAGTTTGGGGAGCGCGATAACAATAATGAGTTAAACGTCCAAGATCCCTAAGAGACATTGACACTACATCTCAACTCAAAAGCTTAAGGCAATGGGTATATGGATCACATATCTTATATATTTAACATTTTCTAAATTTCTAGTAGATGTAGGACTACCACTCACATTTGAATTTCAACAATCTTTCCCTCAAGTGTTAGTCACCCACAACACTAGACTTGATCCACACTAAACTTGTAATTGAAGGATAAATTATGTAAATAAGTTCACCCACAACACTAGATTTGATCCACACTAAACTTGTAATTAAAGGATAAATTATGTAAATAAGTTCTTGAGTTTCTTTAGTCTAAACTTGATATTACAATTTTAAAGACATTTAAACACATTGATCTTATGTGCATCATATGAATATGTTGGGTAGTCTGGGGAGCGCGACAGTAGCAATGAGATTACAATTTTAAAGACATTTAAACACATTAACGTCTAGAATCCTTAAGAGACATTGCCACACATCTCAACCCAAAAGCTTAATGCAATGGGTATATGAGTCACCTCTCCTATATATCTAGCATTTCCTCAATTTCTAGTCAATTCCAACAATCTCTCCATCAAGTGTTAATCACCCACAACACTAAACTTGATCCACACTAGGTTCTTCCACTCCCGCTCCTCCATCAAGCTGAATCAGGACTCTGATACAACTTGTTGTGGAGTTCGGGTGAGCGCGATAACAACAATGGGCTAAACGTCCAAGATCCCTAAGAGATCTTGACACCACATCTCAATCCAAAACCTTGAGGCAATGGGTCTGTGGATCACCTCTCTTATATATCCAATATTTCTTCCATTCCTAGTTGATGTGAGACTAGCCACTCACACTTGAATTCCAATATAATGAATTTTCTATTTTTTTTATTTTTATTTTTATCTTATGTGCATTTCTAGTGCTTGTAGAGAGTTTATGTTGTGTTTTCTTCATTTTGTTCTTGACATTTTAAATTTGGGGAACGATAATTATTATTAATAACGGCGATACTAATTACCATTTTACAATTGTTTCATTCGAGGTTTGAACCTTGCTCTTGAAGTTACAATATCAAACTCTTCTTACTTAAATAGACATATTGGGAACATCCATGCATGTTTTAGTTACATATAAACTAAAATTGAAAATCAAGTACATCAAATTTAAACTAAATAAGCTCAATAAGTTTTTTTATGTAATTTATCATTCAATTAAATTCAGTTACTTGATTAAGATGAATACAATTATAATAGAGTTTAAATGAAGAATAAATTATTAATTTTTTTAAAATAAAGATGCATTATAAATAATTAAATTTTCATATAAAAAACTAATTATGGACCTCTGTGGCAATAAATTATTCCATTGATGGATAAAATGATATTGTCACGTATTACGAGACATTTAGAGACAATTTTATTATAAAATTAATGACAACTCCATTAAAATTGTTGTTAGAGATCAAAATGGCTAACAAAAATAAGATTTATAGATATTTAAATCACTTTTCTTGCTTGTCTTTTAGGCACCAAAATAATTGATTACTTCTTTTTTATAAGACACATTATAAAATAATTATAAATAAAAATAATAGTGTCATTTATTTTATTGTAATATAATCACTGATTGTAGGATGATGTAACACAAAATAATCATAAATTTGTTTTCTCTGTTAAATTATTCGATCCAGACTAAAATATAAACAAAAATAATAGACGTAAAATTGATAAATTTAATTAAAAATTCAAATCAGATATATCAACTTATCATTTTTGCCTATATGTCAATTGAAAGTAGTATAAGTTTCTAAAACAATATTAATTTTTATACATATAAAAAATAGGCTAAATACCACCCGTGGTCCCTTAACTTAATTTCAGTTAACGATTTAGTCCTTTATCTTTTTTTTCCCCGATTTGGTCCTTTATGTTTTTAAATAATTTCAGTGTTACCCATTAAGTGAGGTTTTGTTAAGAAAAAGTTAAAAAAAATCTCTCCTCCATGTTCAGAAAAAGTTATCCTTTATGTTTTGGAAATATTTTAGAAAAATATTCAAAATTTGTTCTAAGTTTGATAGTATGATTGATTTGTTAAAACTGAAGCTATGAGTATTTATACTCCATAGAAATCACTTCAGATCAGTGACAATTGTTCTTAGAGGTTTGATGAACATATACAATGACTTAGATGAGAGATTTTTTAACTTTTTCTTAACGGAACCTCATTTAAAGGGTAACGCTGAAATTATTTAAAAACATAAAAGATCGAATTGAAAAAAAAAGAAAAGATAAAAGACTAAATGTTAATTGAAATTAACTTAAGGGATCACGGGTGGTATTTAGCCTAAAATATAATATTAATTTTTAATAAATTTAATATTATTATGAATTTTTTGAGTTCTCTTAATTAGACACCAAAAATAGTTTACTAACATTATTAGGCATGTGTTTGATAGCGTGTTGAGTGGGTAGGTGTTGGGACGATGAATGTGGAGTCAATGATTATTCAAAGAAAATCAAGGTATATCAAACGATGTTTGCATGAGACAAAAGTGAGCCAATTATATTGCGACATGTTGCAGAAGGATATTGATTTGCAAATTGCATTTCCACGAACCAGGTATAGCCTTCCCCGTGTTACGTTTCATTGACAGTCACAGGAGTTGTTATCTGCAATAATAATGAAAATACATGTGACTTGTCTATAGGATGGGGACCACGGTAGCAAACACATTCAAATTTTTGTACAACTATCATTTTTTGTTCCATCTAATTTGAAAAGAATGAGATAGAATCATCTTTGATTTCTATTTTTAATTATTAAAATATTGTTTTACCACCTTATCTTAGGGGTGGATATCGGGCGAGTTTGAGCGGTTTCAGGTTAAAAGTGTGAAACCGGCCTGATCCGCGGGTGATATTTATTGACTCAATTTCGTCAGTTTTTTAATTCGAGTTCGTCGGGTGTGGGTTTTGGGTGGGTGGGTAAAAACGGGTTGGACTTTACTGAACTTATTTTTTATTATTATTATTTTTTTTTATAAAAAAAATTTGATCTTATATAATTTATTATATATAATACAACTATTGGCTTTGGGTCCAAATAGTTTGTAGTGGCTTTGGGCTTATAGTGGCTATGGGCTGGTGAGTAATTTTTTTTTTTGACAGATAACTTCAATGTAATAATAATAATAATAATAATAATAATAATAATAATAATAATAATAATAATAATAATAATAATAATAATAATAATAACAATATGGGCGGGTTCGGTCGGCGATGAGTCCAAATAACCAACCCGAACCCGCCCGACGTAACCCTTATAAATTCTTTTTTCCTTTCACGCGGACCCAACTACCCGCCTCAACCCAACCGCGTCACCCAAATTCAACATGGGTTCGGTCGACGATGAGTCCAAATAACCAACCCGAACCCGCCCGACGTAACCCTTATAAATCATTTTTTCCTTTCACGCGGACCCAACTACCCGCCTCAACCCAACCGTGTCACCCAAATTCAACATGGGTCGGACGGGTATGGGCGGGTTGAATTATCTTGTCCACCCTACCCTATCTTTTACTTTTCCAATTTACATTTATTGTGTTTTTCCTTTGTGTTGGAATTTGCTTCTTACCTTCAATTTTATATTAAAGATATAAAATTGGGGATAAGTGACTTTCTTTAGTTAATTGTTAGTTTTAAATATTTTAATTCTAAATAATATTGTTTTTAAATAAGGGTAAAAATGAAATAAAAAAGTTATAATTTATTTTGTTCCATTAACTTTTCAAACAATGGAATAGAATTTTTTTTCTATTCCGTCGTGAAATAGCTAAACAATAGAATGGAGCTTCAGTTCTACTCTGCTCCATTATGTTCCATTCCACTCTGCTCTGCCAGTCTATAAATAATATATATTTTTTGATGTGTGTTTAGTATGGACTACATAATAAAGATCTAAGGGTGAACACTTACTATTTTTTAGTAAGAAATGAATTTTATAATAATAAAAAATGAAGAGCAAATATAAATTTTATTTTAAATTTATTAAAAACATTGTAGTCCACCATTGGATCAGAACCATATTAGACAACCCCTTTATTGATTCTTTTAGAATCAAGTTGGTTTGAAAAACTATGACTCTTATTTGTTTTGATGATAACAATATTATTTTGTGAGAACAATTTGAAGCACTAATGTTCTGTTTTAGTGTGCAGTTTTTAAAATAGATTATTCCTTATGAGTTGATGCTGCATCCTCTGATGTTTGATCTAAGTTAAAGGAACACTAAGATTCCGTTTTTTATTCCCGTATTCTGAATCTAGCGCACGCGCTTCTGGTGACTCTTCAAGTGATTGTCTGCCTCTGATAATCACAACAAGCATATGATCTTTATGCCTCTGATTATTGCAACAAACATTTGATTGTTTGACTCTAATAAGTCAACACTCTGAATAGTTAATCTCTGCTAAACACCCGGAAGGTCTATACAACATACTCTGATCACAATATCCTCTGCTCCTTCTGTCTCCATATCAAGATTCGCAAAATCAATTTCAAGGATATTTTTAACAAGGTTTAATGGTGAATCAATTAAAGAAGATTTGGTATGAAACTTCATTATACATGCCAATTTCATGCAATCAACACAACAACCAGAAACCCTAAAAATTTCTATAAAAGAACGTGCAACTTTCACTAAAAAGTACAAACAACAACGTACCACAATAAGCACTATACAACCATCTCTGCACTTTTGCCCCTTATCTTTTATCTTGTCTAAGTTCTGAAAAATATTTTTTGAGAGTACAACATTGTAAACACCCTCTTGTAAAAGTTATTTAGAAAACCCTTTAACTGTTCTTTTGTAACCTAGCCTAGTAGTGGTTGCATCCATCAACAACTTGACTGTACTAATTTAAAGGTTGAAAAGACTTGAACACAATCAATTTGACTAGTGGGTGTTCAATGGAAGTGTAATTCATTGAGGGAATTAGTGGATTAAATCGTTCAGGTTGAAGGAACTAGACGAGCTACCATGTTTGTGGTGAATCAGGAAAAATCGACTGTGTCGCTCTGTTTTTATTTGATCTTTTATTTCATCGTTTTTTGATAAAACCGTTTTAAAATAACACAAAATTTAAACCCCCTATTTCTTGTGTTTCTTGTTCTTCAGATTATTATCAAATACATATAGTTTTCAACATAAAATATGCGCAAAAAAAAGCCATTAATTGTTTTAATACACATAAAGTGAAATAAAATATTGTTGAATAAAAACTAACGATTACCTAAGCATTGAAAAGTTCATATCAATCAAAACACAATATAATTATAAGAAAATTAGTTATACATGTATTTATCAATCTGAACATGTAGTAGTAACTGAAGTAGCAATATCAATCACAAGGTTTGGATGTTTGAATTGTGGTCCCTTTTTAAAATCTTAATTAATCAATCTTGGTTTCAAACAAAAAGTCCATAACATTTTGGGTGAGTTAAAGATAAATAAAGCATATTATTTCTAGGTGATATGTGATCAGTGAGTGAAAAATAAATAAGGATAAGGATAAGAAGATCACATAATGATGTAACCTGGTTCACCCTTGAAGGGCTAAGTCCAGTCCTCACAATCTGTGAGATTTTCCACTGATGTGCTTAGCACCTAAACTTTCTTGCTTTGACACTATCTTTCTTGATCAGTTTCAGAATTCGCCTTTCAACCTTGAAAGTATTTTTGTAGTTACCTTTCAGTCCAAAAAGGATTTTTACAATTTACCTTTTAATTACTAAAAGAATTTTTACAACATACTCAAATTATCTTAAGAGATAGAATTGAGTTACAAATGATGTGTATGATAAAAGAGTTTAGGATCATAATCTACTCAAAACTTATTTGAGATTGATTATTAGCAATAACTCAATAAAGTGATCTTCGAATATAATAAGAGAGAGCTGAAGTTTTGCTTAAGAGAATAGCTTTGTTGCTTGAGTATGATTGTTTAAGTATGAAATGTTTGCCTTTAAAAATCTCGCATTTTTCTTCTCCTTGATGTTCCTTTTATGGTTTAGATTGAAGTCTATTAAACACATGTGCTATTTGGTCCAGAATGTTCTTTAATAAAATCGGAACGTTCTTGGTTCAGTTTTTTAAGGGAAACGTGGATGAGTGATTGAATGGTTGTGAAATGTTAGTCTTTTGACTCAGAAGCATGCAGAGCATTTTGCAAAAAGGATGCAACAATAGTGTGCTCATGTCCTTGCTGTCCTTGCTTACAGCTCATCAATTTGGAGATCAATCTGGTCATCAATCTGAAGGTTGTTTTGCTTCTTTGGGTTTTCAACTCGAGTTCTGGGCTTGAATATTGATTTGAGCAGTCTTGATACTCTTTAACTTGAAGCTTGGACTTTGAAGAATGACATGTCTTAATTCTGTCTTTAAAAAGGAATAACCAGAAAGTTCTTCTCATCAATCTCCAGTTCAAGTAAGACATGATGTTCTTGATTTCTTTCATGGTGAGATCATTGATTTTTGTATGAATATATTTGATCACCTATCTTTGAATAAATCACTAAAAAAACACAAGTTAAATAACAATATAATCATAATCATAATTAGTGATTAATTAACTATTTATTTATCCTCAAAACACTTGATTTGAGATTTTGTCTCAACAAACTCCCATTTTTTGATAATGACAAACATGTTAATTAGATTTTATTTTGATCTTGATTTAATTATGATATTATACAAAGTGCATTTGTTAAAAAGCTCCTCTTTAATTTTTGCATCTATTAACAGGTATTTTTGAACCAAAATATTTTTTTCTTCAATAATCAAAATATCAAAAGAGTTCATACATATGGTTCAAGAAAAAAAAAACAGAAAAGTAAAACAACGAAGTACATAACGAGTTCAAAAATACTTCTTTAAATTCTAAATCTAATTCCTCTTCTCCTGCTTTGTCACAACAAAAAGAAGCGGGAGGAAACCAGATCAGAGCGATCAAAAGAATAGAGATTGAGAAGAACCATCAGAGGATGAAGAAATTGAGGGCCTTGGTAGATCAAGATAGGATAAATGAGGATTTGTAAGAGGTGGTTCAAGTCCCGATTTGGGAGAAAGTTGGGTAACCATCTAATCCCTCAGAATCACATTCTCTCTATCTTGATGAATTTGTCGATCATTGATATTTTGCAAAAAAAAAAAAGTGGAAACTGCACATTTCTAAGTGACAACTTAATCTCTTGGTCAAGTAAGAGACAAAACACAATTGCCTTGTCAACAGTAGAAGTTGAGTACATTTCAACAGCTGGTTTTTGGATGAAACGTCAACCAGAAGACTACAAAGTCGTAGAAACCAACTTTCCCATTTATTGTGACAAAACTTCTGCCATTTGCCTAACCAAAAACCATATACTTCATTTTAGAGCTAAACACATATAAATCAAAAACCATTTCATTCGGGACTTTGTTCAAAAAAGTGTGCTTAATATCCAATTTGTAGACGCCGAACTTCAATGGGATGACATATTCACCAAACCACTAGCTAAAGATAGGTTTTCATCAAGAAAAACCTAAACCTTATTCTTTTTTCCTAACTGATGTTGTGCTAACCTTAGAGTAGTTTAGTTTCATACTTCGAATAAATTTTATTTTTTATGTTTATGTTATTTCCATTCTATTAAAAAAAAACAAGTTTCACTTTTAAATTCTTTTGTCTGATGTCTGATAATGTGGGGAGAAAAAATACAGTTTTGTCATCATCAAAAATGGGGAGATTGTTGAAACCAGTCTATAATAAGAAGATTCGTATTTTATGAGAACAATATATTTGACTTTAAAGAGTATGAAAGAAGATTCGTGTTTTTGAAGACAATCTATAATAAGATTTGATTCGTATCTTATTAACAATAAGTTATGATTTATTTACAAGAATATTTGATCAAGATTTATCTACAATAAGATATGAATTATTTACAAGATTTATCTACAAGAAGATATGAATTATTTACAATAAGATTTAATCAAAATTTATCACAATAAGATATGAATTGTTTACAAGAAGATTTGATCAAGATTTATCTACAAGAAGATATGAATTATTTACAAGAAGATATGAACTATTTGCAAGAAGATATGATTAAGAATTGTTTACGAAAAGAAACACTCACAAGAAGATACATTTATTATTTGCAAATATATGATTCAAATTTTGACAAAGGACAAAATACTGAATTGGACTTAATCGTATTCCTACTTATGAAAGTTCAAGAACTGGTCCAACACTGCGTTCCCTTCTAGATCAAAGAAAGCAATAGGAAATAAGTTTAATTTGAAGAATTTGCGAAAACAATCTTAACCAAATATGAACAGTATCAATCTGAAGAGTTTACAAACTAAATCTTAACAAAATGCAAAAAATATCAATATGAAGAATTTACAAACTCAATCTGAACAAAATACGAACATACTCAATCTAGAAGAATTGCTCAGATTGTATTTTGAAATAAAGAATTGACTAAAGAACATACTATCAAAAAACATATTGTTTAGAATTTGTTTTGAATAAGATCATCGTTGACCAAGCTAGGAATGAAGATACAATTCAGAATTAAACAAGGACTAAATTGAAGCGCTAATTTTACCTATAGATACTCAAGGATGAAGAAGAAGATCATCTAAAAATCATAAAAAGAGTAGAAGAACTCAAGCTCAAATTTACAAATTCATCTTAGAGTTCAAAGAGAGAAACACTTATTCGAATGAGAAATATTTTCTAAGAGTTCTTCTTAGAATGTGATAGTCATTGTTATAATCAACTTACTAGAAGCAACTACTCAAATTCCAAACCTTTGTATTCAAACCCGATATTGGTGTTAGTGTCCCTTCAACAATCTGGGGTTGTTAGATTGTGTGGAGAAGATTTGGCTGGTAGAGTCAAGGTGTGTGTGTTCTTCAAAATTATGGGGTAGTCAAACTGTTTGAGAAGACTTGCTTGAAGGATTAGGTGCTTTGTAATTCTAGTTCTTGAATTAATGGATTAAATTCTTCTTAGTGAAGGAACTGGATGTAGCCAAGTTAGTGGTGAACTTGGATAAGTTACTTGTGTCACTTTATTCCCGCACTCTTTAGTTTTGTTATTACTTCTACTCCAAGTAAATCATCAAGTCTAAACCAATTTAATCAAATAATGAAAAAAGTTATCAACTTAGTCAAACACAATTCAACTCTCCTTCTCGTGTTTGCTACATGATTGTACTGTTATAGATAACGTTTGATAACCTTAAAACCTACAATTCTCCATGTAGGGATTGTAGCGACTTCAAGTTGAAGGACTACTCACTATGGTCACATGAGAATCGCTAGTGATATTTACACAACAATTATGTAGCATTCTCATGGTAGGTAAATCCAGTATAAATATTACCCCTAATATTTATACCAATGTGATGACTCAATATCTCATATCCATGACCCGTGGGATGTTATCATCAGTCTACTCACATAATAGTCTTGATGTATTATTGTCATCCTAATTAACAATAATACTTTACTATGAATACTTTAAGAATAACGTTCTAAATATTAAATAAGGTCTCACGATCAAGTCACAGTTGATGTTCGATTGAACAAACTATCTATTCTAAGGACTTTAATATATTATACGATTAATAACATAATAAATGACGCATCCTTGTACATATATCCAAAATTAGATATATGAATTAAATCCATAATACGAATAATAATCTATGTAATTCATAATTCATTTTGTGCTTACACCATTAATAATAGTAATCTATGTATCCTTACACCATCAATAATTCATTTTGTGCTTCGTCAACTCTCGTGAATCATAGGCCACCACCTTCTTCTGTTGCATAAGAACACACCTTATCCCTTGGTGGAACGCATCACAGTAAACTTCATACGGTTCCTCGGGTTTTGCCAAAACTAATACCAGTGGGGTCGTAAACTTCTATTTCAACAAATGGAAATTGTCTTCACATTTCTCGGTCCATGGTAACAGTTGGTCTTTCCTTGTAAGTTTTGTCAATGGTGTATAATCCTAGCAAATATTTGGATAAACCTTATGTAATACCCATCTACGTTAGAACCAAGATGGCTTGAAAAACTATGACCCTTGCTTGTTTTGATGATAACAAAATTATTTTGTGGGAACAATTTAAAGCACTAATGTTATGGTAAGTGTGCAGTTCCTAGATTAGGTTTATTTTGAAATGACTTTATGCTGCATCCTCTGATGTTTGAACTAAGTTAAAGGAGCACCAACACTTTGCTCTGAAACGCGCCTCTAGTGATTCTGTTAATGCAAGCAGTGCTCTGTCTAGTTTGGCTCTAATGACTACAACAAGCATCTGATCGTTTGGCTCTGATAAGAGTGACAAACAAGTGTTTGTCTACCTCAGATAATCTTGTCAACATCTGATCGTCTGACTTTGTTTAAAAGTCCATGTTCTGACGAAAAGTCAATGTTATGAAGAAGATAAATTTTTTAGCATGCTCTGCTCAACACTCTGAATCTATTATTTGTCTAAAGGTCTACGTGACATACTTTGATCATGATATCTTCTACTCTCTCTGTCTCCATATCAACATATGCATAATCAATTACAAGGACTATTTCTAACTATGATTTAATGGCGAATCAATGTCTGAAGATTTGCTACGAAACATCATGATACATGTTGATTTCTTGCAATCATGACAACGGTCGAAAACCCTAAAGTTTTTCTATAAAAAGACGAGCAACTCTCTTTGATAGACACAACAACATTACATTACAATAAACACAATACATCTGTCTCTACACTCTTGTTCTCTATCCTTTGTTTTGTCTAAGTGCTGGGAAACAGTTTATGAGAATACAATTTGTAAACATCCTCTTGTGAGAGTATTCAGAAAACCGTTAAATTTACTCTTTTGTAACCTAGCTAAGTAGTGACTGCATTCCTCAACAGTTTGATTGTACTATGCTAGAAGGTTGAGAAGATTTGAGCATAAACAATTTGATTGGAAGATGTTTAGTGGAAGTGTGATTCAATTGCTGAATTAGTGGATTAAATTCTTCAATTTGAAATGACTAGACGTAGCTATCGTGTTGGTGGTGAACCAAGATAAATTGGTTGTGTTGTTTTGTATTTTTATGTTATCTACTTTATTTTTATCACTTGGTTTTAATATTTCTAATATTGTTTTTTAAAAAATAAAACACAATTCTAACCCCTTTTCTTGTGTTTCTGGTTCTACAATTGGTATCAAAGCTCAGTCTCAAAGTTGAGCACTTAACTATGTTTGAGAAATAATCTGTATTATTGCAACTAACTTTGGTGGTGAAGTTACAAGTGGAAATGTTAACCGGCCTCCTCTATTTGGTGAAGAAAGATTTGAGTACTTGAAAGACAGGCTCATAAGTTTTTACATCTCACATGATCCTAAACTCTAAGACATAGTCGAAGATGGCTATGAGGCTCCAAAAGAGGTTGCCTGTGTTGAAATATCTAGAAAGCATCTCAAAACTAATCAAAAGAAACAATACAAGATGCATTGTAGAGCCCTAACTTTCACGATGAATGCTATAACCTTCAAAGAGTTCGAAAAAAGCAATAACAAAGAAACAACAAAGAGTATATTTAATGCTCTGGTTCTCAACTATGAAGGAAATAAGCAGGTACAAGAAGCTAAGGAAAATCAACTTGTCATGAAATATGAACTCTTCTAGATAGAAGAAGATGAAGACATTGAGAAAATATTTTCTAGATTCCAAGCTCTGGTGTGTGGATTGAAAATTCTTCAAAAGAGTTACACTACCTCTAACCATATCAAGAAGATCCTCAAGTCTTCCCAAAAAATGGAGAAGAAAAGTAATAGTAATTCAAGAGGCTAAAGATCTAAATAAATTTCCTTTGGAATAGTTGATTAGTTCACTCAAATCGCGTGAGATTGAAATGGTTGAAGATGAACCTAAGAAGGAAGTCAAAATATTTAACTCTCAAGTCCCTAGGAAAGAAGGTTAACTCCAAGGCCTTGCACGCTACTAAAGACACAGAAAAGTACGAATCAGACGATTAGATGAAAACTTAAATGATGATGAGGTGTCTTTTATCGCAAGGAAAATATAGTGCATGTGGAACAACAGGAAGAAATTCTTTACAAAATTAGATTTCAGAAGATTCCAAAATACTAGAGAAAGAGGTGAAAAATCATACAAGAAAAGAATCACCTACTATGAATGCAATGAGCCAGGACATCTCAAATCAAAATGTCCTAAACTTGAAAAGGGAAATTCCAAAATAAATGACTTCAAGTCAAAGAAGAAAGGTCGTATGGTTATTTGGGATGACTTTGATGAATCATCTGATGAAGATGAAGAGCATGAAAACAAAGCTCTGATGGCAGATACACACTCTGACTCTGATTATGACAATGAGTCTGCTGATGAAGAAATTATGGTATTTTTTGACCTATCTCGTAATGAACTTATGGATATGTTAAATGAGTTTCTCAACAAGAATCACAAAGTTTCTTCAAAACTGAAATCTCTTCGAAAACCTCGTGTCATCTTAACATATAAATACAATTCTCTTGAAAAAGATTTGAAAACCTAAAAAGAGAAAATTTAACTTTGAAAGAAAATGTTCCAAAAATTTTAGAGGATAGTGTCTGTAAATCTATTAAGTATGAAAAAGCATTTCAAGAATTTCTTGAAAAAGACATAGGCAGAAAAAACTATGATATATGGTGTTAGTAGAAACAATAAATGTGGTATTGGTTTTGAAGAACTAGGGAAAACTCCTAAGATTAACTTACTTGATACTGCTTGCGTATACTACTTAAAGAAAGGTCAGAATAAATGAACTTGTTCTATGAAAAAAACATGGAAAGACAAGACACATTTCAAAAATAATAAACTAGGACCCAACCAAATATGGATACCTAATAATCTAATATTTCTTGCAGATATCCTTAGCAACAAAGTTAAAACATTAGTCATGGTATATAGGCAGTGGATTGCTCACGACACTTGACGAGAGAAAAGTCTACGTTCCAAGACCTAACCCTCAAGAACGGTGGATTTGTAGGTTTTGGTGGTGATCAGAAAGGTAAGATCGTTGGGCACGACATAGTAGATACTTAACAACCTAGCCCAGTAGTGGTTTCATTTCTTAACAGCTTGAATGTACTAAACTAGAAGGTTGAGAAGACTTGAATAGAGTTAGTTAGACTAGAAGGTGTTTAGTGGAAGTGTGATTCAGTTGGTGAATTAGTGGATTAGATCCTTGAGTTTGAAGGAACTGGACGTAGCTACCGTGTTGGTGGTAAACCAGTATAAATTGATTGTGCTAATCTATGTTCTATTTTATCTGCTCTATTTTCATCATTGAGTTTTAATATTAGAATATTGTCAATGAGCTCCACAAAAAACATTGAATAAATTATCTACTTTATTCGTGCTCTTATATGTTCTTTGAATAAATTAGAATATTGTCAATGAGCACCACAAAAAACTTATTCATAAATGGATTGAAGATCCTATTTATGTGATCCATAAAATTGCTCTTGCATTGGTCACCCCAAATGGTCCGACAAGATACTCACAATGTCTATAATAGGTTTTGAAAGCAATCTTATGGAAATAAAATTGCCCCTTTAATTGATCCATCAAATCATCAGTGCACAACATCGAATACCAATTTTTAATGGTCGATTTATTAAGTTTTCTATAATCCACATATAAGCACGAACATTTGTCCTTCTTCTTCATTAACAATATTGAAGCTCCCCATGGCACTACATTTGGCCTGATACACCATTTCTCTAACAAATCCCCAATTTGGTCCTTAAGCTCATTAAATTTTGATGGCGACATCTAATACTGTGCAATTGAGATGGATCTGATCTTTGGATGTAGATCAATACGTAAGTCTACCTCTCTTAATGATGGAAAGCTATGAATCTATGCTTGAAACATGTTCATAAATAATTTGACACGTAGATTTATCCTGGTTCACCACTAACTTGGCTACATCCAGTTCCCCTCATTTAGAAGGCTTTAATCCACTAATTCAATTACCTTGAATTACAAAGCACCTAACCCTCCAAGCCAATCTTCCCAAAAAGCATGACAACCCCAGACTTTTGAGAAACTAACCACCTTGACCCTACAAGCCAAGTCTTCTCCTAACAACTTGCCAACCCCAGATTGAAGAAGGAACTAAACCACAATCAGGTTGGATACAAAAGATTGGAACATGAGTAGTGGCTTCTAACAAATCTGATAATAATTATAACTCTCGCACTCTAAGAAAAGAACACTCAGAAAATATTTCTAACTTGAACAAGTGTTTCTTTCTTTGAACTCTAAGACTACTCTTTTATGTTTTTCGATGTTTTTCTTCTTCAGCCTTGAGTATCTATTTACAATCAAAATTTGGACTTCAGTTTAGTCCTTGTTTAATTCTGAATAGTATCTTGTTCAGATTGAGTTTGTAAATTCTTTAGATTGGTTATGTTCCTATTTTGTTAAGAGTAAGTTTGTAAATTCTTTAGATTGATTATGTTCATATTTTGTTGTAGATAAATCTTCTTCAAATCTTGATTTGATATGCTTCAAATCTTGACCATATTTTTTTTTCAACTTGGTCAAAAATTTTCTTCAATTATAAATATGAATCAAATCTTATTTTAGATTTTTATCAATTATAAATTTAAACCAAATCTTATTTTAGATTTTCTTCAATTATAAATCTGAGTCAAATAATATTTTAGATTTTTTTTAATTATAAATTTGAATCAAATCTTATTTTAAATTTTCTTCAATTATAAATTTGAATCAAATCTTATTTTAGATTTTCTTCAATTATAAATTTGAATCAAATCTTTCATATTTTCTTCAAAAATATGCATTTTCTTTCGTACTATTTGAAGTCAAATATATTGTTCTCGTAAAATACTTTTGTTATCATCAAAACTGTAAGTATAAAATCAACTTAGTTCCAACATTAGCAAGGCAAACATTGGCATTAAGTCCTTCCTCTCTTCACTTAAAGCAATAGTTTCTTGGCGCCATCTGATGACCCCTTGATCTCAAATTATGATTTCCTAAGCGGTTCTGGCCCTTATTATTGTTTTGTGGTTCGTTGTAGGGCTTAGTCACTTGCTTCCCCTTGTTGCTATAGTTATTTAGAAAACTCGCCTCGTCGATTTAGAGTCCTATCCTCAATTTGGCCTCCCATTCTTCATGTCTTCAACCTCTTATAGGATTTCTCCAACAAAGCTTGGAACAATGAATCCCCAATGGCAGAATATAGTCTTCCATCTTATATTTTAGTCTGTCTTAAAAACGGTGGCACATAAACTATTCATCAACATCCTATTTGAAAAACCTAAAATGTCTTGACAACAACTCGAACATAGCTGCATACTCATCCATATTCATATTTCCTTGACGAAGCTTCAGAAAATTGTCAACCAGCCTAGTGTTGGTGCTCATCGAAAAGTACTAATTATCCAAGAACTTCCTCTTGCACGATGCCCAATTCACTTCCTCGTGAGATGACTCCATCATAAGCCTTGTACTTTTCCACCATTATTAGCATCCCCAAGTAGTAGATACGTAGCATAGTTGATTTTCACTCCCGCTTGACGATTAATCATTTCAAAGATTTTCTCCACCTCTTGGAACCACTTATCAACTTTTTTGGGACTTATATCACCCTCAAACTTCCAGACTTACATTAGAACTTTTAAATATGATTTCTTCGGGGAAGCTTGAAACCTTGCGCACACACAAACATTGAATATAATATTTAGATGACTAGCATTTTGTAATTTCAACCTCCTTACCATTTTCATCCTTGTAAAGAGTGAAATTAGCTCCCATCAAAGTTATAATGCTCTTTGTGTCTTGAATTTTAAATCTCTTCAATAATTCCAATCAATATTTGGTTTGACCTATAAAAGTTCAATTTTCGGCTTGCTTGATTTGCATTATGAGAAAGTATTTCAACTCTCCCGTCAATGACATTTCAACCTTGTTTGCATAATCTCAAAAAACCTCAACACATGTTTACATTATTCCATCCAAAAATTATATCATCTGCATAGATTTGTACCAAAAAGATATGTTTTTTTTCTTTCTTATTTTTAATGAAAAGATCAGTTGTGTCCACTTTACATCTTGTAAAACCTTTTTCTAAGAGAAACTTGCTCAAGAGCTCCTACCAAGCTCTTAGAGTTTGCTTGAGTTATATTTCTTGTTCTTTTTTTTTTTTTGTGTATAACTTTTGACCCCCAAAAAGAATTCCTTACATTCCCTTTGGTCTTGGTATTTGTAGCCTATAAATATTTTCTTAGGATGAAAGGTTTTGGGAAAACAATCTAATCAAATTTCTTGCAAGTTGGAATTGATGGAGAAGATGAGGAACTTTTGACTCAACCACTGTGAACCTGCAAATTGCACTGCTAGAAGAAGAAATTGATATAGCTGCAAGAGTATTGGACTTAAAAATCCTTCTTTTTTCTATTTAATTTAATTTATTTTATTTTTGTTTCCTTAAAAATAAAATAATAGTAAAAAATATTCAAAAGAAATAGGTCATTTGTGTTGGAACAGGTCATATAATTTGAGAGGAATTGAGTTGAAAATAAGAAAGAAGAAACTGGAATGGTGTGAAACGAAGATTGATAATCCTGAATTTGAAAAAAAATGAATACAACTTATACAATGCTCTTGTTCTACTGCATTTATAGGGTAGTTCTCTACTACACTGTTTTATAACTTCCTTAACTAACTTCTAACAACATTTTAACTATCTTCTAACTACCCTAACTAACTTCTACTATTACACTTTGAATTATCTTCAACATGCCCCCTAATTCGAAGTGTTTCAATTTGATATTAATCCAAGTTTGTTCTTCATCTCTTGGAACTTCACCCTCTTCAAGCTTTTGGTTAAGATGTCAGCCTTTTGATCATTTGTTTTGCAGTGCTCCAGCTTTATCTTGCTCTTTATTACTTGATCCCTTAAGAAGTGGTATCTAGTTTCTATATGCTTGCTTCTACCATGAACACTTGGGTGTTTTGCTAGGTCTATTGCTGATTTGTTATCAATCTTCATCTTCACAACCTCATTTTCTCTTAGTCCCAGCTCTGTCATTAGCTCAGCCAGCCACACAGCTTGGCATGCTCCCATGGATGCAGCCATATATTCAGCTTCACAAGTAGATAATGCAACTATGTTTTGCATCTTTGAACACCATGAGATTGGTGATTCATTTATCATGAAGACATAGCCAGAGGTGCTCTTCCTATCATCTTTATCTCCACACCAAT
This sequence comes from Cicer chorassanicum, assembly GCA_037974735.1. Classification (NCBI taxonomy): domain Eukaryota; kingdom Viridiplantae; phylum Streptophyta; class Magnoliopsida; order Fabales; family Fabaceae; genus Cicer; species Cicer chorassanicum. The sequence goes on from JBBPBP010009779.1 coordinate 43,833,340, forward strand.
CTGCATCAGTGAAACCAGTCAAGCTAGCTTCAATTCCAGCCTGCTTCTTAGCATAGTGCAGTCCCAACTTGCTTGTTTCCTTGATGTACCTCAAAATTCTTTTGGCTGCCAAATAGTGAGATGTTCTAGGCTTTTCCATGTACCTACTAACCATTCCGACACTGTGAGCTATGTCTGGCCGTGTGTTGCACAAATATCTCAATGAACCTACCAGCTCCTTGAATGTGGTAGGATCAACCAGCTCCTCATCGCCTTCTTTTGACAGGATCAATCTTGCTTCTGATGGGGTATCAGTCCCATTACAGTCTTACATATTGAATCTTCTTAGTACATCATTAGCATACTTCTTTTGGTGCATAAAAGTTCCATTTTCTTTGATTACAAATTCAATACCAAGGAAATATGACGACATGCCTAGATCAGTCATCTCAAATTCCTTCTCCATCCTGATTTTAAATTCATGAACTTCTGCTTCATTGCTGCCAGTCAGCAATAAATCATCTACATATAGGCATATCAACAGTGCAGGTGCTGCTGCTGCTCTCTTCATAACATAAACTCCATGCTCAGTGACACATTTTTCAAATTGCTGCTCAATGAGGAATTTATCAATCCTCTTGTTCCAGGCCCTAGGAGCTTGCTTCAAGCCATATAGTGCTTTCTTCAGCTTATATACACTTTCTTCCTTGCCTCTTACTTCATATCCTGGTGGTTGTTTTACACACATTTCTTCCTCCAATGATCCATTGAGGAATGCTAATTTAACATCCAATTGATGCATAGACCAGCCTTTGTAGCTGGCCATTGAGACTACCATCCTTACCATTTCAATTTTAGCTACTGGGGCAAATACCTCATCATAGTCCAGCCCATGTTTCTGCAAAAATCCCTTTGCCACAAGTCTGGCCTTGTACCTGGCAACCTGCCCATCAGGTTTCAATTTCAGTTTATAGACCCATTTCACATCAATTGGTCTCTTGTTCATTGGCAGACTTATTAGCTCCCATGTCTTGTTCTTCTCTATGGTTTTGAGTTCTTCCTCCATTGCTGCTCTCCATCTAAGATCACTCAAGGCTTCTTCATCGCTTACTGGTTCTGATTTAGCCAACAAGACAAAATGTGTTAATTCTCCATCTGCATTGATGGCTGAGTCAGATGTCACTTCATATGTTTGCAATCTGACTGAAGGATGTCTAGCTCTTTCAGATCTTCTCACAGGTGCAAGAGCTGGCTGATTTGCTGTTCCTGCAGGCTAGCTCTCATCAAGTCCCACTTCTTCTGGACTACTACTACTTGGACTGCTGCTTGGACTGATGGAGCTGGCTGGTGTGTCTGGACTACTACTACCTGGACTGATGGAGCTGGATGGTATATCTGGACTGGCTGGTATATCTGGACTGGCTGCACTGCTCGAGCTGGCTTCATTTGTTTTCCAGTCCCATCCTCTCGATTCATCCATCAATATATCCCTGCTTATCACCACCTTATTCTTGTTTGGATCATACATTTAGTAAGCTCCAGTTGCATCATAACCCAACAATATCATTTGTTCAGCCCTGTCATCAAGCTTCCTTCTATTATGAGCTGGCACATGTCTGAAGCACAATGAACCAAACACTTTCAAATGATTCATAGCTGGCTTTCTTCCAGTCCAAGCTTCTTCAAGTGTTCTAGTACCTAGTCTCTTGGTTGGACACCTATTTAAGATATACACTGCAGTTGCCACTGCTTCCCCCCAGAATTTATGAGGCATTTTCTTCCCCTTTAACATACTCCTGGCCATGTTTACTATAGTTATGTTTCTCCTCTCAGCCGTGCCATTATGCTGAAGAGTGTATGGTGCAGTCACTTCATGCAATATCCCTTCCTTTTCACAAAAATCATGGAATTCATGAGAGTTATATTCTCCTCATCCATCTGTCTTGATGATTTTCATACTAAAATCACTTTGTTTTTCTGCCATTGTCCTGAATTTTTTAAGTATCTCAAGCACTTCATTCTTTCTCTTGATAGATATATCCAAGTTTTCTTTGTGAAATCATCAATGAATGAAACAAAGTAATGATTACCTCCTATTGATACTTCTTCAAATGGGCCACATACATCATAATAGATGATCTCCAACATTCTTGAGGATTGAGTTGGTACTTCAGTCTTGAATGAGTTTATGTGTTGTTTGGCTTGACAACATTCCTCACATAGTTCCTTTGGCATTTGAATTTTTGGAATTCCTTGCACCATTTTCTTATCATGCAACATTTGAAGACTTCTGAAATTTAAATGTCCAAACCTTATATGCTAAAACCAATCTTCATTCCTGACTTCAGCAACTAACTTTTTGGTCCTTCTTTTTCAATTGTAGTTTTGGGTCTCAAACTAGAACTTCGACTATAAAATGTTGATTTTTAGCAAAAAAAAAATGGTGATTCATAGCTTCAATTGTAAATTTGAAGAGAAAATGTAACTTTTAGGGCCAAAAATCACAATTTTTAAACTAAAAGTCGCCATTTTTAGGATAAAAGTTATGTTTTGAGACCCGGTCTGCAACAAATGTGAAAATAGCGCGACCAAAAAGTTCAATGTCATTAAACTTTCATTTACTATCATAATTTAATTATAATTTAATTGATAGAACTTCTCTAGCACCGACACTTCTAATCGAATACGTATTCAGGTGTTTAACACGTGTTGATACTGGATACCAACACGACACCGACACTTTGATTATATTCAATTAATTTATTTTCTCAAATTATTATTGATATCGACGTGTTAATGTCAATTTCATATTTGGTATATGTGTAAGTATTTATACTTCATTGGATAGAATCCATAATGTAAAAATTATACAATAAGAAATCCAATTCAATACAAGAAATTACATTTTAGAACAGGTTACAATAATATGTGAATAATTAAGTCGGAGACACATAAACATATAAATTATAAATATTTGACAAAAGATTGATTGACTCGATTTGATAAACACTATGAAGAATGCAAAGAGAAAATAAAAAACATTAAATGAGTTCAGCTAGAAAAAACTAATGCAATGGACTTTATGTTAGATAGCTGAAGAAAAAAAAATTTAGTAATAAAGTAACCAATTTCAAATGGACAATATTCCTAGCATATCTCAGCAAACATAATTCAACTAAACCATTAATTTAAGAGTATAAACAAAAATACATGTTTGTCACACATCAACAAGAATATCCTCTTTGCATACATGTGATACGCAAACAATAGCCACAATTAAACCTGCAACCCAATATTTTTCATCGAAAAGGGTAAAATAACAAACTTTATAATTACCTCAATCATCTCAACATTCTCAACGTTTTCAAAGATTTTAGCAAGTTTAGCACCGTCAACAATGAAAGAAAGCTTATCAACGAATAACCTTAGGTTGGATGAGTAATTAGGGGTAGCTCCATCGTATCCTCTTTCTGGTCGATTTCAAATGAAACTGCGAAATAGAAAACAAAACCATACGAAAGCGACAACATTATACGATAGAAGCAGAGGAAATTGAAAATGCTTGATATTAGGAATTTACACATGTGAGATATGAATATTGCAGTTTCGATCGCAGAAATGAGAATACGAAGAAGAATAAAGCGAAATAAATAAAGTGAATTAAAAAATGGATTGAATAGAAAAAAGGAAAATAGCTTGAGTGAAAAAAAAGATAAAAGATTGAATAAAAATTTCACATTTTTTATTATTTTAAATTAAATAATTAAGTTACCGAATAGACCCACAAAAATAACAAATTCATAATTTACTTTCAATGGGTCTAGATTGCCGGTTTGCATGTTTGAAAATATAAACATGTTTTGACAAAATATATATATATATATATATAAACATGTTACTTGAACCAAACTACTTGGAGTTTGGTCACGTTGGTTTCAATTCGACCCAAACTAATTGTTGGATTCACGGCATTGGCACTAGAATGGCTAGAGAAGCCAATACTGCTTTCCTTGGCAAACTAGTACGTGTCATGTACTCATGTTAGTCTAGTAAAAAAGAATAATTTAGTATGCGACGTGACATTGTTAGAGGGTAGGAAGAAATTGTTTGCATGAAACAAAGTAGAGGAGATTTAGTGAGGCACATTAATGATACATTGCAAGCAAATGAAGAAAATAAAAGGAACAATAACAGTTTCTATAGAGCATTTGGAAATTCATAATTTCACAAAGAGACACTTTCCCTGCTTTCACAATGGAAAAAATACGTATAATATCAATTTGGCATTCCAGAATTACAAACTTTGACAATCAATGACAGTTGATCTTTTCCAGAAAGGACATTTTTAGGTACAATCACATGGATTTTTTTAATGTACATATAGTAGCAGTACAACTAAAGCCTTGAGCCCTATGTTGTTTTCCCATGATTAAGAGTCAGAAAGCAATGGTATTTCTTCCATGATTGTAGCTTCCTGGCTAATAACAGTGGAAGCAGGGCAGGCATGTAATGTGGTGCATATATCTTCTGTCTTAAGGAACTTCTCTACATTGATTAGAATCAAAGGTCCATACTCGAAAACCATCCTCTTGCACTGTAAACAATTAGAAGATTATGCAAAATTATGGATAAAGATGAATATATTATGAAAATTATGTTATTTTGCATCTTCCAAGTATGTAACTGTAAAGATTCCTGTTGTATTGTGGTGTATTTTTCTATCTAGTATAGAAAAGTAGTGGCTCATGTGGCATGAGTGTTGCCGATAGTGGAACAAGGCGGAAGGCCAAAATTTTGGCACATAGCCATTGCGGCTTATAGCTCTGCCATGGCGGCCATTCCTTCACAAATTGGCTATGACGGTTGTCAATACATCCGTCACACCATTATGCATGGCAGAGCCATGGCTGCTATTTAACAACAATGTGTGGCACAAAAGAGCTTTTTCGAACTTATAATTTGTGCAAATATTATGAAGAGTTTATAAAATTAACTTAGATATCTATTAGTCGTTTCTAGCTTATTTTCATAAGCTACTCGGGATAGATTACAGATTACAGAAACAGTTAAGAGACAGTTTATGTGGAATTTATCCAAATTTCCTCTTTGATTACAAAAATAGCTTAAACATAAACTCTTATATAATGAACACTTAATGAATATGTGCTTGATTAATCTGTTTACCTAAATGACCCCTAACCTATTTAAGCGTTTCTTATCCCAACTACATTACATTATATCCCTCTGCTGTAACACCAAAAAAAAAACACCTTTCTGTCCAGTTTCAACAATGCAGACTTCATTTTATGTAACCAAAGGATCTCATGCAAAATGGTATTTAAGAGAGAAAAAGAAACTGGAATTTCTCATAATTTTTACCTCCTTTGCATACTTCTCCATAGATTTGCATGCCTTCAGTAGTTTCTGCATTATCTCTAGCTGTCATTTTATAAAACTCTTAGTTTTGTACTAAAAAATATGTGAACAAACAAATCAGAAAACCATTTGTTGTATAGATACATCATGCGTGGAACTTGAAAATGTAGAAAAATTCACTTTTATCTTGGAAGGATAAGATAAACTTTCACATCAGGAAATAAAATCACTAACCTTAGTGTCAGGATCATTCAACTCAACCAATAATGCTGCAACAGCGTCTTTGCAAAAGCCACAGCTATTTCCTTGAACTTGTGAAGAAGCCTTTGCAGACTCACAAAGGTTGAACTTCTTGCAGAGTTCTCCGGATTTAATTGAAGCTATTTTTGAGAAGAAAAGTGGAGCATAATAATCCACCAACTCAATGCACTGTACAGTGTATAATACAGAATAAACATAAATGAGTTAAAATAGGTCTTGATAATTATTTCTTCACAATATTAGATAATATTATTATACTTATTGTAACCCTATCACACTAAGCTTTTTGTTCATTTGGCTTATGAAACCCTAGTGAGTTCTTTTTCTTCCGCCTCTCTTCATCTTCCTTCCTTTTATTTTTATCATTGTTAACATGGTATCAGAGCTTTGCGGCTGACACCGATTTGCTTCCTTTGTTTCCGACCCGATTCTACCTCTCTGTTTCCGGCGCGATTCTACTCTTCTATCTCCGGCGCGATTCTCCTTTTCTGTTTCCAGCGTGATTCTGCTCTTCTGTTTCCGGCACAATTTTGTTTGGCTCTTGGTTGACTATGCTATTGACAGGTTATTCCTAATTTATTTTGTCTCAGTGATTGTATTTGTCGTATTTTCCTGTCATTATTTGTTATGGCTGGTGCTAAGGATAATTCTCTCCAAGCAGTTAGTGGCCACCTCAATGGACAAAATTACTCTTATTGGAGTTATGTGGTGAAAATTTTTTTGATTGGAAAAGATATGTGGGGTTATGTTGATGGAACTTTTGTTAAGCCTACAGATAATAGGGATGAAGCTAAATATGCAAAAGATTTGAAAACATGGAATATCAGTAATTCAAAAATCATTACTTGGATTAATAATTCTATTGAGTTGTCTATAGAAGTGCAACTAGCAAAATATGATACTGCTAAAGAGATTTAGGATCATTTGAAACGTTTGTATGTTCAATCTAACTTTGCAAAACGTTATCAGTTGGAAAGTGATATTACGGCCCTTAAGCAGAACAATATGACCATTCAGGATTTCTATTCGACAATGACTAATTTGTGAGATCAATTGACTTTTATGGAATCAACTGAGTTGAAAGCTGTCAAAGCGTACATTGATCAACGAGGAGCAACGTCTGGTTTGGTTTCTGATGGCTCTTCGTGATGATTTTGAGGGCCTTCGTGGGGGTATTTTGCATCGTTCCCCTCTTCCTAATGTTGAATCAGTAGTTAGTGAATTGTTGGTAGAAGAAATCAGACTTAAGACTCATTTTGCTGTATCAGATAAGGGAATTCTCTCAACTCCTCCATGTTTTTGCTGCTTCTGTTGGTTTGGTAATGATGAATGTGTTTTTTTGCAAAGAAAAAGGTCATTGGAAAGCACATTGTCCGAAATTGGAGAGAGCACATAAGAAGAATTTTAGGGGGCCATTGTTCAATGTTGTTGCTTCTATTCCTCCTACCATTGGCTCTGGTTCTGTATACTCATTTGAGACTGTTTCACAAATATCTGATATTGCAAAACAGCTTCAAAAAAATTTTGTCACTCAATCAAATGCCATGTTTGCCACCTCTTCTAAAGATTTGAACTCCTTTAGTCTGTCAGTATATCTCTTTCCATATGAATTCTTGATTCTGGAGCATCTCACCATATGACATATGATGATAAATCTTGTGTCTGTGAATCCTGCCTCGTCTGTGTCGGTTATGACTGCTGATGGTAGTACTCTTATGCTATTAGAAGACATTGGTTCTATCTCCACACCTAACTTATCTTTTTATGATGTTTATTATATTCCTAATCTCACTTTGATTCTTGCTTCTGTTAGTCAAATATGTGATTTCGATTACTCAATTATATTTTCTTCCACTTCTTGTTGTGTGCAGGATCCACATTCCGAGAGGCTGATTGGGACAAGCCATAGACAAGGGGAACTTTATGTTTTGGATGACCTGTGAGTCCCAGATACTACAGCCTCAACAACTACTACTGACTTATTATCTAGTTTTCTCTTGAATTTTTCGTTTTCTAGTTTTTATTTATGGCATTCTCGCCTTAGACATGTTTCTGCTTCTAGATTAAAATATTTGGCTACTAGAGCTTTAAGAAAGTTACAAACCATTGATATTTCTGATTGTTGTGATTGTAAACTTGCTAAATTTTCAGCTTTACCATTTAGTAAAAGTGTTTCTGTTTCATATGCGCCTTTTGATTTAGTTCACTCTGATGTTTGGGGTCCATCACCGGTTCTCACCAAAGGTGGATCTAGATATTATATTTCGTTTATTGTTGATTACACTCGTTATTGTTGGGTTTATCTTATGAAAAATCGGTATGAATTTTTTGACATTTATCATATGTTTCGTGTCATGGTCAAGACTCAACATAATATTGTTATAAAGTGCTTTCGCTGTGATTTAGGTGGTGAATATACCTCTAATAAATTCTCTGAATTACTTGCTTATGATGACACCCTCCACCAGACATCTTGTACTGATACTCCTCAACAAAATAAAGTTGCTGAAAGGAAATATCGTCATATTATTGAGACTGTTCGTTCCCTTTTATTTGCTCGTTCCCATTTGTTGTCTCCTTCGGTTCCCAGTGAGTTTTGGGGGGAACAGTTCTTACTATTGTTCATGCTATTAATAGAACTCCATCGTCTGTCATATCAAGTTTGTCTCCCTTTGAAAAATTGTATGCTTCTATCCCTGATTACTATTCTCTGAAAGTCTTTAGTTCTACTTGTTTTGTTCTTCGTCCACAAGTAGAGCGCAGTAAGTTGTCTTCTCGGTCTGCCATGTGTGTTTTTCTTGGTTATGGGGATGGTCGTAGTTATGATCCTCATGCAAGAAAATTATATGTTTCTCGTAATGTTTTCTTGAGCACATCCCTTTTTACTCTGTTTCCTCTGAATCTCAGATTATTAAGAGTTCAGAACTAACCCATATTGATCTGTTTGGTCCTAATGATAATGCTTCTAGTGATTGTAATGTTGAGAATTGCAGGATAAATACTACTACTCCACATGATGACATCCCCTTGTCCCCTCGGCTGTCCAACCACCTCTTGCAATTTTATCTATTCCACTTATTCAGCTTCGTTTGCTTTTCTCTTAACCTACATTCACAGTTTGTCTAAGCCCTTTTTCTATAAAGATGCTATTCTTAATCCTCTTTGGCTGCAGGTTATGGCAGAAGAACTCTCAGCATTGCACAAAACAGATACTTGGGAATTAATACCTCTTCCTCATAAAAAGCGTGCTATTGGGTCTCGTTGAGTATACAAGATCAAAACTAAGTCTGATGGGTCGGTTGAGTGCTATAAAACACGTCTTGTTGCTAAGAGATTCTCTCAACAATATGGTATGAATTATGAAGAAACTTTTGCATAACAATAAGGTATAGATGACCACTATTCGTACTCTTATCGAAGTTGTATCTATTCGTCAATGGCATATTTCCCAGATGGATGTCAAAAATGCTTTTTTAAATGGTGAGTTTCATGAAGAAGTCTATATAGTCCCTCCACAAGGAGTTTCTCATAATCAGGGGGAAGTGTGTAAGTTAAAAAGACTTTCTACGGTCTAAAAAGGCTCATCGAACTTGGTTTAAGAAATTCTCTATTGTGAACACTTCTCTTGGTTTCTACTCCAGTGAACATGATTCTACATTATTTATAAGGTATACCACTTATGGTCGCATTATACTTTCTTTGTATGTTGATGATATGACTATTACAAGTGATGATGTTAGTGAAATCAATGAGTTGAAATTGTAGTTAGCCAAGCAGTTTGAGATGAGGGACTTGGGAACTCTTCGCTATTTCTTGAGGATTGAAGTTGCCTACTCTCCTAAAGGCTACCTTCTTTCTCAATCCAAGTACATTGTCAACATTCTTGAACAGACTCGTCTTTCTGATAATAGAGCAGCAGATACTCCTCTTGAGTTGAATGTGAAATATGCTCTCTCGGATGGCGTTCCTTGACCAGGTTCCACTTTGTACCGTACTTTGGTTGGCAGCTTGGTGTATCTTACATTACCAGACCTGATATTGCTTTGTGTTCATATTGTCAGTCAGTTTGTTGTCTCTCCCACTACAGTACATTGGACAGCTGTTCTTCGTATTCTTCGTTATATTCGAGGAACTCAATTTCAGAGCTTTCTCTTTCCTTCGTCGTCCTCATTGGAGTTACGTGCTTATTCTGATGCTAATTGGGCTGGTGACACCACAGATCGTAAGTCTACCACATGATTCTGTATCTTTCTTGAAAACTCTCTTATTTCTTGGAAGAGTATGAAACAAGACATTGTCTCTCGCTCTTCTACAGAAGTTGAGCATCGTGCTATGGCATCTACTACTGCTGAAATAATTTGGTTGCGTTGCCTTCTATCTGATATGGGTATCTCTCTTTCTGAGCCAACTCAGATGCACTGCGTTAACAAGAATGCTATTCAAATTATTCATAAATCGGTCTTTCATGAACGCACCAAGCACATTGAGATTGATTGTCATCTTACTCGTCATCATCTTCAGCATGGAACCATTACTTTACCGTTTGTCTCCTTTTCCTTACAGATTGCTTATTTATTCACAAAGATGCATTCCATTAAACGTTTTCGTTTTTTGGTTGACAAACTCTCGATGTTCCATGTTAATGCATCGGGAGTTTGAGAGGATATATTAGATAATATTATTATATATTAGTAGTAAGGGTATTTTAGACTTTTCTATTATCTTGTATATATACTTATTGTAATCCTATCACACTAAGTTTTTTGTTCATTTAGTTTATGAAACCCTAGTGGATTCTTTGTCTTCCTCTTGTCTTCATTTTCTCCCTTCTATGTTTATCATTGTTAACACACAAGTCTACCCTATAATTCCTTAAAAGTGCTGATAATTGTTCCACTAGTATGACTTCAATCGCTTATCACTAATTTTTACAAGTTTTACTGATGGAAGTGTATAGTTCAATTCAACAAAAACTAGGCAGGACTGTTTGCCGTGAATATTTCCTGTTTCAATTTCTACTTATAAAATGAACATTAGAAAAGGTATTATAAAAGTTTTTGAAAAAGCATTTTAGAAATAGATTGAATATTTTTAAAAATTATGAAAAATGATAAAAATATATTTTTCAATGTTTCCAGAAATACATTCTCTTTAGTTTGTTTTCATCTTCTGTCTATAATTATTAAAAAGAAAAATTCACAACTATATGTAATTCCAGCCACCAACATACAAAGTAAAAATTGAAATTAAAAATTGAAAATGTTTTTAGAAAGTAAACGGACCTAAGCTATTTATTTTAGTTATGACTTATGAGAAATAAAAAGTGAGCTGAGATGTGGTGGTAAAATGTTAAACAGCAAAGCAAGAGACTCAAGTCAATTTTTTGCAATAACTGAGAACAACTAATATAACATCCAAGCAAAACAGAATCCAGAAAAGGAGACAACCTGCTGCTTGAAAGACAGAAGCTGATAGCAAGTATTGTGAAGGCCATCAAGGATTTCTGCCTGAGTGTTGTTATCTTTTATATAATTAAGTGCCTCAGTAGTATATTCCTCACAAAGTGAACACACATCTGATTTTCTGTTTAATTCTGCACATGAAAGATGTGTCAACAGGACAAAATAATAATGTTACATTTGTATTTCAAAATTCTAATTGTGTAAGTGTCGTCAATCACATATCTAGAAAATGGTGGTTTGTTCAAATTTCACTATCCTACAGCGCTATTATAGCTGCTATACTGGGGAGACAGGCTACACTTAAACAATATTGAAAAACTTATGAACAGGTATCACTGACAAAATCAGTTTCTATTCACAAACATCTTTTCATTGGTGTGAAGGACGGGAACTGATAGATATATCAGGTTAAAAATGGACTCTTTGGACTTTTAGAATGCTTCATCTGAAGAGGTTTATATTAACTTTTAACTTTCCCCATCGTGCATCAAGCCGATACGAGGTTAATTTGTACAAATTAAATACAGGTTTTGAGAGAGAGCCTTAGCACAATGGTAAGATTGTTCCCTTTTAACCTGGAGGTCTGCATGTTCAAATCCTAGACAGAGCCTCTACGCTCGGCCCCCAACCTTACCTAGTGGGAGCTTTGTGTGTTGGGTCGCCCTATATACTAGCCTTAGCACAACAGTAAGGTTGTTTCCTTGTAACCTGAAGGTCACAAGGTCAACCTAGACACAACCTCTCTGTTTGGTCCCCCGATCTCACCTGGTGGGAGCTTCACTGAGCCGCCATATATTCTAGTTTTGAATGCCAGCATTTTTTGTTCTTGTTTTCCATTGATGGCTAGAAGTTACCTATTAAATATTAATCCTTATACTTTGCAGCTTCTACGGTTAACTAATGAATAAATAAAAGGGGGAGTGAATATTACAAACAAAAAAAAACAGAAGAACAACAGTATTAACCAAAATAGTTAATTACCAAGGTGTGCTAGCTCTCTTGCATCACAAGCCCAAGCAGCACCCAACACAATCATAAATAAAAGCCCTATTTTGCCCTCCATAGTCTCTGTAACAACCATTCAAATCAAAGAACACAGTATTAATGACTTCCCTTAGAGAAAGGCCAAAAACCACCAAAAAGAAATTTAAGCCCTATTCCAAATACATGAACTGCTCCCTAAATAATGAAATTCGAACTGAAATGAACACATAAATTCAATGTCGAAATATATATTTTTTGGACATGATAGAATTATAACTTAAATATCAATAAAATGTTCTGCATTTGAAGAATACGTTGGTGCAAAACAGTAATAAAGTTTCGTGCCATCAATGTGTGGACAGAAACTTAACTTAATGCAATAATACCAATTAATAAAACATGAGAAATTCATGAATGTAGCCAAAAAGGAAAAGAAAATCCTGAATGAATGAAATTACATGATTATGATGAGAGAGATAAATATATAGGTCAAATTAAGAGAAAATGGTGTGAATTATAATGAAGGGAAACGATGAAAGTATATATTGTAACAATTAATGAATCGACAAAAGATGGAGGAGAATAATGCCTTTTGGTGAGGAGGTAGGGCAATGTGTTGGAAATCTGCGTCTGGTGCAACTAACGATGGGTTGGAGAAGAAGAAAACGGAAACGGTGACAAATGAATAAATACCCAAATTATATTTTGAAATTGAATAGTTGTACTTACAATTTATCCATAATTTAAAATAATAATAAAAATATTTAATTTTTATCAAAATTATCTTTAAAATGATTGTTATGATGGGTTGGTAATATAAATTTTTTTATATTATAGTGCATAGTGTATAGTAATTAAACTCTTAAAATAAAAATTCTACATTTATCTCATTTTTTATTTTCATAGACCACTATTAAAAAAAATCTGATGTGATAATATTGAAACTAGAAAATAGTTAAAAAGAAAAAATAACAAGTCACGTGTATCAAACAACACTTTATTTTTTTTTACTAAGAGAAACGATATTCATTGATTAAATTATAGGATACATCAATGAAATACAAATTCAAATTTGTTAAAAACATAAAGGATAAATTTGCGAACAAATTGAAAGCACCAAGTTAATGATGTAAAATGGCAAGATACCTATAAATTTTATAAAATTCAAGTGTTCGAAATATTTATTCATCTGAATCTGTAATATTGACGACGTCAAAGTCATTGATTGAAGTTTGTAATCGATCAAAACTAATCTATCAATTTGAACCAAAACGAATACCGCACAAAAACGAAAAAAAAAGCACCGCACCTAGACAGAAAAATAAATATGCGTCACACTCAGACGACGAAATAAGTGTCGCCATTTATTTAGATAAAGTGAAGGAAAAACGATTTGGAACAGTTTGATTTTACTCTTAGTACTTGATCATTTAATATACCACTTTTTTATTTTAGTTCCCGTATCTTTTATGATATTTTGAGAAACGATTTAAATAAACTTTGATCCGTCAAATCAACATTAAAAGAATGAAGAGTTTTCCAAAAACCCTTAAACCCTTCTTTTAATTTTTATTCATATTTTTTTATATAAAATAACACTAATTATCAAATGATCAATAAATAAATTTATTAATTAATAATATAAAACATTTTTATTTTAATATATCATAAAAGATGATGTGTTGGTGTGTATTTATAGTTCCACATGTCATGGCAATTTATCAACTCTTTTTTTAGGGACCAAAACCAGTGTCTCTGATTTTACGGGGACTAAATCCAAAAAAAAAACTTATATGGACTAAAATCAAAAAGTTATATATTTGTAGGGACCAAAGATATATTTAAACATAAAAAGAAAGTATAATTTTAATAATTAAAAAAATAAGTAAAATAAGTTTTTAGTCCTTATAAAATTTCAAAATTATATTTTTAGTCCTTATAAGAAATTCTCAACTTTTTAGTATCTAAATTTTTTTTTTATTACTTTTAGTCCATATTTGGAATTTTTTTGTAAATTTTGATACTTTTAGTCCCTCAAACAAGACTATAACATTAAAACATGGATTAAAAGTGAAAGAAAAAAATTAGAGACTAAACTTAAAATGTTATAATTTTGTAAGAATTAAAAATATATTTAATCAACAACAAAATTTCACCCTCATTTTATTATATTATAAAAAAAATTGGGATCCCTTCATTGGTGAGGCCCTATGCAGTGGGTTAGATTCACAGGGCCATCACCGGTCTTAATATGTTCATCAAGAAAAGTGGTTGGTGTGTGTATGGGAGGGGGATGTTCTTAGGTGACTAAAACATCTTAGTCATCAGACCATAGTGACATGTAGCCATGATTTAATAGTTTTCTAGTAAAATCGACGGAATGACCAAAGTAGCTAACATAAACATACTTAAGAGACTAAAACGAAGCAAAAAATAATTTAGAGACCAAAATGAAACCTGAAAAAATAGTTAATGGACTAAAAGAGTAATTTAACCTAAATTAAAGAATATATTTTCACTAATCTAAAACAAACAAAAAAATCATATAGAAATTTAGTAGATATACTAAATTTTAAATAGCAATAAAAAATGGAGTAATTCAAACTCCTTAGTGTATCTAGTAAATTGCTAAATCATCTTCTTTTTTGGAGGTTCTAATTTTACTAGCTTTTATTTGCTTTAAATTAGTGAAAATATGTTCCTTAATTTATTCAAGTTTTTCTTTTTATTTTTAAATGAATCGTAATTGTTATAACAATTATATTGATAAAAAATTAAAATGTTGTTTGATATACATGACCTGCTATTTTTTTTTTAAATTAATTAATACTACGTCAGCATTTTTTCTTTTTAAAAAGAGTGGAAAATTATGAAATTAAAAATAGAATATATATGGAAACTCAAATCATTTATTTGAAATTAAGAGGATCAAATTACACAATTAAAAAATTTAGAGATGAATTTGTTGATTTGAAATTAAGAAGACAAAATTGCACAATTAATTTTTTTTTGAGATAACTTAGAGATAATATTTTTTTTTTTGAAGAAAAAGTACGTTTAAGCCTTAAAAAACACTTTTCTTATCCTTCCCCTTACGAGAGTGAACAACTATCACAGATTATACGTAGGAACTTACATAAAAAACCAAATCATATGTAGGAATTAAAAGACAACGGTCTTTTCTTTTGATAGAAAAAATAATAGAATAAAGACTATCGATGCAGGTGTGCTGGTACCTTAAATGAGAGACGGGGTCATATCAATTGCGATTAATGTCTTTCAATGCATTTGATTTTATCATATTCTTTTTGATGTGTTTAGGTTTGATGGTTTTCGCATGCTTCTTTTAATACTTTTGTCTTTATTTTCTATTAATAATATTTGAGGTTGTAGAAAATTATTAAAGTTGGCGGTGCCAATTTAATTGGAGTCGTTGACGATAATAATGTCCTATGCACTCTTTCTTTAATAAAAAAGAAAATCGCAACATGTTACCACATTGAAGAATTATATAACTAATTTTTCAAGTTTTATTTAAAGTGTTTGCACATTATGATTTGTTTGTTAATATAAAATAACTTTATATTCTTAAAAAAAAATAACTTTATAATAATGGTGTATCTCAACTATTCTAAAAAATTTGTATGAAAATCTATAAAAACAATATTTATGACATTGCACTTAAATTTTATCCTTTTTTAAGTTTACTAGTGTAAAATTGGAATTCTGAAATCTAACATATACTACAGCTAAATATTGTTGGGAAAGTAAATAAATATATAGTAAAATAAAGAACACAATCATAACATAAAAATATAACGTAAAAATTTTAAATCTGGAGAAAAAACCACGAGCATTGTCAAATTACAACTAGAGTATACTACTATGTGAAACTTGTTATAACACATAAACTTCTTTCATACTCTTTATGGCTCCCCGTACACCCACACTCTCCAAAACAAATATTTGAACTACATCTTACAATACTATAACACAAGAGTATAAGAGAAAATAAAAAAATTAAATATAAACTTAAAATGTTTTTCACCGATGTGAATTGTAATGAAAAACTAGTATATAACATTGAATTCCCTCTTCGTTTACAATTCCATGAAATGTAAGACAATTTTAACATATAATATTATAAACAACTCTAACAAATATAAAAACAAAAAATAGTTGTTTCAACATTTACAACACGGACAAATCAATTCATTCAGAGATGAACCACAATCTATTTTGGGTGAATTAATTCATTGTCAAATTTTAATCAATTCATTTTCCTTGAGATGTTCAAAATGAATCGATAGACAAACAAATTGTTTTTTGCAAATTGATTCATTTTACTGATTGATTCAATTCATTTCAAATCGAATTGATATATTTTACCTAACTAGCGTTTAACATATAATTTCTATAATTTTGTGAATCAAATTCATATGTTATAAAATGGCCAGAAAGAGTGCATGGATTGACCAAACAAACATTTTATGCAATGACAATGTGTTTAATGATTCAAGATGAATATAATGCATCTAAGTAATGTATGCTAACATCAATATGCAAATTCCCTTAGACTTCATAATGGTTTTAAAAAGAACATTCACTTCTTTGTCTTGGTCAAAACATTCTTCAATAATACTTAAAGGGGCATGCTTGCAACCAAAAATTGTGTTTTAAATTTTTTTGCTAAGTTAATGATAAGTTGAAACCTTCCTTTAAGAGAAAAAGGGGAGAAAGATATTTGATAAAGTGGAGAGAAAATGATACTAAGACTTAGGGGATCCCTAAGTTAGGGGGAGTCAAAGAAATATAAAGAAAAATTGTTATAAAAAATACAAGTTTTGTCATCATCAAAAAAGGGGAGATTGTTCGAACCAAGTTGGTTTTACATTTAGAGTTTTGATGTTAACAAAAGTATTTTATGAGAACAATATATTTGACTTCAAATAGTATGAAAGAAGATTTATGTTTTTTAAGAAAATCTAAAATAAGATTTGATTCAATTTTATAATTGAAGAAAATCTTAAATAAGATTTGATTCAAAATTATAATTGATGAAAATCTAAAATAAGATTTGATTCAAATGTATAATTGAAGAAAATCTTTGACCAAGTTGAAAAGAAAATATGGTCAAGATTTGAAGAATATTTGAAGAAGATTTGAAGAATATATGATCAACATTTAATTGAAGATTTGAAGAATATTTGATCAACATTTAATTGAAGATTTGAAGAATATTTGATCAACATTTAATGAAGATTTGAAGAATATTTGACCTACATTTAATGAAGATTTGATCAACATTTTAATGAAGATTTGAAGAATATTTGATTTGAAGAATTTACAAAGTAAATGTACACAAAATAGGAACATAATCATTCTGAAGAATTTACAAAGTCAATCTACACAAAATAGGAACATAATCAATTTCAAGAATATACAAACTCAATCTAAACAAGATACAATTCAGAATTAAATAAGGACAAAATTGAAGCCCAAATTTTCACCATAAATAGACACTCAAGGCTGAAGGAGAAAAACATCAAAAAGCAGAAAAGAGTAACTCAAGTTCAAAGTTCTCAATTCATCTTAGAGTTCAAAGAGAGAAACACTTGTTCAAGTTAGAAATATTTTCTGAGTGTTCTTTTCTTAAAGTGTGAGAGTTATTATTATTATCAGCTTTGTTAGAAGAACCTGCTTAAGTTTCGATCTCTTGTATCCAACCCGATAGTGGTTTAGTTCCTTCTTCAATCTGGGGTTGTCAGGTTTTTAGGAGAAGACTTGACTTGTAGGGTCAAGGTGGTTAGTTCCTCAAAAGTCTGCGGTTGTCAGGCTGTTTGGGAAGACTGACTTGGAAGGTCAGGTGCTTTGTAATTCATGGTTTTTGAATTAGTGGATTAAAGCCTTCTGAATGAGGGGACTGGATGTAGCCAAGTTAGTGGTGAACACGGATAATTCTACGCGTCAAATTATTTATGCTTTCATTGCTTGCTGCCTCTAAATTTGATTGCTTCTACTCCAAGTAAGTCACAAAAACCAAACTAATTTTTAATTATTTATAAATTATCAAAAAGTTATCAACTTTTTGCAAACACAATTCAACCCCCCTTTCTCGTGTTCGCACCTTCAATATATTGTTCTCATAAAATACTTTTGTTATCATCAAAACTCTAAGTATAAAATCAACTTGGTTCCAACAGGCTAGACGAGTAACATTGTCCAATGACTAATATTATCTGAGCTAAATAGACTGAGCAATGTACGAGTTTAATCTTCCACGGTAACGATCTATTGTCTACATCTCCCTTTCATGGATGCCACGCTTCATCATCTAACTTCTCAAATTCTCTAGTGTATTCTTCAAACGTTGAATATTTATAGTAAGAAGGCAAGAACTTTCTGGTTAGTTTTCAACATATTTTCTTCCAAGTTTCTCTCTTGCTTTTTCTTTCTTGCATTCTCTTCTTTATAAGGTTCTCCCCACAAATGGAAGCACGTCTTTTTAACTTGACAACAATGATCTTATGTGTTATCTCTTTGTATTCAAATATCCTTTCAACAATTTGTAACCAATCGTCAAAGTTATTAGGTTGAAGTTTTCATTCAAGTTGAGATATGTCTCATCATTTTTGAATTGTTGTATTTGAAGATGATGACTTCTAAATGATGATGAAACACCATTAGATTCATCAATGTTTGATTGGATTTGTTTGGCTTCCAACACGTCAAAAATTTGTAGTCAACGAAGGAAAAAGCAAGATCAAAACCGAATAATGTATTTCGAATTAACTAGAAGTTCTTGTGTTCTCACTATTATAAAGATAATTTCATCCAGATACAAAATCTTCAAGATAAGAACTTATCTATATAATAATACACTGAAAATTTGAGAGGTTGATGATGAACTGTGATATCCACAAAAGGGAGTTACAACCAATCATTTCCTTATTTCACTATAAGAAAATTGATTATTTGTGGCGACCAAAGGCCACACAAAGCTTATGGCGGCCTAATTAGTCACAAATTTATGGTAGACAAAACCCTCACAAATTTGTTTCGTAACAAAATCTTTGGTCGCCAAAAAAATATTGTGGCAACAAAAGCCCTCACAAAGTTTATGAGGGTTTTTTCAACCGATAATAACAACTTATTTGAGTTTTATTATTTGTGATAGTTTTTTTAGCCAATAATTTGTGATGGTCTTTTGTTAGCCACAAATCTTTTTTAAGTTGGTCACGAATCAAAAGTTTTCATGTAGTGTCTTCAGTAAGAGAATACATTAGAGAATTTGAAAAGTTGAGTCTGATGAACCAACTTGTCCCATCCCGGACTAGTAATTTGAGAGTTCGGAGAGAAATGATCAAAAGAGCTATGAAAGCTTGAAATTTAAGAAAGTTCATAAGGAATCGTTTTGATAAAAGATAAAAATGATACAATGATCAATACTCTTCTTATTTATTTATAGTGGTTAGTGAACACTAAGCTTCTAACTATTTTCTCTAAATAACTCTATTTGTAATTAATTACTCTAATTAACTCTAATTGTCAAGACTATTGACATTCTTAACCCTCCCCCTCAAACTCAGAATTGAGAAATTTATCAATCTGAGTTTGAATTTCAATTGTTATGAACATTTAACATGCTGAACAATGCAATCTAAAAATGTAATGTATCTAAACACTTATTTGCAAGAAGCCTAATTCATCACCAAACTGTTTGTGGCCATTGTTCCTAGTATGTATTGGGTTTTCTTGCAATCGAGAAAATAGTCAACTTCCCAAATGTTGTGGTTATCATAAGCCAAGCCCAAGAATATGAAAGGCAACCATGTGATGCAAAAAAATAAAAAACCTTCAGAACTCTCGGAACGGTAAGCAAAACAAACACACAATGCAAACACGTTGGCAGAGGCATGTTAGCAGATGTGTGGTATGCTAAAGTTTATCTAGATCTATAATATCTAGATCTAAAATTGCAAAATGACTTGATTGAAAAAGAGATGGCAGGGGTGGAAACAACGATGGCTGAACATTGTTTATCGATTCTGGAAACCACATGTTCATAATGCTTAAATCAATTTGATACTTCATTTTTCGGATCTTCTAAAGCCACAGTGAAAATGACAGACTAAATAAGTAGGCCAATAGGGTTCGACCCGATTAGATCCATTAATTTGCAAGATGCACATTACATATTAGTATTAGGCACAAGTTATTTTCATTATGTCAAGCAACACATGTGATCGGTATAATCATCCACAACCTTTAAACTCATCCTATTATTAGAAATATATTTATAATATACGTTTAAATAGAGTTCTGGTTCCCTATTTTACTTAATATGCAATTTTAGTTCATTTATTTTTTATCCACAATTTTGGTCCCTCTATTTCTTAAAATTATGATATTTTGTCCAACTCTGATCTTGTCTCGTGAATTTGATGATGTGGCAATTAATGAGGTTGATGTGTCATATCATACTTAATTTGCAATTTTATTAATTAGTAAATAGGTAATATCATTATAATACTTTTATAGTTTTTAAAAATAAAGCAAAACAATTAAAAAAAATAAAGAAAAGAAAATTAAAATTTGTTAAACCAAATTTATGAACCCTAAAATAGAAACATAAACAAAGTAGAAACACAAACACAGAAAGAGAAGAAAAAGAACGAAGTCACAAAATTGAAGAACAAGAACGATGCTCAACGAGCCTTAATTGTGAATCCTATTAGAATCGTCTCTTTCTCACGATCATTGTCATCTCATTCTCGTTCTACTGTGTTCTTTGTAATGGATTCAAGGGAAAAAGGAACGGAAATCGTGAAACTCAGTTGCGATGGAACTCCAATAAATCCGTATGATTCAATACTTTCTTCATGGACAAAAGAGGATGAAAAGTATATTTCCAAAGGTTGTTTCGAATCAAGTTCCGATATATGTGGTTATTTTGTTTTGGGTTTATTTGCAACTTTGTTTAATCAAGTTATGATTTTTATAGGCCATCAATGGTTCAAATTGTTAGATTACGAATATTCCATGGCGGCATGTTTGTAAATAATCCTTGCAAATTATATGTTCAAGGTCAAGTTGATGAAATGAATTGGGATTGGGATGCATACCACATGTTGTATATGGATATAAGAAGAATGATAACAAATCTGGGCTATAAAGAAGTTAGATGTTTACGGTATAGGCACCCAAAATTTTCACTTACTCGTGGATTGAGGCCTCTTAACTCAAATGCTAATGTTATCCAATTTATTGAAGATGTGAAAGGTAATGAACATGTAGAAGTTTATATGGAGCACCTTATTGATACTCCAATTATAGTTGTGAATGACAAAAATAAGAAGAGACAAAGTGTTGAGGAGGAAATAATTATTGATGTTGATGAATACAGGCTTGAGGGTGATGGTGGTTGTGAATGTGTTGGTGAACCTGAAGTTGTAGTTGAAAGTGAAGATGAACCTGAAGTTGTAGGTGAAGAAGCCGAACCTAAAATTCAAGATGGACCTGAATTTGAAGTGGGTAGTGAAGATAATGACTATGTTTGGAGTAGTGAAGATGATGTTAGTGAAGATAATGAGAGTTTTGATGAAAGTGAAGAAGATATGAATTGGACTATTGTACTTCCATCTCAACCCCATTTAGGAACTTCACTTAATGTGTATTTAAAAAAGCAAGATGATTTTGAAGATGAGAATAAGGATTCTGATCAATTAGAAACTCCTTTAGGGAGTGATGAAGATGAGGACTCAAGGCCAAAGTTCTCAAACTTTAAAACATGTAGGTAATGGTTGTGTTCGATTTAAGTTGGGAATGAAGTTTAACACAAAGTCCAATGTGAAAGAGGCTATAAAACAGTATGTTATGGAAAAATAAATAAAAATTATACTTCAAGAAAAGTGATAAAAAGAGGATGATTGTAAATTGCATGAAGAAATGTCCTTTTCATATGGGGTTTAGTAAGAGAACTGAAAATCAAAATTGGCAGGTTGCAAGTTTCATTGATGAACATATATGTTACAGTACACCTAGAAATAGGCATGCCAAAACTGAGTGGCTAGCAAAGAAGTTCATGCCCACCCTTAGACATACACCTGACATGAAAACAAAGGGTTTAATTGCTGAGGGGCTTGAAAGATGGAATGTTTAATTGACACTTGACCAAGCATGCCAAAAGAAGAACCATTGAGATGATACAAGGGCTTGCTAGTGAACAATTCTCACATTTGAGAAGCTATGCAGAGGTGCTATTGGAGTCAAATTCAAATAGTGCAGTAACTATCAAATGTGCTAATAGCGATAATTGTCCTATATTTTAGAGAATTTATGTTTGCATTTGCTACGGAAATTGGAAGAAGAAATACCCTAGAGCGGAGATGAAAGAAGTATTGTGGTTAGCAGCTAGGGCAACAACAATTCCATCATGGCAAAGAGCAACGAACATAATGAAAAACATGAATAAGGTTGCTTGGAAAGACATGATGAAATTTCCTCCTAGAACAAGGACTAGGTCTGCATTTTCCACTAATACACAATGTGACCTACAAGTTAACAATATGTGTGAGACATTCAATAAGGCAATATTAGAGCATAGAGACAAACCAATAATAACATTGCATTGAGGGTTTAAGGCACTATATTTCAGATATGATTATCACCCAACAAGAACATATGTCCAAATAAAGGGCAACATATGTCCTAAGATACAATAGTTGCTGCAAAAGAAAAAAAAGGCTGCTGAAGGCTGGAGTCCACGTTGGATGGCTGATGGTCCTCATGATATGTTTGAAGTGTCCAACGAATCTGAGACATATAAGGTTAACTTAGGCGCTAAGACAAGTGCATGTAGGAAGTGGGACTTAACATGTATACAATGTTGCCATAACATTGCTTGCATGTGGCATAACCATGTTTCCCTAGAGGATTTTGTTTCATCATATTACAGGTAAAATGATGGTTCAATGGTACTGTTTTTATCTGTTAATTAAATATGATAAACCATATTCTGGCTATAGTTTTAATGTTTCAGGAAAAACACTTTTATGTCTACATATGGATACACAATGAAACTAGTAAATTGTCTTATTATATGGCCTATATCAAATAGTGTACCAATAAATCCCCTTGTAATAAGGAGAGCACCAGGCAGACCTAAGAAACAGAGAAATAAGAGTACTGATGAACCCAAAAGGTCAAATATACTACCAAGAACACTTCTAACTGTGAAATGTAAAAAATGTGGCAAGCTTGGGAACAACAAAAGGACATGCAAAGGTAAAATTGCTGCTGATCGTGAAATTCTGAAAGGTGGAAATAAGGTAAAACTGCTACTGTTCAATAATTGATGGTGATATTCTTATAAAATATTAGTTGATGCACTGCTAAACCACTACTTGTTTAGTAATTGATGTTGTTGTTTTTATGTAGAGGACAAAGAGAAAAAGGACAAAAGAAGGTCAAGGTGCACAAGTAGGTCTACAAGCACCTCAAGGATCACAAGCATCACAAGTTGTATTAACTAAGGGATCACAAGTGTAAGACTGTGAATTTTATAAACTCTAATTTATGCAAATTTATTGTATTTTGTGTTGAATTGCTTAGGCTTTTAGCCCAATTTTTATTTGTGAGTTAAGTATCAAAAATGTATTTTGTCAGAGTTAGTAATATGTTTAAAATATATGTATATGTATATATTTATATATATATATATATATATATATATATATATATATATATATATATATATATTTAGAGACCCGTTTAAAATTAGTTATAGGAGAATTTATTATCGATAAAAATTTTAAGATGACACATGTTGCTAATAAATTCATATGTCAATTGAGTTGCGACGAGAGTAGATATTTTTATTAAAGTAGATTGTGAAGTGAGTGATGTGATGTGTGTAAAGGTAATTAGATGATGTAATGATTATTTTAATAAAAACTTAAATATTTAATTATAATATTTTTTTTGCTTGTAAGTTAAAAAATAAAAAGTACCTAGCATGTCTTTATGACATAATTGTTAAATGTTAATTGTTTATTTTTGTTGGTGACCCTTTACATTAT
Source organism: Cicer chorassanicum (assembly GCA_037974735.1). Lineage (NCBI taxonomy): Eukaryota > Viridiplantae > Streptophyta > Magnoliopsida > Fabales > Fabaceae > Cicer > Cicer chorassanicum. The sequence goes on from JBBPBP010009779.1 coordinate 43,857,482, forward strand.
TGCGGAAATTGGGCTTTGCCCTCAGATGATACCTGAGTTCGTTCCATCGACTGTTATCTTGACGACGGAAACGTCGTTAGACTTCGCTGACCGGCACTCACCGACTGCTTGGGCATACAACCCAATCTTAAGCAGGGCTACATATACGGGGAGAATAGTGAGGACAAGTAGGAGAGCTGGGGCAGTATTTCTCGTGGGTGAACCTGACTTCTTAGGAGACTGATCCCTCTATGGCGGATGAGGAGGAAGAAGTTACTTCAAGTTGAGATATTGCGTCAGAAGGAACTTGTGTGGTGTGTGGATGTCACCCTTGTTACTATAGTTGTTAGTAGATAATCAGATTAGGGTTTAGTTGTATAAGGCCATAGTGTCTTTTTGTGTTTGTACTTATTTTGTTTTGGGATGACTGTATCTATGACATACCTTGACATTTGACTTTTTGGTGGGTCCATGTTCTATTTTTTTTTTTAACGTGACATGGGGGATAACATTCTTGGAACAACATTTTTGTGCAGGTGTCTGCTGAGAATACTCCAGAGGTATGAACAATGTCTGATAGGTCTCAGATTCCCGGTGTATTTTCTATTTGTATACTTTGAATTATTGTTCCAAAAACTATCTTAGCTTGACTGTATATATGATGTAATTATTATGACTCTTGTCGTTTTGTATTAGGATGTTTTATTTCATTAAGTTGTTTAAAAAAAATGCACTCGCGCTTTTAAAAATTGGGGTGTTACAACAAACACCAAGTCAAAATACTTAGGGTCGAATGGCCTTATATATTGCTTTAATGATGTAATTTTTTGTTTAAGCATAATATGTAATGTGCAGTGCCACAAACTTCTAATGTGTAATTGCACTATAATTTTGTTTCTTTTCTAATTTTAAAATGATCTTGTTATTTTGTATGACAAATAAGTTGACCCTCTTATTTTGTATGACTTGGTTTGTATACATTACTAGTTTAATTGTTTGTTTAATACCAAACTAGTTTAATTTGTGTTTATTCTGGTTTAATTTATGTATTTTCTGTTTTAACTTGGGACTGGATTATATTGGTACTGGTTTAACTGAGACTGGTTTGCGACTAGTTTGTATTGGAACTGGTTTGAAACTAGTTTAATTGAGTCTGGTTTTGGACTAGTTATATTGGAACTGGTTTGGAACTAATTTAATTGGGATTGGTTTATATTGAGACTGATTAGTGACTGTTATTTGGAATTGGTACAGAAGAGTATTTTTTATGGCAATTAACACAAAATAACAAGCAAAAGGAATTGGCAACATGCACTCAATTTGACACACTATTTGGGCAGCATGCACACAACTTGACAATTCTAACACACTAATTTGACACATTATTTTTCTGTGTTATTGGCACTGATTACCTGATAGCAATTAATACAATTAGAACATTTGACACAATTACAACATTTCAATAAAAAGACAGTCATTTGATTATATAAACATAGCCATTAAATCTTCACACAATTACAACATCTTGACAAAAATAACAAGCTATACATGAACCTAAACAACCTATTTCAAAACATGTGTTGCAACTAATGCAAACACAAGTATTACAACAAACACCTAAGACAAACCAGGGAAAAAAAACCCACAATTTTAATCTTCTTCAACTCATCTTCATTTATCTTTGAGTCAATCATAAACTTCATCAACTCTTCATTCTTTTCCTTTAGAGATATTATAACCTCCTTAGTATGATTGGTCATATCTTCATCAATCTAGTAAAAAAGTTGCATACTTTTGTCCCATTTATCTACAACAAACAAACTAGAAAATGGGTTAGTGAAAATTCCATTAAAATCCAATAATTAATTAAATCCCTAAATTCTATTCCAATAACAATCCCAAAATTTAGGGATTAAATGCCTAAATTCCATTGCAAGAACAATCCTTAAATCGCAAAAACCCAAGAACAATCCCTAAACCCATAATTGAAAATTCCCAAACCCAAAACCCAAATACAAAAAATTAAATAATCCCCAAACCCATAAACGAGTTTGATCAAGCCCCAAATGCAGAATCAACCAAACAAAGAAAGTAAGAATCATACCTTAAAAAGACCACACACATAAAACCTATTTTTAGAATGGGTTTTGTACTGTGCACCCCCCACCTGTACCTCCCACCCCATCCCCATGGAAAATACCATATTGCCCTTTTTTACTATGTATAAAACCATCAAAAAAATTTACCACTTTATTTCTCACCCACACTTTTGAAAATTACAAAATCTTCCTAAACATTCGAAAATTTTAAACTCTTGAAACTTAAATTTCTAGAAATTTTAACAACTTTTGAAACTTTTGATAAATGTCAAAGTTTCGAAATGCAATTTTCCAGGATGTTATGAAACTTTCGAAACTTTGGATAAATTTGAAAGTTTGGAAGTGTGTTTTTCCAGAAATCATCAAACTTTCGAAAGTTTTGATGAATTTGAAACTTTCGAAACGTAATGCTCGAAACTTTCGAAAGTTTCAATTTATAACAAAAAATACCTGTTGTCTGTTATAATTAAAATTTTATTTTGAAAAATAAATTTATAATATTATTATTAGTTAAATTTATTACTATTTGAAATTAGGTATGAAATTTATTACTATTTATTACTATTAATTTATTACTAGAAAATGCATTTCAGAACTTTCGTATTGTTCCCAAACTTTCGAAGCTTGTTACGGAAGTTTCATTGAAGACCAAACTTCCGAAACAATTTCGAAACTTTCCATAAATTCCAAAGTTTCGAAACTGAAAAAACTTCATGTTTCTGAATTTTACATTTCGAAAATTTCAGATTGTTAGAAAGTTTCGAAGGTTTCTGCATTTCGAAAGTTTCATGTTCATGGAAACTTTCGTAGATTTGGAAAATTTTAAAGTTTCGAAGTTTATCTTATTTTTGGGTTTCGAATGTTTGCAAATATGTGATTCGGACAATTCAAACTTTCGAAGAAAATGGGTGAAAAAAAGATAAGGGAAATTTTTTGGGGGTTTTTATAGATAATATTAGGGGTAATGTGGTATTTTTCATGGGGATGGGGGGTGAGAGGTACAGGTGGGGGTGAGAGGTACAAGTGGAGGATTTTTGCACTTTCATGCCGTCACAATGCGAATCAGTCATCACAACCACTATATGCCTCTTTCTTTTTAATCATGTTTCTCCCTCTTCAAATTTATCTTTTTGTCTTTTGTTTTTTTGATTTTTCTAGTTGATTTTATCTTTTTAAATTATGTTTCTAAAACAATATAAAATAGTAATTTGTTTTGTTTAATTTAATAATATTATGTGACATGGCTTTTACTTAAGAAAATACTAATGTCACCTCATCACAAATGAAAGCCAAATTGATGGGTGGGACAAAATGTCAAAATTTTAGAAAATAGGAGAATAAAAATTGTAGATAAAAAAATAGAATGATCAAAATTGCGAATCAAGTAAAATAATGGAACCAAATCAATATTTAAACCTATAACATAAAATACTAATATTGCCTCCCGTAGATATAGAGGAAGAATTTAAATATAGATAGAATTTTATGGATTTGAATGATGTAAAGTAAATAATTAAATCAATAATTAATATCCTAATCATAGTTGAACCCACTCCAAATGTATTTTTATGAGCAAAATCATCATCATCGTTATGTTAGTATGCATATATATAAATAAATAAACAAATGTGAATTTTCACTTATGATGTTTGTTACCGTTGACACTGGCCCGTTCTAAAAAGGTACAGTGGGCCAGGACCCACATAATTTCGAAAATCAAGGCAATGACTCCGGTGTCAACATCAGACACAGAGTGAACAACACGAGTTGACTAGACAAGACCGTTTGTTTTTTTGTATATCTAGTTGTTGTTAGTTGTTACTTCCACTTTCAACAAATCCTAAACACTACACAACACAACACAACAACCTTTTCTTTTCACAGTGGTTTTTTCTTCTCATTCAATGGAAATGCCTAATGCGATTATGAACCGGGTCGAACCGGGTTCGAAGGAGAGCCGTTTAAGAGCGGAGATCGATACTTCAGCGCCGTTTGAGTCTGTGAAAGAAGCTGTTACTCGATTCGGCGGTGTTGGTTACTGGAAACCTATTCTCCATCATAATAATAATAATGACAATATTAACCTCATCACTCCTCAGGTAATTTATCTTTTTGTTAATTTTATTTAATTTAATACTGTTTTTTTGCACTGCACTTCAGTCCAAAGTTTTCAATTTTTTTTTTTAACTATGATTTATTTGCGGTTATTTGTAATTAGTTTTGTAATGTTCGTTCGGCTCGTTGGTTATGATTTAGGGGTCACTCTGTAACTTTGTATTTTTCTGAGAGCTAGGAGACTTGGATCTGGAGAGCTATAAATATAAAAAAAGAAAAAGTAAATGAGTAATAACTAAGAGGAACAAATCTAATTAACAATTTACAATTTCTATGGAACATTTTAGAATACTGATAATATGGGAAACTAGGTTGATATTGTTCATAATTTACTTAAAAGAAAATAAAAATTGTGAATGCTATCTAAATGTGCGAATTAATTGAATGTGTGTCTTCAAAATTATTTAATTTGTTTAGTTACATTTACTGTTTGTTTTTGCTGCTAATATGCTTCACCGTGACTATTACAGTGGCTCCCTAATTTTTCAATGAGTGTATCTTCGTAACCCTTATGGTTTTTCTAGATTATAGATTTTGTGTGCGTATTTTCTTTTTGGAATTAAATTTGGCATAGTAGATAATAGATGGTACCTTACACTGTGTGTGAATATGCATTTTGAGTTATACTTGTTTAAGATTGTGTATATGAATTGTGTGAAATAATCAAAATTTCTATCTTTTCTTTTAGCAGCAAAGCACAGAAGAGCTTGATGCTGGAAAATTGGAGGAGCAAGCAATGGTATTGGAGAAAGAACTCATCCTGAAAGAAAGGGAAACTTTTGATGTTTTAAAAGAGTTGGAATGTACCAAAAGGCTTGTGGAAAATTTGAAATCAAAGCTACAAGCAGAAGAATCTGAATCAAATTTGAACATTAAGATGAGTTTATGTGATGATAAGGAGCATGAGAAAGGTGAAGAAAAGGAAAACCAAGTGAGTCATGTTCCTTATAATTCAACAACTCCAGGTTTAATATTAAGGGAATTGAAGCAAGCGAAATTGAATCTCAACCGAACCACAAATGATATTGCTGATGTTCGAGCTTCTGTCGAATCACTCAATAAGAAATTAGAGAAGGAAAGAATCTCACTCGAGAAAACCCGTGAGAGGTTAACTCAAAACTCTTCAAAAATAACTTCTTTAGAGGAAGAGCTGAACCATACAAGACTTAAACTGCAAGTGGTGAAAGATGCTGATAACAAAAGCGAATTGGATGACCCTTCTGATATTACGATAGAGCTTCAAAGATTGAGTTCTGAGGCAGAACATTTCAAAAAAATGGGAGAAGTTGCAAAATCAGAAGTGTTGAGAGCAATGTCTGATATTGAACAGACAAAAGTTATGATAAGAACATCCGAAATAAGGTTGGTTGCTGCTAGAAAAATGAAGGAAGCTGCCAGAGCAGCCGAAGCTGCCGCACTTTCGGAGATAAAAGCTTTATCTTATCATGATAATTCACTTGGAGATTGTGTGCAAAAGCATGATGGAGGAGTCACTCTTACTTTTGAAGAGTATACTGCTCTAACCTGCAAAGCTCGAGACGCCGAGGAACAGTCTAAGAAGAGAGTTTTTGATGCAATGCTTCAAGTTGATGAAGCAAATTTATCGAAAATGGATGTTTTGAAAAGGGTGGAGGAAGCCACAGAAGAAGTTAAAACAAGCAAGAAGGCGCTTGAAGAAGCTTTCGAAAGGGTAGAGGCTGCAAATAGAGGGAAGCTAGCAGTTGAAGAGGCTTTAAGGATGTGGCGGTCCGAGAGTCATAAAAGGCGATCATCGATATATAATAACTGTACAAAGTTTAAAAATCCTTGTCCCCATCGGAGAGACTCTCAGTTATTCAATGAAAATGGGATGAGTGTTGTTGATGATGAAGATAAACTGGTTCTAAAGCCGACTTTATCTATAGGACAAATATTGAGGAGGAAACTGATGGCACGGGAAGAGTTTGAAAATGGGATGATTAGGGAAAGAAGCTCAATGAAACGAAAAGTGTCGTTGGGTCAGATGCTTGGTAAACACAACTATGATCCATGCTTTGAATTTGATAGGCAAGTTGAGAAAGAAAATGGTCAGAAACAGTTTTCTGCCAAGAGAAAGAAATTTGGATTTGCTAGATTCTCCCTTCTTTTGACAAAACAACAAAAGAAGAAGAAGCCAACTCTTAACTTGAGGTGATGATGAGGTTACTTGATCTTCTATCTGCTCACATATTTTCTAGTATTGTGATTGAATTTGCAAGGCTATATATTCTTGTGTGGTATTTAGGTTATTGGGATTTGTATTGTAGTCATTGCTTGTATACTAATTAATTAATTCATTAATGTGTGTTTATCACTTGTTATGCTAATTTGTAGAGGTGTGTGTGGTTTATATCAATTTAATTTTTGTAAGCTTGTGCTTTTACTTTATGTGTATGCTTTATTCTTTATTCTTTCAATATCAGTTTAACTCTTGTTATGCTTGGATACATGGTAACAAGTGTCAAAATTGACTGTGTCAAATGTGATTTTCATACAAAATCAGGTAACAAAAGTGATAAAATTAGGCAAATTCTAAGGTGAACTAACTTGATAGTTGTCTACTATGGACTATATTTTAAAATTGTTCGAAACTCTAATAATGACAAATGTCTTCGAAGGTAAAAGGTACTGATCTTTTTGTCTTTACGTTGAGACGGCAATTTGATCAATATTGGTTCAACATAAAATAATGAAAAATAAATATGAATGCTTCGAAACTTAACTCATTTGTTTTTGTCAAATCAACATTAATTAAACTATTGCCTCAACTGTAAAAACAAAGAGAAAACCGTGAACTTTGATTTTCAAGAGGTGTCATCAATCAATCATTGTTAAAATTTTGATTCAGTTTTAGAGAATGATCCATTGTCAACCCATTGAATCCACCGTAAATGTAATAGAATCTTTCTCTTTATCGTTATACTACCCCTTAACTATCAGGCCAACAAGAACCAAACTCTAAATCCATTTTTCTAAAACTGAAATCCTTCTTCTTTACACACAGCAAAAGAAGGTAATTGTTCACATCTACTTTACACTACCAAATCCCAAAAATCCTAAACGCTGAAACCTTTCACACTCAAAGCTAAGAATGGTTTTCAAAATTCAAATTTCTCATTCAAACCTTTCTCTTCATTCTCCATACTCGCAGATCTCTCTCCCTCTTCTCTTTTCTCCTTCTCCATCCACAATCATAATCTCCTTCCTCCGCCGTCAAGACATTACAGAGGAAACAAGGGGTAAAGATTATAGCAAGTTGGATATCACAATACCATCAAGACTTATTATGTCTAATAATTGGAGACTAAGTTACAATCCAATTGTTGTGAAATGAAACAATCATAAATTATCACCAAAAATCATATCAAGTATTGAGTGTGTGTTAAGTGCAGTTGTAATTTACTTTCTTTTGTTCTATAATGTTGGTTCTAATGATTGTTATTATTGGTGTTAGTTCCATGTACTATTATTTTGGTTAAGAGTTTTTTTTAATTGGTAAAGTACTGATATTAATCATGAGAGGCAATACTCCCATGTTCATAAACATGATTCTCAACCTAATTCTTTCTAAGTCATACCAAATTAATAATGTTGAACTTTCAAACTATGAAATCATTGGTATGTGGTCTAAATTAATTATATCATATTTTAAATGGAGGTGTTAAGGGATATAGTTAGCAATAGCATTGAGTTCGAAGCTAACCCAGAGATATATCTGAATAAACCATTCATGCTGTTATGGTTCCAACAAGTTTATAATTTTTCTGCCAGTTTCTAGAGCTTCTTGGTTCCAACAAGTTTATAGTTGGTACTATGTCAACTATTGATAAGTTCTTTGGAGAACTCACTTTAAGATTCCACGAGGGGAATTTCCAAAATATTTTTGAAAATCTCTAATAGTTATATTAATGTAAAATTTAAATAATTTAATTTATCACTTGGTCAAGTGGTTGTAATACTTGGAATTAATGCATCTATTAGCCAACAAATCAATGCATTTGTTAAATTACCAAAGTTACAAATTTTTTCAAGAGTTGATTTTTTTCATCAATTGATATGAGTTTCTCTATAAATAGAGACACTTTAGAGGCAGAAAAAAGAAAACAAATTTCATGTTTACACAAGTCAAATTTGTATAAAAAATATTTATGAGTCATTTTTTCTTTTCTCTAGTGCACGAAAGTAAATGAATGAACTTTCTGTAAACTATCATTGATATGTGAATGTGCAATTCACTTCAAGGATTCCAAAGTATCCAGATTTGTCGATTAACCCGTTTGCATTCAATATATATAGATTGGTGGGGGAAAATCGAAAGCTTAGTGTGATATACACGTTTCAGAATTTATTTGTGCAACCTTCATCATCATCGATTTCATCTTCTTCTTGTCCAAAATTAACAGCATACGCCCAACAAAAGATCCAACGGATACATCACTCATTAATGCCTTCTTTCATGCTCCTTTCATCTTGGTTATTTCCATTTTACGATCTCTCTTGATGTTTGCTTCTTCGTTTTGACATATAGAGGGATACAAGAGGTTTTGTGTGTATAGACTACATGAGGTTTTGCGTGTATGGATTAGTGATCTTGATCTTTACTATTAGAGGTACCTCTTGATTCTTAGATTGTCGAGCATTGGTCTATTTTTGCTTTATAAAGAAATTTTGAAGTTGGGTCATATGTGTGTATTTAGGTCATTATGGGACAACACAAAGTTATCATTATCTTAATTGTTTTAGAACAATGGTCAAAGACCGACTTTATGTACTAATGTTATGCTGTTATCTAAATGAATATATTATATATATTTAAAAAAAATTCGTCATTTTTTTGATGCTACTTCATACTAATTTCTCCACATGTGCAAACATTTTCCACCTCAGCTAAAAAACAGATGTGTACGTCTTCGTAAAGAGTTTCTTCTATCAGTTCCTAAATAGGTTTTTCGCTCTTTTAATCTTTTTAATCCCTAATTTTTTTTTGTTTTCCTTCGACAAAATTTTAAATCGGATATATTAGAATTTTAATTTACAAACATTCAAACTATTTTTAATATTAATAGAGTAATTATAATCATTAACATTTTAGTTTCAAAACCGAAATCCAAAATTTATAACAATTCGGTTACAAAATATTAATTGTCAAACAATTATAAGTATACATCAAATACAAATACTTGCAAATGAATTACTTTAATTTTATGTCAATTAACACTTTAAAACAACAAATTAAATTTAATTAATTTTAGTAAAATAAAACTGACCAAAATTCAAAGAGACATGACTTTGCCCTTCATTTTTAAATATTTATATATTATATATATTTACCAATATTTAAAGTAGAAAATCAAATACAAATTTTTTTTGTTCTCTCACTTGCTTTACAAAACAAAAAACTCCACATATCTGAAATACAAACTTTGCAAAACAAATTCGGATGGACTAAACTTTTCTTGAGTATCAAAGTTCAAGTTGTTCGAATGTGTATTGTCTACACCATACAAAGTGAGGATGGACCAATCTCTTTAGACATGATTTTGTTGGATGAAAATGTATACAATCACAATGATTGAAGATTTTTATTTGTATTCAATTTCGTGTGTGTGTGTGTGTGTATATATATATATATATATATATATATATATATATATATATATATATATATATATATATATATATATATATATATATGAAGTAGCTAAAATATCACTAGAAGGGGGGTTGAATAGAGATATTGGGTTTTTTAAATTATCTTTTGAATATGTATCCTCTATGAGAGGATGAAGATCAGAGTATGGTAATTTAAAAAACTTTAATACACAGTTAAATATAAGGAAGATACTTTAGAGAAGGACACACCAAGATTTATACTGGTTCACCCAATGAAGGCTACGTCCAGTCCTCACAAACTTGTGAGTTTTCACTGTGGCTCAAACTGACATGTCCTCTTTACGGACCTCTTTTCAAAGTGTATATTCCTAGCCTCACCAGGCTTACAATTCTTTTGTCTTTCTTATTACAAAGATAACCAAGTGTAAAACAACTTGGAAATTACAGATTAAAAGATTTGAGATTGATTGTATGATCTTTCTCTTTACAAGAACTTTCTAAGAGGATATTCTAAATATATAGTTTAGGTTTGTAGAAAGTGCAAAGAGAGGATGGAAATGATCTTCTTAGCTTTGAGAAAATTACTCTTTGTAAGTAGTTGTTCTGATTTGAGCTGAAGAGATCATCTTCCTTTATAGAGGTTATGAACCTCGATTCTCAAGCAAAAGGATGTATGTGACCGTTGGAGATTTATGCAAGTGTCCAAGGTTCTTGGTCTGATTTACTAAATTGCCATCTAGCTGTCCTTGCTAATATGAGCTCAGGAGGATGAGTTTGAGGATCAACCTCATACTGAAGTTCTAACCTCCCTTGAGATACGAACTTGAGATGACTTTATCCTTTTTGCTTTTTCAACGCTGTCTAGGTACAGTCTTTTCAAGATAGGTATCAGCTTTCTAATTTTGACTGTTCCCTAGGTAAGAGGATGAATATTGATCTGCTTATCATCCTCTTATCATTGATAGTAGACTTGTAACCTCTTTTGCTTGTTTTGTCACTGTCACTTCTGTTTGTCTTCAATGTGCCTTTGAATCATAATTTCTGTGATCCCATATATTCTTATGAAGAAGGGCTGATCCTTGTTTATGATAATTTCTCATGAATATCTATCCTCCAGTTCAGAAAAACTTGTTGAATTACTTCAAATTTTTCTTCTTAATTATAGAGTTGAATAGGAACCTGTTGCTTAATGGAATACACTCAAGAGCACATATTAGACATTCAAACATAATCATAATTATTAAATAATTTTGTTATCATTAAAACTATTTGAGAGAGATTTTGTCTCAACAATCTCCCCCTTTTTGATGATGACAAAATTCTTTTGATTATGATTTTCAATTTTGAGATAAAATGCTTTTAAGTTTCTTTTGAACATAAGTGTAATAATTTTTAGTTCAAAAATAATTACTCCCCATAAATTTATGCCAAGGTTTAAAATAACAGTTTTAGAATAAGAAAGAGATATTTAATTTCTGAAGCAAATATTACAAAATATGTTTCAGAATACATAAACTTAATAAGCATAAGGCAAGAGGATTGAAATAGGTTTTCAAAAAGGATCCTCTTGATCAAAAAATTGACAACAGAAGAGCATAATCTAACTCCCCCTGAATTTGTCAACCATAAAAAAAAAATGGAGCCTACTACTTGGATGAGGATGAGTCGTCAGAGGAGGACTAGGTTGAAGGGTGAGGAAGGTCTGGCAGAGGAGGCTGGATAGAAAGCCTGGGAGGATGATCTGTAAGAGCACTTGTGGGGATGATATTTTTAATGACCCATTCCAATAGAAGACCAATTCTGATTTTCTAAAGGAGTCTGAACTCTTTCTTAGTTCGAGGTGTTTCTAACCTCTTAGAAGATGAGGGAGGAGGTTGGTCTTCAGGCAACCTGTTGATACTAGCACTATTTATGTGAGAGCTTTCTCCTTTATGGTGAGATGATTGATCACTAGATTTTGCCAAAAATGAATCAATGGAGCAGAATTTTCTTGTAACCTCTAGAAGAGTGGGTCTGGATGGAGCCTCATGAGTGGTGATAGGAACAAGTGGAATGATGAGAGGAGGACAGGTTTGAGGATAATCAACAACATGGCTTACCTTTTGTGGTGATGGAAAAATTTGAGACATTGTGAACGAGTGTTGTTGAGTGCTGGTAGGAGGGATAAATGGAAACTCTTGTGGTGAGAACTGATGATATGACAGATTGAGATCAAAATATAATTCTTCACCATCCTCCATGAGTTGGAGGAGTATATCCTGTGTTGCAACCTCAAAAGGAGGATAGTCGTCCGTTGAGGGAGGACAAACATTTTGGAGAGGAGAGTCAAGGATATTTGGTGAGTGGGAGAAACAGAATCTTCAGTATCTCTCTGATGAGTGTCCACAAGATCATCAGAACATGGATTTTGAATTTGTTCTTCAGGGATTGGTTGCTGATCAGGGATCAAGTTCTCAACGTTGGAAGCAGGATTCAGAGTTTGTGGCTTGGAAATGTGGTGGTGTATTTTCTGGAGTTTCTTTTGTGGCTTGGATGAGCGTTTTTTTGTTGGAGTTTGAACAGGGCTATCTTTGGTAATATCCTTTGAAATCTTAAGCTTCATTTGATTGACATTCCGTAAAGAAAAGACATTGTTGAGATACATAGACTTCTCATCGTCTAGTGGAACCTTAAAAAATTTGAAGATCCTAGTTAGGATCATACCATACGGTGCAGACCGGCATAATCTTGCAGCATTCATCATGAAATAAAAAATAATGTTGCCAAGATGAAGAGGGGTTCCAGAAATAAGGTGGTGAAGTATTAGGAGGTCAAACTCTGTGACCTTTTCAAAACTTCCAGCCCTAGGGACGATAGTATGAACACAGATATTATGAAGAATTCTACAAATGGGGAAAAGGTTTGAGGATGTTTGAGGTTTTGGACGGTTGATGAGCAAACTTTGGAGGACGGCTGTTCTGGTAATTTTACTCTGAAAGTACCAAGCTTCAGATAAACAATAGGATCCTTCGTCTCAAATGTCTAAGATCTGGCACAGTGTTGTGGGAGATATCTCCAACTAAGTTCCTTTGAGGACTAAGTTAAAACATGTGTCCCCTTTGGATACATTTGCAGCTGCATAGAAAGCTTTGACCAGCCTCGAGTATTGAGGTTCATCAATGTGAAAGAAGGGTGACCATCCTAACTGGTAAAAAATTTCTTCAACATTAAAGCCTCATTTCGCGAGGCTCTCCAGATCAATTGTGTTTCCATTAACAACTGATTTATCTTGCCATTTCTCAACATAAAGAGCTACCAATTCTTTTGTCATGAAGAGAGGAATTTTTGATTTTTGTGATGATGATGGAACAGTGGACTTTTTAGATGAAGCAGGTTTGGGAGATGAATGAGAGGTGGGAGGTGTGGATTTTCTAGACGAAGCAGGCTGGTGTTTTTTGGGTACAAAATCTTTAGACAAGGTTTGTTCTGAATCATCAGACACAATGAGATGAACTGATTCATCTGGAGTGGAGGTTTTTGAAGATAGAACACCAGACATGATTCTGGATGATCTTCTTACAGGAGCAGATGAGGAGGTCTTAGATGAAGATGATTTTTTAGTCTTGAGATGAGGAGGAGTGGTGGAGAGGACATGTATTGAGGACGAGCTTAGAGGAGGATGAACAACTGTTACAGGTTCAAGTTTGATTGTTGTTTGAGTGGTGTCTTCTCCTTGTGATACATTCTCATCACTGGAATAGCCTTCAAAATTTTCTGGGGCGTTATCAGAATTTTTCTTTTTGCAGAAAGTTTTGTTCTGGCCATTTTTGGAATTTCTTTGAAGGGTGAGAGATAGATGAAATTTGAAGGAGTTAATTTTGAATTTTGAAGAAGGAGGTTGGATATAAAGCCGTTGGAGGTGAAGAAGGTAGAGGGTAGTCATGATGACCTAGGTGGCAGTTGTTGCACAGTTACACACACATAGGCGTTACAGCATTAAATGCTTGAGGCGGAGGCGTGCAGGCAATTGAAGGAACAATGGTGGGAGACGTGCAAGCATGCTGATAGGAGTGGTTACTAAAGTGTTTATTGGTTTGCCCACAGAGGAGGATGAGTATTGAACGACGTTGTGTAACCTCTAAATTTCATAGAAGGTTGGTTATGACATTCGGTCATAAGGGGTTTTAAAATAATTTAAATTTAAAATTCAAATTACAATTGAAACGCCAACATTTAAGATTCTAAGTAGTTAATGCAATTTAAATCAACAATAATTACGAACAAAGCATTCAAGAAATTTTTGACAAATTTATGATTGAGAGTTTTTCCAAAAGGGAGTGAAATCGATCATCTTGAAGAGGTTTGGTGAAAATATGAGCTAATTGATTTTCAGTTTGAATGAAAATTAGTTCAATATCCCTCTTTTGAACATGATCTCGTATGAAATGATGTTTAATTTCTATATGCTTCGATCTAGAATCCTGTATGGGATTTTTTTGAAAGATTAATGGTACTAGTATTGTCACAGACGATGGGTATTTTTGTGTACCTTAGTGAATAATCTTCAAGTTGATTTTTTACCCATAGTATTTGAGAACAACATTGAGCAGCTGACACATATTCAGCCTCCATAGTTGAAAGGGCAATGGTGCTTTGTTTCTTGCAAGACCAACTAACGAGATATTTTCCAAGAAATTGACAAGCTCCACTTGTACTCTTTCTTTCCACTTTGTCTCCAGCATAGTCAGCATCGCAGTATGCTATGAGGTCAATGTCTTGAAAATTTTATACCATAAACCCAAATCTGTTGAACCAACAAGATATCTCAGAATTCTTTTTACAGCTGTGAGGTGTGATTCTTTTGGTGAGGATTGGAATTTGGCACATAGACCTACGGCAAATACTATGTCAGGTCGGCTAACTGTTAAGTATAGTAATGACCCAATCATTCCTCTGTACTCCTTTTCTGATATGGGAGTTCCTTCATCATCTTTGTGTAACATTGAGGATGGATGCATAGGAGTTCCCATAGCTTTTGCTGAATTCATGTATCTTTTCAGTTAGAAATAGAAATATTTATAATACTGATGACAATGAGGATAATGATACTAGGAATATGTAGATTTCATCAGTATAAAAATAAGGAGCCGGTATTCTGCCTAAATAGTGAAGAAAGATAATAAAGATAAAAACTACAAATATTTGACCCACATAATCTCGCAATTTTTTGGTATATTTTTCTTGAGATATGAAGATGCCTGTTTTTGATTGCTTGATTTGTAAGCCAAGAAAGAATTTTAGTTCCCCCATCATGCTCATTTCAAATTCACTTTGCATGAGGTTAGAAAAATCTTCACACATCTTTTCATTTGTAGACCCAAAGATTATATCATCAACATAAATTTGAACAATTAATAAATCCTCTTCAAGAGTTTTCTTGAAGAGTGTTGTATCGATCTGTCCTCTTGAGAAGCCATTGTCTTTTAAAAATGAGCTTAACCTCTCATACCAAGCTCGAGGAGCTTGCTTTAATCCGTAAAGAGCTTTAGACAATTTGAATACATGATTTGGTTTCTTTTTGTTCACAAAGCCAGGAGGTTGGTGAACATAAACCTCCTCATTTAAGAAACCATTCAAAAAGGCACTTTTAACATCCATTTGGAAGAGTTTGATACCTTTATGAGTGGCATATGCCAGAAGTATTCTAATGGCCTCAAGTCTAGCAGCAAGAGCAAATGTTTCATCGTAGTCAATTCCCTGTTGTTGGTTGTAACCTTGTGCCACTAGTCTTGCTTTGTTTCTTATGACTTATCCATCCTCATTTAGTTTATTTCTGAATATCCACTTAGTTCCAATGATGGAATTTTCAAGAGGGGTACAACATCCCATACTTTGTTTCTTTCAAATTGTGACAGCTCTTCTAACATGGCGTCAACCCATGATTTGTCACAAATTGCTTGATCAATTGTTTTGGGTTCAATTTGTGATATCATGGCCATGTTGTTTAGATCTCTATTTAATGATTGCCTGGTCCTGACTCCATCTTCGGTGTTTCCAATGATTAAATTAGGAGGATGATGAGTTACTGTCCTCCATCCTCTTGGAGGTTGCTGAGAGGTTGAATCAGGGTTGTCCTCTTCATTTGGACCATGAGCTCTAGTGGATGAATGTTCATCTTCTTCATATTTATCCATATTTTCTAAACACAAATCATCAAACTCATAAAAAATAACATGCATGGATTCCTCCACATTATGAGTTCTAAGATTATATATTCTATAACCTTTTGACGATGTGGAGTATCCCAAAAAGATACCTTCATCAGATTTTGGATCAAACTTTCCCAAATGATCTTTATTGTTAAGAATATAACAATAAGATCCAAATATATGAAAATAAGAGATATTTGGTTTTCTGCCTTTCCATAGTTCGTATGGAGTTTTGTTCAAAATTTTTCTGATGGATACTCTATTTGAAACATAGCATGATGTGTTGATAGCTTCAGCCCAAAAATATTTTTCAAGGTTGGCTTCATTCAAAATTGTTCTAGCCATTTCTTGTAAAGTCCTATTTTTCCTTTCAACAACTCCATTTTGTTGAGGAGTTCTTGGACAAGAAAAATTGTGGGAAATTCCATTTTCATCAAAAAACATTTTGAAAGATTCATTTTCAAATACTCCTCCATGATCACTTCTCACAGAAATAACGTTTGTTCTTTTTTCGTTTTGAATCATTTTACAAAAATATTGAAATGCTTCACAAGCTTCATTTTTATGTTTTAAAAATAGAACCCAAGTAAAACGTGAGAAATCATCAACAATTACAAACCCATATCTTTTTCCACTTACACTAGGAGTTTGAATAGGCCCAAAGAGGTCAATATGAAGAAGTTCAAGAGGATGATTTGTGGAGACTATATTTTCTGATTTAAAACTGCTTTTGACTTGTTTTCCTTTGGCACAAGCTTCACAAATTTTGTCTTTCTCAAAATTAATTTTTGGAAGACCTTTCACGAATTCTAATTTTGATAATTTAGAAATAGTGCTTAAGCTTGTGTGACCAGCCCTTTGGTGCTAAATCCATTTATCCTTTTCAATAGCCATAAAACAAGATTCAATGGGCAAATTATCCAGATATAATTCATATAAATTATTTTTTCTAATTCTAGAAAAAAAAAAGTACTTTACCAGAGGATGAATGTTTAACCTCACATAAAGTGGGTTTAATAATTACTTCAAAACCACTATCACATAATTGGCTAATGCTTAGCTAGTTATGTTTTAAACCATCCACATAATGAACATTTTCAATTTTGGCAGAATTATTCTTTCCAATAATACCTGTTCCTTTAATTTGAGCTTTGTCATTATTTCCAAAGGTGACATATCCTCCATCCTTTATCACCAAGGAAATAAAGCAATGCTTGTCATATGTCTTGAGCATCCATTGTCCAAGAACCAATGGTTTCTTTTGTTGATCAGAGGAGGAACCTGTGTTAGAGTTTAGAAGTGACTTAGGTACCTATATGGAATTGGGTCCTTGTTAGTTAGTTTTTCTTTTTGTAAAAATTTTCTTTTTGTGATAGCAAGTAGATTCATGGTGCCCATGCTTACCACAAAATGAACACCTTTTTTTAATTAAGTCAGCTCGTTTCTTGGCATGGCAGCTTTTGATGATGTGTCCAATTTTTTTGCAATAAGAACATTTTGGTCTATCCTCCGGTTTTTGAGGTAGAAAAAAATTTTCGTATAATTTTTGCTTTTAAGAGCTTTTGAATCCAATACCAGCCTTGTCAAAAATTCCACATTGAGATCTCATAATTTTTTGAAAAGTCTCAGTGGATTTGACAAATTCGGTGATGTCATTTTTCAGTTTATCAACCTCTAATTTTAGATTTTTAGTTTTAGTATCCTCTTCTAGAGGATGAATAATGATATTTCTCTTGTTCAAAATGTTTTGTTGCTTAGACAATTTCTTATGAGATAGTTGCAAGTCCAGAATGATTTTTTGATATTTATCATTCTTAGCTTGAAGTTCCTCATTAAGTTTCTTTATTTCATAAAGTTGATTTTTAAGAAAACCATATTTATGAGATAGAGTGTTTGAGTCATTCAATAAATTGTCAAATTCTATCCCTAGTTTTTCACATGTAAGACAAGTTTTTTATGTGATTACCTTTTCAGTTTCTGAGTCAGCTGTGAGGCAGAGGTTCGCTTCTTCCTTTTCATGTTCAGAGGATGAATCATCACTGTTATCCCATGTAGCCATAATTGATTTGTTTTTGTAGGGAAATCTTCTTGGGTTTCTTTTGTTTAGAGGATACTCAGTTTTGTAGTGTCCCATTTTGTTGCATCCATAGCATGTTATTTGGCTTTTGTCAGTTTTTTTTCATTGAAATGGCTTTTTATCTTGTCCTCTTCGATTAATCATCCTCTGAATTCTTTTAGAGATCAGAGCGAGTTCGTCCTCTTCTTCAGAAAGAGGACATTCATCGTTTTTTGCTTTTGTAACTTCTTCAACTCGCTTGGAGGATGGACTTTCAATTTGATTTGTCTTGAGAGCAACCATTTTTCCTTTCTTGCTTGGTTTATCTGAGAGCAGCAGTGGTTCATGTGCTCTAAGTGTTAAAACGAGATCTTCTAATTCATGGTGGCCAAGTCTTTAGCTTGTGTGATGGCAGTCACCATTGGCCTCCATTCTCTAGGTAGTCTTCTTAGAATTTTTCTTATCCTTTCTTGGACAGAATATTCTTTTCCAAGGGATTGAAGATTGTTCAGTATGATGGTAAGTCTTGAGAACATTTCATCAATGGTTTCTTCCTCCTTCATTTCAAACAATTCAAATTCTCGTACTCCCATGTCAATTCTTGCTTCCTTTACATGACTTGATCCTTCATGATGGATCTTCAAGGTGTCCCAAATTTCTTTAGCACTATTGCATTCTTCAAATCTGTCATATTCTTCCCTGCTCAAAGCACACGTTAGAAATAAATGAGCTTTAGAGTTAAGGAGTACCTTAGCATTTTCATCTGCCGTCCATTGTCCTTGAGGTTTCTCGTCGGAGGTTGAATTTGCACTATTGATTCTGATGACGTGATTTCCATGTTCAACCACTAACCACATGTTGTTATCTTGTGATATCAGAAACAATCTCATTTTTCCTTTCCAATGGTAGTAGTCTGTACCATCAAAGTAAGGAGGTCAGCTGGATGAACCTCCTTCTGATATATTCTTAGCTTTAGACATTTTCTTGTTTCTTGATCTTTTTCTCTTACACTGTTAGGTGTAGTTTTTCAAGAAAACCTTGTTCTGATGCCAATTGAAGTAGCTAAAATATCACTAGAAGGGGGGTTGAATAGAGATATTGGGTTTTTTAAATTATCTTTTGAATATGTATCCTCTATGAGAGGATGAAGATCAGAGTATGGTAATTTAAAAAACTTTAATACACAGTTAAATATAAGGAAGATAGTTTAGAGAAGGACACACCAAGATTTATACTGGTTCACCCAATTAAGGATACGTCCAGTCCTCACAAACTTGTGAGTTTTCACTATGGCTCAAACTGGCCTGTCCTCTTTACAGACCTCTTTTCAAAGTGTATATTCCTAGCCTCACAAGGCTTACAATTCTTTTGTCTTTCTGATTACAAAGATAACCAAGTGTAAAAAAACTTGGAAATTACATATTAAAAGATTTGAGATTCATTGTATGATATTTCTCTTTACAAGAACTTTCTAAGAGGATATTCTAAAGATATAGTTTAGGTTTGTAGAAAGTGCAAAGAGGGGATTGAAATGATCTTCTTAGCTTTGAGAAAATTACTCTTTGTAAGTAGTTGTTCTGATTTGAGCTGAATAGATCATCTTTCTTTATAGAGGTTATGAACCTCTATTCTCAAGCAAAAGGATGTATGTGACTGTTGGAGATTTATGCAAGTGCCCAAGGTTCTTGGTCTGATTTACTAAATTGCCATCCAGTTATCCTTGCTAATATGAGCTCAGGAGGATGAGTTTGAGGATCAACCTCATACTGAAGCTCTAACCTCCCTTGAGATACGGACTTGAGATGACTTTATCCTTTTTGCTTTTCCAACACTATCTAGGTACAGTCTTTTCAAGATAGGTATAAGCTTTCTCATTTTGATTGTTCCTTAGGTAAGAGGATGAATATTGATCTGCTTATCATCCTCTTATCATTGATAGTAGACACTTAACCTCTTTTGCTTGTTTTGTCACTGTCACATCTGTTTGTCTTCAATGTGCCTTTGAATCATAATTTATGTGATCCCAAATATTCTTATGAAGAATGGCTGATCCTTGTTTATGATAATTTCTCATGAATGTCTATCCTCCAGTTCAACCTCCAGTTTAGAAAAACTTGTTGAATTACTTCAGATTTTTCTTCTTAATTATAGAGTTGATTAGGAACCTGTTTCTTAATGGAATACACTCAAGAGCACATATTAGACATTCAAACATAATCATAATCATTAAAACTATTTGAGAGAGATTTTGTCTCAAATATATATATATATATATATATATATATATATATATATATATATATATATATATATATATATATATATATATATATATATATATATATATCAACTTTGTTGTCATATTTTATTTTATTGAAAATCAAATTTATTTAATTCTAACGGGTAATATATCTTTCAATACAAAATTCAACTTCTAAACTATCAAAGAAACATCATTTGGTACTAACTATATTTTGGATTGCAGACATCATTGGAACACTGCATGTTGTTGGACATGAAGAACATGTTTATGTTGTTGACAAGCCTACAAATGACGAATGAGATAAGGAGAAAGATGACAAAGTCCAACTCAAATGACGAATGAGATATAAAATAAAAATGTAAAATACATGAAGAAGTTAAGTATGGAGATGAGGATAATCATAATGATAAGGAGAAAGATGACAACCTATTATCTAAACGAAAAATCAAGGTACAACAGAGCAATAAAAACATTCACATATCATCATCAGATGAAGAGACAATCAAAACAGCATTTACAAAAAAAAAAAAGATTGTGGTCGAACATATTACATCATCTGACGAAGAACCCGTCCTTCTACATACCTTAAAAGAAGAACATAAAAGAATAAACCTAAAGAAAACCAATTGGGGGTGTAATTAAATTGATTAATCCAAAAAAATCAACAACAAAAAAATGAAAAACTTAAAATCGGGAATGCAATATGAATATTTTCAACTATTTCACTTTAATCATTTTTAGTTTCAGCAATAAACTAATACATTTTATAACTCAATTGTATATCAATTGAGTCTATCTCTTAATTTCATTTATCAAATACATTTCTTCAACATTTGACATATCCATAGATCTCAATATTAATACGTTACTTTATTTATTCAAGTCATTTGTCTAACAACGCTACTTCTCTTCTATAAATTACATCGGTATAATTGTATATATATTATTGATATAACTACTAAACTGTGAATCATTGAACAATTGAAACATAAAACTTCATATTAATTTTTTTAAATCTACTTAAATTAAATAAATAAAAATAAATCCGCGCAACACGCGGGTTAGCATCTAGTTATTAGTTAATGAAGAGAAGTATGGTAAAATAATATGAAACAATTGACACCATGGTTAACACGATAACTATTGTCATTTTATGAATAAACTATCATTTTTAGAGTTTTAAAAACTTATCAATTTATATGCTTTCACGAACGTTTTGATTAAATGAATTCAAAATGAGTTTAAATACCAGTAAAAGTAATATTTGTATTGCATTCAAAATTCATAGGATGTTTTGCACCAAATTTTGTGTAAACAAAACAAAAGTATTTTAATACAAGCCATTTCGCTTGATCATGAGTGAAAAAAGTTGGATCCAGTACAATTTAACTAGTGTATGGTATGCCATTTTGAATAATGTTATAAAATTAATCAAAACTCAAGTAGACGTATTGTAAAATATAGAACAATAGATAGGAGAGAACACAAAAGAGAGAAGAAGGGTGTATAAAATTAATCAAAACTCAAGTAGACGTATTGTAAAATATAGAATAATAGATACGAGAGAACACAAAAGAGAGAAAAAGAGTGTAACTTAGTTTACTCTTTAAAGTGATTTTACACTGCTACATTAGTAATTACACTGTTTAATAGTATAATATCCAAGTGAATGAGTGTCTTATAAAATCCATTTACTATATAACTTTTGTAGTCAATGGACATATTATTATTATTATTATTATTATCGTCGTCGTCTCTCGAATGTCCATTAAATATATTTCTTATTAAAACTGTACTAAAAAAACTTAGTGAGAAGTATTTTAGTAAAGGAAAGAGTACACTATCTTTGTTGCGAGAGACTTACTCATTAAAACCTTATCAAGAAAATCTACTGAGACAACCTTTGCGAAGAAAAAAAGTGTGCATACTAATTTTCGTCGGCCCTCATGCAGACAATCATATCACTTTGTAAAAGGTTTACTTGATTATCACTTGAACGGATTTTGAAGATCATGAGTGAAAAGTAACTTAGGTGAAATATGTTTTTTTTATTCTATCTTCTTTAATGTATCATTCTTTCAACTAGTGATGCATACATATGTTGGAACATAGTATGTTATTTTATGTAAATTTAAAAATTGTTGAAGTCCCACATTGGACAAATCTCATTTATTGAGTAGTTTTCAAGTCTATAAATACTAAAATCTCACATTGGTTAGAATTTATATGTGAGTTTGCTTCCATCACTATATAATGAGTTTCAAACTATTGTAAAAAGTACACCAAAGTTGGATGCATTTCCCAACTTTTTCTTTTATCTCTTTTCTATTATGCTCGACTGATTTCCGAGCCACTTCTCCTCTTTCTTTCTGTCCCTTCGATTTTTAGAGCGGTTGTTATGCCGTAGGTCCTTTGTTTTTTAGAGCGGTTGTTATGCCGTAGTCCCTTTGTATTTTAGAGCGGTTGTTATGTCGTAGTCCCTTCGTAGTCCTGTCGGTTTCTAGAGCGGTTGTTATGCCGTAGTTCTGTCAATTTTGGAGTGATTCTAATACCACTATCCTTTTAGAGCGGATTTTATGCCGTAGTCTTGTCAATTTTTTTAGTGGTCATAATACCACTATGGGCGGTTTTTTGTGTCGTAGTCCTTTTGATTTATGAGTGGTCATAGTACCATATTGCGAGTGACTTTAATCGTCATATTGAGAGTGGCTTTAACTGCTATATTGAGGGTGTAATTCTAGAACTGTTTTCTACGGTGTAGTGGAACTCTGATATAGTGAATTTGGTGTGTTTTATCTTGGGGACTTCGTGGTTGATAGTCTGCCTTGCACAAATTTGGCCAGTGCCGCGATGATGTTGTTGTTATCACTACAAGAAGAAGTTGAATTAGCTAGGACTTTTTAGCCCTAGGAGATTTGCTAGGGATTTTATGCCCTCACTAAGTAAATGTGATTCATTTTCGAGGGTCACAATCCTAGCAAATTGGTCAAGTTATTTTGCTATGGCCAAAGCCCTAGTAAAATATAAGAAATTATAATTTGCGAGGGACATAGCCCTAGGTATTGCCACATTAAAAAATTTCTAGGGCTGAAGCCCTCAGCAATGAAAGGCGGGAATTTTTTATTTTCAAAATTTCACATTTCCTAAGACTAAATCTTTCATAAATGTTGTTTTCCCTAACCGAGGGTCTTAACCGTCACTAACTAACACACACTCCCACTTCCCAAGGGCTAAAGCCCTCGCTGATTGGATCATTTAAATGGTTTGAGGGCTAAAGTCCTCCCCCTGATATTTGCGCCGACTCCTCCTTCTCCCCTCTCTTCTCTTTTTTTTTTTTTTGCCTTTCTTCCCCCACTCTAGCTTTTTCCTTTCTTCTCGCCTTCTTGATTTCTCTTTTGTTCCCCACTACAATTTTTGGAGCACCATATTCAAGATCTATTCTCTTCTTCATTTTCGAATTTTTATTGGTATATCATTTATTTTTTTGTTTTTATGTTATTATATATTTATGTGTTTAGGAGAAATCGATAAGTCAAACCAACTCTTCAATACAGGTTTAATTTTAATTTTTATTTAAATTTGTATTAAAAAATCTATATTGTGTTTATTATGATTTTTGTGAACTTATAATATTCGTTAATTTTTTTTTGAAATAATATTTTTTGAATTTTTGGTGGAATTTTTTTGAAATTTAAAATATGTTACTATATTTATTGCGTATCTTTTGAAAAAATGTTATTTTTTATAATTGGAAATATTTATATTTTATTTTTTATTTAATGTATGTGCATTTGTTGTGTATATGTTATTTAATATGAATTTTTATTTGTATTTTAGAAAATAAATATGTTAATTTGTAATTGATATATTATAATTTTAGGTCAATAATTAATTATAAAAATATTTAATAATGTTATAATTAATATAGTTTTTTGGTTTCAAGGGAGAACCCGTTAATTATGCAAAAATCAAAAATCAAAAAAATTACAATTAATTAGCATGTGTGAAGCTTTATTTTTTTGTTTAAGGTTTATTATATATTATTGAGTAATTAAACTCTCTTTTTGAGTTGTGCTTGTTAACATATATTAAATTTTAAATTGTCCAAGCTAAACAGTTTGAGAATAAAAAAATATATTAGAATATTGATTATTTATTAACTTCTCATTATTATATGTTTTTGTTAAAATTTTGGTTGCATGTCTTTTTCTTTGTTCTCTGAGTGCATACTTGATTGTGATATATATCGAAATGTTGTCGAAGTTTTGCACTTAGAGACTAAAGTAAAATGCTGCCGTAATTTTGTTAAAAATATGTATAACAAGAAAATAATAAATAATGATGATTCGATTATTGATTTTTTTTTGTAATTCTTGAATGGGATAGAAGCTTACCAAAAATGTGTAGGTGAAAAATGTGAGTTTGATGGTCATATCTAATTTATATTTATGTATTACCAGAAAAACAATCACAGTTGGATTTATGATAGACATTATTTCGGAAGAAGGGGTATCAAACGGTCATTTATAATTAGGAGAAGAATTTTTAGAAGTCGCAAGACGCCAAACTATTGTTGAGGATGAATGTGGTATTTGATGTCCGTGTAGCAAATGTTATTGTACAAGTCTTGAAAATGTAATAAGTAATCATTTGTATAATAATGAATTTATGCCTAATTATTCAATTTGGACTAATCATGGTGAATCGGCTCCCCGAACTGTGATTGTTCAAAATAATCCAATAGTTGCTTCAATTAGTAATATTGGTCCATCATGTGCTTCGTCTAGTAGTATCGTTCCATTAGTTAAGACTCATCAAGAGTACTTTGATCAAAGACAAAGTATGATTTCCATCGCTCTAGGAGTAAATGTGTCATTTTCCGATTAACAATATGATGTCGATGCAAATGAACTCTCAAATGAAGAAGCCTAAAGATTTTATAGCCTTTTGACAGTAACAAATACACCTTTATTTGATGGGTTTCCTAACTCCAAGTTATCTATGTGTGTTAGACTTTTAGAGCTAAAGTCTCAATTTCATGTTCCCAATATGTGCTTAGATTTTATACCAAGATGATGTTGGATGCAACCCCAATTCAAAGTGAAATTTTTCCAACAAGCTATTATGATGCTAAAATGTTAGTGTCAAAGTTGAGATATGATGTTAAGAGAATACATTGTTGTGTTAATGGATGTATGTTGTTTAACGACAACGGGTTTGGAGCAAAAGGTGTTGAGTTATTTGAATGTAAATTTTGTCAAGAACTAAGATACCGTGCAAAAAAAATATGACAAGAGGGGTGAAATTGATTCCAAGGAAAACAATGTTTTATTTGCCTATTGTATCAAGATTGCAGAGAATATTTGCATCAATACAAACTGCTGGCAAAATGACATGGCATTATCAAAATAAAAGAAGTTCAAATGATCTAATGCGACGTCCGTCAGATGGTCTAGCATGGAAGCACTTTGATCAAGCATATCCTGATTTGGCATTAGATCCGCGTGGATTATGCTCTTATGGTTTCACACCATATATTCAAGCTTTCTTTACACCTTATTCTTGTAGGCTTGTTTTTGTTACCCCTTACAATCTTCCCCCATACATGTGCATGTCTAAACCTTATATGTTCTTAGACGCTATAATACCATGACTATCTAATCCCACATTAGGTATTCATATCTATTTACAATCACTGATTGATGATTTAAAGAGCTTGTGGAATAATATTTTAACGTATAATGTTGCTCAAAAACAAAATTTTAGTATGATAGTAGCTTTGATGTGGACTTTTAATGACTTCCCAGTATACGGGATGTTGTCTGGATGGGGTACACATGGTAAATTAACATGTCCTATTTGTATGGAAGATAGTAAGACATTTACATTGAAATTCAGTAGGAAGGCATCTTGGTTTGACTCGCATTGTAGGTTTTTACCTTACAATCATCCATTTAGAATAAATAAAAGTGCATTTGTTAAGGGTGTTGCTGAAAGTCGTAGACCTCTCATTCGTTTGACATATAAACAAGTTTGTGATCAAGTTAAAGATTTATATTAATAACTATCTATGTTAAGGTAACATAAATTACAAGTGAGTTAGAGATAATAATCTAAGTGTTTCAAAACACAAAGAATATTATCACCTAATAAATAGGTAACTATGTTTATTAGTAGAGAAAGTCATAATATAACAATAAGAAGTATTGCGATTTATAGTCTAAGTCAAAGCATCAAAGGAAAAAGGAATACAATTCATTGTTCTGGTATAAGCTAGATCCTTTGATGAACAAAGAAAAGAGAATCTTCTAAATAAGGATCACAGTGACTCTAAAGAAACTACTATAATTGTGACTGACTCTGATGAATGCGCTCTCAAACACGCCTCCGATGAATCCTTTAATACAAGCAATGATTTGGTTGTTCTGCCTCTGATAAGTATGTCAAGAAAATTGATCATCTACTTTTGATAAGTATGTCAAACAAAATGATTGTCTGCCTCTGATAAGAATGACAAGCAAGTGATTGACTGCCTCTGATAATCGCGTAAAACATTTGATTAGTCTGGCTTTAACAACTGTGACAAACATTGTATCGTCTGACTCTAATAGAAAGTCAACACTATAATAAAAAGACAAGCTTAAATATATGTTTGATCCTTGTAAGCTAGAGTTTTTTTGAATTTTGTCCTTGTAATTTTATTTTTTTGTTTAAAATATAACCATGTGAGTTCAATTTTGTTTTAAAATCATCCTTGATGTTAGTGACAGCTAAAAAAGATGAGATGACAAACGGAGAAGGAACAAAAAAAAAGCGTGAACTTATAAGGACGAAAATAAAAAACGCGAACGTTCATTTGATTTTCGATCCTGTAAGTTTGCATTTTTTTAATTTTTGTCTTTTCTTTATTTGCCATTTCAACTTTTTTTAACAGTCACTAACAGTAGAGACGATTTTAAAACAAATTTGAACTTACAAGGTTGAATTTGAAACAAAAAACTTACAAGGACGAAAGCAAAAAAAACGCTAACTTACAGGGATCAAATATAGATTTAAGCATAAAAAGACAACACTCAAGATAGTCAATGCTCTAATTGAAGTAATCTCTCTAAAATGACAAGCTCTGAAAAAGTCAACGCTTTGAATCGTCAACACTCTAGAGGAGACAAGTCTGTTTATCCTCTGGTCAACATCTTGAATATGTTAAGTGTCTCAAAGTCTTTTAGACATCCTCTAATAGTAAGATCCTCTAAGATATGCCCTCTTAAATTGAAGATATGCAGAATCAATAAAGAAGATATATATGGATACATCTTAAAGACTGATCTCTCTTAAATGGTGATTGAAGATTTCTAACAGTAACATTCTCGACAGACACTTCTTCTCTCTATTTAAGAACTCATTCAGTCAATCGAGTTTGAGAGAGATAACGAAAAGGCAATGGATTAAAAGAAAGAATTATGAAAAAAGCCAAGTACACTTTAAAAGAAAAGTATGATTCAAAAATTCTCTTAGTAGAGAGTTATTTAGAATTGATGTAAATCATTCAAGGTGTTATCATACACTTGAACTGATATAAGACTTGATATGTAACATCTTCTCAATGAGAGTTAGAATCCCAAAAACAGACTTTGTGTCAATTCAGATACAAACTAAAATTAATGTGAATCAACTTGATAATGGTAACAATTCTCTCACCCTTTAGAGGTACCTGAAGAGGTACAACAACACTTATAAATCTCAATGGTAGGCTGCCATAATGTTGAAGAATGGTTCTAACAATGACAACTTGGAGAGGCTAGAGAAGTATACTCAAAGCCTGAAGAGGTAGAGTAAACAATACTTGTATGTTAATATTGAAATAGTGGATTAAGTCTTTGACTGTATTGAGGCAAAATCTCTCAGTAAGGGGAGGACTAGATGTAGCAATTGTCTGTTGTGAAATAGTATGATTCAACCTCTTTGTCTTTAAACCTGTTTTAATCGTAAGTTGAACGATTTGATAAAGAAAATATTTTTTGTTAAGCAATCGAAGTATCTTTCAGAAATGGTGAAAACACAATTCAAACCCCCCTTTTTGTGTTTTCTACAACCTACAATTGGTATCAGAGCTCGGTTTCTTGATTGAGCCCTTTACCGTGTAAGAGTAAACATCTCTTATTGTTGGAAATACTAGTGAAATTGTAACGTCCCGAATTTTTGATCTAAAACATTACTTAAAATACTTATTGCTTAGAAAATTACGACAATTTGTTTTTATGTAAGAATACACAAAGTACTATTCATTTAAATAATTAGCAAACCCTAATCCACAAAATAGTATACATAATAATTTATATCATATTTTTACTAAAATTTGCAGCGGATTAATAGAAACTCTTTCAAAATAAAGGAAATTTTTTATGAGTTAATAAGATATCATGTTTCTCAAATTACAAATGGAATACTTCAGACTTTTTTCTCCTATAGAACAATGCAATCTCAAAAAAGTTGATTTAACTATAATTTATCAATTTAACTCCAAAAACTTAGTAGTACTTGTATGATTTTCATACGAAAAGTATTTTCTAATTAAATAAGTAAAATAAAAATTATAACTCTCATTCCTAGTATCCCTTAACAGAGTGGGGCTTCTCCCATACTTGAACTTCAAGACTCATTAACCTGTAATAACTGCGATTTCTCAAATGCAGGGCCAAACCAGTCAAACACAAACAACGAAGGAGATGAGTTTTAAAAGCATGTTGATAGTATAATATAAGTAAGAAGAATATGCAAATAATCAACACATAGCCTTATCAAAAACATCGTAATTTATCAAAAACATTTTAAGGAAAAATCATATTATAAAATCAAAATCACTCAAGGAAAATCAATATCTCATTATAACATCAAGTCATCTAAGAGATATTATTATCACATTAGATACACATTAACCACAACAAAACAATCACAAGATGGTGCAATGCTATGGATGCTCCTGATAACTATATGATCCAGATATAATACATACCACTAAGGCAACTTCCACACAGAAAATCACACATACCAATGAGAAAAAATAAACCTACCACAAATGCAACTTCCACGAAGATGCATATGCCATGACATGATGGTGCATTATCAAAATAAAATATTCCCACACAGCCCACTAAAATGTATATTCCATGACATGATGATGTATTATCAAAATCAAACATTCCCATACAACCCACTAAGATTAGGTCAAATGATCCAAAAATAACTTATATGAAATCATGACCTTATTCAAATATCACTAAGATAATACATCACAGATTCTTATCATGAAAATCAAATATTCATAAACAACCATCATAAAAATCATAGCTTCCACCCCACATATGATGAAGATCATATATTCATAAGCAATTATCACAAAGATCAAAGCTTCCACTACACATATCAAGAAATCATATATTCATAAAAGTATCGTAAAAATCAAAACTTTAATATGTTACATCATAAAAATTTAAACTTTCATCACATACATATAGAAATTAAAACCTTCATATATGCCACACATAAATTCAAATTTTATCACATATAGCATAAATAAGACTTTCAACACATTAAGAATAAAAACTTAAGCTTTCTTCACATATACCACACAGTTGCAGAATTTAAATCAGACAACACCTAATAAAAATTTCTAATCCATATTTGAATCCTACAAACCCTAATTAGTCATATTAATTCAATTATTACTAAATAGAGCTACCGTCGTACGTAGCGAACCCCAAACCCATATACCACACATATGAATTATTCGGAAATATGACTTTCCTGTATTTTAAAAAGAAATTGGGATGGTTAAAAATCAGAGAAAGTTGTTTAGTTGACTAGCTAAATGAATAAAACAACATATTGAAATTTGAACAAAAACGGAGAAAACTTATTGGAACAGTTATCGATCACAGGTGTCAAACAATATTCCTAATTTTTGTTTCCTTTTCCTGGCTGAT
>JBBPBP010009779.1:43888339-43923157 GCA_037974735.1 Cicer chorassanicum
TAATATCTTAAGACAATTATTTATAAAACCAATAATTAAAATAGGAAATAGTCTTAAATAATTAAAATATAAATATTCACACATTTATCATTTAGTCAAATGTACACAAAAATATCTCCACAAATATCTAATGCAAGTTTACATGTAAACTCACTCAAAATCATATTCTCTAAAATACTTTTGCTAAAATACCATTATTCTTTTTGAAAAATAATTTAAATAACTAAACATATTTTTTTATAGTTTGTATTACTCATTAAATCAAATATATATACGATTATCAAACCATAAGAAACTCACACATATAAGGAGAAGTAATCATAAAATTAATCAACATATATTCTAAAATAATTTTAATACCAAATTAATTTCTTTAAAATCCTATTTAATTAGTAAAATAGTTGATTATAAAATTTAGGATGTTACAGAAATGGTTTGGATTAGTGTATGTGTTTGGATCAATCCTGTTTTCTCTTTTTAGAATTTCTTTCAAAAACTGGATTGACAAGAAAAACTTATTCTTGAAGACTATAATTGCTATATGAAAAATAGATAAAACGCTTTAGTTGAAATCTATTTCCCAATTATCAACTTCATCTACTTTCCAAAGTTTTTTTAAAATATTTTTTTATCTGGTTAAGGGCAAGAATATTTGTGTTGAAGTTGTTCTTATGCAAATCACTCTTCAATGACATTCCGAGTAGTAAAACATAATCTTTGTATTAAGATAAGTGAATACTCAAAGAGAAGAATAGATACAAAAAAAAAATGACTCTTACTGTGTCTTCTAAAAAAGAGTA
The DNA here is from genome assembly GCA_037974735.1 of Cicer chorassanicum. Lineage (NCBI taxonomy): Eukaryota > Viridiplantae > Streptophyta > Magnoliopsida > Fabales > Fabaceae > Cicer > Cicer chorassanicum. Next base: position 43,889,140 of record JBBPBP010009779.1, read on the forward strand.
AACAACTCAAAGTCACATTTATATGAGAAATATTATCTTAGATTTAAAACTATCTGAGAAAATACTTATGTGATCAGCTTTTAACAGCATGTTGAAGCTCCCTTATGTGTTTTCTTCTATGATCTGTTTATATATGTTCTAATTTGTTTTTCAATTCTATTTTGACTTCTAGTTGTGTTTATTGAAACTCTTTCATGAAAAACTAGAAAAAAAAACTCCTATACTTCAACAAGGCAGAGTGAGCTAATTAGTGAGAAGAATCAACATGCTAATATTGAAATTCATCCCCCGTTAGAAAGAAGTATCAACTAATACAACTGAATTGTTAGTGCATAATAATGGGAACATTATAATGCATGTCAACAATGAAACTAACCAATCAGGGAGAAGTTTTCCAAAAAAAAACTTCAATGATCCATGATATATGTTTAAATGTGCAAGTAACCCGTTAGAAGAAATAGGTAGTAGTACAACCCCTTATTTAACAGCACAAAATTGGAAGGTTGAATGACAACAAGTCGAAGATCCTCATCAGAGCAAACGTTGGAGGATACACTCAAGAATCCTTTGTTAAAATTAAGTCAAAACCAAAAATGCTTCTAAAGGGTAGATCAAATAGAATCAATCATTTGATCATTATCCTCTAGGAAGAAGCAAACATGAGTTTAATATCGGAGTAAGCTCAAAGTTCAGTTTTCTGATGGAACAAATATCTTCATTTGATGTGATCCATATATGATGTATTTGAAATAATTATGAATAAGATTATTCTCAAGGAAACCTGAACTGCAAGTAAAGAACCAAAGCTCTCTCATGAAAAGGCATCATCTGATCCCTCCACTAGAGAAATCTGTATAGTAAATGAGTTTAAATAAATCATCATTTGGTCAAACTCATGGGCATATCATAACCTAAGAAGAATTGTGTTGGCAATCCTCTAACAACAAGGTCTGAAGCCATTCATTTGTTTGAGGAGAAGATCTTTGCCTCTGGTGTATAGCGTGCTTAAAACATCATCTAAGACTCTATAAAAGAAATCAAAGCACTAGAACATAGGATTGCATCTGCTGATTCAGAAGGAAGAATGATCAGAACCAAGCTAACTTTGCATTTGATTAAAAGATTATATGAAATAAAAGTCTAATAACTTATGGCAAGACATAAGGACAAATTTGTTGAATCATCCTTGTCTTTCATCAGTCGGGTACTCTGCAATTTATTTCATTAGTCTATGTGTACTTGTTTGTCTTACTTGATATTATTTTTATATGTGTCTGTGTTTTCTTTTATGTCTTATGTGTGTCTGTGTAGTTTTTTCTGTTGTGGTCTGTATTGTCCTGTTCTTGGTCGTATCGCCCATTTTTTTTTAAAATTATTTTTTTGTGTAATTTCGTTAAAATTTATGTCTTGATTTCTTTTCTCTACTTATTTAAACTTCTCTCCTTTCTTGTGTTTTTCAAAAAACATCTTTGTCGTTAAAAACCTTTCTCTCCCAACCTAAATCTCATTTCATCCAAAATATTTTAAACTTGAAACCTTCTAGGAAAAACCAGTTCTATATCTCATACTTTATTAATTCTTCATCTTCCTAAATGATCATCTTCTTACTATGTACTCTTAGAAAGATTTCAGGATTATCTTGAAACATGAACTGCTCAATCTCAATGGTGAAATGTTCAGAAATCTTGAAATTGTTACATATGTGAACTATGACCAACAAGATGAATTATACTAGAAGGTTCACAAAATGCATTCAAATGTTCACTATGTGAAACCCTAGAATATCAATATCTCCTTCCTTTACTAAGTACCTTGAGTACAAGGAAGTAAGAAACAAATCATTGAAAAGCTTGTGCCTCATTTTGTCTGAATCCTCTAGATTGGATGAAAATCTAAAAGCATTAAAGAAGAAAGGTTAGAACACTTACAATCTTATCAAAGACTTATCTTTGGAAGATTATATCTCCAAATATATATTCAGAGAAAGTCCCATCAAACAAGTCAAAATAATTGGAGAAAAGGGAGGACTACATCACCTCATTTTCCTTAGTTATGCCTGACAAGTCAGAAGGTAGGCTCCTGAATATGAAAAATTCATCATCATGGTAATAGATGAAAGTTCAAAGAAAGAAGGCCGTTATTAAAGAAAATGTTAAATAAAGAGACTTAATTTATATATGTATTAGGAATTGGTGATTCAAATCTAATATGTAATATAAATTAATGGATCTGGTTTAGATAGCCTTACAAATACCTTAGCATTTTGCTACTTCCTTTTAAGCCCTTTTGTAATAAGTATTTCAATTGTAATGTAATGTGTATGTGTTACAAGTGTAATATGAGTTTTGAATTGAATAAATCTAATCTTTTCTTTTACCTTCCTGTTTCTTTTTTCCATTCTTTTTTTTGTCTTTTGTTTTTTTTTTTCCTATGTCTCACGTGTCTTAAAGTGTCTGTCAAACTATGGGTTTGCTCTCTATCTCACTCTTTGTTTTCCTCCACACCTTTATCCTTAAGACTACTTTGTCAAAAACGTTTCCATTTCCTTTCTCAAGAAATCTGACTATTTATACCTAAAATGTTTTCATTTCCCTACCTATGTCTCTTCAAATCTTTTCTCAACTCCTTGTGTTTTTCTTTTTGTTCATCCTTTACATTTGTCAAACTCATCTGCTATGGATGTATGTTTGTTTTCAGGTAGGAAAATGAAGTCATCTTCCTCTCTCGAGAAGAAGGAAATACCACCATCTGAAGCTGCCTCGATGATGAGTGACATTCTTCTTGAACAACTAGAAGCACTTATTGCTTTGCAAGAAGTCAACCACAAGCTGGACGTTCTCACATCTCAAATGGAGGAAATAGCTGAACTCTTGAGGTATGCCCTTAGATATCTCTAGAACTTTTGTCTAGGATTAAGTTTTTGTTTTAAGTTTTCTTTTCTTTTGCCTCTTGTGTCTGCTTTGTAATCGTGATCCTTATCTTAATGAAATGTTACCCCTTCTTTATTTTTTGTTCCTTCATGTTTCATTTGAGCAACATATTCATGTTAATAATTTGTATGTTATGTGACGACCTTTACTGTATTTCTTGTTTGTGTTTGTTGTATATGATTTCTTACTGTAAATTTTATAATTTCACCTTTTTTGATAATGAAAAAGGGGAAGAAAAGTAGAAGATATAGTAATACAATTAATTGTATGCCTGCGTCTTAACATTTGTTTACATCTACATTGCATGATTTGCATCATCTTCACCACATCATCTGCATTGCATCATCTGTTTATTGCATCATATGCATTTGTTTGCTGCATCATCTGCATGTGTTTACTGCATTTTTTTGTAGCATATGCATCTAAACACACTAACATATATAACAAGTCTTGCAATTCACCGTTGTTTTGAAAGGCTTAACACCCTATAAAAGCATGGTTCATTCCATTAGGATTAACATCCTAAAAAGAACAATAATTCAAGGCTTTACATCCATAGAATTATGAAATGTTAATCAATAGACTTCATATGTAACTAAGGCTTAAAATCTTAGGAATATGTGAACTCTTTTGGAAAATATTGTCATATTTTCTTCATGATATCTTCGTGCTTTTGTATATGTACTTTCCCTCTTATTTTACCTTTATGTGTATCAAAAATAAAACAATTTAATAAGTTTAGAACTCTTAAAGAATCATGTTTATCATCTTCAGAGGGAGTCCTAGAATATTGATTTATAAGTTTCTTTTAGAAGATCAAATGATTATTAAGTCAAACAATTTTTTAGTACTACATTCAGGGGGAGCTTTCTTTTAAACGTTATTTTGTGAAGGAAAATTGTTCGTTAATTGTATAATTATTTGTCATCATCAAAAAGGGGAGATTGTTAGGGCAAAAGTGGATTTAGTTATAATCATCTGATTGATGTTTTGATGTCATTTTGCATAGCATTTTCATATGTGACAAGTACGTCTTATTATAAGTGTGTCAAGCAAAAATGTTTATCTGCCTATGATAAGCTTGATCGTTACATATTTATGGAATGTTTACTTCCAACCGCATTTAGTTCTCTGCATACACATATATTAAATCCACTTGTTGAAGTGAGTCAATTTTTAAAAAAATTGTGTTCTTCAACATAAAGAGAGGATGATATGATCAAAATGGAAAATGATATGTCGTTGCTATTGTGCAAGTTGGAGATAATACTCCCCTGGGTTTTTGCATTCTAAGGAGCATCTCTCTATGCATCTTGCACACGAAGCCAGACTTGGAGGACCTATTGATGGGGACATAGAAAGCATTATCAAGATAAAAGAAGGCAAAGGATGCTCTAAATAACTTGATAGTCACTTTATTTGATGCAAGTACAATTAATGAAGAATTGAAGCCCAAGATAGTCAATTGCTTAATTCAAATTGAAGAAGTTAAGGAATAAAGGCTACATCTTTGTGTTATCAAATTTTAATATTAGTTTTAATTAAAATAATAGACTGAATTAGTAAGTAATTTGGATCTAATTGTAAATACTTGAGTTGGGCCAAATTTAGAGAAGTTGTAAGGAGGTGCCACTATAAAAGGCAAACCCTTATTTTATTCAAGCAGATTTTAGAACATATTGTTATTTTGTGAGCTTTTCTCTCTAGAGTTCTTGAAAGAATTCATTTTGAACTTATCAAGGTTGTTAATCTTGTGGCGTTCTTTTTGGCTTATCAATCGCTAGATTGTGGTGCCATTCTATTATTGGTTCGTTTGTTGAATTATAATTTTCAGTTTCCTTTACATCAAACTCTAATACACAAAATTTTACCAATTTTCGTGTTCAGTAACCTGCATTTATATCTCGAGTTCTAGATACTCTTTTTCGGTGATTCAACAGCCTAACTTGCGTTTTAGGACGTCTTCTTTCACCTCGTTTTGGAATCGTACGATAATGACTATCTTAGCTTTGGTTATTGCGTTCTCTAGAAAAATGTGATTTTAATTGCAATCTGTATATTTCAAGCCTAGAATGATCCTTAAAGTGATCCATGACAAACAGGATCATATCATCTATTCAATACAGATGGATGTATCCCTTTGAAAGGTATAAACTTCTATACAAATGGATTAAATATACATTTTAGTACATAAAGAGAGGATGATCTAATCAAAATGGAAAATGATATGTCGTTGCTATTATGCAAGTTGGAGATAATACTCCCCTGGGTTTTTTCATTCTATGGAGCACCTCTCTGTGCATCTTGAACACAAAGCCAGACTTGGAGGACCTATTGATGGGGACATAAAAAGCATAATCAAGATCAAAGAAGGCAAATGATGCTCTAAATAACTTGATAGTCACTTTATTTGAAGTAAGTACAATTCATGAAAAATTGAAGCCCAAGATAGTCAATTTCTTAATCCAAATTGATGAAGTTAAGGAATAAAGGCTACATCTTTGAGTTATCAAATTTTAATATTTGTTTTAATTAAAATAATAGATTGAATTAGTAAGAAATTTGGATCTAATTGTAAAAACTTGAGTTAGGCCAAATTTAGAGAACTTGTAAAGAGGTGCCACTATAAAAGGCAAACCCTTATTTTACTCAAGCAGATTTTAGAACATATTGTTATTTTGTGAGCTTTGCTCTCTAGAGTTCTTGAAAGAATTCATTTTGAACTTATCAAGGTTGTTAATCTTCTGGCATTCTTTTTGGCTTATCAATCCCTAGATTGTGGTGCCATTTTATTCTTAGTTCGTTTGTTAAATTATAATTTTCAGTTTCCTTTACATCAAACCCTAATACACAAAATTTTACCAACTTTTGTGTTCAGTAACCTGCGTTTATATCTCAAGTTCTAGATACTCTTTTTCGGTGATTCAACAGCCTAACTTGCGTTTTAGGACGTCTTCTTTCACCTCTTTTTGGAATCGTCCGATTCTGACTTTCTTAGCTTCGGTTATTGCGTTCTCCAGAAAAATGTGATTTTAATTGCAATTTGTAAGTTTCCAGCCTAGAATGATCCTTAAAGTGATTCATGACAAACATGATCATATCACCTATTCAATATAGATGGATGTATCCCTTTGAAAGGTATAAACTTGTATGCAAATGGATTAAATATACATTTTAGTATATTCATGCAATAAATGTAATCTCTATATATTTCTACGGTTAATAAAGGTTCATGGGTTATTCAAAATGATCGGTGAAAAATACGGCCATAGTTGACTGATCAATATATCAATCTTACTTACCCCGTGAAACAAGTCATTTTTGTTCATATTATTTTAGTGACACAATTTCACCAAGTAATAGAAGAAATGAAATTGAATCAACATCTAAAAGAAATTCATTAGCCTTATCAGTATTTGGTTTACCTGGTCGTCTTCAAGGAAGAAAGTCCACTTCTTTGCCAAATGAGAAAGAATTCAATTCAGCAAATGTTCATGTGTTGATCAATTGCACTAAAGTTCAACCTTACTTAGAGTGAGTTAATTTGATGAATTATTTATTAATTATCTATTAAAACAAGCATTTGTTTATCATATTAGGGAATTTTTTACATTTGAGCAAATAAGTGAACATCAAGCTTCTGCCCAAATATATTCCAATTTTCCAAAATGATTTAAGCGAGTTTCTCTCATGTCTCCAACTCCTTTCAACAAATACTTGATGAACTTATCAAATCACCCTAATTCATAATTCAAATCATGGAACACTTACTATGTCAACAAATACAAGTTTCATACTCAATTCTAAATTGAAGGGCGAGAAACAATAAATAGTGGAGTGTGCATGACCCACATCTTTGAAAGTGGAGAATGTGACTTCTACAGCATGATTCAACACATTTACGAAATGTTACATTACTTTAGATTATCCTAAAAAAGTAGTGACTTCTACAGCATGATCATGAAGATGATGATGAAGAATTAGAGGTTGAGGAGTATTCTATTCATGTTGATTTTAATGAGGATTATGATGAGGATTGATATTCAACGATAGTAATAATTTGTAATATGCATGTAAATTTTTTTTATTGATTGAAAGTATATGATTATTTGACCCACCACCAACTGGTGGTAGGGCTGATTTAAGGGATCGTCATATTCTTTTGGGACCCTACTTTGGTGTCTCCACCATCGAATGGGACATCATCCACTACACCTGAATTGACGGATTGTCCACATGTATCTGGAGAGGCTGATATGATGGATCTTATAGATCCCGACATAGTTTATGTTGATTACCATGGTCAGATTGTCCTCACACCTATTGGTCACAGGTAAGTACATAATTAATTATTACTTTTACTTATTCTTATAATGTTTTACCAATAATTTTTTTATATGATATAATTAATTTTTTATATTACTTTATTTTTATAAATTTATTCCTTCGGTAGAATCTTCAACTGCTATCACCACTGTATTGAAACAAAAGTATAAAAAATCTTATAAAACGTGGAGTGAAACAAGAAAGAATAGAGATCAGAATGATTGACATATAACTTTTTACGCTTTTAACTAAGTATAGTACTTGATGAAATATTTAATTTTTTAATTTTTCTTTAATATGCCAGTTGAATATTGTTTTAATGAATATTTTTTTCTTCTATAGACTTAGTGTACGGGGATGGCCGAACATGAGCTACATATGATGAATGTTTTCAATAAAAGATGTGGGTCGGAGAGTCCATTTGAAAAGTGTTAAGCGCGTATTGGCAATGAGATGAATTGATAAAAATATATGATAAAGCAACCAAAAAAAAAATAGAGCATAAGAGAGCGGGAAAAACACTCACACATGAGGTTCTGTTAATTTTCAAGAAACTAGACGAAGAATGGTATAAAAAGTTTATTTATTAATTATTTTATTTTTCTAATTACTTATTTTGTTTCTTCAATTATTTAATTATTATTTTTTCCCCATTTTATATTATTTTAGGAAAGGAGCTCGAAAGACCAGTTGAAGATTACGAAGTTTTCATTGTTATCCATAAAAAAATGGTAGATAAGAATTTATTTTTGATTGTGCCAAGAATACTGATGTACGTATGGTTTTTCAACTTTAATTTACATATGTAATTAATTTTATTTTTATTATAATATTATCTCTAATTAATTTGTTTAATTTTGAACTTTTTTTTTTATTTACACAACCATCCTATAACCAAGCTATAGATCAAGTTTGTGCGAGACATGCAAATCTTCCTCCACAAAGCTAACATGATCCAAATGAGATAAGAGTTGTTGAGCACATGAAGTGGGTTGAGGCGACTGAGGAAAGAATATAGGTCGTGTATACGGTACTGGTGTCCTATCTAGTACATTGAAAAAAGGTCCATCATGATTGATGTTGAGACGTCTTCATCTAGCTACAACAGTACTGGCTGATCATACCATGATGCAATTCAGGCTAAAATTGATAGGGTTAAACAAGAGTTGGAACAAAATCTTATGAAAAGTTAACGATTGATGCGACAGGAACATGATGAACCAATGCAAAGAGTTATTGAAACTATTATGAAGATGCCGAAGGAGAAAATGATAGAATTTGAGATTAGATTAAGGGAAGAGATTTGTAATTCCCAAAATTCCCAACAAATTCAAAAACGACTTTCCTATTCTTCTCAATATAATTATCAACAGGACCAGATGCCATAACCTTAGTATAATTATCAGCCGCAGATGCAACCACTGCAGCCTTCTCGTTCGTCGACATCATTGTTTCAATATCTTTCTTCCCAGTATCAACAAGAAAGACATTATCGACATAGTATCCCAACGTCGTCGAACGATAATTACAATCAACCTGATTTGAATCAACTATCTCTGCATTAGTATTTTCCCGCACAATCATCAACTACTCTAATTCAACCTTCAAATCAGCATGAACCATCTATTCTTCATAATTCTACTGGTCTCAATTCCCCACTACTTGATCAGGATAATTTATCACTTAATAAAATGTTAAATTTTGGTAACAATCAGAATGAGTGTGGGAATAAAGATTATTTTAGAGATAGTTAGTTTTTATTATTGTGACACTAAATTTTGTTTTGAATATTTCGATATTATTTAATGTTTTATTATATTTATCTTATTTTCAAATTTATTTTTGTCTCATTAATCATCTTACATTATTAAATTCAAATTTAAATTACATTAACTTAAATTTTAAATATATTAAAAATAACAATAATTAAAATTATATAAAATTCGATTAAAATAAAATAATAAATTATTTAAATTTATTTAAAATTATATGAAAAATAATTTAAAATTTATTTAAATTTAATAAAATAAATAAATTTAAATTAAATAATTAATGACTTTTTATAATGAGTTTTCTGAAGTTTTATTAAATAAAATTATATAATTGATAATTTTAATTATGAAATAATTTATTTTTATTTAATTTTAATGAAATAATTAAATTTAAATTTAAATTAAATAATTGTGATTTTTATCATAAATTTTAATAAATAAAATTATATAATTAATAGTTTTAATAAATAATTTTAAAAAAAAAAATTGTTAGGATTTTGTGAGGGGTATTGTTCTAGGAAATTGTTTGTTACCTTTAATCTGTGAGGGCTAGAGCCTTAGGAAATGACTGACAAGTTTAATTTGTGAGGGCCAGAGTTCTAGGAAAAATCTAACAACTTTAATTTGTGAGTGTTTGAGCCCTCTGAATATGCTGACACATTTATTTTGTGAGGGCCACAATCCTAGGAAATGTTTATCTTATTGCAATCAGCGAGGTCGCAAAGATCTTTGCCCTAGCTATGTCATAAGGCCTCTCACCCTAGGTATGGTTCCCTAATTTTTTTTTTTAAATGGGAGCATTAGCGAGAGCTTCAGTCCTAAGAATGATTTCCGACCATTAGTATACATAGGGTCTGTTTGTCCTCCCAAATTTCCCTTTTTCCAGTTTTTTTTTCTTCTTTCCTAGGAATTTTGGCCTTAGATAAGTCCATTAATTGTTAGATCTATTATCATTAGAATGTTCTAACAAACATATTACAAAATAAAAACTACGCCTGAATTAACAAAAAAATAAAAAATAATAATGTTTCACAGTTTCCACGTGAGTGAACTTGTTTTCACACCCTCGTGCACGACTCATTTTTGTCGTTTTGTTACCTTCATTGTTGTTTTAACCAAGTCGGTGTTCTTTTGTGTTGAACAGAACATGAAGTACAGGTAAAGAAGACGAAACCAACAATTTTGCATCAAACTTTGTGTTTCATCTAAATAGGTTTGTTCTTTTCTCAACTCTTTCAATTTTAAATGTCTATTTTGTCTGGTGATTCTTGTTTCTTACTTACCTGATTCTTGATGTGGTTGAAAATTAGAGAAAAGATTATCGAATTATTATAATTTCATTTATTGATTTTAAATTGTTGTTAGATTTTTGTTCTCTTTCAAGTTTTCATGGAATGTCTTAGACATGAAATTGCTATTTTATTATTAAGTTCTTTCACGTTTTTATTATTAATTGAAATTAATTATCATTGAAGTACTTCGTATTAAAATCATATATTTAATTTTAATGTAACACCTACTATACTTTTGCAGTAAGAGTTATACGAGAAACCACTACATGTTAATTTGGTTCATCATTGTAACGGTATAAACAATGCACTTTTGCGTTAACAATTATACGAGGAACCACTACATGTTCATCTGGTTCATCATTCTAACTGTATAAACAATGCACAAAGGATATGCATTTCAAATGAATGATATAAGTTAGTGAATGGTGCCACCAATTCTTTTGCTTTTATCACTTATTTGAACAAATAAAAAAGACTATACAAAATTTTTAATTTCTAATTTTTAACATAATTATTATTCGAATTGATATTTGTGTTGATTGCACTACTTGTATTTTAATATTTATTCTGAAAATTAAAAATGATAAAATTTTATATAAATTTAACATTGTCTCAATAAAAGTTAAATCAATTGACTTTATTATCAAGTGTAAAATAAATATTATACAATATTATTATATTAATTTAATAAATAAATCTAACATATAAAAAATATGAATCAGACTATTCAAAATTTAAAAACAGAATGAAAAGAGTTGAAGTTTTATTGATTCACAAAAGAGAATATAGATAAATTTATCAAAACAAACAAAACAAGTAAAATTGAAAATATTGGTGATTACTCGTTGATACAAGTTTGAGAAATGTATCGGTAGAAAATGATACTTGTTAAACTTATTGATATAGATTTTCTTAAAATCGAATCTTCAAGACATTTTTCTTCCTTGCTATACATTCAAAAGTTACCGGTGGAATTTATTCTCAATACTTTATGAAACATTTTCAAATTATTTAATGGTCTTTCTAGTACAAGTAATGAAGATGGTAGGGATTAGAGAAATATTAGTTATAAATTGAGAAATCATGAGATAAGTTGTGAACACATTGTTAACATGAGAAATATTAGTCATAAATTGAGAAATCATGAAACAAGTAGTGAGCACATTGTTAACATGAGTTCTTGGAGTGGTAGAATGCATATACACACTATTTTCTTCTTCAACTAAATGATGGAAAATTCTATATTAGCTTTTGACATTTGTGTGGAATAGTTGAAAAATCTTATTTTATTTTTTGAAAAATAAAAAGAAAATAGATTTGAAAATGCCATGATTTCTGCCAAATAGTTTTTCTATAGTTATTAAATAAAATATTAATAATTTATTTATTAACTTTTTGAAAAAGCTCTTTTTGATAGTTTCGCTTTTGGCCTCATAAAGAGTTAGGTCAGCCCTGTGATCATCTAGTTGCTATTAAGGTTGAGATTCTTGTTCTTCCAAGTGCATTTTAGCTTTTTAAAATGGTTTATCTCTTTGATTTATATCACTCTCATCATCGATACATGTATCAATCTGCCTTTTTCTTCATTTCGTTATATACTTTATTTTCATAATAATATTAATGCATATATATCACTCTGTTTTTATTTTAATTCAAATATAATGTACTTTGTTCATTACAAATGTTATTTGGCTTAATAATCTAGCAAATATATATGTTACTTTGTTCATTACAAATGATTCGAAAATACTATTATAAATGTGGTGGTAATATTTGTCATTCTTACTCAGAACTCTCATCCACTCAAAACTTTGGGTCCGTTTGTTTGAGATTAAATAAAAATGATTTTTAGTTTAAAAAATTTAGAGATTATTTTATAGAGATTTGTTTAAAAATGATTTTTTTATTTCCGTTTGCTTACTATCATAAAAATGATTTTTTTAAAAAAATGATTTTTAAAGTGTTTGTATACAATTTTATATAAGTGATTTTTTAAACTACAAAATTACCATAAAGGACATGACTTTTATAATACATTAATCTCTTTTTCTAAGTTATATCTCTCTATGTCTCCGTTTTATCTACTAACCCCTCCCTCTCGCTCTTCCTCCCTTCGTTTTTCAAAACTAATACCAACGAAATCAAATATTTTATTTACCAATTTAAATACTTTCAACGTTTCGCTACTAGAAAATATCTAAAATAATGGAGAATATTTATACGATAGAAAAAATTGACCATAAAATAAATTTTAAAAAATAACATGTTATAACAAAAGTTTGAAATATTCATATAAAAGTCATCTAAACAATTTGTTATATATTTATATATATATATATATATATATATATATATATATATATATATATATATATATATATATATATATATATCAAATAGTAAAATTATTACTAGTGTCGTTGTCTAACTTGTGTCGGCAATTGGTCTCTAATAGTGTTTCTTATTTCTTCTATGTATCTGACATCAGCAGGTGTTGTATTGTGCCATTCACCATGATTAGGTACACCATTACCATCATCTTCATCATTAAAAACTTTGCTCATTGTTTTGTAGTCCACCAATGTTCTCTAAGCTTTCAAGAACATCCAAGTCACTTGAATCTGTTCTTCTTAAAAAATTATGGAGTGCAAAACAAGCCCATATAATAGCCATTTGAGTTTGAAGCTTGAAATTGGGCATTTGTTGTAATATTTTCCATCTTGCTTTGGCAACACCAAAAGTTCTTTCAATCACACTTCTCAAACTAGAATGGTGAAAGTTAAATGCTTCATTTTTTGATCTAAATCTTGGAGCCAGTCTAAACTGTGAAAGATGATACCTCGTATTCCTGTACGGACCTAAGAAACCTTTAAGTGAGGGATATCCTGAATCAACAAGATAGTACTTACCTATGTATAAATAAAAAATATATTAGACAAAATTATAAAATAGCTATTATACATATAAAAATAGTTCCAGTTGTATAATACCGACCTTCAGGAGGATAAGGAAATCGAAAACTCGGTTTACGAAGAGTATCCATAAGAATCCTTGCATCATGGACGGATCCTTCCCATCCACACAATGCAAATGTAAAACACATATTAAAATCACACACAGCCATCACATTCGTACTAGTATACCATTTCCTATTGAAAAAAGGTGTCTGCTTATCTATTGGGACATGTATTTTAATATGTGTTCCGTCTATTGCCCCTATACAATCTTTAAAATAAGGCCAATATCGAGGATCATCTATAATATATTGAGAAGGTATGTCAATAGGATCAATAGGTCTAATGATATTTTTGCCTAACTTGCATACAGCTTCTAAAACTTTATGAAAATGGGTATGAATGGTTTGACCTGAATGTTGAAATCGTTCTTGGGCATTTCTGTATGATGAAGGTTGACCTATCATATATAAGAATGCAGCAACACTTTCTTCTACTCCGATGTGTTTGGTAGGTGTCAACCCACAATTATTGGTTAACTCCCATACCAATTTCTGAAAGACTTGTTTCCTCATTCGAAGTTGTTCAAAAAATCTATTTTCATTTCCTGTTACCAATTCTGTATACCACTTGTGACCTGAGAGAATTGAAGTAGTTTTCTTTTCTTTAACAACATATTTCAGCACATGATTTGTGACCATAAAAGCAGCTACAACTTGTGCAATATGATATTGATGTCTAATATTGTGTTGGACTTCAATTTCCATTTCAGAAGTAGTATCACTCTCATCTGAATTGTCAGTCATCCTGTTACACAAAATATAAATTTTTCACAACACAACCAATATAATTAAATGTGAATCATGATATGAAATTGAATCATCATATTTCTCAAATTGCTTAATTCACTGAACTACTCACTAATGAAATTGGTACTAGTAATGTAACATATCCAACAACAACTAATTCGTAATGGCAACATAAATAGTCAATAGTTATATAATTGTCAAACTACTAAATATCATATTACATCAAACTAATAAAAACAAAATAGTTCAAACTACTAATATAATTGTCAAAGAAAAATTATATCTTAATGGTAAACGCGTGAATAGTCTTTTTCAGGAAAAGTGTGAAGCCAATCAATAGTTATATCTGGAGTGGTGGTATTCATAAAGTGAACAAATGCTGTCCTATTTTCTTTGTTGGCAAGGACTCTTGTAGCTTTAAAGTGTAAATGTGATCCTTGTAGTATGGATGGAAGCTCAGCTAACATTGTCAAACATTTGGCATAACTAATATTGTCCTCTGGTCTTCCTTGGCTTTGTTCCATCCCATCAATGATTCGGTCAAGAGATCGTTGAAGTTTCTCTGATGTTCCCATTTTATCTCCTTTCCCTAAATTCTTCCTCTTTTTTAAAGAACTTGGTGTTGGGTTGGTTTGAGCTTCATTCCCAACTTCAAAGCTACCATCTTCTCCTTCTCCTTCATCATCAGTAATTGGATTATTCTCACGACCTTCTTCAAACTCAGATACCGATCCTTCAAAAGGTGGTTGCTCTTCATATGGCTTGTAAAGAGCAAATCCGGTAGATATTGCACCACTGAAACATTTTTCAAGCAAATCAATGAATTTAGGTCCTCTATTCTTCCATTTCATAATCTCTGGATCCTCCTGAAAAATAAACATATAAATAAATCATTACAAAAATATGTAAGTTATAAAATACTTTTATAGTACACCAAGACATAACCATACCTTACTTTTAGCCGTCCACCATTCATCGTCAGCCTGAATAGTTTGCTTATCATGATCCCATCCTACTCCAGTATGATTTTTCACTAATTTCGCAAATGATGAAAACTCTCTTTTCAACGCATCCCATCTATTTTTCAGTTGGGTGCGGTCATAAGCATAATTAGTTCTCTTTTGAAACTTCTCAGTAATATTCTTCCACCCTTCTTTACTGAAATGGGTGTCTGGCCTATTACCAGCCTCTATTTCTTCAATGCAAATTTTTAGAAATGGTTCAGTTTTATTGTCATCCCATCTTGCAACAATTCTTCCATCACTCTCAGAACTTTTCGCATCTTTTTTAGTTTTCATTCTAATTGATATTTAAATCAGCAAAAAAGTTAAATCACAGGTTTAAAACAAATTCATAAAGTAACCTATCATTAACCAAATTTCTAACCCGTAAACATGATAAACATCCATAGTCACTAAGGCAGTAGTTAATACTTGGTAGAATCTTTGTTATACTGGTTGTCAATATCTAACTATATCATAACAATTGAAATAGTTCAAATTAGACACTTCAAAATTTATAAGTTTAATCAATTTCTTATACACATTTTAAAATTGATTAATGTACCTTAAGTACTCATCAAAAAGCAATAAATAAACACACAAAAGCAACAAAAAAATCGTATCAACATATGAATGATGTAAAAATAAAATAATTCAAATAAAAAGGCGTAGAAACAATAAAAAAACGATGTGGAAAAATTGAAAAGGATAAGGAAACTTACTTGGTGAAAAACCTATATCAAAGTCTCATGGGAGAAGAAAAACTGTCACTTTGAGTGCGTGAAACTGATGCAGTATGGAGAAAACCTAGTAAAAATTGATGGAGGGTAATTTTGAATTTTCCAAAAAAGGTAAGGGTAATTACATCATTTTCTCTTGTTAGTGAGTTAAGTTCCGTGTTTTTAAAATTTTATGGCATCTTTCTCTCTCATCTATCGCAGTAGCGAATCTGAGAAGCTACTATTTTTAGCTTTTCATTTTTAGCCAAAAAATAATTTTTTTAACAAAATGATTTTTAAAAAAATCTTAAACAAACACCGTTAAAACCCTATAAAATGATTTTTGGTTTAAAAAAATAGATTTTTTCATGAAAAAATCTGAAACAAACGCACCCTTTATCTATTCTTTATTTATCAAATACATATATGTAATCACTAAAAGTGTAGAGGGAGCATCAGAATGGTAAAAAGAATATTATTAAGTTTTTATATAATTAGGGGACTGTGAAAGAAAAATAATAATAAATAATATTTTTGTCTCCTACCTTCCAAAACAAGCCTAGTGTGTTATCTCACTCTGTCTCTTTTATTCCTCCTCACACCGTTGAACCAATTGATACCAATCTATCTACAATTTTGACACGGAGTTGGCTCAAATGAAAATGATAATGCTTAGTGTTAGTGTAGTCTACTCAAGGCTATTATTGGTGTCTCCTTGAAATTGTATATAACTAAATTCTTTTCTTACTAAATTTCTTAGTTTTCGTATCTACAATTCTAAATAAATAAGCATAATTTTGATAGAATAGTGCTAAATAATATAATTAATAAAGCTACGTATAAGGTATAAGGGGAGATTTTGCACTTCTGGTGGGACTAAGGCTCCCATTGGACGCATAAGTGCTCTGATCATATTTCTTTGTGAATGTAGTCATAATTATTATTATTTTTACTATTTTATGTGCTATGTACCAAGGTGATTGAATTGTTGGGAATATTGATGGTTAATTAGTGGCTATTTCTGCAACAAATACATACATTTAAATTGCATTTGCATAATATTTAGTATATGTTTTATCATTGTTATTTTGTGATTAAGATTATTTTACAAAATTTTAGTCCTTTAATTTTATCATAGTAATTGTATATTTTTTCAAAAGTAGTCATGGATCGTAGTTGGATGAATGTTAATTGTTTGAGTGAAGAGTATGAAAAGGTAGTTAAGGAGTTTTTACAATTTGTATTAAAAAAACTGTGTGAAAGTAAAGGAAGAATTTATTGTCCTTGTGGTATTTGTTTGAATGAAAATACATTATATTTTGAGAAAATATGAAGGCATCTCATTTGTTCTGGAATTGACCTAAATTATTTCAAATGGATATGGAATGGTGATTTGTTAAACATGCCAAATGCGTCAAAAAAAGAGGAAATTAATGCATATATGAACGATCAACTAGAGGACATGGCATGTAATATTGGACAAGAGTCCTTTGATCAAGCACATGTATATGATAATTTGTACAGTGAAAAAGAAGAGACATTGTATGTAAGATGCATTAACTTCACACGGATGTTTGTGGAGCTTAGACTATTCAACTTAAAGGCGAGAAATGGATGGACAAATAAAAGCTTCACCCAATTACTCGAATTGTTGAAAGAAATGCTCCCATAATGTAACACACCGCTGACTCGTAACTATGAGGCAAAGAAGATATTGTGTCCAATGGGTATCAAATATAGGAAAATACATGCATGCCCTAATGATTGTATATTGTATAGAAATGAGTTGGAAGAGTTGAATTAGTGTCCTAGGGGTGGACTATGATGCTACAAAGTGAAGGACAACAATTCCAGTTATGACGAAAGCACAAAAAGGCCTCATGTGAAGGTGTTATGGTATCTTCAAATAGTTCTAAGCTTTAAATGATTGTTTGTTAATGTAAATGATGAAAAGAATGTTAGATGGAATGAAGTGTTATGGACAACTTAGTCATCCAGCTGATTCTTTGCAATGAAAGAAAGTTGATGATTTGTACCCGTAGTTCGGCAATGAGCCAAGAAACCTTAGGATTGAACTTGCTACAGATGAAATGAATCCATATTGCTACGTAAGTAGTAACCATAGTTCATGGCCCATTCTACTAGCTATCGATTGGATTTGCATGAAGCGTAAATACATTACGTTATTTCCGATGATTTCAGCTCCGAGACAACCTAGAAATGACATAGATGTTTATCTAAGTCCCTTGATTGAATATTTGAGACTGCTTTGGGCAGGTGTTGATTTGTTTGGTGGATATTCTCGTGACTATTTTTTGATGCGTGCAGTGCTATTTGGCACCATCAATCACTTTTCTACATATGGAAATTTATGTGGCTATAGTGTTAAGGGACATAAAGCATGCCCTATATGTGAAAAAGGCACATGCTACATGCAATTGAAACATAGAAGAAAAATAATTTATGTTGGGCATCAAAGATTTCTCAAGTCTAATCATCCATATTGTAGGTTGAGAAAAACGTTTAATTGACACCAAGAGCATGAAGTTTCTCCTAAAGCCTTAACTGATGAGCAAGTTTATCAACGGGTTTAGGATATCAATGTTATCTTTGAAAAGAACTAAAAATAGACATTTGAGAAAAATATATGGAAGAAGTTTGTGTTCTTTGATCTTCCTTACTGATCTTGTCTATATGTAAGACATTGTCTCGATGTAATGCGTGTGGTGAAAAAAGTGTGTGATAGTGTAATTAATGGAACACTTATCAACATTCAGGGGAAAACAAAGGATGGTTTAAATGCTTGTCTAGATATGGTTGACATTGTTAGAACCAAGTTGGTTTTAAGGACTATGACCCTTGTTTTGATGATAACACAATTATTTTGTGGGAACAATTTAAAGGATTAATGTTTTGTTTAACTGTGCAGTTTCCAGATCAGGTTTATTTTGAATGAATTTACACTGCATCTTTTGATGTTTGAACCAGGTTAAAGGAACACCAAGACTCCACTCTGAAATTCGTATTATGAGTTTGTTGATTGTGCTTTGAAATGTTCCTTTGGTGATTCTATTAATGCAAGCAGTGCTCTAATTAGTCTTGGCTCTAGTAAGTGTGACTAACTTTGGTGATCATGTTACAGGTGGAAACGTTAACATGCCTCATCTATTTGATAGATATATATTCGAGTATTGGAAGGACAAGGTTAGAAGTTTCTACATCTCACATGAGCCTGAACTCTGGGACATAGTCGAAGATGGCTATGAGGCTCCAATGCTGGTGTTGAAATATCCATAAAGGATCTCAACACTGATCAAAAGAAACAATATAAAATGCATCGTAAAGCCAAAACCTTCATTATGAATGTTATCACCTTCAAAGAGTTTGAAAAATGCAGCAACAAAGAAACAACAAGGAGTATCTTTGATGCTCTGGTTCTCAACTACGAAGGAAATAAGGAGGTACCATAAGCCAAAGAAAATCTACTCGTTAGGAAGTATGAACTCTTCCAAACGGAAGAAGATGAAGACATTAGGACAATGTTCTCTAGATTCCAAACTCTTGTTTCTGGATTGAAAGTTCTCCAAATGAGCTACACTACCTCTGACCAGATCAAGAAGATTCTCAAAAGTCTTCTTAGCAAGTGGAAACCAAAGGTAACATCTATTCAAGAGGCTAAGGAAATAAACAAACTAGCTATGGAAAAGCTTATGAGCTTACTCAAATCCCATGAGATTAAACTGGTTGAAGATGAACCCATAATTAAGCCAAAGTCCTTGGTCCTCAAATCCCAAGGAAAGAAGATGAATTATAAGGCCCTACAAGCTATTGAAGTCTCATAGGAAAGTGAATTGGATAATAAGGGTGAAGTCTCAAAGTGGTTTATCTGAAGAAAAATCCAGCGTGTGTGGAGCAATAGGAAGAAATCTTTTTCCAAAAGAGATTTTAGACGGTCCCAAAATATTAGAGAAGGAAGTGAAAATTTAGACAAGAAACAACTCATTTGATTTGAGTGCAAAGAACCAAGTCATTTCAAATTAGAATGTCCTAAACTTGAGAAAGGAAAATCCCAAAGAAAATACCTCAAGGCGAATAAGAAAGGTATAATGGCTACGTGGGACGACTCTATGAATCATATGATGAAGATGAAGAGAATACAAACATGGCACTAATGGTAGATACACACTTTAATCCCGACTGTGACGATGAATTTCTCGATGAAGAAATTAAGTTATTGTTTGACCTATCTCGTAATGAACTTATAGATATGTTAAATGAGTTTCTAAAAATAATAATAAGGTTTCTTAAAAACATAAGTATCTTAGAATAGCTCATGACATTATAACAAATAAAAGCAGTTTCTTTGAAAAGGAGTTTGAAAACCTAAAAAGGGAAAATCTAACTATGAAAGAAAATGTTCCAAAATCTTTTGAGGATAAAATCTGCAATTCTATTAAGTATGAAAAGCCTTTCAAGAATTTCATGCAAATGGCATTGACAAAAGCAAACAAGCTTTTATGACCTATGGTGTTAGCAAAAACAATAAGCGTGGCATTGGTTTTGAAGAACTAGAGAAAACACATAAGGTTAACATGTCTGATATTGCTTGTGTATATTGCCTAAAGAAAGGTCACAATAAAAGAGCTTGTCCTATGCAAAAAACATTGAAAGACAAGACACCTTTCAGAACTAAAAAACTACGACCCTACCAAATTTAGGTACCTAAGAATAAAATAATCTATCTTTCAAATATCCTTTACAACAAAGTTAAAACACTAGTCGTGGTATATGGACAGTGGATGCTCACAACACATGATGGGAGAAAAGTCTATTTTCTAAGACATGACCCTCAAGAACGGATGAATTGTAGGCTTTGGAGGTAATCAAAAGGGGAAGATCATTGGGTATTGCACAATAGGTAATGGTTCTCATCCCTCTATTAAAAATGTTTTACTTGTAAAAGGACTAATGCATAACCTATTGTGCATAAGTCAATTAAGCGACAATGGTTATGATGTTGTCTTCCATCAAAATTCATACAAGGCAATAAGTCAAACAGATGAATCCATACTATTTACAGGCCAAAGGAAAAACAACATTTACAAAATAAACTTATCTGACTTTAATTAACAAGAAGTAAAATGTCTTATGTCTGTAAGGGAGGAACAACTAGTTTCACACAAAAGATTAGGACATGTAATTTTTGAGGTTAATCTCAAAATTGAAAAGACCTGATTTAGTTAGAGGCTTGTCAAATTGTAGGTACAAATCATATGTTCTTTGTGTGGCTTAATAAGAAAGGAAACAAACAAAATCTTATTTTTCTTCAAAAAAAACGTTGTTTCCACTTCTAAACCACTTGAACTTTTACATCTTGATTCATTCGGCCCTGTAAAGACTGCTTTTGTCAGTGGAGAAAAGTATGGACTCGTTATTGTTGATGACTATTCTATATGAACATGGGTAAAGTTTCTAAAACACAAGGGTGAGTCTCATAAAAATTTCACTACCTTCTGCAAACAAGTGCAAAATGAAAAAATAGAAGATATGGAAACTAAACTCTTTGAAAACTTCTGTGAAGAGAATGGAATATTACATAACCTTTCCTCTCCTAGAACACCTCAACAGAATGATGGTGTAGAAAGAAAAATCAGATCCCTTTAGGAAATGCCACGTCCAATGATTCACAAAATGAACATTGCCAAACACTTTTGGACAAAAGCAGTGAACACTTCATGTTATATTTAGAATTGAATCTATATTAGAACTATTCGGCTATGAAAGGAACCAGATACATTAAAGGAACCAAATATATCCGAGGAACCAGATATATCAAAGGAATCAACAAAGTCAGTCTATAATGAATCAGAAGATATGCGTGACAACTCAAATCAAGATCATAAGGAATCCAAACCTGGACGAAAATACAAATTTTCTCGTCGAGACTCTCTTATAATAGGAAGTGAAAATAACACTTTGAAAACCAGATTCTCTTTTAAAGAAACATCTATCTTTGGACTACTATCTAAAATTGAACCTACAACTCTATACGAAGCTGTATCAAATGATGGATGGACAATGGATAAGCAAAAATATTTGAATCAATTCAAACGGAAGGATGTATGGGATCTCGTTCCCAAGCCTAAAGAAAAGAAGTCAATTGGAACCAAGTAGGTTTTCATAAATAAACTGAATAAGAAAGGTGAAGGGGTTAGAAACAAAGCTAGATATGTAGCAAAAGGATACAATCAACAAGAAGGTGTTGATTACATTGAAATTTTTACTCTGATGGCAAGTTTAGAGGCTATCAAAGTTCTACTTTCATTTTCAATATTAAATAAAATCACTACATCTAATGGATGTGAAAAGTGTTTTCCTAAATGGTTACATAAATGAAGAAGTGTATGTCAAAAAACCTCTTGGCTTTGAGGATAATGAATTTCCAGGCAATGTTGTCAAACTAAAGAAATCTTTGTACGATCTAAAACAAGCTCCAAAAGCTTGGTATGATAGACTAAGAAATTTCTTATTAAACAATGATTTTGAAAAAGGCCATGTAGATACTACTTTATTTAGAAAATCATCTAAGATTGACCTTCTCATTGTCCAAATTTATGTTGGTGACATTATCTTTGGTTCTACTAACAGCATGCTCTGGCAAGAGTTTTCTAAGTGAATGTAGAATGAATTTGAGTTGAGCATGATGGAAGAATTAAAATTCTTTCTTGGAATCCAAATTCATCTAAACCTAGATAGTGTACTCATTGATCAAACCAAATACACAAGAGAACTGCTTAAGAAGTTTAAAATGGATGATTGTAAATCCATGTCTACATCTATGCGTCCAACATGTTCTCTTGATAATGATGAGTTAGGTAAAAAGGTATATCAAAAGGTATACAAAGGAATGATAGGTTCCCTTCTTAACTTAACTACCTATAGACCTAATATTATAATTAGTGTGTGTGTGTGTGTGTGTGCGCTAGAGAATCCCACTTAACAACTGTTAAGAGGATCTTTAGATATCTAAAAGGCACTTCTAAGGTTGTTTGTGTTATAAGCCATCCTTTGAGTACAAGTTAGTAGGTTTTAGTGATGTTGACTATGTTGGGGATAAGCTAGAAAGGAAGAGCACCAATGGAAATTGTACATTCCTTTGTGAGAATCTAATTTGTTGGTCTAATAAAAGACAAGGGACTATTGCTTTATCTACAACAGAAGCAAAATATATCTCAGCAGCTAGTTGCAACACTCAGCTGTTGTGGATGAAGCATTAACTAGAAGATTTCAAAATTAATGAGAGTATTATTTCTATCTTCTGTGATAGTACTTCAGCTATATGTTTAACCAAAAACCCTATTTTACATTCAAAAGAGATCAAACATCATTTCATAAGGGATTATGTCCAAAAGGGGATTTTAGACATTAAATTTGTTGACATTGATCATCAGTAGACTGATATTTTCACAAAATCCTTTGTTGAGGACAGATTCAATTTTATAAAGAAATGTCTAAATAACTATTTTATAAAAGAATGATGTTGAATCCTCCATACTTTTGCCTCTTAAAAAACAGAGTGAATGGTTAAATGTATACGAGCTCTGCCTTTGATGACATTGAACTTATTTGTGCCTCTGGTCAAGCTAAATTTAATTAATCTTGAGTATGAACAGTGTTCCAAATAACTTGTGATACTCTGACAGGTGTTACTCACGCGTGTTTACATGTGCCTACTAGTAATGGGGTTAGCAACTCAACCATGTTTTTCATAAAACCCATTTTTCACTCACAACTCTCACACACTACCACACTTCTTCTCTTTCAAACTATTGAACTTCCCTGGATATTTCTAAATCTTTCTTACTTCAATGGCTTCAAGTCCATCCTCAAACCTTTCACTCAGCAACATCTCCTATGTTCCCTCCATGCAACGTAATCTTGATTAGTTGGAAATTCTTCATGAACTCAAGGTCAACTTCACAAATCTTGCTGAAAAAGAGTTTGATTATATTGAGGATTTTGATGAAGTAGGTTGCTACGAGTACTTCTAGAACAAGAGATTGCTCTTAACGTTATAGTTAAAGAATTTTGAAGATTCGATGATGCAAACACAAATGGTGAAGTATCGAGCACTGTGTTAGGGCTTCCACTAAAGATCACTTAGAAAATCCCTCACTGCCATTAAAAGATGCCTAGATGAAGGTATGGTGCTTGAAAATAGGTATGAATCAAAGGTTGGCTCATCCAGAATGAATAAAGAACTGTTCGAAGATCCTAAAGTGAACTATAAGTCTGCACACTTAAAACCTAAATACATAGTTCTTTTCAAAATTTTGATTGGGTGTGTGGTACACAAAGATGGGTCTGTGGACCATATTAGCAAAGAATGAGTACATCAACTGCACCAGTGTTCACAATCACCAATGTCATCAAGATGCAGCTAATCTCTCCCAAGAACTGCATTCAACCTAGTAGTGACACCAGAAGGTCATCAGGTCAAGCTAGTGGAAGTCAGACCATCCCCTATATAGTTGGGGACTTCTATGCCTCTCTATTTAAGGAAGAAAATAAAGAAGTGGTTCTGGAATACTTGATATTGTGCCCGTCCAACCAAGAAATGGTTCATGTCTATGTCCCTCTACCCAAGGTTGCTCAAGTGTTCGAGAAGAAGAGGCAAATAGTTGTTCAGACGCTGAGCATTGAAGAGGATGAACCAAAAGAAGCCAACACAAATGAAGATGCAACACCCCTCTTTCAGAAGAAGAAACAGAAGGTGACACCAAAATCTAAGCAAACTATTCCTGCCCTCTATCTTGCACCTGAACTAGAACATCTCATACCCTCTTCCCAACATACGGATGTAGTTGGCCCTTCCTCCAACCATGGACCTGCTACCCCTCATATATCTAACTCTAACACCTCAAATGAGATGTTTGAGGCTACCCTAGTTGAACATTTTGCATCTCTTCGATACAAAACCCATATTATCCCCCTCAATCCTAATACTCCAACTAAACCACCTACCTCATCTACCTTTTCTCAAACACCTGCCTCTTCCACCCCTTTACCTAACTCCACCTCACCAAGCCTGGTAAATCTTCCTCTACAACTCCCTCCACACCTTTTCACCCTAACCCTGCCCCCTCTACCATCACTTTAGACCCAATTCACTCACTCCATTCCCTCTGCCTTTCCAGACCTCGACACATTCCTTACCTCCCTTATTGCCAAATTCACCTTAACACGTAATAGGAATGATCAAAGTTTGGATCCTAATGATGTTTCAACCCAGTGGAACAAGTTCCTCTCTTTGGTCACCATTTGGATTAGGGACAACTAAGATCATGTAATGCAGTTGGCTTTCTGCAACTTTCTGACAAATAGTTGAGATCCTTTATTTATGAATCTTGCAGCTTCAAAAAAGCCCAGAGCGATCGGTCCAAAATGCTCTTAACACCCACATTAGTAGAATCATCAAGGGACGACCCATCTCCCTCTAGTGGTGTTCCACCAAAACTCCCAGTGGTTGCTAAATTAACACCATTGCAGTTCCATGTGATCATTCCATAGATTGAGTTACCATATCTCTATGCTCCCACTGTTGTTGCCTTAGGTTCTGCAAACTCTACTTCTGGAAGTCACTATACCACTCTCTCTAGCACTATGTTTGATCCCTCCTAGATTGTCAAGAAGGAAGACTTTGACCATCTTGAAGCAAATATTGAAGCATTTGTGGAACATATAGCTAAAAATCAGGAGAACATTAAGACTACCCTTAATTTAATTTTGGCTAGGCTAGCCAATCACAATCTTTAGTTTCTTGTATTTGTTGTTTTTTGCATGTTTTGTAATTTTTTTTTCTCTTTTTGTTTCATGACAAAAGGGGGATAATGTATTTCTTGCAATCAGGACAATGACCAGAAACCTTAAAGTTCTCTATAAAAGTGCGTGCAACCCTCATTGAGAAAAACACACAACAACGTACTACAATAACCAATATAGCCATATTTGAGTACAACATTGTAAACACCGTCTTGTGAGAGTTATTCAGAAAAACCCGTAAACCTATTCTATTTGTAACTTAACCCAATAGTGGTTGCACCCCTCAACATCTTGAGTGTACTAAGCTAGAAGGTTAAGAAGACTTGAACACAGTTAGATTGTTTAGTGGAAGTGTGATTCAGTTGGTGAATTAGTGGATTAAATCCTTTAGTTTGAAGAGAATGGACGTACATATCGTGTTGATGGTGAACTAGGATAAATTGGCTATGTTATTTTGTATTTTTGTTTTATCTGCTTTATTTTCATTACTTTGTATTTATCTTGTTAAAACGGTTTTAAAAGTAAAATACAATTCAAACCCCGCATTTCTTGTGATTCTCGTTCTACAAAGATGGGTATACGGAAACAGTTAACTACACAATTCACATGTAAACGAACATTTTTGCCTCTTGCTTGTCATAAATTGTCAAATAAGGAGAGGAGAGACTTTTGTAAGTGTTTACAGGGAATAAAAGTGCCGCATGGATACTCTTCAAATGTCAAGAGTCTTGTCTCAAAGAAATATTTGAAATTAGTTGGCTTAAAGTCTCATAATTGCCACATATTGATGCAACATCTACTACCAATGGTTATTCGTGGCATATAGCTTAAAAAAGTAAGAGATGTCTTAACTAGGTTGTGTTTATTCTTCAACGCTATTTGTAGTAAAGACATTGATCCTCAAAAATTAAAAGAGTTGGAAAATAAAGCTACTATTATCTTGTGCCAACTAGATATGTATTTTCCTCCTTCTTTTTTTGACACCATGATTCAATTAATTGTTCATTTAGTAAGAGAGATTAAATTATGTGGTCCTACTTATTTGACGTTGATTATCTAGTGGAGCGATATAGGAAGATTTTAAAAGGATATGTGAATAATCCACACCATCCTAAAGCATCAACAAAAGGTAAATAGCAGAAGAAACTATTGTGTTTTGTTCTGACTATATGTCGAAAGCAAAAGCTATAGGAATTCCTATGTCTCATCATGAGGAAACTTATGTGGGTAATGGTGACATATGTTGATTGGTACAAGTTGAGGCCCACCTTACAAGATCAATTGTTAGATAATATGGTTAGGGTGGTAGTTACCAAGGTTTTATATACAAATGCTCAAGTACCTATACCCATTAATGAGATGACAACAGTCGATCAGACTCCGAATACTTTCGTTCAACGGCCAAAAAGAATTTTGCGGCTGGTTTCTAATAAGGTATTCATTACATGCGTATTTTTCTATTTTCACTTGAAATATTTTAAATGACTAACAATAGTTTCTTTGATGTATGGACTTTCGTCAATTTTAACAGGTGAACCACCGCTTTAGTCCTTGAAAGTGTAGGGAATTGTCACTTTGGTACCCGACTCGATCCACAACTCAAATTAGTTGTCAAATCATCGCAATGTCATTCAGTTTAGTATTTGACAATATAACGGTAGTGAATTATTTTGGCAATCAATTATACCTTTCAAGAACTTTTATGATAGTAAGTTGTGTTTTTCAGCGACTATTTTGATAATTCGATGAATAATTTGAATTTTTGGCTGATTTAGGGACCAAAATGACAGTGCCCTACACTTTCAAGGGATAAAATGGTGATTTCCCCCAATTTCAAAATTTCATTTGAATTTCTTTTTATAATTATTAAGAAAAGATTCACTGAGAGGTTAGCCGTTGAAAATATAGTTGTTGTTTTTGTCGTTCTGGTGTCACTGGAGTGGTAGATTTGACTATACTTTACAGGTTTTTGTACGTACAATTGATTCAAATATATTATCACATTTGACTTTAGAGCTAGGACTCGCATGATCATAAGTGCATCTGATATTTCTAGCATATAATACATTACGCATATCAGTTGGTGTCATTATCGGATGCGAACGTTTAAGTGCAGTAACTCATTTTGTAGAACCAATTATCTTCTGATTTTTAGTAACCAAACGATCTTTAACTCTTGTTCCAAATGATCTTCAACTCTTGTCTTCCATCATGCTTTGTAGCTTGATATCATCAAATGGTAATGAATAGATGATTACTAACAAATGAACTTATCTATTTCTGAATATATATTATCTTCCCACTTAAAGCAATCGTTATAGATAAATATTTTTTTAGTTATGTATTGCTTGGTTATCAAACACTAAAGTAACAATTGTATTAGAACCAACTTTGTTCCAACATGTCCAAGTACCATGAACTATTAGCATTCATATCTTCTTCATTGAGTGCTAGCAACAAAGGTGACTCTTCATTTTCATTAACAAGATTAGCCTATTGTTTCTCTTGATTAGGAGCATTATGACATTCCCAAGAGAAATGATCAAACCTATGACAGTTATAACATTCAACTTTAGATTTGTCATACCTCATTTCACTTTAATAATAACCATAATTTTTGTCTCTTCCTCTACTTGCTTGGCCACAACCACCTCCTCTTCCTAGTCCATGTCCACACCAACTTTGACAATTGAATCATATGCATCATCCTTCCATGATGCTTTTTATTCCTCAATAACTAACTCAACATAATCGAATTTAGGAAATAAGGATTGAAAAATATTCTACACTTAGAACATCTTCTATTTTATCTTTACATCTCTTCATTTGACACTATTAAAAAAAATTGATTTTAGCATCAACAGAAATCCCATGCTTCAGGGATAAAAACTGACGCGAGTGTTGATTTAGCGTCGAATTAGCATCGATGTCGGGTCTAGGCTAAAACAGTCGAAGTTAATCCACAGCTTCAGCCAAATGGCA
This sequence comes from Cicer chorassanicum, assembly GCA_037974735.1. Classification (NCBI taxonomy): domain Eukaryota; kingdom Viridiplantae; phylum Streptophyta; class Magnoliopsida; order Fabales; family Fabaceae; genus Cicer; species Cicer chorassanicum. The sequence continues at coordinate 43,917,747 of JBBPBP010009779.1, forward strand.
TCCGACGCTACTTTAGTGTCGATCAGAACGACTCTACGTCGAAGCTATCGTCAAAAATAGAACATTTGATGGTAGTATAGCTCCATTGACACATCATTTGAAAAAATCCTATTGCGTCATTGAGTCGTTGCTAAAGTCAACAAATTGTAGTCAACGAAATAGCTAACATTGGCCTATCTGACGCCAAAGTCAACTAATAAAAATTAACAATAAAATAAAAGTCAACATCATAAAATTAACAATAAAATAAAAGTCAACTCCGTTAAACCAACGCTACAGTCATCACTTGAAAAGTCAACAAAACATGTAGCGTCGGACTAGCCAACGCTCCATGTAGATTGCTTAAATTTTTTTTTTCTTCCTTTTTTGCACCTGCACAATTATATTTTTACACCTTATAAAATAGTTGATACTTAAGAAACATTAAAATACTTAATGTTTTCTTAAAAAGTCATTGCATTGACAACATAACAAGCGCACTATAAAGTATCATTCGTTCTGAAACTATAAAATAATAACAAAGTATGAAATAACAACATAATAAAGTCACAAAATACATAGTTGTCGACCAACGACTACAAAAAGTAAGCATACACTAGTAGAAAATTGAGTTTTTATGAGTTAAGTCGTTTACGTGCCACCAGACTTAATAAGTGAGGCAGAGATATGTTTAAGCCGATTATCTACGTAAACGAGTTAACAAAATAAGACGGTGTCAATTTAGTAAATAGATGAAACGCATTTAATACGGTTATATTATCAACCGATTTAAGAGAGAGACAATAAAAATAAAAAAAAAAAATTAATATATCTCTCTCCCTGTACGTTTAACTCAGTTACTTAGTTAAACGACTTCATAAAATGAGGCGGTGACAATTTTGTAAATATTTAAAATTTATTTAACACGGTTATGTTGATAACCAACGTGCACTTAGCGTTTTATCTTCTATTGTACTAACTACGTGCACATGCGTTTTATCTTCCTATTAAACAGTGCACTATGAACCTTTCTTATTCTCTAACTTCGGGAACTCAATTGCACTTCCTGCTTTACTCTAACTCAATCACTTCACGTTTCCTATTAAACAGTGCACTATGAACCTTTCTTATTGTCTAACTTCGGGAACTCAATTGCACTTCCTGCTTTACTCTAACTCAATCACTTCACGTTTTTATTGCCACCATTTCAGGTTTGGTTTTTGGCTCTCAAGTTCTTTGTTAACATAATTGTTGATATTTATAATAATAATTTTGACATCTTACATTGTTAGAATGATAAGTATATATATATATATATAGTCATAAGTTCATTTTCAAATAATAATATCTTATGTGAGGGAGAGCTATATATTATGGAAACAAAGTAAAAAAAAAATTACATGCCAAATTCTTTTTTTTTTAAACTACTCTTTATCATTTTGTTTGGAGACTAGGATTGAACTCATTATTTGCAATTTCTTTTTTTTTTTTCGGCTAAATTTTGCCTTATTGAAGTATAAGTTATAAGTTGTTATTGATTGTGTGTTTTTTTTTTAATATTCGTATGATAAAAAATGATAAGTTATTATTGATTGTATTTTTTAATGTTCGTATGATAAAAAATTAGGATTAAGCCGATATTGATTGTGGTTTTTTGTTCAGATAGTTGATGACTCGAGATCATTTTATCCGGATTAAGTTAAAGAAGATCGAAAACGTTGTGTGGATTTTATTTTGGAATTAATTTAAGGAAATGACAATGCTAATATATGTCTATTGAATATTGCTACATTGTAATTTTGTACTCTATATTTTTTTGTATGAACATCTTATATTGTATATTTTGATTATTAGATGGTTATATAAAATTATAGTTGCAATACAAAACTCTGATTTGAAATTTAATAAGAAATATTGTATATATGTGTGGATTAGGAGCATAAAAACAAAATGAGAAATTTATTAAAAAAAATAATTATTTTAACTCTATCTATTAAGTCAGTTGATCAAAAGATTCAACTTAAAAAGATGATTTGTTTAACTGAGTTTATGATGTTTAAGTCGGTTAAACTGGATCGACTTAACATGACGAAACTCTATTAAGTCGGGTCATGAAACGAGTTAAAAAGCAACATATTTTTTAAGTTGTTTGCTATTAACTCGGATACGGAACCGACTTAAAATGTACATTTTAACCGACTTAAAAAGGTAAAATTCTACTAGTGATAACTACAAGATCAAGGTTCATCCGGTGACTGTTCATCCAAATCATCATCATAATGAGGATGCGAAGGAGGATAACTTGTACTAGATGATCCACCAACTGATTGACGCTGCAGAGCGTCAATTTTATCAACAAAAAATTGTTTTAATGCATCAAAATCATTCTTTAACTTCTTTGAATGCTCCCTAGCCTCTTTAGCAACCTTGGTAACCACTTGAGCTTGGGCCACTACATCCTGAGCAATTTGTTCAGCTCTAATTCTAGTTGTCTTCTCCGCTTTCAAAGACATCCCAGTCATGTCATACCATAAACTCGACCACAGGTGCGACCCCCTGCAAACTGTGTCCATAACTTAAGTATTGTCGCTCCATCTACCTCTTTAGCATCATCTCCACTTGTTTCTCGAAGTTGTGTTTGTACTTCCTCCAAATTTTTTTTAAATGTTCCTGATCAATTGAAAAAATTAATAAGGTAATAGATGACCCAATTTCTAAAATAAATGAAACAAACAAGTCAACATATAGACAACATATTAACTTACACCAATACATGTACAATAAAAAGGATTTCTCTTCTAGGACTCTTGGTGTAAATGAGATCATACTCTTTTTGGATTGATTTGAAGTATAAAGAATTTGTATAAAGAATTTGTATAAAGAATTTACAAAAATAAAGAACTTACATAAGTAGATTATGCGCGACTATCAACCCAAGCGCCATTTTTCCACTTGTGGGTTGTCAAAAATAACTCATGGGGGAGTAAATCTTTTTGAAGGTTATTGCTCTACAAATAAAATCAAGATTATTGAACTACAAATAAAATCAACATCATATGACCACCATTGAATAATAATCCTAAATTGATTCATAATTCTTTATTTTCATACCTCTTTATTTTATTAACAAACACTTTGTCAAGTGATTTCTCCAAAATCTCCTTGTGCTTAACAAAATCTTCTTCTCTATTTGAGACAATATTTCTTAATCTTGTAGTTAATTATCATAGCCTTTTTCCACAATGTGTCATACACTATGAGAGCCAGACAATGCTTTCATTTGAATACACCATTTTTCATGATTTTATTTTGTAAAAAGAGAAAATTGGAAAGTAGAATTGGAAAGTAGTGTACTCACGATTTATCATATCTCAACTCTCACAATCAAGCTTCAAATACCCACTTTGTTAGAGAAAAGAAATTATTTCTAAAAAAACTCACAATTTATACTAAGAGGTTTTTTATAGGTACAAACAATTACACAACTCTATAAACTTTCTTGATTATTACACGCATCTAAATATTTTATACATGTTACTATATTTAATGTACACCTACATTTTTCCATATATATTATACCTTCTTTAACTTTTTTGTTTAGAAAAATCAATGATAGTAATATTAGTATTATCCTGAGGACAAGGATCAAACCCTTAATCTTATTATTACTTCACTTTTTAACTTTTTCATTCCAACTATCAAACTAAATTTATATTCGCTTATAACTTCTCTTAATAATCCCTACATCTTTGATCTTAGCTATCTAGCTATTGCTATGTAAAAGATTGCGGTGACAATTTGTTAATTTTTCTTTATACACTTATTTAATATCTTAATTTTTCTTTATATTTCTCTTATTATTATATTACTAATATATTATATCACTTTTTGTATTTCTTTCTCAAAGTATGAAATCGGTAGTTGTATCCACCGATTCTTACTTTGTTAAATCCTTAGACATTAACAAATTTTAGTTAGCTTATTGCATCCACCCATAACTGCACACATATCATCGTATCGTGGCCCAAGTATTCCTCGTAGCTGCCATGCACTTACCTTTAATAACACTGACACAGCCCACTAAAATCTGTACTACATATAGTGAATATGGACCGTAGGTAGGTCATCTTCCCGCCATATCATTTATTTCAATCCCATTCATCATCATAATAACACCATGGCCTCCTATGTTTGTATCCAAGTATTTCTGATTTATAAAAAGAAAAATGCATGTGGCTGTGTCAATTTCTTCGGTCACCATAAATGGAATATGCATGTGAGGACACCCCATAATATTATTAAATACTATACAGCAATAAATTTAGAATTTATCACCAAATGTGACACGTGTATCCCATGCTATTTATTGGTAGTATTTTTTAGTAGTGCTTCCTAACAAAGCCGTTTTGTGCTAGAACTGCAGCCATAAATTTAGGACCTTGTTATACCCAAACCCGGTCAAGTAGATCATGTACAAAAATAATCGATGGAAATACATCAAGAGCTTTGCTAAATATTATGAATAATAATCGTTAAATATATATATCAAGAGCTTTGCTAAATATTACAAACAAAACTCTGTAAGAAATGAAAGAATAGACACATGGCAGCATCTTCTTAAATAGACAGAAAGTAAATTAGTCAAAGTGTTACGAAAATCATGGGAGTATTGGTTGTAGTTGACTGTCCATATTTCTTTTTTTCCTTTATTGTCTTAAATGTTCGTAAAATTAAGCATTCTTGAAACAATCAATTACATTCTGAGTGATTCTTGAGACTAATTAGTATTTGTTTGTTACAAATTCTAAAAAAAGAGAATTTATTATTTAATAATTTTAAAGAATATTTTTAAGAAAAATAAAAATTATTTTATGTTTGTTGAAAATTATCTTTTGGGAATAATCATTTCTAAAAACTAAATGTTTTAGAAGTTACTAAAAGCAACTTATCGTTTTAAATAATTTTTAAATTTTCTTTTCTTAAAAGATATGATAAAGATAAAAAAAATTCAAAAATAATTAATATAAAAAAACAATTTTTTACGAAAAAGGGTTATCAAACGGACCCGAATTGAGCTATACTTCAAAATCAAAATAGACAAAATCCTAAAAATATTAAACATAGGGTATGTTTTATTGGATTTACAGAAACAAATTTCTGTAAGATAAATTTTATCTTTGTCGACCTTTAAAAACATTGAGGTTATTTTTAAAAAAATATAATCAAACTGACCATTAGTTACAATAGTGGATTTTCATATATTCTATATGTCTATCTATTTGATTCAATTTTTTTTATTAAATACATCATTTTTCATTAGTTTAATTATTTTTTATATTTAAAATTAGAGGAAATAAATGTTTATTATGTTTCAATTGTTTGACTCTTTATTTTGAACTTGTTGAGCTTGGTTTTGTTTTTTTGATTTTTTT
>JBBPBP010009779.1:43928314-43943591 GCA_037974735.1 Cicer chorassanicum
TTAGTAGTGTTAAAGGATAGTTTTAAATATAATATTATTTCATTACTTATTTAATTTTTTAGTATTTTTTTATTAATTTATAATATTTAAAATATAATAAATTATTTTAAAAAACTAATATGTAATTATTCATAATGGTAATTTTGTTATTTAAAAATAATATATATTATATTGATGAGATGTACTAAACACATAACCTAATAAAATAATGTTATTTTGATTATTGTGTATATAATAATAATAATAATAATAATAATAATAATAATAATAATAATAATAATAATAATAATAATAATAATAATAATAATTATTACTGAATCAGGAGGGTTGAAGAAAATTTTAAAGGGAGGGAAACTTCTCTATAGTTGTAGGGAATCTTTTGTCAAAAACTTTGAGATTTAGATACGGACAACATTTGAGACACCATTGTTCCGTCTTTACGTTTTGTCTCTATAAATTTTTTGACTTTTAGAGCAAAAGTGTGACTTATTAGAAACAGATCTTGAGACGGATTTAGAGACAGACTAACTTTGTGACGGGTTATTCCATCTCTAATTTCCTTTTCAAATATAAAACTTTTTACATCCGTCTCCACAAATTGTTTTCCGTCTCCAATTCCGTCTCCATTCGTGATGGACAAAATTCCGTCTCTAAAATTCGTCGGTAAATTAGATTTTTCTAGTAGTGATCATATATGTTTCTATCATATCCTACACATCAAACGGATGTTAAAAAATTCACGGATAGATGGCTAAGTGTAAACATTCTTCAATAAACACCATCCACAAAACAATAGCAAAGGGAATGCATGATCCGTCATAAAAAACATTAACACATAAAATTCAAAATCAAACAACATCAACCCGCAAATCCATTCTCCAGTAAACACACAAAGAAAATCAAATAGTAAACACCATGGACTAATAAAATAACAAAGAAAAGAACAGGAAAATGAGACCGTTAAAAATTAGAAATAAGATAATAGAAAAAAATAATGATAAATAGGTGATATAGAAGAGGTTAAGTCCCCTCTTCTGCCATAGGTAGGGCTCCAAAAATCCACATTCACAATCAATGCGGCGTTCCGATGAGACAGAGACAAGACAAAGATAATTTTGAGATAGGATAGATTAGATTCGGTGTGTATAAACTCTGATAAGATCAAGTGTATATTAGTTTGAACAAATGGTAAAACAATTGATCCACCATAGACCACACTTACACTTGTTAATGTTAGAATTTACCATAATTAATATATATAAAAAAGCTGTTGAGTTTATATATAAAAAAAATGTATTTGCTTCGAACTTAGATACTTTTATTTTATGTTTCCTAATGCTAACATAATTTTTCTCTTTGCTTTTATTTTTTCATTTAAGTATTGTCTTTTTTATTTAACTTTTCATTTTCTATTGTTTTCATTCTTCTTTCACTTTTACTTATTTTACATATATTATATCTACTACACATACACTTAATCAAATATCCATTTTTATCTGTGTCTTTTATCTTCTTGATGTTTACATTACAAACGCCTAGCTAGTTAGACACACCTATTTACAATTTTAAATTTTAACATTTAAAATTTATTTAAAGTACTTCATCTGTATCATGATCAATGTCATTTTTGCTTATTTCACACATTAACAGATTACTATAAATAAAAGAAAGAATAATAATTTCACCAAATTATCTTTATTAACAATTTGTGTTTCCCACTATTATAAATACAAGTAGAATATAATACTTTAAGAATAATATACATAACTAGTGTGTAGTTCATACCAAGCACGGAGCAAATTATTCGATCAACCAAAACGATGTAGTTTACATTCACATTTATGTCTTATATAAATCATAATAAATAAAATATTGTATATTATAAAATAGACAAAACATACAATATCATATATAATAAAAAAAAAACAAAAAGTTTGCTCAAATATTAAAAATGTATACTATAAACAAAGATACGTTGTTTGGTATAGTTGATTACACATTACGAAAAACTTCACGATAAACTATATTAATGGCCTCGTCACATATTTGATTATCGTCATTTAGAATAAGCAACTTCATACTTTTTCTAAATGTGACTCTAGATACAACCATATATAATTGTCCATATGTGAAAACAAATTTAGGAAGATATTTGCCAACATGAAAAAGTGACTCACCCTGATTCTTATTAATTATCACTGCGAAACCAAGAGTCAGCGGAAATTGTCTCCTCATAAATCTAAATGGTAAACTCGAAACACTCGAAACCATATTCATTCTTGGAATTATCATTTTATCTCCCGCAGTTTTTTCTATGATGATAGTTGCCCCTAATAAATTCTTGCCCAAGTGAGTGATTGTAATTTTTGTTTCGTTACACAACCCAACAGCTTGATCAATATTCCTCATTAACATTGCAGGAAAACCTACTTTAAGTGTCAATTTTTGATTTGGAATACTTGAGCACTTAATATCATTGAGGAATTCAGTAGTGAACCATTGACTTTGTAGATCATTCGCATCAGATTTACATATTAAATTTCAATTTTCTTCACCTAGATTCAATGACAAAACGGTATTGTTGACGTGCTCAACAACATCTAAAGTTGGAGCAAGGATCCCTCGTTCTAAAAAAAAATGCAACATGCATGTTGTTTAAAATGTTAGGATAAGTGAAATCTATAAGGGCATGTAAGGGATCAATTGTGTCATGTATAAGTAAGTTATTTGGATTTTGACACGTATCTCGCCATCGGCAGAATTATCTTCATCCCTTATTGAAAGAATCCAGTCAACAAAGTTCTTGATATCACTATGTTCATCGGGTATGGCTGAAGCACGCAGCCGTATATTGGTCGTAAGTAGTAAGATCGAAGCGTTGATAGAAGCAGTAAGTAGGTCTGGTCTCGAACCTCTTCGAACTACAGGCAATATATGTCTAAAATCATCACCTAATACAATTGGAATTCTACCAAATGGTTTGTGTTTGTTGTCTACCTTATCAAACGATATTATGCCATGCATTGATATGTCAAATGCCTCAAAGCAGTATTTGTTCATCATTGGTGCTTCATCCCATAAAATCAATTTGGTTTGTCTAAATAATTTAGCATTTTCATCTCTTTAATTAACACCACATTTTGATGCTTCGTTAATCTCCAAAGGAATATTTAATGAGCTGTACATTTGGTAGTAACAATTATGCAATGCCATTTGAGGCCACATTAAGGACTATGAATCCTTTTGAACGCAAACTATGTTTTCTAGATAAAAGTTTTCTCTATTCCTCCATAACCGTATAAGAAGAAAAACTCACCACATCTAAATTCCACAAAACCAACAATTTGATCATATACACCTCTTTGTTCAATGGTAAACATATTTATAAGTTCAAAATGATATCTAGTCAACTCATTCCTATCGTAATTGAGTTGATCTGCAATAAATTTAATGCCTAAATCATCTCCGACTAACATATCCGGTACTGACATGTATTTGAGATTCTTAAGAGATCTTATGTTTGTGTGTAGTAGTTTCCTTATTTCAACTAAACAAAGGTTCTTCAATTGTTCCTCGCGAATTTGGAAATTATAAAAAGTTGTATAGAATTTGGAAATTATAAAAAAAAATTGTATATAATTAGCATTAACGATATAGATGTATGAATGAAAACAGATTAAATTAGTTTTACTAAAAAATTACCTAGATTATTTAAACTTTTCCTCGTGCTATATAAAATACCACTAGCTAACAAACGCCACATTGATTTCCAAACATCACCCAGATTGAAGCAAAAACCTTTTTGATGTATGCTTTAATGACAACAAACTTTATGGAATAAACGATTAAGTTTTATGAATGGTGATCTACTAATGATTGTCCTTGAGTTTTATTTAAGGAAGAAGAATTGCATAATCAAACAAGCAAGATAATTTGAAAGAAGCAAGATCAAATTTGAGAAAACAGAAACAGAGAATGTTCTAGTCATTAAACATAAAAACGAAGAACATTCTTGACAACATTTTGAAAAACGAAGATTATTCTGGACAACAGTCTGAAAAATGAAGAATGTTATGGTTTTGACAGCATTAATCCAAGAACATTATGGTTTACAAAGAACAAAGTCTTCTTTAATTCAAGATTGATTTGGGCTACAAAAATACATCAATCTACATTGCAAATCACCATTATTCATTACAAAGGAACATAATTATATACTCAAGATCATTTTGGACTGATTCTTTCCATAAGATCAATAAAAAGCAAAGCAATGCATCAAGAATAAAAAGCAAGACTAATCCCCAAAGTTGATGGCTAAAGTAATGAAGTACAAACTGGACATAAATAATAAAGTCACTACATCACTGACACGCGTACAAAACAGAAAAGCTTGGCACACAACAGTTGTCAGAATTGTCAAAATCCAGCAATCACTCAAAACAGAAATGAAAAACGTTCTCTATTTTCACAACTTTAATCCAAGAACGTTCTAGTTTACAAATAGCAAAATCTGTTATAATTTAAAATCGATTTGGGATATGATAGTACATCTCTCTACACTATAAAACATCAATATTCATTATAGAGGAATTTAATAATCTACACTAGATCCTTTTGGATAGATTCGTTTGAAGAAGATCAACAAAGGCAAAGCAAAACATCAAGATCAACCTCTAAATTGATGAGCTATAAGCAAGGACAACCATGACAACAAGGACACTATTGCTGCACCTTTTTGCAGAAAGCACATCATGTTTCTAAGACAAATGACTGACACACAACAGTTGTCAAAATCCAGCACTCACAAAACAGAAACGAAGAATGTTCTTGTTTTACAAAAGAACATTTTGGTTATTCTCTTTTAAAGGTAGAATTAAAACAAATCATTTTCCATAGTCTAAACCACAACTTAATGAGTATCAAGACTGCTCAAATCAATGGTGAAGCCCAGAACTCGAGCTGAATGCCCAAAGGAGGAAAACAACCTTAAGATTGATCTCCAAATTGATGAGTTGTAAGCAAGGACACAAGTACATTGTACTTACAATATTCTGCAGAAAGTTCTGCATAAATCTGACTCAAAATAGCGTCAACTAACATGTGACTACTCATTCACTCACTCATTCATGTTTTCCATGAGACTCAAAAGCAAGAACGTTCTCTGTCTATTAACAATGTTCCGGACAGCAAATAAACACATGTTCAATTGCTTTAAAATATATCTAACACTTGGGAAATGTTCCCAACGACTATATTCATTTTAAAATGAATATTCAAGGCCTTTTAACATCTATAAATTGAAGATCAATTGGAAGATGAAGGTGAGAGTTCAATTTACAAATCTACCAACACTTGTTCAAGTAACAAGTAAAAAACTCTTCAAGCAAACTCCAGCTCTCTTCACTATGTCTTTGGATCATTATTTACTGAGTTTTTCTTTCATTTATCTCAAACAAGTGTTGAGTAGTTTCAAGATCTCAAACAATTTTATCATACACATCATTTGTAACTCAAGTCTATCTTTTATGTTAGATTGAGTGTTTTTGTAAAAATCCTTCAAGGTTGAAAGGTGATTGAAAAAACCCTTTCTAGGTTGAAAGGTTATTGTAAAATCCTTTCTAGGTTGAAAGGTGAAGATTGTAACAGATCAAGGTTGATCAGGATCGGTGGTGTAAAAACCAAGAACGTTCTCCGTTTTGAACTCTTTGTGAAAAACCTCACGGTTGTGAAGACTAGACGTAACCCGAGTTGGGTGAACCAGGATATATCTCTGTGTGATATCTCTTCCCTTATCTCTATTTATTTATAGATAAGTTAAATTGTGTGTTTTCCACTAACCAATAACGATCTCCGTTTTCTATTTTCATAACCAAGATTAATCTTGAGTTAAATTCTTTAAGTTTTAAAAGGAAATTTTAAAAAGGTGAAATCACAATTCAAACCCCCTTTCTTGTGATTGACATTGCTACTTCAATTGGTATCAGAGCACTGCCTCTAAAGTAAAGTACCTAACAAGTGTTAGAGGAAAAGATTCAGGAAGAAGAAGTAACGTCAGAAGCCAACATGTGCTTAATGGATAACCTAGAAAATAATGAGGTAGCCATCTCTGAACTATGTCCTTTATGTGAACAAATGGAAAAAGAATTTGATAATATTTTATGTGATTCAAACTTTCTTGCTAAAAAATATGGTTTATTAAAAGAAAAGAAAAAGAAGAAAAAGAGAAAGCCCAAGCTATGAATGACGAACTCAGAAAGGTCATTCAAAGCCTGCAGCAATCTGATTTAAAAATGTTTGAGCAACACAGGATTGTCAATGAGATACCCATACAAAATCATCTTCCAGAATATTCTAAAACTAAGGAAGAAAGCACCTCTTTAAAAATAGAAGTTCCTGATTTGAAAAATGATTTAACCAACTTGGTAAAGACCACTGAAACCTTTCAAAAGAACATGATATATGAAGAAGGGATATTTGACAAAGTTGATTTATGTTTTCAAAACTTCTCAAAATGAAAACCTTTGTGAAAACTTTTTTGTGTCAAAAAAGAAGGATGAGAAAGGTAATTTAAGATGCTCTTACTGTAACAAAATTGGACATCTAGATTCCATATGTTTTTACAAAAAAAGGGATAAAAAATTCAAAGCAAAATGATTTCCAAAATCGAAGAATGTTCTTCGTTTTTTCATTCATGTGAAGAACGTTCTTGTCTCATATCAGAACTTTCTCCAAGAATAAAAAGAGAAGTGTTCTTACTGTTCAAAGAGTGATCATGTTGAATCAAATTGTTATCATAAGAAAAAATCTTTTAGAAGAAGATATACTAACCATCAAGGACCCAAACAAATATGGGTTCCAAAATCATTACTAACTTGTGATGTAGGAACATCATCCAACAATCAAGAAAGAACATTGATACATGAACAAGGCATGCTCAATATACATGAATGGAAAAGTATAGTGCCTCCTCTAATTAAAAATATTTGGAAAGTCTATAAGCTTTGGAAACATTAACAAATCAAAGGTACATATATCATTAGTTGAAATAATTTTTGCATAGATTAAGGATGTTTGATATGTGAAAGATAACTTTGTAGAATTGATTTTAAAGTTATTTTTTAAAACCCCACATGGCTGATGTAAAATAAACATCCTCATGTTTCAGTTTAAAGGAAAATCCTTATGTTTTATACATAGATGAATCTTCAACTCAAAATCATTAAAAACTGAAACAAATCATTCTGGTCATAAAGGAGAGCATTCTCCGTTCGAGTATGTTTTAACAAACAGCTTCAAGACCATTATTCATTTCTTCATCATGAAGAAGTTGAAAAATCAGCTTTTGAAATTGTACCTACTGCCACATCATCTACAATCAAATCATGTTTTTAAGAGTTTTAAAAAGAATTGTCATTTCTATAAGAAATTATCAAGGAAAATTTGAAAAATCATTCTTTGATGAAAATGATATTTCACATGATTTGCTTGTCAAAGAACTTTCCAACAATATGAAGTTGTTTAAAAAAAATTAATTACAAGAAATGGCTAGTTGTTTATGTCTAATTGGTGACTCGTTTGATCCATGATTTGAGTGGAACCAACGGATCAATTAAGGAATGTTGAAACTGATAAATGATTTTTTTTTTTGTACCAGCCCTCTTATTAGATGTGAAATCAGCATATGTAGTAATCTTCGATATATGCTTATATACTTGTACATGAGTTCATCTAGATAGTTGAGACAAGTAAGTGCATCAAAGGTACACTATTACTTTTGTTCACTCACTACGCGAAAAAACCTCTTTTACAGCGCTTTTTTTAAGCCTATTACAGCGCTTTTGTTAAAAAAAAAAAAGCGATGTAGTTACCAGGGCTGTAAAAGGATATAACAGCGCTTGTTTTTAAAAAAAAAGCGTTGTAAAAAAGGTGGATATATTGCGCGATTGTTATACGCATTTTACAGCGCTTTTTGAAAAAGCGCTGTAAAAGGTGCACATACAAATGCATTGTTATGCACCTAATACAACGCTTTCTTGAAAAAGCGCTGTAAAAGGTGCATAACATGCATCTGGATAATTCAACCTTTTACAGCGCTTTTTCAAAAAGCGCTGTAATAGGTGTTTTTTCAGATGCATTGTTATGCACCTATTACAGCGCTTATCCAAGAAAGCGCTGTAATAGGCGCATAACATACATCTGGATAATTCAACCTTTTACAGCGCTTTTTTAAAAAGCGCTGTAATAGGTGTTTTTTCCAGATGCATTGTTATGCACCTTTTACAGCGCTTTTGTGAAAAAGCGCTGTAGTAGGTACACCCTATTACAGCGCTTTTTCAAAAAAGCGCTGTAAAAGGTGTTTTTTTTTTTTAGTTTTATTAAATAATATATGCTGTAAATTTTAGAAGCGCTTTTTTAGAAAGCGCTGTCTTTTAGTCCAGAATCACTTCACAAATTCACTATAATCAGTACACACCCTAGTATCCAGAATTCACTATAATCAGTCCACAACCTAGTATCCACAACCTAATTCACAACTTCACAAATTTAGTACAAAACCTATAATCAGTACACAACCTAGTATCCAGAATCAGTACACAACAACAAATTCACTATATTTTCAAATGCACAAATATTCACAACAATCAGTTCATAATTACATCACATAACTACCATATTCACAACCTAAAATATACACAAACAACACATATTTTCATTCAACTACTCATATTCACAACCTAGTATAATTACAACACTATTTTCACACAACTACTCATATTCACAACCTAATATATACACAAACAGCACATAACTACCATATCCCTTACAGCTTGCCATTTCCCAGCAAATCAAATAATATTCATTTGAAGCACATACTGACACCAGTCTTCCTTTATCTCTGTTAGTTCTTCTTCAGAATACGATGGACCGGAATTGTCAAAGTACTGATATAAAAATTGAACATAAATAAGTTAGAATCAAATATAAACATAATTTATATATAAAAATCAAATAATTAAAATATCATACCGTTTCTGGGATTGAAATTTGATTCTTATCAACAATCTCCTTCATGAATCGCAATACATAGTACCCACAGTCGATGTTGTTAGTTTGACGAGGGCACTATAAAATAAAACATGTAAGTCAATAATTATTTAATTGTGTATTGATTGTAAGTGAAATTTAAAAGCATATATTTCAAACCTTTATTGGAATCCATGTGATGTTATTTGACTTTTGCTTCGACACTGTCGCACCTCTTTGAGCTCGAAAAACTTGTAAAGCACTATCGAATAAATAAATGTGATTATAAATCAATGTGATCTTAATATATATATATATATATATATATATATATATATGCAAAAAATAAATGAATATTACTTACGTGTCGAACAAAGTCTTGTTGTAATGGCCGTGTAAGGGATCTAGGTAGTATATAACTTCAGAGGTCGCATTGATTGCAATTAGCACCCAATGTGCCCTACAACAACAAAAATTTAGTTTAATAACTAATAAAATAAGATCTCATAAATTAAAAATGATATAAATATAGAATATATAATTACGTACGCTGAATTATATGCTGCGAGGAATAACTTATCCTTCTCTTTATTTGCTAATAGTATATCTAAAACGTATTTATTTACATTGGCTGAATCGTGTTTAAGCATGGAAATCTGATGCGGAGACAAGAATGAAAATCTATTCGACAATCTGCGCGCGCACACGAACTTCTCATACAAAAACCTTCAATAAAAATTTCAAATTAGATTAATTACCAATAAATTAAATTAATTACAAATAAATGAGATGAAAAGTAATTTTTACCTAATGTAAATGCTCATAACAGTAGCACTCAGCTCCTTATGTTCGAGAATTTCGTATATGTGCTCTTTTTCAAAAAATTCTTCATACGCGCCTCCGAATAGATCTTTATCCATGCTTATTATTCGTGAATCGTCTGTTGGAACCAAGTTGATTTTACATTTAGAGTTTTGATGTTAACAAAAGTATTTTATGAGAATAGTATATTTAACTTCAAAGAGTATGAAAGAAGATTAATGTTTTTGAAGAAAATCTAAAATAAGATTTGATTCAAATTTATAATTGAAGAAAAATCTTAAATAAGATTTGATTCAAAATTATAATTGATGAAAATCTAAAATAAGATTTGATTCAAATTTATAATTGAAGAAAATCTTAAATAAGATTTGATTCAAAATTATAATTGATGAAAATCTAAAATAAGATTTGATTCAAATTTATAATTGATAAAAATCTAAAATAAGATTTGATTCATATTTATAATTGAAGAAAATCTTTGACCAAGTTGAAAAGAAGATATGGTCAAGATTTGAAGAATATTTGATTAAGATTTGAAGAACATTTGAAGAAGATTTAGTGAAGATTTGAAGAAGATTTGAAAAATATTTGAAGAAGATTTGAAGAATATTTGAAGAAGTTTTGAAGAAGATTTGAAGAAGATTTGAAAAATATTTGAAGAAGATTTGATTAAGATTTGAAGAAGAATTTAGTGAAGATTTGAAGAAGATTTGATTAACATTTAATGAAGATTTGAAGAATATTTGATCAACATTTAATGAAGATTTGAAGAAGATTTGAAGAATATTTGATATAAAGAATTTACAAAGTCAATCTACACAAAATTGGAATAGAATCATTCTGAAGAATTTACAAAGTCAATCTACACAAAATAGGAACAGAATCAATTTGAAGAATTTGCAAACTCAATCTAAACAAGATACAATTCAAAATTAAATAAGGACTAAGTTGAAGCCCAATTTTTCACTATAAATAGACACTCAAGGCTGAAGGAGAAAAGCATCAAAAAGTAGAAGAACTCAAGCTCAAGATTCCAAATTCATCTTAGAGTTCAAAGAGAGAAACACTTGTTCAGGCTAGAAATATTTTTTGAGTGTTCTTTTCTTAAAGTGTGAGAGTTATTGTTATTATCAGCTTTGTTAGAAGCAGCTACTCAAGTTTCAATCTCTTGTATCCAACCCGATAGTGGTTTAGTTCCTTCTTCAATCTGGGGCCGTCAGGTTGTTAGGAGAAGACTTGGCTTGTAGGGTCAAGGTGGTTAGTTCCTCAAAAGTTTGGGGTTGTCAGGCTGTTTGGGAAGACTGGCTTGGAGGGTCAGGTGCTTTGTAATTCAAGGTTTTTGAATTAGTGGATTAAAGCCTTCTAAATGAGGGGACTGGATGTAGCCAAGTTAGTGGTGAACCAGGATAATTCTACGCGTCAAATTATTTATGCTTTCAATGATTGCTGCTTCTAAATTCGATTGCTTCTACTCCAAGTAAGTAACCAAATCCAAACTAATTTTTAATTATTTATAAATTATTAAAAAGGTATCAACTTTGTGCAAACACAATTCAACCCCCCCTTCTCGTGTTCACACCGTCAATTGGCATCAGAGCCTGGTTTCAAGGCTGAGCACTTTACAGTGTTTGAGAAAAGATCCAAGGGTTCAATATGTCTGGATTCAGTGAAGAAGCTACTGGAGGAAATATCAACAGACCACCTCTGTTTGATGGAGAACGTTTTGAGTATTGGAAAGACAGGCTGAGAAGTTTCTATATTTCACAAGATCCTGAACTTTGGGACTTGGTGGAAGATGGTTATATTGCTCCCAAGAATACTGATGGTATTGAAATTCCAAGAAAGGAGATGAATGCTGATCAGAAGAAGATGTACAAGATGCATCATAAGTCCAGAACATTCATGATAAATGCAATCACCTTCAACGAGTTTGACAAGTGCACCAACAAAGACACAGCAAAGAGTATTTATGATAGTCTGATACTAACCTATGAAGGAAGCAAGCAAGTTCAAGAAGCAAAGGCCAACCTCCTAGTCAAAAAGTATGAGTTGTTCAAGATGGAAGAAGATGAAGACATTGAAACAATGTTTTCCAGATTCCAGACCCTGGTATCAGGATTAAAGGTACTTGAGAAGAGTTATACTACTGCTGATCATGTGAAGAAAATTCTTAGGAGTCTGACAAGTAAGTGGAGACCTAAGATCACTGCCATTCAGGAAGCAAAAGATCTGAATACTCTAAAGCTGGAAGAATTAATCAGCTCTCTTAGATCACATGAAATTGAGCTTGAAGAAGATGAGCCCAAGAAGAAGAACAAGACTCTGGCCTTGAAATCTAAGCAGAAGAAGGTTCTAAAGGCAACATCAGATTCAGAGGATAGTGATTCAGATAATCAGAATCTGAACTCAGAGGAAGAGGAGATTGCTTTCATAACCAGAAAAGTTCGAAAGATGTGGCACAACAGAAAGAAGAAATTTCCCCAACGATATTCCAAGCAATCCAACAAAGGAAATGATGATAAAAGCATTATCTGCTATGGATGCAATGAACCTGGACATATCAAGTCAGAATGTCCAAATATGGAGAAAGGAAAAAGGAAAGATTCCAGACCCAAGAAGAAGAGTTTGATGGCTACATGGGATGATTCTGAGGAATCCTCTGATGATGAACAAGTAGATTTGGGTATGATGGCTCATACCAACTCTACCTCTCGATCCAACACAGATTCTGACTCTGAAAGTGAATCAACAGATGAAGAAAGTGAGGTATTTTCTGAATTTACTCGATCTGATTTAATTACTGCTATAAATGATTTTTTAAATATTAATCACAAATTGTCTTTAAAACTGAAAACACTTAGGAAAGAAAATACAAATCTAACTGAAAATATTAACATTTTAAAGAATGAAAATACTGAATTTAAAACAGAAAATACAAATCTGAAAACTGATATTACTGAACTTAAAATAGAGAATGCAAATATGAAAACTGATATTACTGAACTTAAGACAGATAATGCAACTCTGAAAACTGATATTATTGAATTTCGAACAGAAAATGCAAATCTGAAAACTGATATTGCTGAACATAA
This sequence comes from Cicer chorassanicum, assembly GCA_037974735.1. Taxonomy (NCBI): domain Eukaryota; kingdom Viridiplantae; phylum Streptophyta; class Magnoliopsida; order Fabales; family Fabaceae; genus Cicer; species Cicer chorassanicum. The sequence continues at coordinate 43,941,253 of JBBPBP010009779.1, forward strand.
GGCTGAAAATCTAACTCTGAAAAGTAATTATAGTTCAACATCAATTAAAAATACCACATGTAACTCTGATAAGCATAAGGAAGTATTTCAAGATTTTATTGCTAATGGTATGGAAAGAAGCAAGTATGCATCTATGATTTATGGGGTTAGTAGGAATGGTAAAAGAGGAATTGGATTTCAAGAAAAAGTAATTGAATCTAAGTTTATTCCCTCTGATGATTTATGTATTATTTGCTATAAGAAAGGTCACAATAAAATATCTTGTCCTATGCTAACCACATGGAAAGACAAGAAATCTTTAAGATCTAACAAACCAGGACCCAACCAAATTTGGGTACCAAAAGATAAAATTGTTTATGTTGCAGATGTTCTAAGCAATCAAATTGAAACACCAGTCATGGTGCTTGGTCAATGGATGCTTGCAATATATGAAGGCAAAAAGGTCTATGTTCCAAGCTCTACCAAACAGAAGCCAACTGACTCTGTTGGAAGAAGGAATGGTCAACACAATACTTATCAGAACCAGAACCATATGATGAATCAGAAATATCAGAAATATCTGGAGTATCAACAGACTCAAAACTGGCAGAGAAATCACACATATCAACAGAACTGGAACTACCATAAGAATCAGAATTACCATCAGAGAAACCCGATACATCAGCAGAAACAGAAGTGGCAGATTAAAAGTCAGAATTAGGAGACTTCTTTGAACACTCCAATCAAATTCATGAAGACTACAAACCTGGATGGGAATTCAAATCCCTTCATCCAGACTCTATAATCAGAAAATATGCAAACTCAGAATCTGAAAACCACAAAAGAAGAACTAAGAGGGTTTTCATAGTGAAACTGAAATTGTTAACATATAGCTGATATCTTTCTTTAAATTTAATTATTTTTTGATATTAGGTTTATTGCTGTGATAACAAGAAGCTTGATCATAAAAATCAAAGCTAGATAAGTATTTTGCAGGTTCTCAAGAATTTAAGAGGAATGATGTTTAGGATCTAGTACCTAGACCAGCGAAGAACATTATTGGAACCAAGTGGGTTTTTAGAAACAAGCTAAATGAAAAAGGTGAAGTGGTCAGAAATAAGGCAAGACTTGTCGCACAAGGCTACAGTCAGCAAGAGGGCATTGATTACACTGAGACATTTGCTCCAGTGGCCAGGTTAGAAGCTATTCGTATCCTACTTTCTTTTGCTGCAAATAATAACATTACATTATTTCAAATGGATGTTAAAAGTGATTTTCTAAATTATTATATAAGTGAAGAAGTTTATGTTAAACAACACCCAGGTTTTGAAAGTTCTTAATTTCCAAATCATGTTTTTAAACTTAGGAAATCCTTGTATGGTCTAAAACAAGCACATAGGGCGTGGTATGATAGACTTAGTAACTTCTTATTTAAAAATAACTTTGAAAGATGACAAGTTGAAAATACACTCTTTAGATAACATTCTTATTATTCAAATTTATGTTGATGACATTATTTTTGGATCTACTAATGGCACTCTTTGTCAAGAATTTTCTAAATTGATGCAGCTTGAATTTCAAATGAGTATGATGGGAGAACTTAAGTTCTTCTTAGGGATACAAATTCAGCAAAGTCGAAAAAGTATATACATTCATCAAACCAAATATACCAAAGAGCTTCTTAGGAAGTTTAAGATGAGTGATTGTAAACCTATGGCTACACCATTGCACCTTACTTGTTCACTTGAAAAAGATGATTCAAAAAAAAAAAAAAAAAATCTACAGAGGAATGATAGGATCCCTACTTTACCTTACCGCTTCCAGACCTGACATCATGTTTAGTGTATGTGTATGTGCAAGATTTCAAGCTGACCCTAGGGAATCACATTTAACTGCTGTTAAGAGAATCCTTAGATACCTAAAAGGCACTACCAACCTTACCTTGTTCTACACGAAATCTCATAAGTACAAACTTAGTGGATACTGTGATTCTGATTATGCTGGAGATAAACTTGAAAGAAAGAGCACCAGTGGCAACTGCACATTTTTAGGTGACAACTTAATATCTTGGTCAAGTAAGAGACAAAACACCATTGCAATGTCAACAGCAGAGGCTGAGTACATTTCAGCAGCTAGCTGCAGTTCTCAACTACTTTGGATGAAACATCAACTTGAAGACTACAACATCCTAGAATCCAACATTCCCATCTATTGCGATAACACTTCTGCCATTTGTCTAGCCAAAAATCATATCTTACATTCTAGAGCTAAACACATAGAGATCAAACACCACTTCATTAGGGACTTTGTTCAAAAAGGGGTACTAAACACATTAGAAAAAAAAAAGAAAAGAAAAAAAA
>JBBPBP010009779.1:43944122-44011189 GCA_037974735.1 Cicer chorassanicum
TTTGTTAGAAGCAGCTACTCAAGTTTCAATCTCTTGTATCCAACCCGATAGTGGTTTAGTTCCTTCTTCAATCTGGGGTCGTCAGGTTGTTAGGAGAAGACTTGGCTTGTAGGGTCAAGGTGGTTAGTTCCTCAAAAGTCTGGGGTTGTCAGGCTGTTTGGGAAGACTGGCTTGGAGGGTCAGGTGCTTTGTAATTCAAGGTTTTTGAATTAGTGGATTAAAGCCTTCTAAATGAGGGGACTGGATGTAGCCAAGTTAGTGGTGAACCAGGATAATTCTACGCGTCAAATTATTTATGCTTTCAATGATTGCTGCTTCTAAATTCGATTGCTTCTACTCCAAGTAAGTAACCAAATCCAAACTAATTTTTAATTATTTATAAATTATTAAAAAGGTATCAACTTTGTGCAAACACAATTCAACCCCCCCTTCTCGTGTTCGCACCGTCATCGTCGCTGCCCATTTTTTTTGTCTGTATGTCAAGAGACGACCCATATGGAGCAAGTCTTGGCTGACTTATTTTCGGAGCAGGAGCAGCAACTGATTTTACACGAACCAGTTTTTTAGCAGCAACAATTTTGGCCGCTTTATTACCCTCCAGCTTTTGCAGTTTGCCAGTTTTATTACCCTCCAATTTTTGAGGTTTGCCGACTTTATTTTTGCCACGAACATCCAGTCGTGGTGCGGCAGCTGGCTTGTTGGCTTGCTGTGCGGGTGGTTTATTAGTTTCAATCTGAAAAAATGAGGTTAATAAATTGTTAGTTTATTGAATTAGAAAAAATGACAAACCTTACAAAATAAGTTACAAACCTTTTCGGGCGATGTGACTGTTTCATTTCTGGGAATCTTCTTATCATTCCCTTTATTAGACTTTGTTTGAATCTAAATAAATGTGAAATTAAAGTTAACATTGTAAAAAATTCAGCAATTAAATAAAATTCAACAATTAACCATACTTTGTCAAGGGAGACAAGATGTTTGGGCCATGCCACATAGCTGCCAATTGCTTCGCCCAAATAATTCAAATCTGCATCGTTGTCCGGTACAGGCAACGGTGCATTTGGTTCCAAAGCAATGACTAGCGATACTTTGACATGGCCCGCAGGAATTGGTGTGTTGTGCAATACTTCGCCTGGAGCATTGCACAATGTTCCCTTTCCGACCTTCCGATGAGTAGGGGAGGATAAGTATAGAAAGCATGGAGTGACCCCCTAAAATTAATGGTTAATTAATACATAAGTATATGTGAAACAAGAAAATTTAATGGTTAATTAATAAATGAGTAGGGGCTGGTCCGCAAATTTAATTACCTCAGGAATACTGTTGAGACCAACGTTGCAACTTGCGTTTTCACTCTCAATGTGAATTTCACGTTGGGGTTGGTCCGCAAGTTGCTTGTCTTTCACCAAGAGGGCCACTTGCTCCGTTAATACTCTAATCTTCTCTAATACTTCCTCGTTAGATGGATTTTGGCGTTTCTCTTGTGAAAAATAACTTCTAGGAGTTACGCCAAATCCTTTCCCCCTCACGCGGCCGGAATATTCAGGAACATTAAACACTTTACCCAAAATGTCCCTGCAACTTCCCTTGTTTTCCTCTTGATTTTCCGATTCAAGATTCGCCTAAAATACACATAGGATTAAAAAGATAAGTTCAAAAACATTTTAAAACACAATATTAAAAAAATATTAAAGTGATAAATATACTTACACAAAGTTCTATTACTTTTTGTACATTTTCATTATCAACCACTCCATCTTTATTTACACGAGCTTCCTTCCACAATATATGACGACCCAACGGTTGATCGGATTGGGTGTCTTGTAGCTAATATCGTTAAGATCATAAACAAAATGTTAGTTAGATAGTATAGATTATAATATAACACATTAGTTAGATAGTATACTTACAAGTTTTTGCTCTAGACGAGCATATCCCATACGAGATTTCTTGTATGGGTGGGGAATAATTTTTGCCCTCTCGCGATTTGCCTTACTAATATTCTAAATAAAAAAATAACAATCTAGTAAAAATTTAAAATACGCTATGAATATGAATAATAAAAAACAAATGCTAATAATAAAATCACTTACAACAAACGCGGGGTCGGAACGTTTTGATACGAATGCGCTCCATTCCTCATTTGATATATAATGTTTATATATTTTTGGAGCTTCCGCAATCGTATTTCCTTCACGGTCTTTTAAATAACAATTTGAGAGGTGAGATCTAAAGCCCCGATGTATTTTCCCGGCAACTCTGAGCACATAGCTCTTTCTCACCTCATCAAGAACAAAAGCTGACTGCAAACCAAATAAATATGTAGTTTGAGTAAAATACTTCAAAGCAGTATATTGTAAAATTTATAAATAATAGGGTGGAGTAAAAAAATTACCTGAATATCAGCCCACAACACATCTTTGGCATCCTTCAATGCCTTATCTCTCCAATCATCTATTGTGATTGGTATATTTTGACGAACAACAGCTCCAATATAGCTAACAAACATGGAACTGTTGGGGTCAATTGGTTGACCACTCTCATTCCATCCAACCTAATAAATAGTAAGTAACTCAATGTATTAACAGCAAATATACATAAAACAGCAAACAACAAATAAATAGTAAGTAACTAATATATTAACAGCAAACAGCAGCAAGAGTCATACAGAAAACAACAAATATACCTCAAATTTTTGCCCAGTACTTCTTGCTTTTATAACATTTTGCATTATTGTTGCACCACGTTTGACTTCATTTTCGTAAGTCTTAGTGTTGCCAACTTCTTCATTTTGACAATCTAACCCCTTGTTGGTATCCATTTATCTACAACATGCAGTTCAACATCAACATATATAACATGCAGTTCAACATCAACATATATACAGTTCAGTTCAGCACATTAACATGCAGTTCAGTTCAGTCTAAGTACGTAGCAACAAAAAGTTAACATGCATGTTAGTGAAACAAAAAAATAATAACTACAATACCTGAAATAGTCCTTGTAAAATGCTTAGGGTTACGGGTTGAAAGACGAACGGCGCAAAAGACGATGAAAACGATGATGAACGGTTACGAACGATGGTAGGGTTACGAGGTTCGCAGACGAAAACGAGGATGAAAACGGGTAACTTGAGGATTATGATGTTTATGTAACGATCGTAGGTCTAGGATGAGAGTAAGTAATGAGGAAGAAACAAGGAAAACTGATAGTATAATAGGGTTCGTAGGGTTCGCAAGGAGAAAGAGAACGCGCAGAGGAAACTGAAAATAACAACGTAAATGAAACTGAAGAGGTTAGCGCTTATATATACGACCCTATTACAGCGCTTTTTTAAACAAGCGCTGTAATAGGTCTCATCATTTTATTTTTAAAAGCCTATTACAGCGCTTTTTCATAAGCCTTTTAAAGCGCTTGTCAAAAAGCGCTGTAATAGATCTTCCTATTTTATTTTTAAAAAGACCCTTTTACAACGCTTATGTGGGAAGCGCTGTAAAAGACCTTCCTAATTTATTTTTAAAAAGACCCTTTTACAGCGCTTGTGTGGAAAGCGCTGTAAAAGACCTTCCTAATTTATTTTTAAAAAGACCCTTTTACAGCGCTTGTGTGGAAAACGCTTTTTTAGAAAAGCGCTCTAATAGGGTTCTATATATTAAATGACTCTTTGTTTTACCATGTCCAAAGGCTGTTTTTTACAGCACTTGTGTGGAAAGCGCTGTAAAAGACCTTCCTATTTTATTTTTTAGCCATATTACAGCGCTTTTTTAGAAAAGCGCTCTAATAGGGTTCTATGTATAAAATAATTCTTTGTTTTACAGCGCTTAATTCGTACATTTAAATAAAGTCTTATGCACTTTTAATTAACACCAATCTTCATAGACCTCTATAACATTATATTAACATGAAAAGGCGCAATGTAGTACAAATTAGAGTATGTGCTAAATATGTGCTAAATATGTATGTGGTAAATATGTTACCATCAGGCCAGCCGTAAATTAGAGTATGTCTAAAACAAATTTTAATATCTTAACTCTTTAGAAGTTATAATAGTATTTACAGCCCCGTCCAATAAACCCTTAACCCTAAACCCTAAACCCTATAATTACATATATCCATAATTACAGTATAAGCATAAATACCAAAATGCTCAATATGTTTGTCCAATTACATACAGATCCATTAATGATGCCAAAACATTTGTTTGTCCAATACATAAATACCAAAATACATAATTAAATACCAAAATACCAAAACACATTAAGATGCCCTTCTTCTTTTCTTGGTGGGATTCACATTTGTTTGTCCATTAATGATACGAAACGATGGATTAATCCAAATTCCCTCATCATGATCATCTCTAAGATATAAACCATCATCAGTTGAACCAATTTCATGTGGTTGTGATGTTGCAAAGAAAAGATCATTACCAACATCTTCATCATTATTGTTATCATCACTTATTTTATTGGTCGATAGGACAACGGACCATTTATCATCCGCAGGATCAGTGACATAAAACACTTGTTGAGCTTGCGACGCTAAAATAAAAGGCTCATCTTTGTATCCCACCCTATTAAAATCGACAAGCAAGAACCCTGACTCATCAATCCGAACGCCATTATTATTATCTACCCACTTGCAACCAAATATGGGAACACGAAACATTGTGTAGTCTAGCTCCCATATGCGCTCGATAACCCCAAAATATGATAGATTTGCATATATTGGGTTCTTGTCTTTTGCACTTGAGATATGCATCGCTTCAGCTACGAGAGTGACTCCGCTATTTTGCATAGTTGTTTGATCATCTTGTTCTTTTGTAAAAATGTGTAGCCTTTAATTACATAACCGGTGTAAGAAAAGACATGTAAACTCGGACCATTTGCTAGCCACCTCAATCTCTGTGAAATTGATCCGGGGTCTACATCAAACTTTGACTTTATGTGATTTTTTAACCATGTTATGAAACTTCAATTGTGCTCTCGAGTTATCCAATTTTTATTCCTATTCATGTTCAAACTAGATAATTGATCCATGTGTATTGTAACATACGGCTGAACCTCATCATCATTGTGCAAAACATACAATTGTGCCTGCTCCCATTTCTTCCTTGATATAGTCATTATTCTCTTTCCAATTATCCCTTCTCCTGATAATCTTCCCGAATGACGAGACATGGGAAGCCCTATGGATTCGACATTTGACAGATATTTAGTACAAAATTCAGCAGCTTCTTCAACAATGTACCGTTCAGCAATACAACCTTCTGGTCGACTTCTACTTTTTACGTACCCTTTTAATATTTTCATATATGGTTCTATCGGGTACATCCATCTCATATAAGCTGGCCCACAAAGTTGTGTCTCCTTAACAAGATGAACAGTAAGGTGAACCATTATATCAAAAAACGAGGGCGGGAAGTACATTTCAAGCTCACACAAAGTAACAACAATTTCCCTCTGCAATCTCGGTAATTTCTGAGGATCAATCACTTTACTACAAATTTCCCTGAAGAAGAAACATAATTTAGTTATGGTTCGGCGAACTTTTTCAGGTAAAATTGAACGTATACCTATTGGTAGCAAATGCTCCATTAGAATATGAGCATCATGTGTCTTCAAACCTTTTAACTTGAGGTCTTTCATGCAAACTAAAGTTTTAATGTTTGAAGAGTATCCTTCTGGAACTTTAACTTCATGTAGAAATTTACACAAAACAATTTTTTCCTTTCTAGATAGAGTATGAGCGGCTGGAGGTAGATATGTGCGATTTCCTTTCTTTAGGGGACCCAATTCATTTCTTATTCCCATATCAACCAAGTCCAATCTTGCATTGATGCCATCCTTAGACTTTCCTGGTACATTGAGTAACGTACCAATAACACTGTCAAATACATTTTTCTCAATATGCATCACATCGAGAAAATGTCTTACATACAATGACTTCCAATATGGCAATTCAAAGAAAATTGACTTTTTCTTCCACCCAGTTTTGACCAGCTCTCCCGCAAAAGGTTTGCCAAATTTATTGGTCAAACCTTGTACCTTCTCAAGTATTTGATATCCGGTCGATGCTATAGGAGCTCTATCTTCCTCTGATTTTCCATTGAATGCATTTCTCCACCCACGATACTGATGACTATAAGGTAAAAATCTACGATGTCCAAGAAATACATTCTTCTTACAATGTTTCAACCGCATCCAATTTGTACTCTCTTCACATATAGGACACGCACACTGACCTTTAATGCTATATCCTGATAAATTACCATATGCTGGAAAATCATTAATTGTGCCGAACAACATAGCCCTCAAATTGAAACATTCTTTCTTATACCCATCATAGACTTCTACACCTGTCTCCCACATAATTTTTAAATCTTCAATTAAAGGAGCCAAGTATACGTCGATATCATTTACCGGTTGTTTGGGTCCAGAAATTAACAGAGACAACATCATAAACTTACGCTTCATACATAACCATGGAGGTAGATTATAAATCAACAAAATCACAGGCCACGTGTTGTGTGAGATGCTTTGAAGACCATGTGGATTCATTCCATCAGTAGAAAGTGCAAGGCGTAGATTTCTCGACTCTATCCCGAATTCAGGATACTCGTGATCAATTTTTGCCCATTGCGGAGAATCCGCAGGGTGTCGTAACTTTCCATCTCTAATTCTTTCATCTGCATGCCATGTCAAGTGTTTTGAATCTTCTTCACTGCGATACATGCGCCTAAATCTTGGTATTATAGGAAAATACCACACGACTTTTGCTGGAGTAGATTTTTTCTTCTTATATCGAGATACATTGCATTTCGGACACGCCTTTAGTAATTCATATTCATTCCGAAATAAAATGCAATCATTAGGACACGCGTGAATCCTTTCATAACTCATACCAATAGAGCATAAAATTCGTTTAGCTTCATAGGCTCTACTGGGAAGTTCATTATCATCTGGCAACATATCTTTTAAGAGGGTTAGTAATTCTGTGAAGCTTTTATCAGACCATCCATTACTCGTTTTTAAGTTGTACAACTTTAGTATCGCCGAAAGTCTTGTGAATTTAGTACAACCATTATATAATGGTTTCTCTGCATCACTCAACAAGCTCTCAAACATTTTAGGACAATCACGAAGATCTTCTTCAACTGCTTTTGCAATCTCCTCAACTCGGTCTGACTCATATGTATCTGTGTCGAAATCAGTTGAAACATATGTATCTGTGCGAGTATTATCATTGATTTTCTCACCATGTCTTATCCAACATGTATAGCTTTGATCAATTCCATACCATACTAAATGTCCTTCCAATTCATCTGCTCTAATGCGTTTTCCAAAACAACATTTTAAACAAGGACAAACGACTCTATTTTGATCTTTTGCATTCATCACTGCAAACTCAATAAACTCCTTCACTCCATTTTCATACTCTTTTGTCAATCGATTAGCAAACATCCATTTCCGGTCCATTTATGACCTATATATATAAATGCAGTTACACAATAAGCATGATTTCAAGTCTGATATATTATGACCTATATATATATATATATATTGATAATACACATATAAATAAAATTTATCAGAAACCCTATTATATCATGTAACAATTTAATTATATCAGTAAGCATGACCTATATCAGTAAGCATGACCTATATCAGAAACCCTATTATTTCAATTCTAATATATTATGACCTATATTAGTCTGATATATTATAAATAAAATTTATCAGTAACAAATTATATCAATAACAATAAACAATATTATTTCAAGTTTTTTGATCATGTAACAATGTAACAATTTCATGTAACAAATGTAACAATGTAACAATTTAGCAATTTCATGTAACAATGTAACAATTTCCTGAGGCAACAACAAATAAATAAAATAAATTTGAATTACCTGAGACAACTTGATGATCAATTTGTTTTAAATGAGGAAGATGGGTGCACACGAGGGGTTCGCAGGGAAGGGAAGATGAGATTTCGTAGGGTTTTGACAACGTATTAAATTTGTTTTAAATTTGATTTTATTTACTTAAAGTTAACGCTTCTTTGAAATGAATGATTTTACAGCGCTTTCTAAATAAGCGCTGTAATAGGTCCTATAAAAATTTAATGGACAAGCCTATTACAGCGCTTGTCTAAAAAGCGCTGTAATAGGTCAACCAATGACACAAAGCACAAGGCTTTTACAGCGCTTTATTTTAAAGCGCTCAGGAAGCGCTGTAAAAGCCTATGCAATAGCGCTTGATTTACAGCGCTTTCTGAAGAAGCGCTGTAAAAGGCTATGTGGTAGCGCTTTCTGACCCTATATGACCCTACAACAGCGCTTTTTTTACAGCGCTTGTAGAAAAAGCGCTGTTGTAGCCTCCGTTATTTTTAAAAAGACCCTTTTACAGCGCTTGTATTTAATAAGCGCTGTAAAAGACGCGCTATAAAATGTCATTTTTGGCGTAGTGACTATTCCTTTTATTTTCAATTTGGTTAATAACATATGGCTAAAACATAGGTACAATGTCATAGATGTTGTTCTTACTTTTCCTCTCACAAAAATACAATTATTTCTATCCAAAGAGATGAGGAGGAGGAAGAACAATCTGGACAGTCACAGTAGATTGCTTCCCAGGAAAACGAGATTGATAAACAATCTCCGTTTCACACTGCTCGTAGTGTTGAAAAATAATTTTGGAGAGAAGGCATAACATTTGTTTTCCATATTTTTAATCTTGGCTCTATTAGAAAATATCTTTAACATACCTTCATATGAATTTTTGAAAAAATAGAAAGCAAAACATACCATACTTTAACATTTTTGAATGTCATTACTATGTTTTGCATGATAAAGAAAGTATGGGCGAATTTGTTTTAAAATGCCATCAAAGTATATTTTTTGAATGCTCTACATTTTTTAAATATTTTAGAATATAAAATCTCAAAGCCCAAACTATATATAGAATTATGCATATTAGGTTTGATGAATATAGTAATTTTTATGATGAAAGATAGGATGATGAAGAAAAATAATTACAATGTTAAATTTGGATAAATCACAATGTTGATAATGTTCAAATATCATGTCCAAAGTTTGATCATGGAGTGGAAAAAAAATCTAAGAGAAATATCAATTTAAGCAAAAAGGTTCATACTAGAACATTTTCCACAAAGAGCATAACATTCTCCACAAGAGCAGAATGTTCTTAACAGTGAATATGTTTCATCCAATCAAAACTAATGCTTCCTATCATGATGATATGGTTGAAGAACATCAACAACTTCTAAATGAGTTTGAATCATTTTCCATTTGGCACTTCTACACCTATCTCACGACTGGTTGACCTTTCCTCCAAAACATCTCCTCATAGTCAAATCATTGGAAAAACTAATTGGGAGGGATTTATTATTGGTACCATAGTGGTTGCTACTGGAGGTGAGAAAGAAACCTCAGTTATTGAAGATAACATTGCTATGCTCATACCAAGCTCTTGCAGTCTTGCTAAAAGTCAATCATCAGGTCAAAGGAATAGTAACACATATAATTTTAAATACCATATCAACCTACAATGCTGTAATTTGACAGAAAAGAATTGATAACTTTCCTATGACTACTGTTGACCATATCAAGAAGGGATTGTCTGTGTTGGCAAAATATAGAAGACCTTTAATCGTGCACGTAGAGATTCAACAAAGATTCTAAAAGTAATTTGGAACTCTCTCAACAACAAAAGACAAATTGTCTCATTCAACCATCAATCAAGTTAAATGAATGAGCATGAAGAGAAGCTCCAAACTATTCGAAGATTATTCGTCGTTGAACAAAATCACAAAAGATAAAGGTTGTATCATGATAAGAATGAATATTTTTTATCCATTAAAAACAAATTAATCTTTGAAAAATACAAACATTACTAGCATAAGAATGTTTTGTAAAGAGAGAAATTATATTTTACATGATATCAGATTCATCTTATTGTGCTTCCATGTATGCGCTCATTCTCTCTAGTTTTAAAAAATTTAAAATGAATCTATTTATAACAGGTAAGTATGATCATGTTCAAATCAAATGTTGCCTCTTGTGAAAAAGGATAAAGAGCAAAAAGGCATCTTACTTGTTTTATGAAACATTGAATTATTAAAGGATATTAATTTCATAATATTCAGGGGGAGTTTTTAGAAAATATTATTTTCTTAAAACTGAAGTCAACTCATTTTTTTTTAAATGAGAAGAATATATATTCATTAAAAGATTTTCAAGTGTGTTAAAATGTTTGCATATGTTTGCATATAATTATGTCATATTGCTTTTGTTATCATTATCCATATCTTGATTGCAATATTGACTAAAATGATTATTGATCATCATACATGCTATGTTCCTTGATGTTAAATCCAAACTTGCAAGCCTTTTAACATCTATAAATTGAAGATCAATTGAAAGATGAAGGTGAGAGTTCAGTTTACAAATCTACCAACACTTGTTCAAGTAACAAGTCAGAAAGTCTTCAAGCAAACTTCAGCTCTCTTCACTATATCTTTAGATCATTATTTATTGAGTTTTTCTTTCATTTATCTCAAACAAGTGTTGAGAAGTTTCAAGATCCCAAACACTTTTATCATACACATCATTTGTAACTCAAGTCTATCTTATATGTTAGATTGAGTGTGTTTGTAAAAATCCTTTCACGACTGAAAGGTGATTGAAAAAATCATTTCTAGGTTGAAAATTATTATGTGTTTTGTATTATATGTTTTGAAAAGTATTATATGTTTTGTCATTCCAAGTGCATCACACGCTTCTTGAGAAGTATTATATGTTTTGTCATTAACAGTTTTTAAACATGTGTATCCCATGCAACCTCGTTGAGTAGTTAATAGTAATCTCATATAGTACAATAGGCCAACTCCGGGTGGAGTGTATTGATGCCTTCCAATTTGGTCACCCATTTGACGTGGAAACCATCTTTTTTGTCTTTCAAGTACACAAACTTAGTGGGAAATTCTGCATATGTTAGATTTCAACATTCGAGATATATATAATTAGCCTGGAACCACGCGATAAACATGGTGTTAAGATTCTCACTCTTATTCACAACAATGTTTATATCTTTATTATCCTTGTATAACACAAACTGTTCATTGCCGAGATGAAAATTTAATTACAAGATAGGAGACCATTTTCGGTGAGTTTCAAAAGAAAATATTCCCCATGCAGCCTTACAAGGAGAAACATCCCTAAAATCATAATATTGTTTTATATCATCAACCTGCTTATTTTGTTCTCCGGTATTGTTGTTTGTAGAAATCTCAATTGTTGCGTTATCTGATCCCTTGTTGAGATATTTGAACAAATACTTTATAGAGTTTGATTTGTTGCAATACTCAACATTCACATGACCTCTGTATCGCATTAACAAATATGGATAATATGGGACCATATAATGATGATCTAATTCAACACCATCTTTTTCAAACGATACTCCCAAGTCATGCCTTTTATATTTCAGATGACCATCTTCGTCAATTGTGGTAGATGTATGGAAGCTTTTTGGGTAAAATTTTGAGCACTTATCGTCTTTCATGCATGGGGAATGACAGTTAATGTATCCACACGGTCCACGGATCACGAATGATGTGACTGCTTGAGACAAACATGGGTACAACCTACGATCAGAAGGTTCAGCTGAGATAATCTTGTCAATATCATGTCAAGTTTTAACTTTGTTCTTCAAACTCAACCAAACTAAACAATGAACAACAATCCTTCATCAAAATCTTCAAGTTCACTTCCAAGAACATCTATCATATGAAAAAAGATTCGTCCCTTCCACACACTATGCATGTCCCTCAAGATCAATTTCCCTGTTCTCTTGGTCCTAACAAAAGGAAACACTTTGAAAGGGAAACCTCTTTGAACCCAAATACTCAAAATTTTGGGGCGAACCTTCCTCAAGAACGTTCTTCTTTCCAAAACAACATTCTTCACTCCACCACCAATTAGTCTGAATCCACCCCAATTGATACTACCCATACCTTTTGTACCCCAACACCACACTCACTACATAATCATATCCTTCAAAGTCATCTTTGCTCCCCTATTTATTTTGAGATAGCATCTCAAATGTCTCCAACTTTTGTCTCCCCTCAGAATACCTTGTCTTCTCTTTTTGGTATTAACCAGTACCTTGCATTCCTTGGTATGGACCTTTCTGGACCAACAATTCCTCAACCACATACTATGCCTTCCTGTTGGATCTGCCTTTCCTGCCAATGCATCTTTTTGTACTACTGTTGTTCCTTTCCCCAATCAGCCTTTTCCAACTTCTCAACATGTGAATGAAGATCCTCGTCCCCGAAAAATGCACTAAGATAAAGGACACCTCCAAGACAAGAAAGGATATCCCCAAGATCTTTACTGGTCTTCAAACTATCATTGATAGACAAATTCATCAAGATATGGATAATGCAATTTTGAGGGATGGATGATTACTCAGGTTGCTCCCAAACGGGGATTTGAACCACCTCTTCTAAATCCTCCTCATACCTTTCTTGGTATAATAAGTCCCTCCATATCTTCATCCTCTGATGGCTCTTCTCCATCTTTATCCTTATGATTGCTCAAGTTTGGGATTCCTCCCACCTCTTTTTGTTATGACAATAGGGAAAAGAAGATATTCTATTTAGTATTTATAAGAAGTATTTTTGAACTCCTTACTTACTTCGTTGTTTTACTTTTCTATTTTTTTTCTTCTGGAACCATATGTATGAACTCTTTTGATATCTTGATTGATGAAGAAAAAATATTTTAATTCAAAAATAGATGCAAGGATTAAGGGGGAGCTTTTTAACAAATGCACTTTGTATAATATCATATTTAAATCAGAATCAAAATTAAAATTTAATTAACATGATTGTCATCATAAAAAAGGGGGAGATTGTTGAGACAAAGTCCCAAATCAAGTGTTTTAAGGATAAACAAATAGTTAATTAATTACTTATCATGATTCTGATTATGTTGCTATTTAGCTTGTGTTTTTGAGTGATTTATTCATAGATAGGTGATCAAATACATTCATAAAACAATCAACGATCTCACCATGAAAGAAATCAAGAACATCATGTCCTACTTATGTCTTGATTATAAACAAAAAAACATCAAAATATAAAAAATTTAAACTAACATCACTGTGATTAATGTTATTATTTCTGAAATATCTTTCATTTCATTAGAGTTTTATGCTTCTATACTCTAACAATAAATTTCATCAATAGTAGCTTTGATACATATTTTGTATGAGATAAAATTTGTTACAATGCTTAACTAAATTTTTCAATAAAGGATAGATTTTTTTATTTCTAATAGAGATAAGAGAGGTTACATATAAAAAGAATGGTTAAATATATTTTTTGTATATATAAAATTTCAACATTTTATTTTCAATTCCCATAAAAATAAATACAATTTATAGTCCTTAAAAATTATCTGGCAAGTAGTTATTTCCTCTTCTCAAACAAAGCATATTCATCTGTAATTCAACTTTTAAATTTTAAATATTTTTTGCAAACATATTTAAAATATTATAAAAGTTATTCCACAAAAATTTAAGATTTTTTAATTTGGAATGAATTAAATATATATTTTTTTTAAAAAAAAAGCAAAAACCTAAAATCAATGTAACAAATATCTAGATCTATAAATCAAATCTTGAGATCCTTTTTTGCCGAAAAACTTTTGATAATGTTGTACATATTATTGCAAAAAATCATTTAAAGATATATATTGATTTAACATCAAAGAATAAAATTGCTTACAAGATAATTTTGTATGGACAAAAGTTTGAATATCTTTTACGGTGATTAAAAACGAAATGCTACATATTTAACTCTAGGGTTGGCCCAAGGTAAGGCCATTAAAGCCATCGCTTTAGGTCTGCCTAAAAAATAAATTTCTTACTTAATAAAAAAATCTCAAAAAAATGTTTACTTATTAAAAAAGTCTCATTTTTTTAATATTTTTAAATAAAAAAATCAATAGTCTTATCTAAAACTATTACTATCTCAACAAATATGAAATTAATTGATTTAATTATTAATTAAAAAATAAAATATTATATAAATTGGTTGTTATTAATTTAATTAATAATTTTTTATTCTAAAGTATCTAAAAATAATTTTTTTTAAATAAAATTAATAATTTTACTAAAATGCTATTATAGATTCTAATCGGTCTCATGGTAAAATATTTTTACAGACATCTTTATATCTTGAGCCATTCCCAATTTACCCCTAAAAAGTAATGGTTAATTTTACTAAAGCAGTGACTTATTAATTAGTACTGGCTTAATTCTTCCTACAGAGGTGTAAATTAAATAATTAAAGTACGTAGGTACTAAGCACATGAGAAAACAGTGCTACACCAACAACACTTGTTTCAATAATTAATCCACCCCATAACGTTCTATTAGCAATAGAATTTTTTGTGTGTTTAATTGAAGACGTGTACTAAAAAAGACAATTCGTATCTGATTTATTTTACGAAGTATTACAATTCAAAAAGATGGAAAGATTAAGAGATACTGTGCCAACATGATGATGCAAAAGGTCATTGCTAAAACAAAACCTGTTTAATCTAATTTGTCGGCAGAGAAGTTGTTACTTGCTAGTGAATTCAGCTTGTCCCAAGTTACATGTGCATATGGACCACAATTGTACAGTATATAAGAAACAATAAAACAATTATCCATTGTGGATATTAATAGTTTCTTAAAACTACAGAATAACATAATTATAAATGGTCCTGTTTGATATTAATGGCATCAAATAATATTGCTAAGAAATTACCAACCTCAATTTTAGATTTTTCTTTTCATTATTCACCAAATTAAATAAATATAGATATTTCGTTTCTGAGTTTGTTTCAACCGAGGATAAAGATGTTACTGCTTATACACGGCATTCTGGATACGGTGCAGCCGCTGGACCATGTAGTACACTGCAAGTTGTAACGCATATTAAATAATTTTATTTATTGACTTATTGTATGTGATTGTAAGTTGTAACGCATATTAAATAATTTTATTTATTTAGTTTATTCTTTGCAAATATGTTAATATTTTGTTGTGGATAAGGATCATATCTGCAACCTCTTATGAGTCTATTACTAACTCATTCACTTATGTAATACTTAGTTATATGAGTTTGATAATTTTAACAGGGACAAAAATTTTCATTTTTATATATAAAAAATAAGGTACTGAATATATTCTTTCATGTGAGGACGGTGAGTTGTGATTAGGTTTCTGATAGATCTAGTGAAAGATCTTTGTCTCTTAAAGATATTATATGGGCTCAAAATAGGTGGTATGGTTTCAGCAATTTGGACATTGTCAAAAACATAAGAATACTCAACAAGGTTTTCTATTTTGTGGGAATCAGTCTTTTTACAAGATTTAGGAAGAGTTAGTGAAGAGGTGAGAGTAATGAGTTGTTGTGTTGGTTCTTGTGTTTCTAAAATTGATTGGTTTCCTTCCTTACTCACTCTCTTTATTATATCCATACCATATGCACCTCTCTTCTAGTGCAGGCTCTGATACCACGCTGGCCAGGAGCCTTCCATATCATAAGAATAGTCCTAAGTGAATCGTCATCAAACCGAGATAACAATAAGTCATTCCAAGGCTTACAAATCTCAAGGCACAAACTATCACTTAAAACTAAAATCTTATGATAGAAAGGACCGTAGCAAGGATCAATAGTCAGATGTTTTCTGATATACACAATCCTCATTTCTGAGGCGAGTGTAGAGCATACTTGCATCTCTTATGGGGAAATTATGATATGAGCATAATAACTAGAGTTTTCAGAAAGAAGAGAAAATTTAGAAGAACATGTTTATACTTAAGCACATTGAGTTTTATTTCGATTGCTTCTGAATCCATATGCTACAATACATCTCCTTTTATAGCCAATGAGTTATACAAAATGAAAAATACATACTATTCATGCACATGCCATTATATACATTATTGGCATGCTTTTAATTATGGAAGACACATTCACACGCCACCATATGCAATTATATGCATTATTAGCATGCTCTTTAATTGTGGAAGACATATCCATGACACATTTTGACTATTATGCCATATTATTACACTAGAAGACAAAAGTACAACCATTCATACAATAATTATACAAGACATATTCACGACTCTTTTGACTCCTAATCTTTAAAGATAGGCTCGTGACTTGGAGACAAATTTTGATCAGACACGTATCCTTCTGAAAAGCAGCTAGGGGAATAAAGTGACTCATATTGCCAGATGTCTTTTAGTTTTCTCTCAAATTTTTCACTAGGATTTCCTGAAGGATCAATATCCATTGGATTTTCTTCAAAATTCATTGTTGTAAATTGTTGTTCAATTTTTATTTGAGAGTCTTGTTTTGGTTTGGTAGTTTGACCAGAGCTTTCTCCAATTTCTTGTACTCTCACTTTCTGTTATTGTGATTTTTTAAGAACTTCATGACCTACACACAAAAATTCTTGTGAACTAACCGACTGCCACTGGGATGGAAGATCTCCATGGCTTATGCAAGTCGTGTCAACTTGGGTTTTTCCTGGATCATGGAGATTAATAAAATTGACATAATCCATTAATTATTTCTTAACTTTTAGATTTGGAGGATAATCATCAATGGTTTTCCATAGATCAACATAATTTGCGCAAATGACGAGTTTAGTCCTGGGATTTATCTGATATGGCATGTGTAGTATGAAAACCGTCTTAAGTTTGCTAATAGCTTCTTGTGTTAAGCTTCTTTCGTTGACCTCATCTAAGATTGGTTCTAGTTGTTTTCTCCACCATTCCAGTGGAGAGTACCATTTAAGTGTAGTCCAAATCAAGGAGTTGTGATTCTTTGGATCTGTCAGATGTTTGTACATTGCTTCAGTTGGGATATAAACAAGCATAACATACAAACTAGTTGCACACAAAATATACCATAAGTGATTTTCAGTAAACTTAGAATTTGGGTTTATCATGAATGGCAAATGAAAGGTTTGTTTGGAAGAAAAGGGGAGTGGCATGGAAACTTTTTGTCTTTTTCATAATCTTCACCATAAAATAAAAAAGATTATTTCGGGCATATTCTTTAAGTTGGGATGGTGAAAAATACAAATCAATTCTAGGAGGAAAATTCTTGATTGTAGAGGTATAGGCTGGTAGTGATTTGATCATGAGAATCAATGGAAAGTAAATCAGGAATCAAATTTTGATTTCCTTTGATATGTTTTATAGTAAAATCATATCTTGAAAACCAATCTTTGAGCCTAAGAGTTTGGGGATCTGGAGGCATTTTATTTTTAAACTCAAGAATCCTAGGAACAGAAGAATTATCCTTTTGGACTTCAAACTGCTAACCCATCAAGTGGAAATAAAATTTTTGGATACCCAATTTGACTGCAAGTGCTTCCTTGTAAGTGGTGTGGTAATGTTTCTCAGCTTCTTTGAACTCATCACTAGCATGACCGCAATAATGTTTTACTCCATTAATTTCTTCTATTAGGCCTGCACCCCAGTAATGATCACTGCCATCAGTTTGTAGAATTCTCTTTCCATTTTTCAGGGTAGGTGGAGTTTGTGCAATATTTTTTAGGGCTTTGATGGCTTTAGTATGCTTCATTTCCCATGGTGGAGGATTTTTCCTGAGTAATTGTGACACAGGACTTGTATATTTTGCAAGTTTTGGTATGAAATTCCTGATATAATTGATTATACCAAGAAATTGTTGAATTTGTTTAATGGTGAGATTTTCATCAAGAAAATTAAACAATTCTTGAGCAATATGAGGTTGAGGTTGATATTTTCCTTGAGAGAAATGCATTCCCAAAAAATTGATTTCTGTTTGGGCTAATTGACTATTCTTTTCAGAGAGCATCATTCCATGGTTTTGGGCTATTTGGGAAAATTGGCCCAATAACTGTTTATGAGCCTTTCCATCTTTTGAGAATAACAGCACATCATCTATGTAGATGAGAATACTATTGAGAATGGGCTAAAAAATTCTACTCATGGCCTTTTGAAATAGTGAGGGAGCTACCTTGAGCCCAAATGGTAATACTGTCTATCGGTATTGGGCATTAAGAATGCATAACGCTGTCTTGTAACAGTCCTTAGGATCATTACCCAATTACCCAATTGCCAAAATTGAGGAATATATTTAATGAAGAGGTTTTCGGAATGGGAAGCTTATAATCTTTTAGAAAATGATTAAGAGGTTTATAGTCAATTACTAACCTCTTTTTTCCTCTTATTTTTTCAGATCTATTTTCAACATAAAATGCTTGGCAAGCCCATTCATGTTTTGTGGGTTCTATTAGACCTTGTTTGAGTAACTGATTACATTCTTCCCGGGGCAAAGCTAAATCTGATGGACTCATTCCTGGATGAGTAGCTTTGGTGGGATTGATATCCTTATTGAATTTGAAAGGAAGTTGAACAAAAAAATCTTTGTTTGTCTATAAAGGTTTTGGGTGGATGAAATTCACATGACTGCTTGCACAAAGTTTGAGCAGTTTCGTCTTAATTTCTTCATATTCAGCAGGAACTTCAGAAAGGGAATACAACTTTAATATTCCTGAATAGGTTTTAAATTCTCGTTTAAATTTGATTCCTGTAGGGAGAATTTGAAGCCTACTTGCTGCCGAATAAACATCCATACCCACAACAATATCTTTATTTGGGAGGCTACTACTAATGACCTTTGTCCAAATTATGCATTCAGGGAACAATCTGATTCCAATTTTCTCCTTTGTCATCAAATCTGTTCTGAAAATTTGTGTCATCAAATTCACCAAGGCTTTTTGCATGCCTTGGTGAATTTGGATTTTTGTTCTACAATCTCTGAGAAATGTTGGTCTAACCTACATAGCTTTTCAAGTGCCTCCAAAGTTATTTGATGTATCTGGCCGAGACTCATGGCTTTAATATTTTTCTGAGTTGCTACTATCATCCTATGGATCTCTGGTTGGAGTTCTTGGGGTAGCGAGGAGATATATGTACTCTTCAGAGTATGGTCATTAAATCCATTGAGGACATGATATCTCTAGGTCATAATTTGATAATGTTTTTCAAGATCTTTGACTCTAAGAGAACAACATCTCATCTCAAAGAATTCTTGTCTGCTTTTTCTATTAAATATCTCCATATCACCAATGAATTCGTTGTGAAGAATTCCAAGGACAACAACAGTATTTCCCAATCTGTGTAATTCATCTTGTTTGAATGTACCAAGATTATGGTACCATTCCTTCAACGTGCCTATCATTCTACAACAAAATTCTTCAATGACCTTATAAGTGTCTGCACCTGTTTTCATCATCTAAGTGTCAAGCCATGCACCAAATTCAAGGAGCCTTTTTCTCCAGCGATTGGGTGGTATATCATCAAGCGTGAACCAAGGTCCACTATTTATTTTTGTTTTTTTCAGGGACTGGATTCTCTTCAAGCAATTCTTCATAAAAGGATCCTTCTTTTTTTACATTCACCATAAAAAGTCTAAAAATGTTCATGTAAGCCCTTTTAGACTCTGATTCTTGTTCTGATACTGATGAAAAGGATTTAGATCTTTCATCAACTGATGTATCTTTGGAATAATGATATTTTTCAAAGGAAGAGGAATCGGAGTTAGATCCTTCTCTTGTGATTTGTGCAAGAGAATTATTTTCTGGTAGGAATTCATGATTTTTTGTGATTGTCATGGCTTGGAAACTTTTATCGGAAATTTCTTCCCTTTGGAATTCTGGAAGAGGTATTTTAGGAACATCTTGGGAGTTAGAGGATGACACACTTAAGCAAGTGGTTTTTTCTTAGGACTTGGAGGTTGAGAGTCTTGTAGTTCTAGCAGATTTTGGTCTATAAGTTGAGGGTATATATTTGGCATAATCTGGTGGTGATGAAGCATAGGTAGGGTATAGAGGAGATGGCTTTTCTAGTCGTGTGAAATAAGTGGGAAACGTAGGAGGGTTAAAGAAGGGATCTTCAACAGGTTTAGGTTTTTGTTCTTTGGAAGCTCTCAAGAAATCATCAATCTCTTTTACTTGGCTTTGTAATTTTCTGAGTTCTCTTTCCTTATTGTCAAAAACGTGGCCGAAAGTTCTTTCTTCTAACATCCTTCTTAAGTCATGATCCAACTCAGAGACTTGTGCTTTTAAGGTTTTGTAGTGTTTTTTCATTTTTTGAGACAAAACTTTGAGATTTTCATCTGTTTCGCCTATTTTTATGTAATTTTATTAATCTTTCTGTCTAGATTCTGGAAAACGTCATTTTGAGCAACCATGTTTTCTGATTGCCAATTTAGAACTTCCTCCGCTTGAATTAGAGGTTTAAGTCTTCCATCAGGTTGGACTTCACTGGGTTGTATGAAAGGTTTGGATGATCTATTTGTGATTGGATCAGTTTTTCTTTCTAAAGCAGGGAAATGTTGATCATATTCTAAGGTTTATGTTGACATCATGAAGCAAGGAATTGGTTCAATGTTTTTTGGAGGTTTTATCGGGTCATAATGGTCTGAGGGAAACCATGAGACAAGGTTAGGATCATTTGGTGGAACAAGGTTTTCTTCTCTGAGGATTCTAAGAGCTTCCTCGTAAATTGGGAGAGAAGGAGCCTTCTTGCGAATTCCTACCCAAGGGCCATTATCCGGATCAGTCCTTCTTTGTGGAGGTGGTGGTGGTTTACACCTACCTTTCTTTTTCCTCTTAGAGAACAAAAACCATACAATTAATCAAAATAATTCATTCTTAACAATCATCTTCATAAAATCATACTTAAATTATAATATTTAATCATTCAAAAACACATTATGAAAAAATCATTCAAAGAACACATTCAAACAATAAATCAATTTAAGTATCTAAGATTGTATTTAATAAAATCCATGTTTCAAGAGTTGGGTTTTTGGAAAAATATATTTTTATAATATAAGATTATAACGATAGGAGATTGGTTGTAAATTAGATGATTCAGTTACGCAGTTATAAATTCATGTAGGCAGTTATGTGATAGTTATCCTAGTGATTGACAACTTTCCATCTAATCTCTTGTAAACCTATCATAGCAAGTGAACCTCAACAATTATATACATTGATAATTCAGAATTGTAAATCAAGAATTTCAATAACAAAACATAATTCATCAATATTCAATATGGTATCACAGAGCTAGGTTACGATCCATGGAGGATCCGTCACATTCAATTCCTCCACCACCTCCTCCTCCTCCTCCATCTCCCACGAAGATTCCGATTCATACTTCGTCTTTAATTGTTTAGTCGTCTGATACATCTCCTTCTCTAAATTTCTCACTTAAAATCATTGAGAAATTGAATGAAATGAACTTTCATCTATGACGCCAACAAATCGAATCGTACATCAATACTCACAATCTCATTGGTTTTGTCGTCTTTCCTTCAATTCCTCTTCAATTTGCATGCGAAGATCTTCGATCTAGAATTCTGAATCCAGCGTATGCTTCTTGGCGTCAACGCGATCAAATGCTTCTTTCGTGGCTTCAATCTACCTTATCGAGTGAGATTCTTGCTCGTGTTCTTGGTATATCTCATGCGTTCGAACTTTGGGATAAACTATTTGCGTATTTACAAAAACAAACACATGCCAAAGTGTGTCACCTTCGTGTGGAGTTACGTGCAACGACATTGGAGAATTTCACTGTCAAGGAATATTTGTCCAAAATTTGTATTATTGGTAATTCAGTAGCTTCAATTCTGGTGGCAATGAATAAACACATTGATGTTATTCTTAAAGGATTAGCTCAAGATTATGGTTCTGTTGTGTCTGTTGTTGAAAGCAAGTTTGAACTAATGGACATTGACGAAGTCGAGCCTCTTCTCCTCGCCCATGAATTATGCCTTGAAAAGTACAAGAAGAAATGAATTATGCATTGAATTTGACACGTACAAGTACAAGAACTAATGGTCATTGACGAATTCGAGGCTCTTTTTCTTGAACTAATGAATTATAAATTGAATTAGACACACGCTCCTTCTCCATCACCTCAGTCTGCTTTTGATTCGTCTTCTCCTCCTATTGAGGTTTTGTCCTTTGCACTTTTTGATTCTCCATCTCATGGTTTTCGTGGTTGTTGCGAAGGTCGAGGCAACTTTGGTCGTGGTATAGGCGGTCGTCTTTCCAAAGTTCAATGTCAAGTCAGCCTCATGTATGGACACTCAACTGCAAATTGTTGGCATAGGTTCAACCAGTAGTTTCAGCCACCAACATCACAGAGTTTCCAAGGTTATCATCCACATGGATATGGTACTTCTCCACCAGGTTATGTGTTGTATCAGTCTAATCACACCTGGACTAGACCTCAAGCTCCACAACGTCCTTCTCTTATTTTGCTTGTGCAACCTAGTGCCTTGATTCGATGTGGCCTTTTAATCATTGAGTTCATGTGTATGAGATTGGTCGTAGAAAAATTGAACGAGTGAAAAAAATATTTACTTTTCAAATCTTCACTTTTATCTCGTTCACACATATATTTTTAGCACTAGTAGTTCTATTTCTGAAATCAAGAGAACCAGAGAAACCGAGAGAATAAAGACTAAAACAATACTTCCTTTAATACCTTCTTCGATTATTTCTCTTGTTTATGCTTCGCATTCTTTGGACGGATAAATCCTTAAGGACATTTATCTGAGACATTTCAGGTTTATTTCACTATTTTGTTTTGCAAGTTCATTTTTCATTTCAGTTGCTCGTGTGCTGCTAAAGACACAAATTTATCATAACTATTCTCATATAGATAAGATGAGACGATAGTTAATGAAGAAACATTTATGCAAATAGTAATGTTATTGGAACACAATTTTTTAGAAAACCAAAAGTTGACCTGTATTTGTTTCTCATTTTGTGTTCCAATAACATTTTGGTATGAAAATAATTTTTTGACATTTTTATTTTTTCTAGAAATTTAGGCAATTGTTCACTTCAAAAATCTCTTACCTTCTCGCTAATGAGTAAAATTAACGTACAATTTAGAAAATAAAAAGAATGAATATTTTCACAAATTAAATGGGCCCTAATAAACCAAGATCATGACATCCTTTATATCTATCAAAATTTTCAACATATTTTTCACTTTCCCACTAAAAACAATATCATTCCTTTGCAACCAAATACACTAAATAGTAGCAAACCAAATCAAATTGGAAATCTTTTTTGCACGCTTGCCTCGGATTAACTTATTGAAATCCAAGAAATTGTCAATTATTTCCCTATTCCAAGGGCATGGCTGCCATCCAAGCCAAAACAAAATGCAATGCCATATTAAAGCATATTAAAGCAGTTTTACATCAAGAAAAAAATAAGTGTTCATGTGTTTCTATTTCATCAAAAGTTGATGAGTGTCTCTAATTACTACTTTTTATCCGCCTTGAGATTCATTGGATGAACCAATAATTTATTAGGTGACTTGTAATTCAAGAATGTAACTAATAGGTTTTGTAATCAACTTGATTGACCAATCAGTTAGTTAGTTGGTTAGAATTCAGTTAGCATATGTGCTAGTTGGTTAAGAATGATTCGTGTATAAATTGGTTTACAACCTATGAAATGAGTATGCCTTTTCATCATTCTATTATGTAGTTTTACAAATTACTTTGAATGCAAGTAATAAGCTAAAAAATTGGTATCTAAAGCCATTTGTTCGATCCAATCCAGAAACAAACACGAGTGAAGTGTGAGGAACAAACACGAGTGAAGTGAGAATGAGTTTCAATGAAAATAGTGGCAATTTTCCAACACATATGCCACACTTTGATGGAAAAGATTGAGATTGGTGGAGAATTCAGATATGAGCATTATTTTAATTCAGATTTGATGGAAAAGATCTGAGATTGGTGGAGAATTGAGATTGAGATTGAGATTGAGATCAAGAAGTCTTGGAGGTCATAGAGAAAGTATATGATGAACTGGGAGCAAATCCAATAGATGTGCAACGAACAACTTATAATGATAACTAGAAGAAATATTGCAAGGCCCCTTTTATTCTTCATCAATGTCTTGACACAACCAATTTTGACAAGATTTTCTGAAGCAAAAAGTGTAAAATAAGCTTGGGATATTCTTGAGAAGTGCTATTCAGGTGGTGCAAAAGTGAAGAAATTTAAATTACAAACACTTAAGAAAGCAATATGAACAGCTGCAAATGGAGGAACAAGGGAAAGTTTCATAACTGATTTCAAGATTAAGAAGCATTACCAATCAGATGGTTGCGTGTGGTGAGAAACTGTCAAAACATAAAATGTTGAGAAAATCTAAAGGTTGCATCCTAGGTTTGATGACATTGTGTATGCCAGTGAAGAATCTAAAGATATCTTAACTTTGAGCCTTGAAGAACTGCAAGGAACATTAGAAGCAAGAGAATTGAGAATTAGTGAAAGAAGTGGAGGGAAGTCTGGGGATCATGCACTATCAGCTCAAGTTAACAAGATAGGTGATCAAAAAAGGAATTGAAAGAAAAATACTACAGATAAGTTCTAGAAAGGTGATGACTAATCGGAATCCTCATCAAATGAAGGAGGTGGGAATGTTAAACCTAAAGGTAAATCAAAAAACTTTGACAAGAATAAGGTGCAATGCTATAATTGTGAGAATTTTGGTCACTTTACTGATGAATCCTGGTCTGGAAAGGGCAAATAAAAGAAGAAAAATGGAGATGAGGCGTGTACTAAACAAAAAGATGACTCAAATTTAGACACAATTCTTTTAATGATTACAATAAAGGAAGAACCTTTTCAATTTCAATTCTGGTTTCGTGATACTACTTTCTCCAATCATATGACCAATCACAAAGAATGGTTGGTGGACATTGATACATCAAGAAAAAGTAAGATGAGATTTGTTGATGATAGAACATTAGTGTTTGAAGGTGTTGGAAATATGGTGATTCAAAGAAAGAATGGAAAAACAGTGGTGATTGAGAATGTACTCTATGTGTAAGGCATAAAGAGTAATATTTTATTATAGGCCAACTGATTCAAAAAGGTGTTCAAGTGATAATGAAGAAGGATGCACTAGAGTTGTATGATGGGCAGAGAAGGATGTGGCACTTATCATCAATATGCAGGTTGCAAACATTCAGTGCTTGAAGGCAGTCAGTTTAGTGGATGAGAATTGGATGTGGCACTTAAGGTTTGGTCATCTAAACTTTAGAAGCTTGCAACAACTTGGTAAAAAGAATATGGTGGATAGCATTCTTGTGATTGATATTCCTGAGAAGGTGTGTGATGTGTGTATGGAAGAAAAACAATCAAGAAACCCGTTCAAGTCCCAGTTGCCAACAAGCGCAAAATAGTGTCTTGAAGTGGTTCATGGTGGCATATGTGGACCATTTGAGGTTCCATCTTTGGGAGGTAATAAGTATTTTATATCATTTGTTGATGAATTGAATAGAATTTAGTGGACATACCTGATAAAAACCAAAGAAAAAACACTTGAAATCTTTAAGAATTTCAAAGTGAAGTTTGAAAAACAACGCGGAAGATCTGTCAAGGTGTTAAGGAAAAATTGAATTGCTGAATATACCTCATATGAGTTTGAGAAATTCTATTTGAAAAATGGGATTGAACATGAAGTTACTGCCCCATATACAACTCAACATAATGGATTGGCAGAAAGGAGAAATAGAACCATCCTAGACATGACTAGGAGTATGTTGAAAGGAAAGGAGTTGCCACACAAGGTTTAGGGTGAGGCTGCATTAACAGCTGCCTATATACTAAATAAATGCCCAACAAAGAGATTGCATGAGAAGGTGCCAGATGTGGTTTGAAGTGGCAAGCGACCAATTGTGGGACATTTAAGAACTTTTGGAGCTTTATGTTTCAAGCATGTACCAAATCAAAAGGGAAGAAAGTTACAAGATAAGAGTGAAGCCATGATTCTAGTTGGGCATCACCCAACTGGTGCATATAAGCAATATGATCATGTTAAAGGAAAAATTATAGTGAATAGAGATGTGAAGATAGTTGAGCATGAGTTATGGGACTGGAAGTAGAAAGCTAGTAGCACCAGACAACAAGTACAATTTCCTACATCATTGTTGGATGATTGTCAAAACAATGAAGAAGTAGTTGAGGAGAGAGTATAATCAGCAGAACTCAAAGATCAAGGCAGCCACCAGTACACTTAAGTGAGTTTGAGGTGTACAATGACAATGAAATTGATAACAATGGAGATCTAGTGCATTTTGCTCTATTTGTTAATAAGAACCATTAAATGTTGAAAAGGCTATAAGGAGATGACCTTGGAGAGAAGCAGTGATGGAATAAATTAAGGAAATTGAAAGAAACCAGACATTGTACTTGATTGATCTACCTCCAAGACAGAAACAAATAGGAGTCAAATGGGTCTAAAAGCTTAAGCTAAACCCAGATAAACTCAATTGCCAAATACAAAGTTAGGTTGGTTTCCAAAGGATTTATACAAAGAGCAAGGATTGATTATTCTGAGGTTTTTGCTCCAGTAGTAAGTATTGAGACAATTTGGCTTGTAATAGCATTAGCTAGTGCAAGATACTGGGAGATGTTCCAACTTGATGTCAAGTATGCATTTTTGAATGGTCTGCTTGAAGAAGAAGTTTATGTCTCTCAACCACCAAGATTTGTGGTCAACGGAAAGGAGGATAAGGTGCTCAAATTAAGAAAAGCTTTTTATAGCTTAAAGCAAGCTCCCAAAGCTTGGAATAGAAGGATTGACTCATTTCTTATCAGCGTTGGCTTCACCAAATGCATAGTAAAATATGGGGTTTATGTGAAGCACTACACTCAAAATGAAAGGCCAGCAATGTTGCTACTTTCTCTGTATGTTGATGATCTGCTGGTGACTAGCAATAACAAAGAAGAGATTGAAAAATTTAAAGTAATCATGAAGAATGAGTTTGAAATGTCAGATTTTGGAAAGCCGACTTACTTCCTTGGTATGGAATTTATTGAAACAAAGGAAGGAATGGTAATGCATCGAAAGAAATATGCTGGTGAAATCTTAAGAAGATACAAAATGGTTGGCTGCAATTCTACTATCACTTCAATTGAAGTCAATGCCAAGTTAGAAAAAGGAGCTGAAGAAAAACTGGTTGACACCACTTTATTCAAATAAATTGTTGGATCTCTAAGGTATTTGCGCAACACTAGGCCTCACTTATGCTATAGTGTTGGAGTTATTAGCAAATTTATGGAAAATTCCAAGCATACTCACTTGATTGCAACCAAGAGGATCATGAGATATGTTCAAGAACACTAGAACATGGAATTCTATTATATAGTTTTACAAATTACTTTGAGTACAAGTAATAAGGTAACATCGATAATATACTGAATTGTTTCACTTTAAGTGGAAGAAACAAATTAGCAATTGCAATTGCCCTGACTAGTGCTGAAGATAGTTTAGCAACATGTCTTACTTATATCAAGTGTTTGCAGGCAAATAAAAGTAATACCACCGTACTTTAAATAACAATAATAAATAAATACACAAATAAAACACAAAAATTTTAATTTTGAATCATATCATTGTTACTCGTTATTTCTTTTTCTCTAATTCTTGATTGTGCGATAGAGCTACTGTTCTAACAAATGTGTGATAAAGTGTAAGTTGAAAGAACAATGCACTAAACAAGCATTGTTTAATGGTGATTCAATAGATGAGAGAACAATGCACTAAATAAGCATTGTTTAATGGTGATTCAATAGTATGAATAGGTGGTTTGACAAAATTATTTGGAGCGTCAAGTTTTAAAATTTTAATTAATAAATTAAATATGATATTATTGTATATCTAAATTTGAAATTGCAAATTTATAATTTAAGCACACAGAAAAACAGCAAACACAACGATAACTTGAAAAGAAAATTAAATTGAGAAGCTGTACCAGTTTGAGTGATTGAGCTATAGTTGTAGTATATCAGTTTGATTTTTTTTTTTTTTGAGAAAAAATAATTAAACAAAAAAGATAGTCAATTTTATCATATTTTTAAAAAAAATTTCCCAAAATTCAAACCAAACTAGTAAAGAATGTGTTGATTTTATTCTAACTTAATCGAATTCACATTTTTAAATTATTAAATTTTTTATACTATTAAAACAATTAGATAATTTTTTTATGATACAAATACATACACTATAATTAAAATCAAATAAGATAAGATAAAACACCTTTCAATTAAAATACTTGTTATTTTTTTCTTTTAAAGTTTAAAATAAAACTAACAACGTCTTGTGCACGGCTCAAAATTTAAAGATATTTCTGAATATAATAATAATTTTATAGTATAGGTTCCTATCGGCAAAACAAGTATGAAACATATATACTACCCAATAAACATACTAGAAAAATACTCTAGGACTATGAGATCGGACTAGTCACCACTCATACCCATGAGTATTCTTGGCAGACACCTTCGTAGAAATGCTGCTCCAAAAATTCAAACCCTTTTTGAATACCCAAAAATAAACACTAAACCACTAATAAAGTCAACTGCAAAGTATAACATAAGTATGGTCATTCAAATTTATTCGGTAATCACATCAAAATATAATAACAAGAATAACCCTCACACACAGAGCAAGTCATAACAAATGTGACCTCTCTTGATGATACTGATCCGTTGTCGCACACAGGTCAAATACAAGTAATAAAAACTTAGCGTAGGGGCAACAATTCAAGTCGTCTTGCAAGAACTTATTATTTAGAATCAATGAAAACAAAAAGGGGGTTTCAAATTTAGGTTCAAACAGATTGAGGAAACAAATTAAAGTCACATATATTGAAATGACTAATCCACTAGTTCAAAAATTTCAAACCTATCACATATTCTATCAACGGGTTCAGTTTCTAAATTGTGACTCTATTCCTGTTTGACTATAGAATTGATTAAGCAAGCGTAAATCAATCGTGTGTGAATTATGTTTCTTTGACTGGATTAACCATCACAGTAATTGTTGGATTATAGTTAACAATCAAACGTAAAAATACTACAATTAATTATATTAGAAACTGAATTCTGTAAAACTAAATTTATCAATCCTATTGAAATTCGAATTTAGCAATAAGAATAACAATGTAATCGAATGAAAAGGAATACAATCATCAACGTGAAATTAACATTATAAAATAAACCATAAGGTCTTCATGAAATTCTGAAACAGTGGATTCATCTTGGGAATTTAGCCTTCCATGAAAATAAGAAAAACTCTCTATTGTATGTGAGTCCATAAACTAGAATCCCCCAACCCTAAAAAACTAAAAATATAAAGTACCCATTTTGGGTTTTAAAACAAGTGGTTCGATACTAAAAATTATTACAAAAAGCTCTGGTCACATAATCAAAAGTTTTGACCAAGTAAAGTTCCGATTTTGGTTTTTTCTCCAAAATAAAAGTTGTAACTATGATTGTTAAATTTCCAGCGCCTGCTTACATGTATAAATCCGGCATCCAGAGCTCAAGTTATGGTATGCAGAGTGAGCAAGGATCAATATTCAAATAATTACGTTATAACTCAATTATGACTCAAAGTTTAGAAATTTGCTAAAAACCTAATCTTAGATTGAGAAGGGCATTTAAAATGTCATAGTACAAAGCTAGAAATAGGTGCCCAAATCCATTGATAAAATTCCCCCACACTTAAGCTTTTGCACTCTGAGCAAAACAGGGCATGCATTTCCAAAGACTCTCAGAAAGGCAAAGTGGTGAGCAAATTTTTTTTAAGCTTCAACGAATATGGCAATCATGAATAGCTTTTTATCACAACCAAAGCAAACAAGAGAAAAAATTAACTTAAGAATACATCATAATTGATAGAGTCCTCACAAGATATAAAATTCTCTCAACACTCAAGTGTTTGAGCTACTGTTTACACTCAAAGCACATCATGAAAGCTAGCACTACCGTAGGCTTGACAAGCTTCTACCATCTATACTTGAAATACATGCACATAATGATCAAAAGGATTTTATTAAGGTTGTATCAGGGCCAATGTAAGGGTGAGATAATCCTAAAGGGAGTAAGGCTAAAAATCAAAAGGGATACGGAAGTAATGATAAGGAGAGAAAAGTAACATTGAGAGGTAACTTAAGTTAACAAAAATACCAAAACTGCCAATGACTTTTATTCCCATACTCTCTTTGTTCACAACCATTTTTTGTTTTGTTTTTTATTTTATATTTTATTTTATAATAAATCTCAAATCTAACCAAACAAACAAGTTGAGCACCCCCATACTTATTTAAAAAGGACTCCTTTATCCCCCAAGATTGAGTCAATTCATTGTTTTTCACTTTTAAGCTTGTAATGAGGTATATAACAAAAAATGGGATAATTGCATAATAGGCTTATTTGGCAAGTAGCTTAACAAGAAACAAATGTCTAGATCATTTCAATATGTGTATGTGGACAAGAGTCAAGTAAAGTTCTAGCGTAACTAGCTATCATGAGTGAGATCACACACAAGATAAAGAAAATGGAAAGATGTATTTCATCCATAATAAGGCTCAAAATCTCACAATTGATACACAATTTAACATTCTAATCCAACTTATTATACCAAGAATGCAAAGATACTATCCAAATCATGCCACAAACCTTTAGTGAAATAACTCACAACATTTGCATCCCCAAAATATGATGAAAAAGCATGGAAAGCAAACACATTTTATATTTTTATTTTTGAAAATGTAACCCTAAAACAAACAATTAAAATCCTAAATGATATCCCCATACTTAAATAATACATTTTCCTCAATGAAAGTAACAAGTATAAAATAAGAGTAAGGAAAGGGAACTCCTTGTTCAAACTGTAGTGTAGGTGGGCTTTTCCAAGAAGAGTTCTTCTATGGTGGTATCTTCAAGTACAAAGCTCTCATGGAATAGCTTGAGGCGTTGTCCATTCACTTTGAACACTTTATTGGTGTTTTCACTTTTTATTTCGATTGCACCATATGGAAAAGTGTTAGTAACAACAAAAGGGCCAATCCACTTGGATCGAAGTTTGCCAACCATAATTTCCAGACAGGAGTTGAACAATAAAACTCTTTGGCCAATGGAGAATTCCTTCGTAGAAATCATCTTATCATCGAAGTGTTTAGTTTTCTCCTTATAGATCTAGGAGTTCACATAGGCTTTTAGCCTAAGCACTCCAAGTTGGTGCAATTGAAGCTTTCTCTTCAAAGTTGTTTTCGCCATCTCAAGGTTACAGCTCTTGACTGCAATAAGCATGCTGCTCTATTTCCACTTGGATGTGGCATACCTTACCAAACACAAATTGATAAGGGGACATCCCTATTGGTGTTTTATAGGTTTTTCAATAAGCCCCAAAAGCTTCTTCTAGTCGACGACTCTAGTCCTTTCTGTTTGGCTGCACCATCTTTTCAAAAATCTGCTTAATTTCCATGTTTGAGATTTCAACTTGTCCATTAGTTTCCGAATGATAAGGTGTAGAAACTCTATGCACAACCCTATACTTTCAAAGCAATCTTCCATGGTGCAATTGCAAAAATGAGTGCCTTGGTAGCTTATGATGGATCGAGGTATTCCAAACCTGCAAAAAAATTTGAATCATTAGTCCTAGTGGGTATTGCCTCGACCCACTTCAAAACATAATAAACATCAAGTAAAATATGGACAAACATCAAACACTTCACAGAAAAGCATAGGTTGTTGAAGCATCTCACTCATACGAGTGATTGTTGTTCCTGTTATTTGGCAATGTTCATAAGTTCGGTAAGTCTCAAAAGCATCCCTGAACAAAGTGCGTCAAAAGAAACCCGAGTCTAAGCCTTTTCTTGTTGTGCGTTGAAGAATTTACAATCTCAGTCTAAACAAAAAAAGGAACAAAATCAATTTGAAGAATTTGCAAACGTAATATGAACAAAATAAAATTTAGAATTAAACAAGTACTAAATTGAAGCCCAAATTTTTACTATAAATAGATTCTGAAGGCTGAAGAAGAATATTATCGAAAAGAAGAAAAGAGTAGTGTTGGAGTTCAAAGAGAGAAACACTTTTTCAAATAACAAATATTCTGAGTGTTCTTTTCTTAGAGTGTGAGAGTTATTATTATTATCAATTTTTTTAAAAGCAACTACTCAAGTTCCAATCTTTTGTATCCAACCCAATAGTGGTTTAGTTCCTTCTTCAATCTAGCGTTGTCTGGTTGTTAGGAGAAGACATGGCTTGTAAGGTTAAGGTGGTTAGTTCCTCAAAATTATGGGGTTGTCAGGGTGTTTGGGAAAACTGACTTGGAGGGTCAGGTGCTTTGAAATTCAAGGTATTTGAATTAGTGGATTAAAGCCTTCTGAATGAGGAGACTGGATGTAGACAAGTTAGTGGTGAACCAGGAATAATCTACGTGTCAAATTATATATGCTTTCATTGCTTGCTGCCTCTGAATTCGATTGCTTCTACTCCAAGTAGGTCACCAAAACGGAACTAGTTTTTTATTTATAAATTACCAACAAGTTATCAACTTTGGAAAACACAATTCAACCCCGCTTTCTTGTGTTTGCACCGTAAATTAGCATCAGAGCTCGGTCTCAAGGCTGAGTACTTTATAGTTTTTGAGAAAAGATCCAAGGGTTCAATATGTATAGATTCATTGTAGAAGCTGCTGGAGGAAACATCAAATTACTGCTATAAATAATTTTTTAAATAAGTATCACAAATTGTCTTTAAATGTGTTATAGAATCAAAGTGTTGAATTTAAAACAAAAAATGCAACTATGGAAATTGATAATACTGAACTTAAAACAGTAAATGATACTCTGAAAACTGATATTGCCGAACTTAAGGCTGAAAATCTAACTCTGAAAAATAATCATAGTTCAACATCAATTGAAAATACCACATGTAAGTCTGATAAGCATAGAAAAGTATTCCAATATTTTCTTGTTAATGGTATGGAAAGAAGCAAATATGCTTCTTTGATTTATGGAGTTGGTTGAAATGGTAAAAGAGGTATAAGATTTGAAGAAACTATAACTGAACCTAAACCTATTCCCTCTGACATCTTGTGTACTATTTGCTATAAGAGAAGTCACTCAAAATTATCTTGTCCCATGTTAAATACCACGAAAGACAAGAAACCTTTGAAGACTAACAAACCAGGACCCAACCAAATTTGCGTACTTAAGAACAAAATTGTCTATGTTGTAGATGTCCACAACAATCAAGTTAAAACACCAATCATGGTACCTGAACAGTGGATTCTCGCGACATATGACGAGAGAAAAGTCTATCTTCCAAGAACTAACACTGAGCAAAGAAGGCATAGTGACTTTTGGAGGAAAGCAAAAAGGCCAGATCATTGGTCAAGGTACAAATGGTAATGGTACTTCCCCTTCTATTAAAGATGTCTTGTTTGTTAAAGGTCTTAAGCATAATTTATTAAGTATTAGTCAGTTAAGTGATAATAATTATGATATTATATTCAATCAAAAAACATGCAAAGCAATTAGTCCGAAAGATGGATCTGTACTCTTTACAGGACAGAGGCAAAACAACCTTTATAAGATAAATCTGTTTAGTCTAGAGAAACAAGAGGTTAAGTGTCTTATGTTAGTAAATGAAAAGAAACTAATTTGGCACAAAATATTAGTTCATGCAAACCTTAGATTAATTTCAAATTTGAATAAACTTCAACTAGTTAGAGGTCTACCTAAGCTTAGTTACAAAACTGAAATTATGTGTGAAGCTTGTCAAAAAGGAAAACAAACAAAGAACTCATTTACTCCTAAGAACTCAGTCTCTACCTCAAAACCCC
Organism: Cicer chorassanicum; assembly: GCA_037974735.1. NCBI lineage: Eukaryota > Viridiplantae > Streptophyta > Magnoliopsida > Fabales > Fabaceae > Cicer > Cicer chorassanicum. Next base: position 43,977,961 of record JBBPBP010009779.1, read on the forward strand.
TTGAGCACTTACATATAGATCTCTTTGGGCCAGTGAAAACAACCTCTCTAAGTGGAAATAAATATGGCTTTGTTATAGTAAATTATTACACTAGGTGGACATGGGTAAAATTCTTAAGAAGAAAGGATGAATCCCACAAAGTGTTTATCACATTTTGCAAACAAATAATGAATGAAAAGGGTCTTAAGATTGTAAAAATTAGAAGTGATCATGGATGAGAATTTGAAAACAAGTTCTTTCAAAGTTTTTGTGATGAGAATGGAATCTCTCACAACTTCTCCTCTCCTATAACACCCCATCAAAATGTAGTTGTAGAAAGAAATAATAGATCACTCCAAGAAATGGCTAGAACCATGTTAAATGATATGAATGTTGCAAAACATTTTTGGGCTGAAGCAATTAATATTGCATGTTATATTCAAAATAGAGTCCTAAGTAGATCTATATTGAATAAAACACCATGTGAATTGTGGAAAGGTAAAAAGCCTAACATCTCTTATTTTCAACAATTTGGTTTTATTTGTTATATGTTGAACATTAAAGATAACCTTGGTAAATTTGATTCTAAATCTCAAAAGTGTACCTTCATTGGGTACTCTGAAAGATCTAAGACTTATATGGTGTTTAATAGGGAAACTCGTATTGTGGAAGAATCCATACATGTTAAATTTGATGACAAACAGATTGACCTTGAAAAGTCTAAGTAAGATGATGATAGTGCAGGTTTACCAGAACCAGAGGAAGCATATGCAGAAAAACTAAAAGAACTTGAAAAATCAGAGGATATGCGCAAATCAGAAAAATATGATAAATCTTCAAAGGATGAATCTGATCAAGTCAGAAACAATCAAGATAAGTCAGAAGGAAGATCTGGATGGAAGTACAAGCCATCTCATCCTGAAACTCTAATCATTGAAAGTGCAAGTGATCATTTGAGGACCAGATCATCACTAAAAGATACCACTTTTTTTGGCTTACTCTCATCAATTGAGCATACCTCTATTGATGAAGCATTGGCGGATGATGGGAGGATTCTTACAATGCAAAAAGAGTTAAATGACTTTAAGAGGAATGATGTTTGGGATCTAGTACCTAGACCAAAGAAGAACATTATTGGAACCAAGTGGGTTTTCAGAAACAAGCTAAATGAAAAAGGGTGAAGTGGTCAGAAACAAGGCAAGACTTGTCGCACAAGGCTACAGTCAACAAGATGGCATTGATTACACTAAGACATTTGCTCTAGTAACTAGGTTAGAAGCTATTCGTATCCTACTTTCTTTTGCTGCAAATAATAGCATTATATTATTTCAAATGGATGTTAAAAGTGCTTTTCTAAATGGTTATATAAGTGAAGAAGTCTATGTTAAACAACCCCCAATTTTGAAAGTTATAAATTTCCAAATCATGTTTTTATACTTAGGAAATCTTTGTATGGTCTAAAACAAGCACCTCGGGAATGATATGATAGACTTAGTAACTTCTTGCTTAAAAATAACTTTGAAAGAGAACAAGTAGATAATACACTTTTTAGAAAATCAATAGGAGATGACATTCTTATTATTCAAATTTATGTTGATGACATTATTTTTGGATATACTAATGGAACTCTTTGCCAAGAGTTTTCTAAACTAATGCAGCTTGAATTTAAAATGAGTATGATGGGAGAACTTAAGCTCTTTTTAGGGATACAAATTCAGCAAAGTCAAAATGTTACATACATTCATCAAACTAAATATAAAAAAGAGCTTTTTAGGAAGTTTAAGATGAGTGATTGCAAAATTATGGCTACTCTAATGCACCCTACTTGTTCACTTGAAAAAGATGATTCAAACGAAAATGTTGATAAGATCGCTACTTTACCTTACCACTTCCAGACCTAACATCATGTTTAGTGTATGTGTATATGCAAGATTTCAAGTTGACCTTAGGGAATCACATTTAACTGCTGTTAAGAGAATCCTTAGATACCAACAAGGCATTACTTGCCTTACCTTGTTCAACAAGAAATCTCCTAAGTACAAACTGAGTGGTTACTGTGATTTTGATTATGCTAGAGGTAAACTTGAGAGAAAGAGCACTAGTGACAACTGCACCTTTTTGGGTGACAACTTAATATCTTGATCACGTAAGAGACAAAATACCATTGCAATGTCAACAACAAAGGCTGCGTATATTTCTGCAGTTGGCTATAGTTCTCAACCACTTTGGATGAAGCTTCAACATGAGGACTACAAAATCCTAGAATCCAACATTCGCATATATTGTGATAACGCTTCTGCAATTTGGCTAACCAAAAACCATATCTTACATTCTAGAGTTAAACACATAGAGATCAAACTGAAGTAGAAATGTCAATTTGCAAGGAATGGGGTTTGAATTGTAAATTAACCTATTTAAAGTTTCCTGTTAAAAACTTAAGAAAATAACTCAAGATTGATCTTGGTTGTGAAAACAGAAAACGGAGAACGTTCTTGGTTTGGAAACAGAAAACGGAGAATGTTCTTGGTTAGTTAAAATCAACAATTTTAGCTTATCTATTTATCTTGATAATCAAAAGGGCTGAAAGTAAATAAAGATAAGAGAAGAGATATCACACAATCATACATCTTGGTTCACCCAACTCGGGCTACATCCAGTCCTCACAATTGTGAGATTTTCCAATAAGTGTTCAAACGGAGAACGTTCTTGGTTTTACATAGTTTGTTCAGATCAACCATGATCTATTATAGCAATTCATTTTACCCAAAAAGGGATTCAATCAGGTCACCTATCAATCTTTAGAGAGGATTTTACAATTCACCCTTTAACCATAAAAGGATTTTCTACAAACTACTCAAACTATAAATAACACTTATAGTGTTGAGTTTACACAATAATGATTTAAAGAGATTGGTAGAATCTGAGTATGCTCAAATCGTGTTTGAGAATAGATTCTTGACAAAAGAATTCAGTAGAATGATTATGATATTTGAAGAAGAAAATCGAACCAAATCTTGTTTGTGATTGAGAAGCTTTCAAGTATGTAAGTGTATGTAAATGATGGATTTTCTTAGCACTTGAAGTTCTAATTTTTCCTTGAGCTTGGGGTTCCTTTTATAGGCTTCAAGAAGGTTGATGATAGCTAATTTGACTGTTGAAAAAGTGCCCAGCTGTCATTGTCGGATTTGACTAAAGACAAGACTTTTTGAATCATGAATGTTCTTGACTTGAACATTCTACGTTTTTTGATTCTGTGCTAATAATGGCTTATTTATAGCTTCTCATTCTTGACTGTGATGTATGTTCCTTTATGTGCACAGACATTTCTGAGATCTGCTTAATGTATTCAGATCGAGACTATCTTTGATTCGTTCAAAACAGGCTGGAGAATGATGTCCATATGCTGGAAATTGATTACAACATTCTGGAGACTGATGTTAACATGCTAGAGAATGAAGTTAACATTCTGGAGATTGATGTCAATATGCTGGAGAATGATCATTGTAATTTTTGCTTTGAGTGATGCCTTTTAATCTTTGATCTTTTGGAATGTTTCTTTTGCTCATATGAGAGCTGTATATTCCTTGTATACAGATGTTTTGAACTTTCTTGATGAAATGAAAAACGTGGAGAACGTTCTTGGTTCTTGTTGTTCATTTTTGCTTTTTCCTTAAACTTATTTTGCTTGCATTGCTTAGTACCTATATTGGATTATCACACTCAAAACCACATGTTACATTAGCACATCATTTAGAATCATAATTAAAGTCTTAATTAAACTTTGTTTGTTTACATGAAAACATTTAATTGAGATTTTTTCTTAACAATCTCCCTCTTTTTGATGATGACAAACATGTTAATTTAGATTTTAATTTTGATTTTTATTTTTAGTCATAGAGAGCTTAAAGGCTCCCCCTCATAATATGCTACAGATGTTGAACCAAAATGTAGAATTTCATTGATGGATGGGAAATGATTATATATAAGGTTCAAAAACAAAACAAAAAAACATACAGAAGTTCAATTTACAAAAAGACTTCTTTACATATCAGATTACATTTAATCTAAACTAATTCTCCTCATTTGTCAACGCAAAAAGGAATAGGAGAAAAAAATGACAATTAAAGCCTAAGTAGCGAGGGAGGGGAAAGATTCTTCAGACGAAGAAGATCTAGATGGTTCGGGAACAGCTTGGAAAGAGGAAGAAGGATTCAATGGAGAAGGATTAATCCTTAACTTTGAAGCAAGTTGGGTTGCCATCCAATCCCATAAAGTAGCATACTCCTTATCCTGATGCCTTTGACGCGCCATAATTGTTTGGAGGGCAGCTAGGATTGATTGGTTGGTTGACGCCTTCTCGACTCTTTGACGTTTGGCAGGGCGCTTGGAGCTATCTTTAGGGGTAGAAGGGAGGGTGTTGTGTGTGGGAGTAGTGGTAGTGCAAAAAGATGAAAGAGTTACAAATGAAGTGGCAATGGTGGGAAGGGCAATTGCTGGTGATTTTGGAGGATGAATAGACAGACTAGGGGTATCACGGAAGACCAGAAACTAATTGATGCCAAAGATGGATGATTTTGTCTTTTGTGGAGAGGCCAAAGCAGGTGACATGATTGATGTGGAATGAAATAGAAGTTGGGAGCACATGTCACTTAGTGGATGATAGGGAAAGGGGACAACAAATACCTTAGTGGATGTATGGTGAAATGAGGAGGGGAGGTTAGGTGATTGGAGGGAAAAGGGAGAATGTAGGGTGACGGTGAAGAACGTTCTTGAGCAGCAATTAGAGGGGTGCAGGGTGGAAAACGTTCTTGAGCAGTAGTTGGAGAACATTCTTGAGCGGTGGTTTTTTCAGGATTTGGTGGAGAATGATATGGTGCGGTGGTTTGAGGTGATGGTGAATGTTCTTGTGGAACAGTAGAGGGTGGCACCAGATTTACGCGTATAATGTTTGCGTTTGAGAATGGTGGAGGGAAGTGCAGTTTTGGGAATCTTTTTTGCGAAAGATTGTTTCTTCATGTGTGAAACATTCTTGGAAGAAAGTTTTGAAATTTTTATTGTGAATGATTCAAAAGATAGAGGGATGTTAAAATACCTAAAATTCTAGGAAAGAAGCATGCCATAAGGGACTGTATTTTTCTTGTAGTCCTTATTTGTGGCAGCTATCATGTTATGAATTATGATGTAGGGAAGATTAACTCTCTTGCAGTTAAGGAGGTGATGGATGATCAATGCATCATTATCGGAGACATACTCGTGACTCCTACAGTGAGGCAAGATCGAGTGTTGGCTGATACTGTTGAAGACTTTGCAAAGGGGCATTAAAGATGTAGACAAATAGTTCAGCAAGGACTTCCTTCCTATTAAGGTTTAGAAGTGAGTACTAGTTCTTACCAAAAACAAAAGGACCATCATTTGGTAGATCGAGAATGGATGCAAGAATGGCAGGGGTTAACCTTATTTCAACATCCTTGAGATTAGTCACAAGAAGTGACTTCTCAAGAAAGGTTTGGGCCTTGTAGTAAAATTCCCGCACCACATCAAGGTAGAAACAATCAGAAATCTGAAGAAATGTGGTCCATCCTAGGGCGTTTGTGTGGTGTTGGGTAGAGTTGCCATCTACGATAAGATTTTCAAGCATAAACACTGTACCAATACCAATGGGTCGCTCAACCCATTTTTCAGCATATAATTTTTGGAGGTTGGACAGAATGAATGGAGAGAAGCGATGTTTTGGGCCAGATTTGGTGGGGTGGGAGGCTGATGGAGAACGTTATGGATTTTCAGTATTAGGTGCAGAACATTCTGGAGACGGTGGAGAACGTTATCGAGGCTTTTATTTTGGAGCAGTGGCTTTACCTTGTTGGGGTTTTTTAAGTGTTTTTTGCCAAAAATTGAGATAATGTGATGGTGGTTTTGACCTATAGGTTTTGTGGTTTTGAGGTGGTTTTTGTTGATGACGGTTGAGAGGGTTTTGTTGATGAAAAAATCTCAGTCATGGACTTCATTTTTTGATTAGGAGGTGTTGACTGAGAGGGTTCAGTTGGAAGTAAAGATGTAGATGGTTCGGAGGGTTTGAGAGGGTTGGAAGATTTTGTTGGGTTTGGTGTAGATGGTTCATAATCTTTACTATAAGAGATGACAAACACAGTGAGTTTGGTGTGTTTTGTCTTTGATGTTCCGATTCGAGCCGAGACGCGCATGGAACGTCTCTTGGCTTTAGTAGGTTTAGAAAAAGATTTGAGAATATGTGGAGGAACTTCGCACAGATTAGGAGCGGAGCTTTGGAAGAAAGGAGGAAGTACGGTTGATAATGGGTTGAGGGAAATGGGATTAGGGTTTCGATTTGGAGATGAGGACAAGTAGTCCGACAATGTGTTTTCATAAGACTCATTTGAAGGAGTCGGCCTAGGTGGTGGTGAGGATGAACCATTTAGAAATGGAGAAGATGGTGGAGATGATGACGAAGATGAGGGCGTGTTAGGGCTAGGGTTTTTGCTAGCGAACATTTTTGTGCGAGCCATTTTTGAGTTTTTTCGCAGAACTGGTTTGGAGGTTTTGAGAAGATGAAGTTGCAGTTTTGGAATATGAAAAATCAGTTTTATGGAAGATGAAAAATCGTGATGATGAAGTTGCAGTTTTGCTGTTTGTGGAGGGAAGGTGAGGTGACTGATGGGTGTTGGAAAAAAGGAGAATTAACAGCGTGACAGTTGCTTTTGCAGACAAGGGAGCACGTCTCATTAATGCCACGCAAAAAGCGCTTTTACAGATTTTGTGAGGAAAACGGAGAATGATGAGAAAAAAAAAACAAAGACTGATGAACGTTCTCCGTTTATGCAGAAAAAAAAAAATTAATGCAAGCTGATTGGATTTTTGATAATTCTTAGTTTTCTCTTTGATAAAATTAAACCTTTCCTCTACAAGGGGTTTGGTAAAAATATCAGCAAGTTGTTTTTGAGTATCTATAAAGATTAATTAAACTTCCTTTTTATTTACACGATCACGAATAAAATGATGTTTTATCTCTATGTGCTTGGATCTTAAATGTTGAATGGGATTTATTGAAATATTCATAGCACTAGTATTATCACAGTAAATTGGATTACTTGAATAACTTATAGAGAAGTCTTCAAGTTGATTTTTTATCCAGAGAACTTGAGAACATCAGTTTGCAGCTGAGACATATTCAACTTTGGTTGTTGATAGAGCAATTGTGTTTTGTTTTCTACACGACCATCTTATTGGTGCTTCTCCGAGAAATTGACATGCTCCACTTGTGCTTTTTCGTTCACTTTTATCTCCCGCATAATCAGTGTCGCAGTAAGCTACAAGATCAAAATGAGAAACTTTCCTATACTAAGGCCAAGATTAGTAGTACCAACGAGATATCTAAAAATCCTTTTTACAACTGTTAAATGTCTTTAGGTGCGGATTGAAATCTAGCACATAATCCTACTGCAAACACAATGTCAAGTCTACTAGGAGTTAAATAAAGCCATGATCCTATCATACCCCTATATTCTTTTTCAGAAATAGATTTTCCATTTTCATCTTTGTCTAATGAAGAAGATGGATGCATGGGAGTAGTCATGATTTTGGTTTCATTCATTTTATATTTTGTTAAGAGATCTTTTATATATTTTTCATGACATATAAAAATGCCATCTTCATGTTGCTTAATTTGCAAGCCAAGAAAATACCTTAGTTCTCCCATCATACTCATTTCAAATTCACTTTGCATGAGTTTTGAAAAAAGCATCACAATTTTCTCATTTGTTTAGCCAAAGATAATGTCATCACCTTTTACTTGAACAATAAGTAAATCATTTTTGTTAGTTTTCTTGAATAGTAGTATCAATTTTTCCTCTAGAAAATCCATTTTTGATTAAAAAGGAACTTAATCTTTCATACCAAGCTCTTGGTACTTGTTTTAATCCATATACAGTTTTGGTAAGTTTGAAAACATGATTTGATTTTGATTGATCGTCAAAACCGAGAGGTTGGCGAACATAAACTTGTTCATTTAAAAAATCATTTAAGAATGCACTTTTAACACCCCTTTGAAAAAGTTTGATAAGTTTTTGAGATGCATATGCAAGAAGAATTCCTATGGCTTCTAACCTTGCAACTGGAGCAAAAGTTTCATCATAGTCTATACCTTCTTGTTGATTGTAACCTTGAGCAACCAACCTTGCTTTGTTTCTTACAACCTTACCTTCTTCATCAAGCTTGTTTTTGAACACCCATCTTCTTCCTCTAATGGTTTGATCTTGAGGATTTGGAACAAGAGTCCAAACTTCATTCTTTACAAATTGAAGAAGTTCTTCCTTCCGTGCTTCAATCCATGATTGATCAACTATGGCCTCTTTGATTGATTTTGGTTCAATTTGGGAGATCATTGCCATGTTGTTGTTGATATCATCTTTGAATGACATTCTTGTTCTAATTCCATCAGTTGTATCTCCAATGATTTGATTTTGAGGATGATCACTAATCGTTCTCCAGCTTTTATGAGGAGAATGAAACGAAGATTGTTTATCAATCTGGGTTTCCTAGGGAACATTCTACTGTTGCTGCCCAGAATGTTCTTCTTCTTCATCATCTTTTTTACTCAAATTAAGATCATCAAATTCATAAAATAATATATGCATGCTGATTGCAACAACTTTAGTTTTTAAATTGAAAACACGATACCCTTTAGAATCGGTTCAGTAGCCCAAGGATATAGCTTTGTCTGATTTTGCATAAAAAATTCCAAGGTTTCCTTTGTTGTTCAAAATATAAGAATGACATCCAAAAATGTGAAAATATGAGATGTTTGGCTTCCCTTTTTTCTAGATTTCATATGGTGTTTTGTTGATAATTTTTGTTATTGATACACAGCTTAGAAGGTAGCATGAAGTATTGATAGCTTCTGCCCAAAAATCTTGGAAAAGTCTAATGTTGAAAAATATTTTTCAACATTAGACTCTTCCCAGATTTTTCTTGCCATTTCTTGTAAGCTTCTATTTTTCTTTCAACAACTCCATTTTGTTGAGGAGTTCTTGCACAAGATAGATTATGAGAAATGTCAAGTTCATCAAATAAGGTTTTAAAAGAGGCATTTGTGAATTCTCCTCCAAGATCACTTTTTATAGAAATGATGCTGGAATCTTTTTCATTTGGTACCTTGTTACAAAAGATTTTGAAGGCATCAAAGGCATCATCCTTTTGTTTCAAAAATAACACCCAAGTGTATCGTGAGAAGTATTCAACAATAATAAAACCATACTTCATTCCTCCTAAACTTGGTGTTTTAATAGGGCCAAAAAGATCTATGTAAAGTAGCTCAAGGATTCTGTTTGTGGAAATGAAATCTTTTGAATGAAAACTGCTTTTAACTTGTTTTCCTTTAGCACATGTTTCATATACTTTATCTTTATCAAAATTCAGTTTTGGCAATCCTCTAAGTTCTAATTTTGAAATTTTTGAAATTGTTTTCATGCTAATATGACTTGTCCGCTTATGCCAAGTCCATTTGTCTTTATTGATGGACATGAAGCAGGATTCATCAGGTAATTCCTCAAGATATAAAACATATAGATTTTTCTTTCTTGTTCTAGAGAAAATAACTTCCCCAGAATTTTTTTTTTTGACTTTACATAGGTTAGGTGTGAAAATAACTTCAAAGCCATTGTCACATAGTTGACTTATGCTTAAGAGATTATGTTTCATTCCTTCCACATATTGAATATTAGTTATTTGAGCAAAAGTGACAGACCCTCAATCTTTCTTGAAAAAAGACATGAAGCAGTTTTTATCTCTTGTCATATGTCTTGAGCAACAACTGTCTAAGAACCATGGATTTTTCTTGCGCTTTGAAATCCAGCCTGCATGATTTGTTACATTAAATTTAGGTACCCATTTGGTCTTGGGTCCTTGAGGGTTAGTTTTAAAATTTGATTCCTTTTTAATTTGGCATGTTGATTCACAGTACCAATCTTGAAACAGTAGGAACACCTACTTGCTTTTCTTGGAAAAGGTTTAGAAAACTGAGTTTTTATTGGTTTTGGTAAAATTCCATAACATTCTCCTTTTATCAAGTTTGCTGGAGAACGTTCTCCTTTTTTCAAGTTTGGAGAAAATTTTGTTTTTGCTCTAGAATGTTCTTCTTTTCTAAAGATCTTTTTGTTCTCAATTTTTTCATCTCTTTTCTTAAAACAACATGCGAATTCCAAATCTCCAATCTTACTGCAATATGAACATTTAATTTTGCATTTATCCTATTTTCTTTCAGGAACAATGAAGTTTTCATACATTTTAGTTTTTTGAGTTTTATCAAAACCAAGACCAGCTTTATCAAATATTTCTACTTGAGATCCCATGATTTTTTTAAAGGTTTCAGTCGCTCTAATGAAATTTTACAAGTCATTTTTAAGAAGTTCAACTTCAGTTTTAAGGAGAACGTTCTCCTTTTGTAATGCAGAACGTTCTTGACTTTCAGTTTTAAAATCTTTGAGCTGAGATTCTTTCAGATTTTGAATGATCTGTTTAAGTTCATCATTCGTAGCCTAACTTTTTGCTTTTTCTTTGTGAAATTTTTCTTTTAAAGAACTACACTTTTGAACAAGAAAATTTGAATCATTTAGCAAGTTATCAAATTCTTTTTCCATTTGTTCACACAAAGGACAAGGTTTAAAACTTGTTACCTTATCTTCTTCTGCATTTTCTATTAAGCATATGTTGGCTTTTTCTTCTTCTTCTACATCAAATTCATCTGAGTCATCCCATGTAGCCATCATTGATTTCTTTTTGAAGGGAAATCTTTTTGGTGGTCTTTTACTTAGCGGACATTCAGCTTTGTAATGTCCTAATTTATTACATCCAAAACATGTGATTTGTCTCTTGTCCACTTCTGTTTTGGGATTTTCTTTTTTGTTTGGAAATCTTTTTTGATTTGGTCTTTTCTTCTCAACATTCTCTGAATTCTTGTAGTGAGAAGGGCTATTTCTTCATCAACATCTTCCTGTCTAGTTTCTTCTGATTCTTCATCTGTTTGTACTGGTACACTTTCTTAGGATGCTTTCAAAGCTTTTGCTTTGCCTTTCTTGGCTGGTTTATCTTCTTGTAACAACATTTCATGTGCTCTTAAAGTTCCAATCAGTTCTTCTAATGCAAGCACTTCAAGATTTTTGGCTTGGCTTATAGCTGTCACCATCAGTCTCCATATAACTAGGAGACATCTCATAATCTTTTTGACTCTATCTTGTACTGAGTATGCCTTCCCTAAGGAGCGCATTTCATTTAAAATGGTTGTAAATCTCGAGTACATCTCATCAATAGTTTTTCTTTCATGCATTTTGAGCAGCTCGAACTTCCTTATTCCAATGTCTATTCTTGTTTCTTTTACATGGCATGTTCCTTCATGATGAGCTTGCAATGTATCCCATACTATTTTAGTAGTGTTGCATTCATCAACTCTTTCGCTTTCTTCCCTACTTAAAGCACAAGATAAAAATAGTTGATCTTTAGAGTTTATGAGTACCTTAGTTTTATCTTCAGCTGTCCAGTCCGCTTCTTTCTTTTCAACAGAGGTTGAATCATTTTGGTCGACTTTTGGTATGAAATCTCCATCTGTAATGATGAGCCACATTCCTGTATCTTGTGATTTCAGAAACAGTTGCATCTTATTCTTCCAGAAGTAATAATTTGTTCCATCAAAGTAAGGTGGTCTGTTTGAAGATCCTCCTTCAAAAATATATTTGGCTTTTGACATTTTTTCTTCTAGATCTTTTCTCTAGCACTATTTAGGTGTTTAATCTTTAGAGACCGAGCTCTGATGCCAATTGAAGTAGTAATGTCAATTTACAAGGAAGGGGGTTTGAATTGTAAACTCGCCTATTTAAAATTTCCTATTAAAAACTTAGGAAAGTAATTCAAGATTGATCTTGGTAGTGAAAACAGAAAACGGAGAACGTTCTTGGTTCTGGAAACAGAAAACGGAGAACGTTCTTAGTTAATTAAAATCAACAATTTTAGCTTATCTATTTATCTTGATAATCAAAAGGACTAAAAGTAAATAGAGATAAGAGAAGAGATATCACATAATGATATATCCTGGTTCGCCCAACTCAGGCTACGTCCAGTCCTCACAACTGTGAGATTTTCCACTAAGTGTTCAACCAGAGAACGTTCTTGGTTTTACACAGTTTGTTCAGATCAACCTTGATCTGTTACAGCAATTCCTTTCCACCCAGAAATGGATTCAATCAAGTCACCTATCAATCTTTAGAGATGATTTTACAATTCACCTTTTAACCATAAAAGGATTTTCTACAAACTACTCAAACTATAAATAACACTTATAGTGTTTAGTTTACACAATAATGATTTAAAGAGATTGGTAGAATCAGTGTATGCTCAACTTCTGTTTGAGAATAGATTCTTGACAAAAGAATTCAGTAGAATGATTCTGATATTTGAAGAAGAAAACTGAACCGAATCTTTTGTTTGTGATTGAGAAGCTTTCAAGTATTCTAATTTTTCCTTGAGCTTGGGGTTCCTTTAATAGGTTTCAAGAAGGTTGATGATTGCTAATTTGACTGTTGAAAAAGTGTCCAGCTGTCATGTGTCAGATTTGACTACAGACCAGACATTCTGAATCATGAATGTTCTTGACTTGAACATTCTGTGTTTTTTGCTTGTGTTAATAATGGCTTATCTGTAGCTTTTCATTCTTGACTGTGATTTATGATCCTTTATGTGCACAGACATCTCAGAGATGTGCTTAATGTATTCAGATCAAGATTGTCTTTCATTTGTGCAATACAGGCTGGAGAATGATGTCAGTATGCTCGAGATTGATGACAACATTCTGGAGACTCATGTTAACATGCTGGAGAGTGAAGTTAACATTCTGGAGATTGATGTCAATATGGTAAAGAATAATCATTGACATTTTTTCTTTGAGTCATGGCTTTTAATCTTTGATCTTTTGGAGTGTTTTTTTTGCTGATGTGAAAACTGTATATTCCTTGTATATGTACTGAAGATGCATTCGTAATAAGTAGGAGCTTTCCTTGCATTAACAGTTGTTTTGAACTTTCTTGATAAAATGAAAAACGTGGAGAACGTTCTTGTATTTCCATAATCTTGTCAACAACATTCTTGGTTCTTGTTGTTCATTTTTGCTTTTTCCTTAAACTAATTTTGCTTGCATTGCATAGAATAATACATCATTTATAATATTAATTAAAGTCCTAATTAACTTTTGTTTGTTTACATCAAAACATTTAATTGAGATTTTGTCTTAACACAAACACCACTTCATTAGGGGCTGACATATTAACCAAACCCCTACCTGAAGATAGGTTTGACTTCATAAAATAAAAAAAACTAAACCTTACTTTCATACCTTACTGATGTTGTGAAAACATCAAAGTAGTGTAATTTTGCATTAATTTTAATATTTTCTTGTAATATGTTATATATATGTTATTAAAAAACAAAAAAAAAAGAAAAAAAAGAAAAAAAATAAGAAATGAAAAAACAAAATCTCACTTTCAAGTCTTTTTTTCTGATAACAAAAGAGGGAGAAAGATATTTGATAAAGTAGAGAGAAAATGATATTTAAACTTAGGGGGAGCCCTAAGTTATGAGGAGTCAAAGAAATACAAAAAAAAGTTGTAATAAAAAATACAAATTTTGTCATCATAAAAAATGGAGAGATTGTTGGAACAAAGTTCATTTTATACTTAAAGTTTTTATGATAACAAAAGTATTTTATAAGAATAAAATATTTGACTTCAAAGAGTATGAAAGAAGATATGGTCAAGATTTGTAGAAGATTTGATCAAGTCTACAACAAAATATGAACAAAATCATTCTGAAGAATTTACATTCGCAATTTGAACAAAATACGAACATAATCAATCTAAAGAATTTACAATCTCAATCTAAACAAAAAAGGAACATAATCAATTTGAAAAATTTACAAACGCAATCTGAATAAAATACAATTCAGAAGAAATTTTTTAACTATAAATAGATACTCAAAGCTAAAGAGGAAAATCATTGAAAAGTAGAAAGATTAGTCTTGAGTTCAAAGAGAGAAACACTTGTTCGAATAAGAAATATTCTGAATGTTCTTTTCTTAGATTGTGAGAGTTATTATTATTATTAGCTTTTTTAGAAGCAACTACTCAAGTTCCAATCTTTTGTATCCAACCCGATAGTGGTTTAGTTCCTTCTTCAATCTGGCATTGTTAGGTTTTTAGGAGAAGACTTGGCTTATAGGGTCAAGGTGGTTAGTTCCTCAAAAGTCTGGGGTTGTAAGGCTGTTTGGGAAGACTAGCTTGGAGGGTCACGTGCTTTGTAATTCAAGGTATTTGAATTAGTGGATTAAAGCCTTTTAAATAAGGGGACTAGATGTAGCCAAGTTAGTGGTGAACCAGTATAAATCTATATGTCAAATTATTTATGCTTTAATTGCTTCCTACCTTTGAATCCGATTGCTTATAAGTAAGTCACCAAAACTGAACTAGTTTTTCATTTATTTATAAATTATCAAAAGTTATCAACTTTGGGAAACATAATTCAACCCCCTCCCCCCCTTCTCGTGTTTTCACATTCACAACTACCTTGGAACCCGACAAATATGATCTAAACTCACCAAGAGCAAAAATAATAGCTAAAAATTCCTTTTCAGTGGTATTATAATTATCTTGTGCAGAATCTAAAGTCCTAGAAGCATAATAAATAACATGGGCAGCCATGCCAACCCTTTGTGGAAGGATTGCTCCCACTGCATAATTAGATGCATCACACATTTTTTCAAAGATAAGGGTCCAGTTGGGCGGCTTAATGATGGGAGTAAAGGTCAGTGTTGTCGTTAAGCAATCAAACGCCTTTTTGCATTTGTCATCAAAGGTGAAGGTGACATCATTTTGCAACAAATTTGACAACGGAAGAGCTATCTTGTTGAAATCCTTGATAAAGCGTCTATAAAAACCTACATGGAGAAGGAAAGAACGAATCTTGCGGATGTAGGATGGGTAAGGTAACTTAAAAGTCACATCAATCTTGGCAGGATCCACTTCCATCCCATTTTTGAGATCACATGTCCCAAAACTATGCCATGTTCAACCATAAAATAACATTTTTCATAATTCAACACAAGGTTAGTTTCAATGCATCTATGCAAAACTCTATCCAAACTATTCAAGCATGCATCAAATGAGGAACCATACACAGTAAAATCATCCATGAAAACTTCTATGCAATTTTCTATGAAATCAGAAAAAATGCTAATCATGTACCATTGGAAAGTGCCAAGAACATTGCATAGGCCAAATGGCATCCTCCTATGGGTAAACGTGCTGAAGGGGCAACTGAATGTGGTCTTTCCTTGGTCCTTTGGTGCAATATGAATCTGAAAATAACCTGCAAAACTATCAAGAAAACCATAATGTGACTTACCAACCAATCGTTCAAGCATCTGATTAATGAATAGTAACGAAAAGTGATCCTTCCTAGTTGCCTGATTTGGTATCCTGTAATCGATGCATACCCGTCCCTTGTTCTGTACTCTTGTGGGGATAAGTTCATTGTTCTCATTTTTAACCATTGTCAGTCCAGTTTACTTAGAGACTACATGTATTGGACTCACTCACTACATGTATTGGTCACTTCCTTTTTTACAACATCCAAAATTAAGGGGTTAAGCCGCCTTTGGGGCTGCCTAACTGACTTTACCCCATCATCTAGTAGTATCTTATCCATACACATGAACAAGCTAATACCGGGAATATCAGCCAAGGTCCATCCAATTTCCTTCATAATATTTGCAGCAACCTTTCTTCGTATTCATCTTCAAGTTTAACTGAAATAATCACGGGTAACTTTCCACTCCTCTCTTAATATGCGTACTTCAATTTTTCAGGAAGTGGTTTAAACTCTAGAATCGGTGGCTACTTAATGTAGGCTAGAATACTAGTGGTCAAAGCTAAGTCTGCAAAATCAATTATGTCAGTAGAAATATCAAAAAAATGACCAACCTATAGAGCAACTACAATATCAACACACAGAGCACAACTGAGTATATGTGCAAAAATCACAACTATAAGTATCATCAAAACCAGACTTTGAAGGAAAACCAATAGCAAACATATCGAGATACATGTTATCAACCAAATTAGCAAGCAATTCAATTTGAAAAATAGAATACTCTTCCATGGGGTGTTTCGTAACATTAAAGATGTTAAACTTTACAATGCTATAACCAAATTCCATGGATAGAGTTCCAGCATGAACATCAATTTTTATTTTAGCAGTTTTCAAGAATGGTTTGCCTAATATGATAGGCGCCCTGTTGGACTTACTCGTTCTCCATGTCCAAAGTCTAAAATTCTACAGGAAATATCAAGTCATTAACTCAAACAAGCGCATCCTCTACCAGTCCAACAGGGCAAGCATTACGTATGTTCGCCAATTGAATGGTAACACTTGTATTCTATAAAGGTCCAACGTAAATAGAGTTAAAAACAGATGTAGGCATAACATTAATGGAAGCTCCTAAATCTAGCATGGAATTTTCAAATTGACTATTGCCTATGGTACGTGGAATGGAAAAAGTCCTCGGATCTTTGCATTTTGGGGAACGGGTTGAATGGGAGTTGAAACATTGTGCCCCATGTTAACTCTTTCATTCCCTTTTAACCTTCTTTTGTCTATGCACAACTCTTTTAGAAATTTGGCATATCTTGGAATCTGCCTCGTCCATTTTTTTAGTCCTCACTGCCTATTGAGGGAAAAGAAATGGTATATCTTGCTCAAGATCAATAGGTTCAAGTACCAAAGTGTCCTCAACAACTTTTTTAGTTTTCACAGTTTCAAGTGCCTTGGATATTTCAACTACTTTTCCAAACCTCAAGGTAATTGCACTAACACTAGGAACATTTGGAGTAACTACTTACTGGGCGGGTAATTGGCTTGATCCCCGAGTCTACATCTGATTGATTGGAGTGGCCAACTGTCCAATTTTTCTCTCCAAATTCTGAATGGTAGAATATGTTCTTTGTTGAAATTGGAGATTTTAGATTGCCATATATTTGACAAGGTCCTTCAATGAAGGTGTGTTGTTCTACTGCTACCCAGATTGCCGTTGTGCAGATGAATTCCCCCATCTCAAGTTGGGATGGTTTCTCCAACCAGGATTGTACTTGTTATATGACAAATCATAGTTGGCTTGAGGAATGTATATGTTTGCTGCACATTCTTGAGGAGCATCATCAATCACATCTTCCTCCAATGTAGGCATGAATTTGTAGGATGCTCTGTAGAAGTGCAAATACCACACACCTTTGTTGCTTGGGCTTTACCTACTGCCAATTTTTTTACCAATCAAGTAAACTCATCAAGTCTATTCTCTAGATTCTAGTGGGAAGAAGCTTGAATCTCGTTCACTCCCTTTGTCAACACCACTAAATTATTTCTGGTTGTAAACTATTGAGAATTAGTGGACATGTTCTCCATCGAGGCTTTTGCTGCTTCTGGGGTCTTGTCGACAAGTGCTCCCCCACTAGCATCATCATCGATGCTTCTATCTATAGGTAGCAAGCCTTCATAAAAATACAAGATTAACACTTGTTTAGAAGTCTGGTGATGAGGGCAGCAAGCCACTAATTTCTTGAATGTCTCCCCATACTCATGCAAGTGTTCTATGTCAATCTGCCTAATGCCACATATTTCTATTCTGATTGAAGCAACTCTAGAGGTAGGGAAGATTTTTTCCAGCAACAGCTTCTTCAGATCATTCCAATTTGTAAAAGAACCTGGCTGAAGGTAGTACAATGAGTTTGTGGCGGCATCTTGAAGTGAGAATGGGAAGGCTCTCAACTTGATATGGTCCTTTGTGACTCCTTGAGGTAGTACACACAATATTGAAGACCTTTAAGTGTTTGTGAAGATCCTCACCTGCAAGAGTGTTAAACTTTGGAAGCAAGTGTATCAAACTAGATTCAAGTTCAAATGGCACAATAACTTTAGGATATTCGATACACAATGCATTATAATTGACATCGGGTGCAATAAGTTGTCCTAAGCTTCTATTATTCATGTTATCACACCCAGAGTTACAACTGAACACATAATCACTTTAACTATCACTACCTAATTCAATAGCACTATCAGCTTCGTTAAGTCTATGAAGTAAATGAAAAGTCCTATCTATATCAGGATCAAGGGGATGCAGATTCACAAAACTGGCCCTAGTCATGCATCACGAGAATGTAACAATGCAATGCAACAACAAAACTCTAAAAATTCCAACAATGTCCCTATCGCTAAAATTGACTTGGAAATTGGAAAATCTTATCCAATAAAATCTACAAAATATAAGAACACCACAAAAAATTCTAAAAATCAAATAAAGATAACTCATTGTTTAGGATTTTTTGAGAATATGAAAAATTCAAATAAAAAAAAGTGGTCTAAACAAAGGAATTGGGGATTTTTATAGGGCCTGATCCCATAAAGAGTCCCTTTTATGGGAGTCATGTTCCTTTTTTTTTTCTAGAATAATTTTGGGGCAACCCGAGACACTCGCCCGAAAACTAAATTTTTTTACTAGTAAAGTGCCTACACGTCCTAACAACATGTCTACACAACTTGTTTAGCAACAAAACAAAAAAACAATTGTTAGGATGGTTAGTAGTACTCTAAAATAGGCTAATGTTGTTATCAGAGAGTCCCCATAAATGGTGCCAATTTGATTCGCTGTCACGCACAGGTCAAATATAAGTAATAAAAACGTGGCGTAGGGGCAACAACTCAAGTCGTCTTGCAAGGACTTCTAATTATATTAACCAAATTTAGAATCAATGAAAATAAAAAGAGGGTTTTGAATTTAGGTTCAAACCGATTGAGGAAATGAATTAAAGTCACGTATATTGAAATGACTAATCCACTAGTTCAGGAATTTCAGACCTATCACATATTCTACCAATGCGTTCAATTTCTAAATTGTGACTCTATTCCTGTTTGACTATAGAGTTGATTAAGCAAGCGTAAATCAATTCTATGTTAAATCTGTTTCTTTGATTGGATTAAGTATCACAGTAATTGATGGATTATAGTTAACAATCAACTGTCGAAAAACTACAATTGATTAGATTATAAATCGAATTTTGTCAAACTAAATTTATCAATCCTATTGAAATTCGAATTATGCAATCAGAATAACAATGTAATTGAATGAAATGAAATAAAATCATGAACATGTAATTAACATATATAAAATAAACCTTAAGGTCTTCATGAAACTCCAAAACAGTGGATTAATCTTGGGAATTTAGACTTCCATGAAAATATGAAAAACTCTCTATTGTATGTGAGTCCGGAAACCAGAATCACCCAACCCTGAAAAAAACTAAAAACATAAAGTACTCGTTTTGGGCTTTAAAACAAGTGACTAAATACTAACAATTAATTAAAAAAAAGCTCTGGTCACGTAATCAACAGTTTTGACCAAGTAAAGTTTCGATTTGGGCTTTTTCTCCAACATAAAAATTGTAACCCCAACTCTTAGCTTTCCAGCGCCTACTCGCATGCATAAATCTGACATCCATAGCTTAAGTTACGGTTTGCAGAACAAACAAGGATCAATATGCAAATAATTACGTTAAAACTCAATTATGACCCAAAGTTTAGAAATATGCTAAAAAAAACTAATCTTAGGTTGAAAAGGGCTTTTAAAATGTCATAGTACAAAGCTTTAAGTATGTGTCCAATTCATTGATCAATACCTCTGCCTCTGACTCCTTTAGGTCTAACTCTTATGTAGTCAGATCTACAATTGATATCTCGGGTCTAGGAATCCCATAACAATCACTATCTTCCATTGGTTTCGGATCGGTGGAGGGGAAACTGGTTGTCCAATCACGAAAGAATGTCTCCATCTTTGCCCTTAAGAATGATTGGGGATAAGGAAGAACCTTGACATCCACAGTAGACACATTAATCATCTGTTAGGATGGTTCCTCGTCCGTGAATACAAATGGGATAACGGGATCCTCCATGCTTGGTGGTATAAGTGGGCGTGTTTAGGTCTGCCTCTCCACAAAAGCTACTTTGTGATCGTCGATCTAGTCTCTTTGGTGCGCCTCAAAGATCATATGAGATGGTACTAGAAACTTTTCACTCTTAGGTTATTCCAACATGATACATCGCCCCGCCTTGCAACGTTGTTTGCACAACCCTCCTCATATACTAAGTCATGCTTGTGATCAGGTCAAAATCCCAAGCAGTAAGGGATCCCTAATTAGGGAATTCCCATGACATTCCTGTCGTAGGGGTGAATGGAAGGAGTGAATGGCTCCACATTGTTTGAGGGCAACGACCAAGTTCCACAAAAATGTAAAAGGTCGCCAATCGAAATTAACAAGTAACATTTAATAGTTATGACATGATAACAATAATAGAACGAACATGCATACACACACACACATATCATGGTATCGAAAACCCTAATGAAATACCTACACGTCAATGCATATGATTTCAGAGTATCGTCTCCCTTCGAAAAGGGTTGTGGGTCAACAATCACATAACAGCACTAGTAAGCCATCAATCGCATGACATCACAATTGTGTAATCTCTCATAGAAAAATACAACTTTGTTTCCTTTCAAAGAATAAAGTGGGCAAACTATTACATGACACAAATTCATGGCCTATACAATTGCAACTAACTTATGAAATGTATGAGCATAACTTTTAAAATTCATTAAACAATAATAATCTTCAATATCTTTGCAAATAGCATACTCAAGACAATTATCATCAATAAAATAACATTCCTACATGTAAAACTAAAACTTGGAAGAAGCTCTTATATTCCTATTGGTTGCTCAACAATAGTTATAACGCAGCTAGTCGAGCTTGGACAAACACCTTCAATTAATTAAAGTTTAACTTAATTAAAATAGGTCTATGAGACTTAACTATCTCACTAACTCAACTCATTCTCCTAATCCTCATGGATTAAATTTTTCCTCACCAAAGTACACTTACTTAAAATCAATCAAGAATAAAGATTCACATGATTTAATTGATAAAAAAATTTAAATTGAAATTTTTTTTCATACATCTTTGATTATAACTATTTTCCTAAAATATCTCCAACAAAATAATACAAATATTTTAGAATTTTCTCCACCGCTAACTTAGTTTCACCAATGTTGATTACTTTTCGAGATTCAAAGAGCTAATCACTTAAACAAAAAAAATTAATTGCCTTTTCTCAACATTATATACTTGAACTAAATACGTTCCAAAAATCACAAAAATTCACAACTTTAGTTCCAAATACATTAGCATACACATTATCATTATAGCTCAAAATAATCCATTCAAGCATACTCGCAAAAAATTTCTTACATTATCAATTCAAACTATTTTGTAAAATTTGTTGTCATCAATTGAAACTCATTTATTTGAAAATAACTTATTATGTAAATTGGATATGTCCAAAAATAAAACGTTCACCTATTTACACATAGGTTTCGGCCTCCTCAAGAAAAATTGGGGGTTTGATTTTATTTCTTGTTGTACATCTTTAACAAAACTCTTAG
Organism: Cicer chorassanicum; assembly: GCA_037974735.1. Taxonomy (NCBI): domain Eukaryota; kingdom Viridiplantae; phylum Streptophyta; class Magnoliopsida; order Fabales; family Fabaceae; genus Cicer; species Cicer chorassanicum. Next base: position 43,999,544 of record JBBPBP010009779.1, read on the forward strand.
TCAAAATTCACATTTTCTTTTTTGCTCCCTAACTCTTAGTTTTTTGTTACACAAAGAAAAGAGTTGTAAAGTATTTCATTTTTCAGTTTAAACATCAATACCAACAATGTAAACCACCCTAAGCAAGCTTGACTCTTAAAACTCAAAGAAAAATCATTTTCCCGCAATATATATAGTCGCATGTAGGGAGAGGAAAGGGAGAAAATGACTACTCAAGTTGTGATTCTTATCTCTTTAGATTCTTCTCTAGAAGTGGAGCAAGTTTGATGTTGGAAGTTTTTAGAAAAGAGGCTTTGAAGTAGCTCAAACAATGGAGGAAAGTCTTAGATCACTACAACAAAAAGCATTTTTACCGGCAAATGTATAGTGGGCATAACACTAATGTTGCTAAATCGTTGTTTAAACTTAAGATTTTGTGACCATTCAACTTTAGCTAGTAATAACTTGACATATGGCGGCAATTACAACGGCTACTAATTTTATAACTACTCTTTCTTAGCTTAATTGAGCTATTCTTACTTAGCTTAACAAAAATTCTCTTTGCTTAACAGATTAATTAAGTGTCTTTCTTTTCCTCTGCCCTCAAAACCCTTACACTATCAACAACAAATGAATTTATGATTTTTCGGAAGTAAAAATTAGAAACCTCAACCCCAACAAAAACAACTCGGCGATACAATTCAAAAGGAGAAAGAAAACTTTTGATCTTTTCAAATTTATTCTCAAGAACACTAGATTGCAAGATTTTGAGAAGGAAAAACTTAAAGTTCAATCCCAACTATTGAAGGCCAATTCGGCCAAGACAAGCGAAAAAAGAGAGAAAGATTTTCTCACCTTAAAAATTTAACCATCAATATAAATTTATTTGATAATTCAGTTCAAAATTTGACCGTCGGTAAAAATTTACTCGATAGTTCAAAACGTAAAATTCTCGTTTTAACTTTCAACAAAAATTTAATTGTGACATAAAAGTTCTTTAATTATAAAAATAAGGCTAAATACCACTCGTGGTCCCTTAACTTAATTTCGGTTAACGATTTAGTCCTTGATCTTTTTTTTTTCCCGATTTAGTCCTTTATGTTTTTAAATAATTTCAGCGTTACCCTTTAAGTGAGGTTCCGTTAAAAAAAAAGTTAAAAAATCTCTCGTCTAGATCATTATATATGTTCATTAAACCCCTAGGAATGATTGTCACTGATCTGAAGTGATGTTTATGGAGTATAAATACCCGTAGCTTCAGTTTTAACGAATCAATCCTACTACCAAACTTAGAACAAATTTTGAATACGGAGGAGAGATTTTTTACAAAACATAAAGGATAACTTTTTCTGAACACGGAGGAGAGATTTTTTTAACTTTTTCTTAACGAAATCTCACTTAAAGGGTAACGCTGAAATTATTTAAAAAGATAAAGGATCAAATCGGGAAAAAAAAAAAGATAAAGGACTAAGTCGTTAACTGAAATTAAGTTAAGGGATCACAGGTAGTATTTAGCCTAAAAATAATTACTCCTTGAATAAAATCAAATTCCCAAAACCAATTAAAACCTATTACATACACATTAAGCTCGAAAATAAAAAACTACGTGCTAAAAGATAATTTTAATTGTTTATCTTTCAACAAAATGTCAAAGGTCTTGTATGCTTTGGTTGTATCAAAACTATAAGTTTTGGTATTCACAAGACTTAATTTCTCTTTTCCTTTAAAAGGAATTTTTTCGTTGCAAGTGTAAGGAGGTCCTACTTTTAAATCTACCATATTTACTTCACATTCATTAGAACAAAATCATAATCAGAAATATTATGCAAGATATAATTAACTTTTTCTCGCTTCTGAAATTTATTTCTTTTATGATTCTTTTCTTCTCTAATTTTTTCTATCTTTAGAACCTTTTTGCGCAATTGAGTCAAATCTATTAAGTGTTGATTCACTAATTTCTTTCTACCATAGAAATGTAGCACACTTTAGCCATTTTGACAACTTCCACTTCTGAGATTGGGGCTAAAAAATCTGACTTTCATTTGTCTAAATCTAGTCAAATAATCATCAACAATTTCATTATATTTTTGTTTGTCATTGAACAAATCAATGAAGGTAACTTTCAAATTCCTTTTGCAACTTCAAACAGAATTATGCCTAAACACGCAGAGCATGAAAATTTAGATCAACTGTTACATAGAACTTGATCTAAATTTTAACATTTGCGTTCTATTACTCAAATTATCTTGGAGTACAAAGCCTTGTGCACATCAGTAGATGTCAACACAAGCATGGAAACAATTGTCTCATGTAACTTATCCATAGTTCCATTGTCTCCAACGGTGGTTGCCACTCCAATAGCAGCATTATTAACCGTTGAGACCACTCTAGAACCTATAAGGGTCGACATAAGAGAACTTACGCTATTTGCAACATTAGAACTAGTACATACAAATGTAGTCATATTTTTGGCACATGTTATTCTACGTTTATTGAGTGTGTATTGTGAACTCTCAACTTTTTCGTTTCTTAAATACATAATAATTGTATCCTTGAAATATATATCAATGAAAATATTATCAATTCAAAAAAGTCTCATCATGCATTGCAATTTGTTAAAGTTGATTTTAAGTTTGATAGGAGTCTATTAGAACATAAATAAATAAATGTTTATCACATGGGTTCTTGACAAATTTGATAAGCCTGGTTCTTTCAAGGATGGAGCAGATTTGATATTCAAGTTTCGTAACACTTATGTGAATAAATTAGTCTATCAAAAAAAATTTTAAAGCGTAAAATTAATTGATTACGGGATGGATGATATAATGTTTTATAAGAATAATTTGATATCCAAGTTTCACAACACATCCCTTTTATATTTGATCTTGGTGTAAAATATTACATTGTTTATTATACACCTAAATTTAGGATTATGGTTTTTTGTTTTTCATTTAGTGCACTGTTCCTTTTTTATTCATTCGTCATCCACCATGTATAACTTCATTAGTCTCATCTACGTTGGATGCCTTCATGAAAAGAGCATTCATTGCTTCATCTCCTACCTTTCATTTGGTGTGTTATGTCCATTTCAAAGAGAATGATGCAGACATATTTCACTCAATGATCTAGCCTCTTACAACAACCTATCTATGTGAATCCAACAACTTATATTGACATAGGACCCTTACAACCACTATTGTTGATAAAACTTCTATTATGTTTAATGTCACGACCGAAAAAAAAACTAAATGACATGACCGACGCACAAGCCATACTCCTAGCTTGGCAAGCCTATCAACTAACTTATCAATTTAAACAACTAAATCGTTCTCAATAACCATTCCAAAAATATATATACTTTTCTTGAAATTTCAACAGAGTATCCTCTATAACTTCAACATTCCCAAATTTTTAAAATCTCTGTTTACAGTTTTAACTGAGTCATAATTCAAAGAGGATAATCTAATTGTTAAAATACATACCCAAAAGACTATCTAAACTCCAATAGCTGCAAAATACATTATGACTCAACCGACTTTACAAAAAATGGTCCTCGATTAAAGACGCCCACCAAAAAATACGATCGAGACCTGAGCCTACTATCAGCTTGCTACTCAGCTGCCTGTGAATCTAAAAAAAGTTAAACAATGTGAAGGAGTAAGTCACAAAGACTTAGTGAGGAAAAAACAATCACCATCAACTAGAAGAGAAACACAAAAAGGCACGTATAATTGTTTTACAACCTTGAGACGATTATGTTATTCATGTAATAAAATCATCTAAATTTATAATTTAATCATTCGGATAAAAATATTAAAAATCCAATTAATAGTGAAGCGAAATCAAAATGAATAACATTAAAATCATCATAGAAAATCAAACAAGTAAAAATACTAATTATGGAGAATCAAGAGGCGGCTTCATCTCATTTATAGCCCTTTCCTCCTAAGGGTGGCATTTCCCTTAGGGGTGACTCCATCTAACGGATAGCCCTCTCCTCTCAATCCCGCAACGCATCTTCACGCATCAATTAGGGAGCTTACATCTCGTTGATAGCTCTCTCCTCCTACGGATGACATTTCACATAGGGGCGGCTCCATCTAATAGGTAAATCTCCCTAATCAAAACGAGGTAACTAGGTGCACCTAACGCCGTTAAAAATTTAATAATTATAACAACGATTTCCAAAAACACGTATTTAAAATCATCTCCCATTTTATCGTAATTCATATAAAACATATTCAATCTTATAACGATTCAATATTTAAATACTTTTAACTCATACGTAAATCAAACTAATACCATATTATATAACAAAGACCATTAAAATAAATAAATGACGAAATCCAGATAAATTTCAAATGTTGTGTTTCCCAAATTTTTAAATAAACGCTTTAACATAGAAAACGAGTAAAATAATAATTATAGCATCATAAAAATAAATGACGATGACCGTCGTCAACTCACAACTATGGAGAATCGGCTAGGTTTGTTCTCCAACAACTCCCAGAGTAGCCGTCCGGACCTCAGCTGACAAATCTGAGTATAAAAAATATTCTCAAATATTAAAAAGGGCTTTGACAATCAAAGAAAATCATCACCAAAATTGACCTTTTTTTTATTCTCAATCTCACAAACCTCAAAAGAGATAGAATCCTCAGCTGAAATAGAAAATCCTCTTAAATTGACAAAGCTCCAAAAACTCTATCTTTATGGAAACCCTTCTAGAAACTTAACCCAGAACCAAACCACTAAAGAAATAATGGGTTTTTTGGGTGCTACAAAGGTGAAATCAAACAAAGTGACCAAATGGGTATCCGAATTGAGAGAAAGAAAAGAAGTTTACAATAGAAATAATTAAACTTTTACAGCATGATTGTGAGTGAAGTAGGTGGTGTTGATTGTGGAAGAGTAGAGAAAATGGGAGTTTGGGTGGGGATGGATGTGTGAGAGCATTGAAGAGTTAGAAGAAGAGAAGGTGAGATTAGAGATGATGAAGAGGAAAGAAAAGCAAAAAAAAAAAATATTGAAAAATGGGGGTGATGGTTGTTGGCCGAGAGGGAGAGAAGAAATAAGTATGAGTGAAATGGTGAGAGAAAGAGTGAAGGGGAGGTGGGAAGAAAGTGGAGAAAGTTGATTTTAATTTATTTAATAATATTAATATTATTATTTATTTATTTATACAAAACGAAACGGGGGCGTTTCAATCTCCTCCCCTTATAAAAATTAGTCCTCGAATTTATTTGACTTTTCATTTAAATACTACTGACCTTGAGTTTCAACACAAGTGTGGGTACTTTGCACAGATGACTTCTTCGGGTTCACATGTAGTTTCTTCACCAGATGGACCACGCTAAAGAACTTTTAGTGAAACGATATCTTTTGAGCGTAAACGTTTCACTTGACGATCTAATATAGCTACCGGATGTTCAACGTATGATAGACTCTTATCTAATTGCATGCCTTCATGATTAATCACATCAGAAGGGTCATGAAGATACTTCCGAAGCATCGAAATATGAAAGACCAGATGAACTCCCGAAAGATCCGGTGGAAGTGCCAAGCGATACGCTATAGGTCCGACCCTTTCTAAAATTTCAAATGGTCCAATGAACCGTGGAGTTAGTTTTCCTCTTTTTCCAAACCGCGAAACTCCTTTCATTGGTGAAACTCGTAGGAATACATGTTCTCCCTCTGAAAACTCTAAAGGACGACGCCTCTTATCAGAATAAGATTTTTGTCTGCTTTGAGCTGTCACTAAGCGATCCCGAATCAATTTAACATTTTCAATGGCATCTTGAATTCACTCTGGACCGACTAGTTTGGCTTCACCAACTTCAAACCATCCTATCGGAGACCTACACCGTCTTCTGTACAAAGCCTCAAAAAGAGCCATCTGAATACTAGATTGATAACTATTATTGTATCCAAATTCCATCAAGGGCAAATGTTGATCCCAGCTACCTCCAAGATCGAGAACACAAGCACGAAGCATATCTTCCAATATCCGAATAGTCATTTCAGACTGGCCATCTGTTTGAGAATGAAAAGTCGTGCTAAGCTTCAACGAGTTCCTAATGAAGTTTGAAACGACTTCCAAAATTGAGCCCCACGGTCAGAAATAATAGATACCGGTACACCATGCGAAGAGACAATTTCATCTAAATACAGTTTAGCATATTGGGATGCAGTATAAGTAGTCTTCACATGTATGAAATGTGCATACTTGGTCAACCGATTTATAATCACCCACACCGAGTCATACCCCTTTTGGGTTTGTGGCAATCCTGTGAAAAAATCCATAGCAATGCCTTCTCATTTCCATTCAGGTATTTCAACAGGTTGAAGTAACCCTGCATGCTTTTGGTGCTCAGCCTTTACTTGTTGACACACTAAGCACTTAGAGACGAAATCTGCTACGTCTCTCTTCATCCCTTCCCACCAATACAATTCTCTCAAGTCTTGATACATCTTATTAGAACCTGGGTGAATAGTATAAGAAGAATTATGAGCCTCCTCTAAAATTTTCCTTCTCAAGTCACCAACATTTGGAACACACAATCGAGACTTAAACCTCAACACACCATCAGAATCAACTGAAAAGTCTGAAAGTTTACCATTCTGGACATTATTTACCATATTCACCAAGTATGGATCTTGACTTTGAGCTTCTTTGATATCATCAACTATGGTTGGATGAATTTGTCCATGGGCTAAAAATAGCCTCCAATGATCAAGTTCAAATTGAATTCCACTTTCAACAATTTCTTGAAATTCTTTAACTGTTGGCCTCTTTACTTTTGCTATATGAGCGAGACTGCCCATGGATTTCCTACTCAAAGCATCTGCAACAACATTTGCCTTCCCTGGGTGGTATAAGATTGTGCAATCATAATCTTTCAAGAGTTCCATCCATCTTCTTTGTCTTAAATTTAAATCTCAGTGTTGAAAAATATACTTAAGACTTTTATGATCGATATAAATCTCACAAGTTTCACCATATAGATAGTGCCTCCAAATCTAAAGAGCAAAAATTACTGCAGCCATTTCCAAATCATGTGTAGGATAGCTTACCTTGTGTCTCTTGAGTTGTCTAGATGCATAGGCAGTAACCTTACCTTGTTGCATAAGTACACAACCGAGACCAACTCTACAAGAATCACAATAAATTGCATAACTTTCACCACCTATGGGTAATGCCAAAATAGGTGCTGACGTCAAGTACTCCTTTAACTTTTGAAAACTTTCCTCACATGCATCAGTCCATCGGAACTCAATTTTCTTCTAGGTCAACCTAGTCAACGAGGATGCAATCTTTGAGAAATCCTTCACAAAGCGTCAATAATAATCAGCTAAACCAAGAAAGCTCCGAATCTCTTTCACTGTGGTAGGTCTGGGCCAATTCTGCATTGCTTCCACCTTAATTGGATCAACACTTATTCCATTCTTAGACACAACATGACCTAAAAATGCCACACTATCCAGCCAAAACTGACATTTAGAGAATTTGGCATATAATTGTTTATCTCTTAAAATTTGCAAAACCAACCTCAAATGTCGCTTGTGTTCTTCTTTATTCTTGGAATAAACAAGGATATCATCAATAAACACAATTACGAATTGATCCATGAATGGTTTAAAAACGCGATTCATCAAATCCATAAAAGTTGTTGGGGCATTAGTAAGTCCAAAGGACATAAGCAGGAATTCATAATGTCCATAATGCGTGCGGAAAGTTGTCTTCGTTATATCATCCTTCTTAATCTTCAACTAGTGATACCCTGACCGCAAATCAATCTTAGAAAAACATTAAGCTCCTTGAAGTTGGTAAAACAATTCATCAATGCGTGGCAAATGCTATTTATTCTTTATGGTTACTTTATTCAATTGCCTATAGTCCACACATAACCACATGGATCCATCTTTCTTCTTTACAAATAAGACTGATGCTCCCTAAGGAGAGGAACTTGGGCGAATAAAACCCTTATCAAGAAGATCTTGAAGTTGCTCCCTTAACTCCTTAAGTTCTGCTGGGGCCATACGATAAGGAGGTATGGATATAGGATGAGTGTTTGGAACTAAGTCTATAGAGAACTCAATCTCCCTATCAGGTGGCAACCCAGGAAGTTCTTCTGGAAAAACATCTGGAAATTCACATGCTATTGGAATTTTTTCCAACTCCTCCTCAGCCACTTGTGTATCCCTTACCAAGGCTAAGTACGCTTGACAACCTCTTCTCATTAACTTGCTAGCTCTAAATGATGAGATTTGGTTATGTGGTACCCAACAATATGCTCCTTGAAACGAGAAGACTGATTGTCCCGGTATCTCAAATTTCACCACTTTGTTATGACAATCCAAAGTGGCATGATGAAAAGCCAACCAATCCAAACCCAAAATCACATTAAAATCTATTAAGCCAATAACTACTAAATCTACTAGCAACACCTTGTCCTCAATAGTTATATCACAAGAATGATACACCGACTTAGCAAGCAAATTTTCTCCAACAGGTGTAGCTACAACTAAAGCCTCTTCTAAAGAAGATGAACATCTTCCAAGTCGAGTAGCAAACCACGAGGATACAAAAGAATGAGTAGCTCCAGGGTCAAACAAAGCATGACCATTTCTCGAACAAATAGAAAGTATACATGTAACTACTGCATTGGATGTTTGATCATCCTGACAAGTCAAAGCCAACACTCGAGCCTGACCTCTTCCTGCTGGTATCTGACCTCTACCACCAAACCCTCTACCTCTCTGCTGAGATATTCCTGAACCTCTGACATAAGAATTTCCACTTTATCGCACAAATGCAGAATGAGCCTGCAAAGATGCCAAAGTTGTTGGGGCTGACGCATGACTTGAGGATGGATGTGTCGTGTCTACAGGACAATCCCTTATGATGTGACCTATTTGGTCACATTGATAGCACACCTTACCATCTCTAGAACAATTTCCAAAGTGAAACCTAGCACAAATAGAACACCGTGTAGCTGAAACACCGGAATGTCTCTAAGGGAAAGTGAATTGTGATGCTGCCCCAGAATTTGATCTACGGCTCTGCACTGTCATAGAAGATTGCCTGCTATGACCACCTCTTTGAGACATGAGTCTTTGTTTCCCCTGATAACCAAACATAGATCCACCACCGCGATTCGGATAGTTATTGTAGGATCCTTCAACCCTTTGTTTCTTCCGTGAATCTTGTCTATTGCCTCCTTTTTCCTTCTGTCGTTGCTCAATCTGAAGGGCCAAACTCAAAACCTCAACAAAAGTAGAACAATTCGACCCAACCACATATCTAAATAAGTAATCCCTCAATCCTCTGATGAACCTCTTGACACGCATTTCCTTAGTGATAGGATAAGATGTGTATCTAGATAGTTGTGTAAACCGAGCACTGTACTCTAAAACTGTCATACCCTCTGTTTGCTCCAATCGCTCAAACTCATGAGCTAATCCATCTCTAACACTCTCCGGAAGAAAACGAGCCATGAACAACAGAGAGAACTCTCTCCATGCTAACGAAGGTGACCCCACTTGTCTACCACGTGACACTATATCAAACCAATCTCGGGCCACACCAATTAGCTGAAAGAATGTCAATTCCACTGCTCTTACCTCAGAACAACCCAATGCTCTCCAAAGCCGATCTAGACTATCAATGAATTGTTGTGGGTCCTCAGTCGCACTAGACCCAGAAAAAGTAGGGGGTTTAAGCTTCATGAAGTCTATTAAAGTAACTTCAATACCCCTCGTTGTTGCAGTCGTCCGATGCTAAACTTGTCTAACCTCTTGTTGACCACTGGGATTTTCATGTCTTTGATCACCCTCCTGTTGTTGTCCGACGACAGCCCCAACAAGTTGTTGCACAACCTATTGTAATCCCTGCAGACCAGCAGCAAACTCTCCCATGGCTGGATTTTCGCGCCTCCTCCTAGATACCTCAACATTGACATCCAAGCTACGTCCGCCAACATTAGCTCTACGCCTATTTCGAGCACGACCTCGTTGATGAGCACCTTGGGCTTGGGCAATTGACTCATCTGCAATTTCCCTTATAGTAGGATTCCTAGTCGCACTAGACCCAGAAAAAATTTAAAAATAACTTAAAAATAAAAAGAATAAATTTACAAATCATGTGATAATTTAGTTGTGACAAAACAAGAAGAATAGATTTATGATATTCTTCCTTATTCCAAAAACTTAACTTTTTTTTTTTGGAGTAGTCAAAGCCATTTATGACAATAATAGATTTTGTCCAATGAGGAAAAATTGTTATGCAACAATAAAAGTAAACAAACAACAAATCAATCACATAATTATTACAATTACAATATTAAACAGAAATGAATGAAATTCTATGGTACATAAATGGCATAATATGGGGACCATGATTGTTTTATTTACCAAAATTTACGGCTTATATCTAAACCCACAACTATATTATAGCACTTGTGCCCAACAATTTTGTATTGAATCTCATATAATTAAAACATATATATTTTTTTACAAAATAATTAAAACATTGACGAATTAGTTGGCTTTCCTGCAGTTGTAACGAATTTCACCTTGACTCCCAGTAAGTGGCTTCATATTTCCCATCTTAATCATAGATTTCACAAAGTCCTTATAAAAAGTTTTTGTATCACGCCTATATTTTCTAACCAATGCACTTGTTAAACCACCATTCAACAATTCCTGATCAGAGTGAAGAAGACCTTTCCTTTTAATCAAATCCGCAAAATATGACGTATCAAATTGCGCCGGTGTAACATCAAGAGGAGCAAGGTTGGAGTCTCCTCCTTGTCTTGGACATATGTGTTTAAGTTTGTTTGCAAAGTAAGGATTGATGTTGGTGTCATTGAATATACGGTCCCTAAACTGAACACAACGTGAAAATCCAATAGTGTGTGCTCCAGAAAGAGCAACAAGATCCTTTTCATTTAGGCCATGATTGTTGAAGTTTTTGATGAGTTGAGAAATACTAAAAAAAGGTGCTGGGATGTCTGCATCTGCATCACCCCGACTTGCTGTCTTTGAGTCTCTTCTTCCTAGTCTTACCTTCCATGATGGCCCTCCTAACTGCATCAATATAATTGTAAATTTCAATAAATATGAATATGCATGGTGTGATAGTAGTAAATACTTCAGGTTTTTTAACTATTTGGTTAGAAGAATTTATCACTTACCAATGCATATAAAAAACTATATAGGTTAATCTCTTAAATAAATCTCAATTATCTTGTAGTTATAATAATATTTGGTGATTGTTTTTGTTTTTCAAATTTGTAGTTATACCATGTAACTCACAAGTTAGTATAAATTAGTTATTCTTGCTTCATGTATATTTTACAAATTTGTAGTTATACTTGTTAAGCATAAATTTGTTGGGTCTATACTTATTAAATAAAAACTTATTTACCGACTTTTATTTATCAATCAACTTTATTTTATTCATTTGATAAATAAATAAATAAAAACTAAACAAGCGTTGATTAGCTCAAATTCAAAAAGTCAAAAAATTATTTCGTTTGGTCTAGATTTTTAAAAAAGTGATTTTATGTTTATATTTCTAATGAATGAAAATTTACTCATAAATTGTATAAGTTATTTTAGGCTTGTTTTTACAGATTCAAAAAATAATTTTGACTTTTAATAGTT